>OZ010750.1:6788050-7388050 GCA_963932245.1 Tachinus rufipes
AAAAAGAAGAAACAAACGAATATAAGTTAATTAAATTTCTTTCAAAATGACATATAATTTGTTTAGAATTTTTTATTGAATTAACTAAAACATGGCAACATTGCTTTATTGAACTAGAACTAAATTTGTCATTATTTTTTAAATTAATCCAAAATAGAAACTCAAATTTGAAAAATCTATTTCAATAAATTAAAGCCAACTAAATTTCCTGTAAAATTACATATAATTTGCAAAGGGTGTCAATAAATTATCCAAAATATGGCAACACTGCCGTAGAAAAAAAAAAACTTAATTTGTTAGTTTTTTCAAAATAAATCCGTAAATAGAAACTCAAATTGAAAAACATCATTTGAATAAATTAAAGACAACTAAATTCCCTGTAAAATTACATATAAATTGTTAAAGTTGTCATTGAATTAATTAAAATATGACAACATTGCACTTATAAACAAAAACAAAATTTGTCACTTTTTTCAAAATAAATCCGAAGTTGGAACTCAAAATAAAAATTGTTATTTGTCTACTAAATTTTCTGTAAAATTACATATAATTTTTTAAGGTTGTCATTAAATTAACTAAAATATGGGAACAGTGCACTTATAAACAAAAATCAAATTTGTCACTTTTTTCAAAATAAATCCGAAGTAGGAACTCAAATTAAAAATTATTTATTGAATAAATTAAAACCAACTAAATTCTCTGTAAAATTACATATAATTTGTTAAGGTTGTCATTGAATTAACTAAAATATGGCAACATTGCTATTATAAACAAAATCCAAATTTGTCAGTTTTTTCAAAATAAATCCGAAATAGTAACACAAATTAAAATTGATCATTTGAATAAATTAAAGCCAACTAAATTTACTGTAAAATTACATATAAATTGTTAAGGTTGTCATTGAATTAATTAAAATATGGCAACATTGCACTTATAATCAAAAACCAAATTTGTCACTTTTTTCAAAATAAATTCGAAGTAAGAACTCAAATTAAAAATTGTCATTTAAATAAATTAAAGCCAACTAAATTCTCTGTAAAATTACATATAAATTGTTAAGGTTGTCATTGAATTAATTAAAATATGGCAACATTGCACTTATAAACAATAACCAAATTTGTCACTGTTTTCAAAATAAATCCGAAGTAGGAACTCAAATTAAAAATTATTATTTGAATAAATTATAACCAACTAAATTCTCTGTAAAATTACATACAATTTGTTAAGGTTGTCATCGAATTAACTAAAATATGGCAACATTGCACTTCTAAACAAAAACAAAATTTGTCAGTTTTTTTAAAATAAATTTGAAGTAGAAACTCAAATTGAAAAACATCATTTGAATAAATTAAAGCTAACTAAATTTCCTGTACAATCACTATAGTTTGTTAAGGTTGTCATTGAATTAATTGAAATATGGCAACATTGCACTTATAAACAAAATCCAAATTTGTCAGTTTTTTCAAAATAAATCCGAGGCAGAAACTCAAATTAAAAAATATTATTTGAATAAATTAAAGATAACTAAATTTCCTGTACAATTACATATAATTTGTTAAGGTTGTCGTTGAATTATCTAAAATATGACAACACTGCCGATATGAACAAAAGTTAAATTTGTTAGTTTTTTTAAAATAAATCCAAAATAGAAACTCAAACTGAAAAACAGCATTTGAATAAATTAAAGCTAACTAAATTTCCTGTACAATCACTATAGTTTGTTAAGGTTGTCATTGAGTTAACTAAAATATGGCAACATTGCAATTATAAACAAAAATCAAATTTGTCAGTTTTTTCAAAATAAATCCGAGGCAGAAATTCAAATTAAAAAATATCATTTGAATAAATTAAAGCTAACTAAATTTCTTGTACAATTACATATAATTTGTTAAGGTTGTCATTGAATTATCTAAAATATGGCAACACTGCTGTTATAAACAAAATCCAAATTTGTCAGTTTTTTAAAAATAATTCCGAAGTAGAAACTCAATTTGAAAAATATCATTTGAATAAATTAAAGCCTACTAAATTCCCTGTAAAACTACATATAATTTGTTAAGATTGTCTTTGAATTAACTAAAATATGGCAACATTGCAATTATAAATAAAAACTAAAATTGTCAGTTTTTTCAAAATAAATCCAAGGTAGAAACTCAATTTAAAAAATATTATTTGAATAAATTAAAAGCAAGTAAATCTCTGTAAAATTACATATAATTTGTTAAGGTTGTCATCGAATTAACTAAAATATGGCCACATAGCTATTATAAACAAAAACCAAATTTGACATTTTTTTTTCAAAATAAATGCCAAGTAGAAACTCAAATTGAAAAACATTTTTAGAATAAATTAAAGCCAACTGAAGTTTCCTATAAAATGACATGTAACTTTTTAAGGTTGTCATTGAATTAACTAAAATATGGCAACATTGCATTTATAAACAAAAACCAAATTTGTCAGTTTTTTAAAATAAATCCGAAGTAGAAACTCAAATAAAAAATTATCATTTGAATAAATTAAAGCCAATTAAAGTCTATTTACAGAAAATTTAGTTCTGTAAATAGACTTTAATTTGTTAAAATTGTCATTAAATTAAGAAACTTATGGCAACTTTGGTTTATTGTACAAAAACTAAATTTGCCATTTTTTTTAAAATAAATCTAAATGAAAAATTTAAATAAAAATAATTATAAATTTACTTAAATAAAAGGTTTTTATTAAATTAATTAAAAGTTAGCAACTAAAACCAAATTTGTATTTTTTTCCAAAATAAATTCAGTATGAAAACTTAACTTAAATTAATTTTATTTTTAAATAAATTGAAGTTATACAATTTTTTTAAGATTTATAATTTGTTAGGGTTGTCATTAAATTAATCAAACTAATAAATCTTAAACTATAACGAGCCTAGTTCGAGTTAGTTCGTTACAATTAATCTGTTAATGTATGATTAAGATACAAACGCTATTTAGGAAATTGTTTGCACACATAACATTTTCAAACGAAATATTGCGATGCTATTACATTAATGTAAGCATACTGTTCTAATCCAGGCAACCATACATTATATAGCGTTCTAAACAAGGAATGCACGCCACCTACCTATGTAGAAAGTTCTAAGATATTAAATCACATGCAATTCTATTCTCAATCAGCAAAATTAATTAAAATTAAATTCATTACAAAGCAATAAGAAAAATTATAATTTATTTTAAATATAAAAATTGATTGTTTAAAAGTATAACTTTTTCACTTTATAGAAAGAAAATAAAATTGCGTTTTTCTACCTAAACGCAGTTTAATTTTATTTCAGTGGGTTCAGAGTAACATATGAGCGTTGGGCGTAGCTTAGTGGGAATTTGATCGGAACTTATTATATTTTTCTCTTGATAAAATTATTCTAAGTTTTGAAGTTGAATTTTATGAATATATTTTAAAAATTTAATTATTTTTAAATATTAAATTTTATAATAACTTATATTTATTTGAACTAACGCAGAAATTCTTATAATAGTTAAACAGTTTTATTATCTATACATTTAATATTAATGTTAGGATAAGATTTGATTTAAAAAAAAAAAAATTGTTTTTGAAATAAAAAAGTTTATTATTATTTTCAAAGCAATAACACACATTAGGGCTTGTAGAATCAATGCAGACAATACTTTTTACATTAATTATATTTATATAAGTATCAAACAATTGACCTAATGTCTAACGCAACTCACGCTAAACCTTTCAACCACCACACTAATCACTTGACACTATATATACCGTTAAATCCTTCGAACGCATCTATTTACTGCGCAAAAATTACTGATTTTCTTTTTTATGACGCATTCCTTTGCTTCACTGCGCTTTATTTGTAGCATTATGCCAATGTATGAATCTTTTACAATCTAGTTCAACTTTAACTACTAGTGCTCACCCGCCAAAATGTTTTTGATTCAATTTTTTAATCACAGACACTTGAACTAGTTCAAACTTTTGGCTATGTGGATTGATTTAGTATGCTCATAGCCGCTAGAATGTTTCTGATTTAGTTTTTTGATTACTTCAAGTTTTCTGAGCATGAGGTTTGCATTAGTGTGCCCTGCCCACCCATCAAAGTGTTTAACTTAATTGATACTTTTGACAAATAGAAAAATTTGAAAAATTTAAAAATAATAATTTTATTGCTTAATTACTTCATATTTGGTTGCCCAAAAAAATTCTAACCTCAAAATATGATTTCTTAGATCATTTAAAGTCAAATATAGTTAAAATTTTTGCTATTACCCATGACATGACAAACTTGATTTTTTGGAAGTTACATCAAAAATGATGTTTGGTTGCCCAAAAAATAATTCAACTTAAAGTATGCTTTTTTAGATAAGTTTAAGATAAAACTAATTAATTGGTTTTTAAAATGTTTGCAAACTAATACTTGTGGACACGGCAAATTTTTTATTGTTAATTGTAGTGCAAATTTGCATTTGATTGCCCAATAAATTTTTGACATAAAGTTATGATTTCTTAAACATTTTTATAGCGTAATTAAATGATTAGTTTTTAAAATTAATGTTAATTTTTGAGGTTATACCAAAAATGTTATTTGGTTGCCCAATAAAATTTTAATTTTAGATTCTATTTTTTTAGAAAGTTTTAAATCAAAATTGATTAATTGGTTTTCAGTTTTTTTTTTTTTTTTGATATTGCAAAAACAGGCCAGATTTTTGCCAGTGCACAACGCTCGGTAAAAGAATGTACTAAACATTTTAAATTCATACTTTTATAAACTAGTTTGTAATTTAAAATTAATAAATGATGTATTTTATGTAAATTACTTTTTCATTCAGTAAGAGATACAAACAGTTGTGTTTCAGGGTATGCACCCATCATTAGTGTGCCTAGCATTTCAATTTACATAAAATTACAGTAACTATTAAACAGTTTATGTTTACTAATGTGTCGAAGGTGTTTGTAAGTTTGTAATTACTATTGTATTCCATAACTTCATTGTTTATAAGTATAAAGTTTATAATTATAATAATATTTTTTATATTATGTAATCCAATTAACAATTTCAACAAGAAAATCTCTTCAGTTTAATCAATCATTTTGTGTGTGCGATATTGTTTATCTTTTCTTGCTAGAAACTCTAGTGGATTCAGCTTTTAATTACTTAAGTGATGTCACTTTTGTGGAGTACACTTACACCTCTACACAATTTAATCCAAAGGGTGAGATTGGAAAGATACAGCATATGGCGACAGGTTAGTCGCGTTATCAGTTTTAAATAAAGATGATGAATTAAATTTCATTTAATAACGCTTAGTAATCTCATTAACATAATATGATTTTAAACAGATGGTGTTAAAGAAATAAATTATAATTAAAAGTTAATTTGAATAATCTATGATTTCTTAATTAAAAAGATTATTGATTGTTATATTTTTGTATTAAAATTATTGAAACGAGTATTAACGAACATTTACGATCATATTATTTCAAGCTTAAATCTTGTTTTTTTTGTCTAATAATGGAGCAGGGTTGATATTATATTTACTCAAATTTATTAATAACTAATTTTGATAATGTAAATATGTGAGTGGCGCAAGTAATATTTTATTAGTAAAATTTAATTATGCCTCTTTCATTTAATTGCTATATGCTATTATGAGCTTAATTTCCTTACGATGAGTTTAATTAGAATATTTAGTGTCAAGAGAAGTAGAGAGAGAAAATTACCAAATTGTAGTCTAATTCGGAAGTTCTGTCGGACTGAAATCATTTGCCAAAGGATGTAATATAGAACACTTGCGAAAATGCACACGATGTCCAGTAAGTGGTAGATGGAATATTGAGTTTGAACATTTATCGACTGACCAGAATTACAGTTTGACCGAATTTCACATAAACGTTATTGAATATTTTTTACTTTACGAATATTATAAAATTTTATAATAAATTCATGCACAATTCATAACGTTGCGGAAGTAGTGAAAGTAATATGAAATGTACGTGTGCGTTCATTTTTAAGCAAATATTCCGTTAGGGATATTATTTTTAGCAGGATGGTAAATTTTATATAAAGTAAAGACAATAAATTGCATTAAACATTAAATCCAGTTCATTGAAACTTTTAGAAGATTGAATAAATTAAAGAATAAAATGTATTGATTATTTAATCCGAAAAGCAAAGAGATAAATAAAAATAGTCATAAATGTTAGTACAGAATACATATTTATTAATTGCATATGACAAAGTGCATACGATCCGTTATTTTGCATCCATATGCATTTGCCTGAGCAGACAATTTGTCACTTTTTGTTGAATATTTGCCAGCATGATATATTCGCGCAAACTTAAAACTTGTTTTCGATCACAAATTTTTCAAGAAATGAAGTGTAAATTTACAAAATATTAATAATCTTCACATACAATTTAAAACCCTGACCTATTTTCAGTTGAATATTATTTTTAAACGCAGCTTTAGTAGAATGCCATATTTCAATGTGCACAGACATTCGAGAGATGTAAGATTAAGCTAGATATATGCTTCTAGTTCTTCACATTATTTATAACAGACATTAAATTCATTCATCTAATAACAATGTTTACAATACAACTTTACTAACGAATCGGTGAACATTGCAAGAATCCCGCTTAGAGGAAGATTAGTCTTAGATCTTATTGTATACGATCTCCTAGTTAAATTGTATTTGTAACTGCATGTATGTTTATACAAGTGTGTAGGTGTCTGCATTCCAAGTCTTAGTTTGTTACCCAGCCAACTCTACCTAGACATGTTTACCTAGCTCCGCACGAGCACTCCATTAAATTATTTAGTAACACGCGCATATCTCAATTAAGATGGAAACTTGTCAAGAAAACCTCAAGGACTATATTTTGTCATCATTAGGTTAGATGTATTATTTAATGCTAGACTTTCAACTTTAATATTTCTTAAGCAAATTTATATCATTACAAATTTGATTTATAAGAGAACAGTTTTGTCAATTAAACTAACATTAATTATTTATTCTTTAGTATATTGAATTGAATTAATATAGAAGTTTATATAGAACTAGATAAAAAAATATGCAGCCAATTATTATGGACATCTATAAGCGCATAAAAGATCATAAAAATACTCGACTGGTCACAAGCAAAATATTCTACTTCTGGGTAAGACAAAGCTTAGTACTTATAAGATTCACATTGTTAAAGCCCAAGAAGCAAGACGTTTTTTTTTTTGTTTCTACAAAATAAGCCGCTTTCAGGTGCAATTGCTTTTACGGGAAACCATCGATCTTATTTTAAAAAAAATTTCATCATGTTATGCCCTAATATTTATTTTTTAAATTTATATTGACAAACGTTTAACTACACAATCACCACACCAAGCGTTTATAGTTTTGATAATACAATAATTGTTGTTAACTGATATTTTCCGCATTATTTTGCTGCGGTAGATAAACTGTTTACTTTTTGCTACTCTACTTTTTAATGGGTTTAAGTTTTATTCTTCAATTTGGCATGTTACACTTTTGAATTTTTTTTTACCATCAAACGTTCAACTACTCTACTACCACACTGAGCGTCTATGTCATAATTACAATATAACGGTCATTACTATTGTCCGCTAGTTTTATCTAACCGTTAATTGTCATTTTTATCAATCACATTACTTTGCTGCGGCAGGTAAACTGTTTACTTTTTACGCTGCATTACAATTGATCAGGCTTAACCTTGTTTCATTAGAGACTAAAATTGTCAATGTTATTGTGCGGTTTGAATAATGCCAACAATCAACGGAATAGAAATTGTAGTATTCTTTATAAATAGGCGATTATTCAGTCTGAAAACTTTTAGAAATTAGTCCAAGTACTACCAAAAACTGGCATCGATACGTCTATGGAACAGCGTAACCTTAATCCTACAATCAGCAAAAGGCACTAGTGGCAATATCAGAAATTTTTGCGCTAAATATGAGTGTGATAAATCAACTAGAAAGGGGAATATTAAGTGTAACTCAAAAGAAAGATGAAACTATAGCGGTTTTTGCAGTTTGTACGCAAAATTTATTTATCTTATGGCAGTAGAGGTTGCATAAATGCACAAAGATCATAAAAATGTGCGTAATAATTTTTGAAGCTTGTATGCAATATTTATTTTGCAGTATGATCTACACAATGACCAAAAACATGTGGTATAGTAACATCAAAAGCAATTTGCGTCCATCATTTTGCAAGTTTTTGGTGACCTAGGAAGCTTTGAGTGAAAACAAATTTATTGATTTGGGGAGGCGGTAGAGGAGTCTAGGTGGGTTAGTGTAGGAAAAATAGGAATACGGGCAAATTTGGCTTTTGTAGGTAATAAGGTGAAGGGAATATGTATTAGCAAAGTCACCTGAGTAAAATCCGCGGATAAAATCGGTTGCTGAAGTAGTCCAAGACCTAATAATGCAGTTTTTGATAGAGTGCAATATGAGAAAAATGTAGACCAATCCCGTTTTTTGCAACAAAGTCGGTCATATTGCACAAAATTGTTTAAAGCAGATTATTAAGCGCTAGTGGAACAACCAACAGTTTTCAAACAACATGAAGTTATAAATTAGCAGAAATCTTGACCCTCATCTTAATTTTATCCTAGCGTGAACAGGGAAAGACAAAAGTCCTTATTTGTCAGTAAGTGTTTAGAGGGATTTGTGTTGAGAAGTGTAAAGAATTACAAGGCAAGGCAATCCTAAATTTATTAATGTCTATGTAGTTCCAGAATTGCAACACGGAATTTTGGATATAATTTCTAATTAGCGGTCAGGAGAGTGGTGTTTTGAGAGAAACAATAAAAATGTTGATACTAAAAAGTCATAAGTGTTGGTTAATTCAATGATGGGGTGAACCGATCTCAGTCTCAACAAGATGCACTACTTGCAGAAAGTTTTTAGTCATTTTTTTTGAACGGAGTAGTTAGGATGTAGTACAAAAGTTGAACACCGTATAGTGACGGCAAGATTTTAAACAAACATAATTATTATTTGGTAAACCGCCTAACAAACAAATTTGACTTTTACCAGCCTTTCGAGCAGGCAGGTTTTTGAAAGGGATTTAGTACAGTAGACCACCTCCAAACCATTCGATTGCTAATCGAAAAATCAAATACATTTTTCTACACCTAGCCTTTGTAGGTTACGAGAAGGCGTTTGACTCGATTGAGATATGGGCAGTATTAAATGCAATGACTCCAGATACTCGAACCTACTGAACTACATCTATGAAAATGCGACACTCCAAATTTAGCTGGACGACGACAACATTACTAACAAGGTTCCTATTAGAAGAGGAGTAAGGCAGGGTGATACAATATCACTGATTCTCTCTACGCTTTGCCGACGACATTGTTCTTATTAGCCCGGACATCAGTGAGTTAAAAAGCATGCTCACACAACTAAATTTAGCATTCAAAGAAGTCGGACTTAAGATGAATCTCAAGAAGACCAAAATTATGAGTGATTCTAAAATTTTCATCTTCACAGAATAAAATGTGGTGGAAAACGTAGCAGAGTATGTGTACTTAGGCCATGTGATCAGACTTGGAAAAGAAATCCAGTGCGCCAAAGTAAAACGCAGAATTAAGATGAGTTGAGCAGCATTTGGTAAGCTGAGTTACATACTGAAAGATCAGAGCATCCCATATGGTCTAAAAAGAAAAATGTACAATAAGTGCATTTTGAAACAACTACCCTTACCAACAGATCAGCAGACAAGCTGCGAACTTGCCAAAGGGCAATGGAAAAAGTCATGTTAGGTGTAAGCCTAAGGGATCACATTCGAAACACCAAAGTTTGCAAGCGAACAGATGTCGAGGATGTTATTACACAATTTGCAAATCTTAAGTGAAGCTGGGCAGGCCATGTTGCAAGGCAGGAACCAGCAAAGTAGACAATACGGGTTATGCAGTGGAGACCACGGACCTCTAAGAGAAGTGTTGAAAGACCCTAAAAAAGGTAAAGGGACGACATCCGAGAAGTCGCCGTTATTTGTGGCAACAAAAAGCTAAAATTAGGACCATGTGGCAGAGTTTAAAGGAGTCTTATGTCCAGAAGTGGATAGATACAGGCTGAAGAAGAAGAAGAGGAAATCCATCCATGCAAAAGATTGACAAAAAAATGTCAAATACTTGGGACTTGGGAGTTATTAAAAAAAGTTCATGTAAGGGGAGTTTTTCCATCTTATTGATCTTCAAGAAAGATGAGTCTTACTGTTTTTATGTGGACTTTTATCAAGTACTTTTTGTTTTACATAAATTTAATTCTTTCTAAACTGGGCAACTCTTGCTATTTGAGTAGTCTGGACGTTTAGTTTGCTTACTGGCAAATTGTAATAATCAATAGTGAGGCTATTTATAATTTTTTCTAGTTTTGTCATTTGGGCTAAGTGGAGGTCTAGGTACTTTTTAGACGTTGGTAGATTAGATTTTTGATCTGACCTGGAATCATATTTCTTTAAATATTTTGACATCATTCTTATGACCTCGGATTTTGCTATCCACGCAAATTAAACAAAAAGACATTTAAGCGGTTGGAGATCCTCTTAAATGTTTTAGAAAGTTGCTGATTGTTGTAAGGACGTCGTTGCACGTTTTTACAATATCCCTTTTCAGGATAACTGGTCTGGTTTTTTTGCGTTTGCTGTTGCTTACTTGTTCTGGTTGCAAACTTTACGTTTATTGTGTTAAAGTTAAAATTATCTTTTCTGTTTTCTTTTGGATGAGTCACTAACTTTTTAAATATCAGTTTGTTTTCTTTGTTAAGGATTGCAAGGTTATGTTTTCTTGCCCAATTAGCAAACTTGGTACTTTTGCAGTTTTTAGTATGAGAGCATCATGAGTGTGACTCTAGATACTCGAACCTACGTTAGCGTTTAATTTTTGCCTTAGCAGTTTTTGGCATGCAAAGTAGAATTGTGGCAAAGTTTTTGGCAAAAAAGCATGAGTTAAAAACCATGTTACACTGCACCCATACGTAACTTTGCCCTTGACTCATTTTGCTAATTTTAGAGAAATTATTACAAATGTATACGGCAACATTTGCATCAAGGTCGTTTAGACATTATTGGCTTTAGCTAGGCTACAAAGACCATATCAAAACTATTTTTTTCTTTATGATTTGTTTTTTGGCCAAAGTTTTTCTGCTTTTTCTAATGCTTGTTTGCTCAATTTTGATTTAAATTTACTGTACACTGTTTTGCAATTCCGGTGCAGCCTACATTAGGGACACAACTTTGCTAACGCAAGTTTTGGTTTCTACTACTTTAAATCTTAAGAGAAAATCATGTTCAACATATCTACATCTTTTTAACTTTTCTTATATCCTATCCTATACCAACTTCCAACCCGCTTGATTAGCTTGGAGGATTATGCTTATTAAACCTACAAAATACTGAACAAGTACATAAGCAAAAATATACGGAAGTACCTAAGAGAATACAACACAAAACTCATAATAGACATCATTGAAGCCAACAAAAACGTCTTAAGATCCAAATTGGCCCGGGGACGAACAAAAATAAGCAAAACACACGGACCAAAATTTAGGAAGAAATTTAGCAAATGATTCAATATTTTTACGGAACTTTTACAGCTCTACTTCCTAAAACCGCCAATACCACAGACTTAAAATATCGGATAAGAAGAAATCCCAGAAATTGACCGAGAAAAACTGAAGGCTGCTTTGAACTAGTTGAAAAACATAAAAACTACAGACAAAGACTGTATAACGACTGAGATACTCAAAATAGGAGGAGTCTACAAAACAATGTCCGAATTTTTTTAAATAATTGTATAAGAGAAGAGTTGATCCCAAGTGGATAGCAAATCGCAAAAGCTATTATTCTACATAAAAAAGAAACAGAAACAACATAGAAAACTACTTAGCCTAACCTAACCTAACTAAAATTGTTACTAATAGACTGACACAAAAACTGGACTTTTATCAACCAGTCGAACAAGCTGGATTTTAAAAAGGATACAGCACCACTGACCACTTTCTTCTTCTTTACGTGTTTTGTCCTCCACAAACGTTGGCAATCATCAACATTATTTGGGTCTTGTTGACAGCTTTACGAAAAAGAGTTGTAGTGCTGACCCCAAACTACTGTTGTAGGTTTTTCACCACCTACAGACACTCAGAACTTTTATCAAGAAAAGCAACAAATACAATATACTCATTTACATTGGTCTTTGTGGACTACTGAAAGGCATATGACTCTGTTGAAACCTAAGCAGTTCTGAGAGCTCTCAATAAAACTAGAATTGACTCAAAATATTTAAACTTTATAAAGAACATATTCGAAAATGCTTTAATACAAATTCAAATAGACAAAGATACACAAACAGACAAAATAACGATCAAGCGAGAAGTATGGCAAGGGGACACTATCTCTCCAAAATTATTTACAGCTGCAATGGAGGAAACCTTCAAAGAACTAGTCTGAAATTATATAGGAATCCCAATTGATGTAGTACATCTTAACCACCAAAGATTTGCAGACGATATTGTTTTTATTAGCACAAATTCAACTGACCTACAGACAATGATAGTACAAGTACATCAGGCATCAAAATAACATTGAATTGGAAATGAACTTGAATAAAACTAAAGTAATGATTTTTGAGAACTATCACATAATTATCGGAAAAGAGGTATTTGAAAACGTAACCAACTATGTCTATCTCGGACACAAAATGTCTAGAAGAATAGGACTCTGTTGGGTGATTTTTGGAAAATTAGGTTTTATACTCAAAGTACCAAAAATTCTTATAAACTTAAAAAGAAGACTATACAAATCGTGCGTTTTACCAGTTTTTACCTACGGGACCGAAACAGTTTCTAAGCTAGCAATGGAGAGGGCCATGTTGTAAATGATCATTAACGATAAAATCAGAAACGAGGAAATCCGGAGAAGATCTCAGATAACGGAAGTGATCACGCCAATAGCACAACTGAAATAGAAATAGGCCGGCCACGTGGCAATGCAAAATCAATGAAGGTAAACAAGGTGCACGAGAAATAGTAAAAGAAGCGCTAAAAGAAGATGGAGACGATATCCAAAACATTACAGGAAAAAATTGGATGCTAACAGCCCAAGACTGAGACAAATGGAGGAAATTGGAAAAAGCCCACGATTAGGAGTGGACACATACATACAAGAAAAAGAAGAAGATTATGTCTGCATACGTGGTTTCTTTTTTGACTAAATGTTCAACGAATTTTTTTGTGTGACGTGCATTGACATTTCTTTTTGTAATGCATATTAGTTTGTTTTTGCTATCTTTCCAATTTTGTGCAGTACCTTTTTGAGCTCCTTGTTATTGTTAGGTGTCACATGTTTTTATGCCAGGAATAACAATTAGGTATTTTTTTCCACTAACTTGCGGCATCACTTGAAAGCTTCATCAGGTCATTTTAACATGCTTAGGTCAGAAAATTTTTTTTGGCCAAATTTTGGATAGTTGCTTACTAATTCTGTTTATTACTTATTTTTACTGGACGTCTGCGTATTAGCTGTTGGTGTGGTAATGCAGGTTGCATTACTTTCTTCTACACTAGTTTTTACTCTATTTTTTAGTAAATGCAGCTAGCCTGCTAATAGATTGTTATTTAGTTTTTGATGTTTTGGGACTTTATCGATGTATTCTTTAAATTTGGTAACTTCATTCATTCATTTAGTAGCAAATTTGTTTTAATACTTTTTGCTGTTCGTTTTTGGTTGGTTATTTTGCAATTTGTGTTTTTTTTTTGTTCTTTTATTTGTTTACGTTTTTGTTGGGTTGTAGGTTTTTTGGCTTACCATTTTTCAGCACCATTGCTACTTTGGCTGCGTTTAGAAAGTTGTTTGCTAGTTTTTTTTTTCTCTGGTGTACTTATGATATCTATAATTTGAAAAACTACTTTTCTATTTTCTAATTTATTGCTAAGTCATGTTTTTCTCAAATTTTGTGGAGGAGCCCACTGTTTCTAGAAGGAGGACATTTTTTAAGTTAACAAGACTTTCCTAGTAATTAATCTTGTTCAAACTGTGCATCCATTTTAAAGCAATGGCAGCCTACTGTATTATAGGACATTTTTGTTCTCTTGGTCTAAACCAAAATGTGGCAAAATAGACTATGTTTCTTTATAGCGATGGTATCACGAAAGTAGGTTAAGAGTAGATTGAAGAATTATCAAAAAGCAGACTATAGTTCAAAAAGAAAGCAAAAAAAAATCTCGGAAATGCGCCTGGTCCTTGTTTCCTCAATGTGGGGGATTTAGAAAATATCTATAACAATTCAAGTTATTAGTCTAAGAACACAAATGAGATGGGCTGATGACCATAAAATAGTAGCGGATCTGAACTGGTTATAGTCGCACAGGATCGACAGGTTTGGAGAAGTAAAAGGGAGGCTTATATCCAAAAGATAGAAAATGGCTTACTGAAGAAGAAGAAGAATAAGAAGAAAAAGAAGAAGAAGAAGAAGAAGAAGAAGAAGTCTAAGAACATTTTAGCAAACATCAAGTCATAAAATGGACTTGATGTATGCTAAAATGTTCTTAGACTTTTGCTTCTTCTTCTTTTTTTTTCTTTTTCTTCTTCTTCTTCAGTTAGCCATTTTCTATCTTTTGGATATAAGCCTCCCTTTTACTGCCGTTTTGATATATTGTATGAATATTTTAAACAAACTAGAAACGTTTTGTGATACTTGTATTGATTTAGAAACATTCTATGGCAATTAAAGAACATTTTATTGGTTTAAGAACGTCTTATAGAATAATACAAATACTGGAAACCCAAATCAACAGCACAGATAAATTAATATGGAAGTTACCTTGCACTAAATTCTGAAAATTTTTTTTTTTTTCTGTTGCAACTAAACAAAAGAATAAAAATTTAAATTATGTCATCAAAGATTGAGATGTGGTTAAGTTAAAATAATTCTTAAAATACCATAGACGTTAAAATAACTAATGTAGATAAAATGCGGACACAAAGAAAACAATAAAAATTTGTAATTTAGAATATCAAACTCATGTGATGCAATGGCAGCGTTATAAATTCCTGCAATTGTGCATAGAATTCCGACGAATTTTGTGGATGGGAAATTTAAGAGAGTAATTCAATAGTACATCTAGCGAACTATTTAGAACAGCAGTCTATATTGTTATGTTGATCACCAACCTTCGATCGAAGACGCAAACAAATCTATCCTGAAAAAAATTGCTTTTAAGTTAAATTAAACCAATAATATTCTCAATTTAAAATCAATACTTAATGCACACTTAAAACCAGGTTGCAAATAAAATATAATTATGTAAGTTTTCACCATCAATCGATCGAAATAAAATTGGCGTACACTTCCTCTACATTCTCACACTTGGCTCGTATACTTTTTCCCTCTAATATATTCGCATTTAAAAATTCCCTTTCCTTCTTTTGTAAGTCCCACTTCCCCATTTCCATTTACATTAGCTGTAACGAAGGCCGTCTTCAATATCTTGTTAAACTTTTCTTAGTTTTAACGACAAAAAGAAATATGAACCGAGTCCAAAAATACGCAATCACAAATAAAATTCTTTTGCATTAACATAATATGAATAAATTAAATTATTTGCATAATATAATCGATTGTGATCATTTGTTAATTTAATTTAGATTAATGTATATTAAAATGATTAATATAGGAAACATATTTAGTATTTATTTTCCAAAAATGAATTTAAATTAATCGTCATTCATTTTTATGGTAACTTCAATAATAAATCACGAAAGGGTCATAATCCGTGACGTCATTATGTGATTATAACCGTTACTCAAACCATGTCACATTATTTATTTATCGTCCCTCCAGACCAAAAAAATATCATCGGCTGCAACAATATTTTTTTTAGACAAGAGTCTCATTTAATCAATTGCAGTTTGTTTTCTTTAATTAAGTTGATACGTCTTGCTAGAAAACAAATAAGTTAATGATAAAGGAAAGAAAGCAACATGCGATTATTTATTCTGGGCATTAGTCAGAGCCATACTTTTCTGCCCTCTTGAATATTTAGTATTCCAATCAAGTTTTCCACCAAGCCAAAAACTTTTATCGGCGATTATCGCCAGACATCCAATACACAAGCCTAAGACTAAGGAATATCCTTATGAGAGATAGCCCTTTAGACAAAGTGTATGGCAAAACCCGGCTTTATTTAAAACTTTCACTCGTAAATAATCTCTTACTCTTTTTTTTTCTTTGTTTTTGTTTAACTTTTGTTATAGAATATAATAGTTACAATTATTGCGCATTTTTATTAAATTAATTAGAAATGTTTCTATAATTGATATAGATTCAAACGGAGTGTTAAAGCCCCGATCCTTTAAAAACCGATTTATTAAATTCAAAAATGTAAGGGTTTTCCCTACTATCTATATTAGGGTATTATCTTGGGACCGGCTCGAAATTTCTACGGTCGTTAGTTACTGCAAATATGCGTACGAACCAAATAGTATTTCCATTTGGTGCACATAAATCCGGCCCAATTAATAAAATATGAGACCGGATTTAATGCAGGAAATAATGATTAGACGACGACGCTACTTCAACAATATTAAATATAATTTTACAAATCAATATTTGGAAGTGGCGCAGTATTACTTGGCCATGTTGAAAATTAAATAAACGTACGTATTCCTCACACGTTCATTTGCTGTTTTCATTTCTGCTGAGAAGCTAATAATAGAAAATAGTAACTTTATTGAGGAAATCAGCTTATAAAGATCATTTTTTTTTGTTATTCTTTTGCAGCTGAATAATTAAACAATTTGTTATTAAAGTTTATTTTATTAATAGTAATAATTAATAATATCTTGCAATTTTGAATCTAGTATTGAACATTAAGTTCGCCAGGTGCTCTTAATAATGTTAGAGTATACGCTTTGCCAGTATAACAATATTGCATAGAAATTTGGGCAGATTTTTGTCTTCTAATAATTTGAAAATTAATAGTTTTTGGATTTAGATTTTATGACAAAATTATTCGTTTTTATGCATATTTGCACTTACCTCTATTTAAAAAAAAAGGCTCTGGCTAAATATGTAGTTTTACATCTTTGTTTAACTTTTTTGACGGAAAAGTATCTTTATGATAGATGTAGAATACCAATTTTTTTGAAAAATTTTGTTTGGTTTTAATATTGGTTGTTATCAAAATTTGAAAGCAATTTTGCTTGTTGCAGTTGCTGTTTTTTGTTTTTTTTGTTGGAAGACAGCAGTTTTTACCTTTCATTGTCAAAAAATTGTTTACCCCAAAAGCTTTTTTGAATTTTAAAAACAGAAAGTAGTTGTTATGGGCCAAGTCTGGACTGTAGGATCATCAATCCTTCACAATCCCAAAAAAATTTGGCTATGGTCTTTTTGGTTGACCCCGGCTTTTTTTGGTGGTATTTCATCTCCACGCCGCTATTTCATAGATTTCTTTTTGATACAAGGCATTGTTTTATCTTCCGTAACAACAGATTGCAAACCTTTTTCTTTTTTGCACAACTAGTTTGATGATGTTTTTGAACAGCAGACAAAAGTTTTGGGACTTATTTTGCACTCACTTTTTTTGTACCCAGTTGGTCTTGAAGTATTTGGAGAACCAATTTTAGACAGCCCTGATTTTGCTAATAACTCTCGTACTTTTAGTCGGCGATCACTTTGGACCAGTTTTTTTAACAAAAGCGGTCAACTCTATTGTCATCACTTTAACTAGTTGACCAGAACGTGAGTCATTTTTTAAAATCTCATAGTCTATCTTAAACCTTTTGGCCCACTCTTTTACGGTGGAATAAGAAGATGATTCTTTACCGTATTCACTATCCAATCCTTAATTTAATGAAGGCCAAGAACTTCCAATGTTAAGAATTTGATGACCGCTTAGTACTCAATTTTTTGCAAATCTAACTTAGGTATTGAGACAATCTTGTATACAGATTTAGTAGACGCATTAAAGTAGAATTTAGGTTGTTTGTGGCAAAGTGCGCAATGACGTTTTTTCAACTTCAAACTTATACCAAAGCAATCAATTTCTAAGGCCAGGCGGGTACAGACTTTAAACGATTTTGTAATTAGCGTACAGTTGCAGGTCAGGCTCTGCTTTTGCGCTTTTGTCTTATCTACAGCTGGTAAAGGTGGTTTCAAATGTTGCATCTTCAACGTATTTTTTTCTGGCCGTTTTTGTGAGTTTTTGTTTCTTAGTTGCTGTTCCCAAAATCCTAGAAACTGTCCAATTTGTAAACTTAGTAGGATTTTATCTACCTAGAAAATCTATTTTATGCTTTTTAACAGATTTTAGAAGCTTTTGTTACTTATTAGCTTCTTTGGCCGGAAGCAGTTTTTGGGAAAGGGGATTGCAAAGTTGGGCAGTAAGGAGGTTTGTTGTGTTGGCATTTTTATACGCATATAAATATTTCTATATATGCACTTACCTATTTGCAGAGTGTGGTACAACGTGAAGAAGCTAAAAGCTACCTACAGTGATCATACTAAATGCTACTTTTGGTTTTGGCAAAGTGTGCAATGCCAAACAATATAAGGGCAATTTCACCGGCTGTATTCCTCCATGTTGATATGGGGTGGAGTTGGTGGTGTTGAAAGATGTTAAAGTGTACCCTTTCAGTGACTCTGCTTTGGCGGAGGGTGAATAACCGTAGTTATTTACTTGGTGGAAAGGTTTGTCGTCTCTTGTGGTGCCAACCGGATAGTTGGTGCTATGCTGTCACTTGGCGTCTACCTGGTGCTTAAAAGCATCTTGGTGAAGGCGTCTTTCAGACGTGGACCTATAACGTGCAGGGGTTAGTGCAACTAAGTTAGGGACGAACCCGCAGCCTAGAGAATGCACGGGGCAGTAGTTGCCGGAGTGGTACTTGTGGGGTTGCTGCGGAAGCGTATCTACAGGAGTTGACCCCAGGGTTCGGGACGTGACCCACGGCAGGGTGTGCAATGCCTTGAGTCCGCTGTGGATTTGGGGCTAAGGTGCAAGACCCCAAATCTGTCGATAGTATTAAGTGTATTTGTGGATGGTGTTCTAGGTGAGTAGCGAGTGTTGGCGTAAGGGTTTTCCAGACTGGGGTCCCAGTTATCGGGTTCAGATTTTTGGTGGTATGTGCAGGCCAATAAATCTGGTGCAGCCCAAAAGTTGTAGGGGAAACTCTTGGGGCAAACGTAGGTATATAGTTGGCGGTAGTTATAGATCCGTTGGCGAGGTCCGTGGGCATTGCTGTGGTCGTGTAGGAAGCAGTATGGTAGCAGTTTTGGGGTGGCATGGTGACTTCAATGTAACGAGGTCGTTTCTGAGACTTACGATGCTTGATTAACACTAAAGTTGAAAATTTTACCTTTATATGGAACACCATTTCCAACACTGGAAACTTGATGACCTTTTTTCTGACACCGACTCCTGCTTTGCCCATGGTACTTTTCGGATTTCCACACACACCGACTAACGCGCTAGAGGTGATCCACCCACTTCGAGCCAACAACTGCACCCACGGCATTGCACCCTACGACGTGAGATAAGTATTCCCCAACTCTGTGGAAATAAACATGACGTTCTGGAGGGTGCAATTCAGCTGCGGGTACGTCCCTAACTGGAGCGCACACTACCCCGTGGCACCTGGACTTACTAACCAGTTGCCCAGCGTGACCTTGACCCCTGAAGGCACGTCACACTATGTTACCAGGTGTACTGCACCCCATCTGCAACCCCCAGCTGATCACCGCCGCCTCCAACGGGAATACCTGCACCGCTTATCAAGATGGAACACCAAAGCCTATGGTTTTACAACCAAACCCCAAGCAAAAACATTCACGCCGCTTTCTCTAACATCTCCGACTTCCATCCCTACCACCTCAAAAGCGGGGAGCCGATAACAAGTGGATTTTTACGGTATATAAGCCTGAGACTTCTTTCCTGTGGCTGCCATTCTTCAAGTTCTTTTGGTTAAAGTAGAAAGTGATTGTTAGAGTTCTATTCTAGAGTTATTTTTGATTTTTTTCTTCAAGTTGCTAATAGGCAGTTTTTCACGGTAGGGTTTGTATTGCAGGTCTGCGTCAAAATTTTTGGATTTGGCTGGTTTTATGCTAGTTGTCTAACAAACTAGGCGTAGGTTACACAGCACTTTCTGGGAGCCGTATCAGGCATGGCAAGATTTTGTTGACTTTAAGGTCACGTCTTTTGCGGATCACATGCTTGCGTTAATCTTCTCTACTTTAGCACTTTTGTTTATTATTGGGAGAATAACGGAAGGGTTGTGCGGACTTATGGCACGCATTATTATTTTGTACTTGCCTGAGGTAAAAAGTAATAAAATCAGTTAATCTTCTTAGAAATTAGGTCTAAGACTGGATTTTTTTTAGTGGGCGTCTAGTTTGCGTAGCATTTTTGGGTTTAAGGTTTGGGTGCTGCGTTGTTATTGAGTTTCCAGTTTCAAGTACATAGTTTTCTCCAAACGTGGGCATTTATTTAACTTGGGATAAGGAAGGTCATCTTCTTGCTGCGTTGTGTGTTTTGCTGTATAAGGTTTATTAGTGAGGAATCCATGTTGGCCAGTAGTAATGATGACCTCTGCTGAGTTTGGGTTCAGTTTTTGGTTTTTGGTGTAAGCTTGATATAGTTAGCAGATTTTGGTTTGTTTTATTTTGCTAAAATCTTTTATCTTCGAGTCAATGTCCGACCAACTGCGTGGAAATGTTGGTCCGGAATTCGGCGTAGGAGGTGCTTGATGCAAATTGTCAGTTTTAAAACTTTTGATAAAGTTAAGTTAAAGATAAGTTTTCAAGTTTAGGCAGGTTTTGCTTGGATTAAAAAAGAATAAGTGAGATATTTCTCTAGAATTTTTTGGTCAGGGTCAAAGTCTTGACTAACATTATATAGCAGACTTTACAGTTGGTCTTGATTTTTTTTGAACCAAGATTTACAAATCAAGTTTGATTGATTTTTGTCTTCTTGTTGGTATGAAAGTTTAGAAATTGTTCTAGTGGTATGGAACAAGATTTTTGAATTTTCTGTTGAAAGTTTGCTTTAACTTTTGATCTTACGGAAGGTGTTGAGAGTTTTTGTAGTGACGGGTATGTGGGATTGGTGAGAAATGAGTATTAATGTGAGGTTTGTGCGTAATTTTGGGCTTGTTTTTTTTTAGAATCGCTACAGAAACTAGAAAAAGTAATGGGGTTATTATACCTCTAAGGAATTGCCAGTGAGGCCAGTGATTATTTTCCAGGGTATTACGAAGTTTTGGCGAAAGTTGTTGAAGAAGCCGTCTCGGCCATGCTAGCAATTTTGGCCCTTTGCGGCAGATAGATGCATTTTAGTAGGTGGGCACTGCAAGGTTTTGGTAGAGGTTGTCGGAGATACTTTTTAGGAAATAAGTGTTTTTGGAACAAGCAATCTTGGACAGTCAGTAGTTGTTTGATGTTGGAGCAGCAAAAGAGTTGTTTTATCTTTAAAGTTGGCGGTAGTACTGGTTAGCAATTTTTGGCGTAACAAAGTTCTCTTGATTTGGAAACAACGCTTTTTACGGATCACATGTCTGCAACAGTAACTTTACTTGTCAGAATTTTTTGATTGCATTTATTTTTCTAAAAAATGTTAATGGTTATTTCAAAATTATTTAATTCATCTAAAGAAGGTTTTTGTAAGCAACATTTTTTAAAGATAGATTGCAGTCTTTATATTGATAATCTGACGTGTAATAGGCTAAAATATTTTTATTATTAAGTTACTATTGGTTTTTGTCACTTTTTAGTAGGCTTTGCAAATTTGCTCCAGTTAAGAAAATTGAAAAGAGAACGTGGCGCAGTAGTCTAGGCATCTGACTGCTGCACCAAAAATTGTTGGTTTAAATCTTACAACAAAAACTGTTTTAAACGTTTATACGATATTGTTTGTAAATAACTCACACTCGACTTGCAACCGACCCGCACTCAACCCGCACCTGACCCGCTTCCGTTCCGCACTCGTTCCGCACTCGTTCCGCACTCGACTTACACCATACTCGCACCTGACTCAAAAAAATTGTGCACAAAACCGACCAGTTTTTTATTGAAGTTCTGGATATTCAACTCAATACAGAATTTAATCAACTTAACATAAATTTAAAATTTTGTGTCATTATATTTACAGCTTTTTATTATTACGTTAATTTTGCTATACACACTTTGTAGCCTATTTATGTTTAGCAGACATGTTTGTTTGTTGATCGGATGTTTTGTTTTGTATGCAATGCTCCACATAACATCTTACAGTATAATATCTATTTGCAACAAAGCAGCTTTTGTTTGTAAGGACAATATTATTATTATATTAAATTCTATTGTATAAGGATTATGGATATTGTGCACAGTTTATTTAAATCAAAAATACAAATTGTTTTCTAACTGAACAAAAAATGAATTGTGTTAAAATACGTGAATTATTGTGTTAATAAAATACCATTCATTAAGCGATTTCTGGCCGCGTTTTAAATTTAATTACAATAACAATTATTTGGTGCCATGGATGATTAATGAGCGCATTCGAGGCAGGCTCCAATTATTTCGCATATTTTAACATTAATTAAATAACAATATATAGGCATTTTAATAATAAGAACATATGCCGTTTACACTCGATCATAATGCATTATTCATTAACATTTTTTTGATAAAACAATTTATGAAAGGTATCACACATGGCGCTAATTAACAAACAATTAAAACGCTATCTCCAAAGTGAGATTCCTTATTTCTCTGCAAACGATTCCTTAATTACGCAAATAGAAAATTAATTCAAACTCCACGTTGTCGGGTAATTTTTCTCTCACCGCCAGATCCAAAATAATTATTTGAACTAAAATAAATTGTTTGATGCAACCACAGTTGATTCATCAACCTCGATTTAATTTAAACCTTTACAGATTAATTAATTGAATGTACATATTTTATACTTTGTGGTCACTTTATTTGTTACTCTATTTACAATTATTGCATTTGCGTTCCAATTAAATTTACATTAAAATAGACTTTATTATTATTATTATTATTAATTAAAAGTTTTACGTTATTGATTATGTGTTACAATATTTATTTATAATGTTGTGCATATATCACTCGTATTAGTAATTGCAACAAACTGCTGGAACGAAATTTCCCCTGAGAGTCAAGTAGTATTTAATGATTAGAATTATAAACCAATCCCCAGTAGTTTATTTTAGAATATATTTAACAACACGAAACATGTTAAGTTCTTTGATGTTATGTAGTGTCATTAAACAAGTTACATCTGAATTACATGTCTGCATATGGTGCAATCTAATATGATTATAAAAAAATGCGTTTGGTTTTAAATTCTTTTAACATATATTTAGTTAGTTCAGTTTTGTTACGGTATTTGCATCTCATTAGAGAGAAATATGTTTATAGTCAAGCTACAGTATACAAATAACAAAACTTGGACTGAGTTTAAATTAATTTAAGAGTTTTTAGAAACAATAGCTCTTCTCACTAAAATTAATCTCACGTCATTGTGGTTTTAAATATTGAGTGGAGGTTTAAAAATTTGGCCTCAAAAGACTTGAATCTGCAATAAAAACTTATTCTAGGAACTAAAATTAACCACCAAAATAATAAACTGAATTTAAACTAACTTAGGAGGCCTTACTCACACCATGAATAGTAACACTTGCCCAGCCTCGGAAAAAATACAAGTGCTAAGGGAAAAGGCGCCCCTTGGTACGGACGGTCATCCTACAAACGACTCACGCACTGAAACCGGACCCGACTATGATCTAGACAAACAGAAGAAAGAGGAACAGAACTTATAGGAGGATATCTTTCATCCCTTCAAGGGAAGGAGCTCTATGGCTCATTCTCCTCCACGGCAGAGACTACCCAGCATCTCCAGCGGAAAAGCCCAGGACCTGGACAACACTGGCGCAGAAGCCACAAATAGAACTGGCGACAACGAGGCGGAAGTAAACGTTGGGGACACTGATAGTAACCCCAAAAAAAGGAAGAAAGAGAACATTCACCAGAGGTTACGAAAGTAGCTTCGGAGGACAAAGAAGTTTTGCACAGGAAAATGCAGGAAATAAACAACTGGATGGGGAAATGTGTGGAAAACCTGGTAAATTTTACTAGGAACACAAGAACCGTCTACAAAGAAGTCAAAGAAGTTTCCGAAACTATATACAATCTGTGGAAAAATAGAGACCTGGTCCAGAAACAGATAGACAGGGAGAACAAAGAACTTCTGGAGCGAGTGGCAGCCTTAGAAGCGCAAGTGGCGGACCTTACCGCTAACCAACAAGCGAAGGCTGTTGACTGTGCAGAAAAAGACACACAGACGCCGGACAAAGCGGCAAAGGAAAGACAGGCATTCATACAAAGAATAGAGAAGGCGATCACCGATGGAGAGGAACTGTTCGAACTATCGCAAAAGAAGTGGCCAGAAGAAAGTTACAAAAAATGTAAAACAATGCAGGGCGATATCCTGACAAACAAGGAGGACGACCTAATTATCATCATGAATTGTCAGGAGGATCAGAAAAATGAGGCTATAAAAAAGCTAATTGGGATGTTTCCTCAACTTGAAGTGGTCACCAAAGATGGGGTAATGGTACCTGGCAGACCCATCTGCAGCGTAACTAGGAACTGCCTAATTACAGGAACTGATCTGACCAAGCAAAACCAAAAGGAACGCTACGTGCACGTGGTCACGTCGGGAACGGCTGCAACGATAGATGAGATGGCAGATTTACGCTTATCGCTAGAGACAATTAAGAAACTGGCCGCATGGAACGGCCGCACAAAAATGTTCTGTGCTGCCACTAGATCAACAAATGTGACCCTGGTCAGGAACATGCTGGAAGTGACTTTCAGAAGCGATGACGTGAGCAATCTTCTACATAGCAACAAAAAAAAAAGGATGGAGTAAGTAATAAGATAGATGGAAAGGAAAGGGGTGATAATCGCAAAACGATCACTATTATACCCTCTATGCGGACGTCATTCGCAACATGCGGAAGGACGTAGGAACTGACGGGGTTGCAGTGAACAGCGTCACTAAAATGGCCAGTGGACACATACAGATCAAAATCAAAAGCAAGAAAGGGGCGTCGACAAAAGCTTTCACCGACGAGCTTAGGCAGAAGATAGAACACCTGGCAGACGTCGAGACGAGACAACGACAACAAACGTTGATACTTCTTGATATTGACGAGTCTCTAACGGATAAAGAAGTGCGAGAGGGAGTGGAGAAAGAGCTCGGCAGCGGCGAAAGAGTAGGCGCGGTCAAGTTATCGGATAAGATTAATTTAAACGGAGCTAAGCACGCATTTGTCACGGTCACGAACAACGCGGCGCGACTGCTCCTGGCCAAAAGGAAAATCGGAAACGGATGGGACCGCTGGAGGGTTATAAAAATGATGTATCTACCCAGATGCTTCAAATGCCGCAGAATCGGGCATAATGCAAACTCATGCAAGGGTAGCGCAGAGACCTGCCACAACTGCGGGGATGCAGGCCACAAAATTAAAAACTGCGAAAAAGAAAGCGTTTGCTACCTGTGCAATGAAACGGGTCATAGGTCAAAAATCATTAGTTGCCCTATGTACCGGGAATTGGTCCGCAAGATGAGAGAGAAGGGAGCACCCGCACCGACACAATGAAGCTGCTTCAAGTAAACTTAAATAGAGCTAGGAGAGTAATGGATCTGCTTATGCATACCTGCGATGCCAAAAGCATTGACATTGCTCTCATATCAGAGCCAAACCGCAACATGTCCAAAGGAAGCACTAGGTGGATACCGGACCAGCACGTAGACGCGGCTTTCTATATCCCGCAGAAAGGCCTGAAACCGTCAGGCAAAGGCGTCGGGAACGGCTTTGTATGGGTAGAGACCGATGCGGTGGTGCTGTATTCTTGCTACATCTCACCCAACGAATCACACGACAGGCTGGAGAACTTTTTAACAGAACTTGGCAGAGACATCAGGCGCGACAATAAAGAAATCATCATAGGCGGCGACTTTAACGCTAAGTCAGCGCTATGGGGCTCACCAATAGAGGACCATAAAGACAGCATACTGGCAGAATGGATTACTGAAAAGGACTACTGCGTTTTAAACCAGGGAAGTACCCCCACGTTTGAGAGGCGCGGCAGCAGTAGTTTCATTGACATTACAATGTGTACGCTAAACCTTGCTAACAGAGTGACATCGTGGGAAGTAGGAGTGGACAAGGAAAATCTCAGCGACCACAAGAACATCCGGCTAACGATCTCGGACAAAAGTCGTCGCAATAAAAACGTAAATGCGAGGAAACAAGGCTGGAACTATAGAGATGCGCGGGTGGAAGAGTTCTGCAATAAGATCGAGTCGAGAACTAGTCAAGGGCTACACAGCTTTACGGCGGCAGAACTGACCGCAATTATGGTCGACACTTGTAACGACACTTTCAGCAGGAAGAGTGCCAACAACAGCCGTAGACCGGCCTACTGGTGGAGCTGCGAAATTGCTGAAGCAAAAAAAATCTGTCTGAAAACCAGACGAGCGTACATCCGGGCGAACGCCAGTACAGACTCTATACGGAAACAACAACTCTATAATATGTATAAAGAATAGAAGGCGGACCTAAAAAAGGCCATTAAGGCGGCAAAGAAAAGCTCTTAGGCCTGTCTGTGCAGAGAAATTGACATAGACCTCTGGGGCACCGGATATAAAATTGTGACCGGGAAGTTGGGCACTCGCTCCCCAATAACTCTATCAGACGAGGATCAGCTGAGGATAGCGCTAGACCTTTTTCCGCAACATACTAAAACAGAATGGCCCAGGATAGACATCAACCAGGACGAAATACCACCGTGCACCTATGAGGAAGTAAAGGAAGCCGGCCGACGGATGAAAAGAGGCAAAGCTGCAGGACCTGATAGAATACCGTCAGAGGTAGTTAAAGAAATGGCCCAAAGGCTGAACTGGCCCTAATCGAAAAGCCAGCGCCACAGCATACAGGCCGATATGCTTGCTAAACTCTATGGGAAAACTCTTCGAACTGGTCATAAATAAAAGGCTGCAAGACGAAATAGAAGGAACGGGAGGTTTATCCTGCAAACAGTTTGGTTTTAGGCAAGGAAGATCTACGGTCGACGCCATCCAGAGAGTAAAGGCCCTAGCGGAGGAAGCAAAGAAAGATAACGAATTTGCAGTTTTGATCACGTTAGATGTTAAGAATGCCTTCAATTCTGCCCCCTGGAAAGGCATAATTAAGGAACTGAAGAGAAGGAAAATGAAACCTTCCTTGGTGAGGATGATCTGCTGTTACCTTCTAAAAAGGAGCATTCTGGTTGGCGGAAAGCTAATAGATATGACTTGCGGGGTGCCGCAGGGCTCGGTCCTTGGACCCACACTCTGGAACCTGTATTATGACGGGATTCTCAGGGAAAGGATGCCTGAGGGGACGACCCTTGTAGGATATGCTGATGACTTGGCGATGGTGATACTGGGTATATGCAAGGCTATTATTAAAGAGAATGCAGAACTTGCAGTGACTCTCATTGAATTGTGGCTGAACAGGAGAAGACTGGAACTGGCCCCGCATAAAACAGAAGCAGTTGTGCTGGCAGGACGCAACACACTAAAAAGTGTGACAGTAGGAGGACTGCAGATCACCAACAAAAAGTGCGCCAAGTACCTCGGGGTACTGCTTGGCAAAAACCTGCACATGGGTGCCCACATAGCAGAAGCATCAAGCAATGCGGAGAAAGCGGTGCTCGACTGATGCCCAACTTAGGCGGGGCGAGGGCAGGCTGAAGACTGGCGATCAGCACAGTGGCCAACTCCATTATGCTGTATGGGGCGCCAGTATGGAGTGATTTTGCACAAATACCGAAATACCTGAAAATGCTTGAGAAGGTACAGAGAAAAATGGCGATAAGAGTGGCTAGCGCCTACCGGACCACATCGACCAGGGCCATACAGGTAGTAGCAGGTGCGGTACCTATTCATTTACTGGCGTTAAAAAGGAGGTACGTAACTGGTGCAAACCAAGAAGCAGATAAGGAGCTGGCCAAAGCAGAAACTCTTAAAAGGTGGGAAGAGGAATGGGGAGAAGTAAGCGAAACGTGTGCGTGGACGCAAAAACTGATCCCAAAAGTCATTCCATGGGTCAGTAATACCTCACGGTGATCCCGCAGTGGTTCCGGCAACCAAGAGGGGGCATTTTTAGTCGGTAGGCTTTTTCCCTTCCTACATAAATAAAAGCTCTTCTCACTAAAATTAATCTCACGTCATTGTGGTTTTAAATATTGAGTTGCGGTTTAAAAATTTCGACTCAAAAGACTTGAATCTGCAAGGAAACTTAATTTTAAGAACTAAAAATAACTACAAAAATAATAAACTGAGTTTAAATTAATTTAAGAATTTTTAGAAACAATATCTCTTTTCACTAAAATTAAGTTTACGTCATTGTGGTTTTAATTATTGAGTTGTGGTTTAAAAATTTGGACTCAAAAGACTTGAATCTGCAAGGAAATTTAATTTCAGGAACTAAATTTAACCACAAAAATGACTACTTGGTAACATAGAACACAACCTCAGTCAAAGAAATCAAACAAAAGTCACCACTACTGACTCGGCGTAGACATCGTAACACTTTTCATTCTAAGCTAAATTTACAAATATCTGGAAAAACAGTCCCAAGACTTGGAAAACATCAGTTTGGCCAACCCTACACTAGAGATTTTAATTTTTGATAATGCTATTGTAAGCAAGCTTTCTATGCAGCTTAAGTAAGGTCATAGAAAGTGTAATCCTAGACAAAATCCAAGAACAAGCTAAAGTAAACTCTTTTTTTCCCGCCCATCAACATGGGTTCTAACGTGAACAATTTGTTTAAAAAACCTGCAGGAGTGGTCTGTTTCGACGTCAAAAAAGCCTTCAATAAGATCTGACAACTAAAAATGCACAGATTCAAATTTTTCTGCATCTTATGAAGCTGATAATTTCATATTTTAACCGCAGTCAAACTTCTCAACCATGGTTAAACCTCACGACAGAAGTACCTCAAGGCTCAAATTTTTTGCATATTCTATTTAATGTATATGTCGCCAACATGCTTTTGGACTGGAAGCACAAGGTTAAAAAGGCACAATACGCTGACGATACAACACTAATCTATATTTTAAGATTACCAATATTGGTTAGCATAAAGCTTCAAAAAAACTACCGGTGATCTTTAGGACTGGTTAAATGCCTAGCGTGTCAACGTTCTTCTCAAGGCAACACCTCATAAAAACGTATTTCTTGACGACGTAGTCCGATTTTGCCAAGTATCTGGAAATCACTTTTGATAAAAGATTGACTTACAAATTTGAAGTACAGACCAAATTTGCAAAAAACTTGCTAGTTTCAATGATTTGGCGTGTTGTTGCTCCGGAACAAAATCCGGATCTACACTTCCATCATTAGTCTGGAGATTAGCAGCAAAACTTACCTCAATTGTTTTGAAGCCTTTATATCTAACCTTACTTTGGATTGTTGGAGTCCTATGGTATGTCAAGAATGCAAACAACGACCTAGGCAACATTTCGAGGTCCTAACAAAAAAAAAAAGAATGTAGGAACTCTTTAGTTGAAACTACACCACGGCCGACTACGTTTAGGACTATCAACTACCAGCAACTTTCTTCTTAAAAACCCCAAAAACAAATACAATAACAATCACTGCACCGACTCCTAGCTTAAAAATCCTGCTAAATTTTTTGACTTCTAAACCACATCACAACAATCTCAACCTAGTAGGCCCCTGCTCACAAAAACCGCACCACTTTTTGCTAGACTCAAACCCAATACCTGCAGATTTGCTGCAAAGTCGATATTTTGCATCAATATTTTAACACTTGTACTTAACCCTAAAACCATCTCATTTGTAAGAAAGTTTCAGTTAGTTGGACATTAGCCATGTCCAGTACTGTAGGAATACTGAGAAGTATCATAATTTCCAATATAAGTTATGAAAAAGCAAAAGATCACAAAAATGTCATAGAGAAAACCAAGTCGCAGAAAATATTTTAACCCTAAAACATCTCGAACTAACCAAAATTTGAAGTCAACGGTACACAACCTTAAATGTTGCACCACAGTTTGGGGTCCACCAAAAGCCAATAACAACTGAAAAACTTTCCCAAAAAATCCACCAGAATAAATCTTAAACACTATAATAAAGTTAAGTTAAAGAACACCTAGTCCCATTATGACTCAACGGTCTGAGGCAACGCCAAACAAACTTCCTGAGGCATAAGTAAAATAAAAAGTTTGTTATCATTTTTTGTCTAACAAACTTTCTTTAAATCTTTTGTATTTTTTGAGTAATAAAGCATTTAGCTCTTCATTGTAGAGAGATTTGTGCCATTTTAGTTATTACTGTTTGAGAGTGATGAGTAAATGAGGTTTTCTTTGTTGTTGATGTGTCAGTAAAATAGTTTAAATGTCTAAGATTAAATTATTTACTTTGTTTTTTGTTTCCAATACGGATTTATTTTAATTATCTCTTACGTTCTGTTTGAATCAACTATATTTACTAATGATTAAAAACAAATTTCCTATTTGTACTATATTGTATGACAGAAATCAATCACTCTTTGTTTAATATTGTTTACATGTTGTAAATGTTAAATTTCCTGCATGATTACCTTTGTTTATCGATTCGGTTTTTATTTCATGTAAACTGTTGATGTTTGCATTATATACGGATCAATTAATCCATTATTTTAAACGATTGCAAAGCATTTATTTGTCGATTTGATGAGAGTTTGTTTTTATTTTACAACTTTTTAGAATTCAGCAAGTCATCTATGCATTTGAATAAATGAAGTAGGGTTAGTTTGGACAAGGATTAATTACTAATTTAATTCTGTTCTATTCATAAAATATTATTAGTAATGAGTTGTAATTATGGTTCTGAGAAGCGTGATTATTAAATAAATTAGTGCGTTATAATAGAGTCTATTGTAAGTTCAGTGAATTCATGTTTTTATTGCCTTGCTTTTTTTTTAATGAATTTTCTGTATATTAAAACGTGCGAGATATAATTTGGTTTCCTTTGTTTTGAGAGGTAGGTATTTAAGCAAAACAATAGATTTCAGCAAAGAAGTTTCTGGGTGAATTTTGATAGGAGATTAGGCAGGTACGGAAAGTTGATGTTATGGCTGGGCTATGCTAAACATCACATCAATGTTACACTACTGGAATAACAAACAGAAGCTATATATGCTAATGTCCTTCGATTTCGAATTAGCGCTCTTGAATCGTTACCTAACTACTTCGTTTAATTTACATAAAATTTGATGAGAGTCTGGGCGATGATATCTTGGGAACAATTAATAATAAACCCCTGCATCGCATCAATTATTTTTTTTCTTTTTTGAAGATCCTTAATAAATTCAGTCAAATTAATTACAGCTATATATTTGTCAAATCAAATTAAATTTAAACAGATTGTGGCTTGAAAGTCTATTTACTAAAATACAAAATTCATATTAATAAAGCCGAAACTTTTTTACTTTCCCCACAGTGTAACTACCACAACATAAAACTCCAAACTATATTATAAAGTTTAATAAATATCTCCTATCTCTATCTTTAATAAATAACAAAATATTGACAGGCGTGTCAAGAAACTTTACAGGAAATAAGAACAATACTTTTTAGTTTAAAATTTACTTCGAATCCAATATTTTATTATATTATAATTCCTTATGGCATTATAATAGACATCTTACAGTTTTATAATAAATAATTTAGCTACAACAAATATAAATTACTTTTTCTAATAGGCTATGCTTAAAAAAAATCTTTGCCCGTTTAACACTGAGATGGGAAAGTTCAAACAAAGTGTAATTAAGTCATTTCAATTCCAGCGACTTTCAACTCCTTAAAGTCGGACTTTGATAGAATTTTAATTATTGATTCTATTTTATTATAATGAAATTGCAGTCTTGTATTCTGTTAATCAGAATTATCATATAAAGATCAAACGTATTTTGATTCGTTGGTAACAAATAGATAAGACAATATACAGGGTGATTCGGAAGCAATTCGCCATACTTCTCAAAATAAAATAAAAGGTTTGTTCAGTAATTCTAGTGCTATTTTTATTATAAAGTGATATACAATATTGATTCTTATGTAGCAATAAAGTGCCCAAAATGCTATAGTTTTTTTTCTTTATAATGATGCGGCTGATAGCACTTGTTGTAGAAGTCCAAAATGACAAATAAAACGTAGCATAGGCAGACCAACTAATAGATAGCTGGACAATATACAAATAGTAGCAGGGAAGAGATGGTTCAAAATAAAAAATAATAATATAAAATCTTCTAATAGACTGGCAAAGTAATGGATTCATTTCCTTTTAGCTTGAAATGCCTACCAACTAAAAACCGCCCTATAGTGAGTGCCAACAAAAGTTTGAGACCTTACGGCTCAAGTACCTTCTATTTGTAGATTTATAGTTTATAGATGTTTAGAAAGAGCCTTATAAGCTTGTGCGGTATTGTCTTTGTTGGTTAGTTACTTGGTTCACCGGTTGTTTATAGAAGAATATCTCCCTATCAAGTTCGCAAGTCTAGCTAGATCAGGTTAGGATGATTTGCGAGATTTTCAAAATACTTTGCGACCAAAGTTTTGATGTGTTGATTCATCGGGCTTAACCCGAGTTCTGTCGAAATTTCTCTATTTTGGAGTTACCATGGAGCTCTGTGGAAAATTCTCAGAGTGGTGTTTTTAAAGACGTCTAGCCTGGAAGATTTTTTGCCATTTTGGCTTTATTGAGAATGGACTGCACGTGGAGTTTGTACGTGAGTCCCTTGTCAAGAATAACCCCCAGATACTTTAGACAGACGTATTCATCAAGTTCGATTTGCCGCCTTGTGAAGAGTACAGCTTTGCTTCAAACTGATTATCTCAGCCGACCTTGAAAAGTATAGAAGTGCTGTATCATCAGCAAATTGTGCCATTCTGACCCTATGCTTTGTTTCCAAAAGCATGTCAGCAAAATAGAGGTTAAATAGCAGTGGAGAGAGAATGCAGCTTTAAGGGACCGTGTGCTTTTTGAGCTTTACCGCCAGCGTTCTGCTCAAGATAGGCTATCAGCTTCATTAGGCGCGGAGAAAAGTTAGCTTTGTACTATTTAAAAAGAAGACCACTCCGGTGGTCTTTTTTACTCTAATACTTTTGATAATGAAATCTGTCACGCAATTTAATTGATGTACAGTTGAATGTTTTCATCTGAACTCATGTTGGTGGGGGTAGGGGGAAGATGTTGTTTAATTCAGTGTATTCCTAGATTCTGTCCAAGTCCACCCTTTCAATAACCTTACTTAAAGTGCTAAGAAGACTGATGGGTCGATAGTTTTGAAGAAACTTTCATTTTTTTCTTAGTTTTGGGATATGAATCACCAGAAAGCTTTTTCAAACTGAAGGAAAGTGCCTTGTTTAAAGAATTGCAATAGCAATGTTGGTGAGCGCCATTATTGCTTTAAGCAAAAACCTTGTTAGAAATATTGTCAGGGCCAGGAGCCGTGCGAGATTTAAACCGTTTGATAATTTCTCTGATGCGAGAAGGGCGTACGCTTTCCAGCTGTTCATCGTCTTCAGAGTCCTCCAACAAGTCTTCAACCACCTGTTTGACCCTTTCAACGTGGTTTGTGTCTGCCGTTTCAGAGGTAGAGCATTGGAGTTTGAGGTTGTCAACGAACGCCTCGGCCTTTCCCTCAATAGAGTATTGAAGCCGGTTTTTGCCATAAATGGCTGGAATGGAAAGTTGTCTGTTTTGTAAGGCCTTGGAGATTTTCCACATTAAATTGATATCTTCTGTGATCGATTCCAAGTTATTTTGTCAACACAAATTTTTGTGTAACCTTATCGCCTTCCTTACTTTGCCGTGGAGTGAGTTTAAGATCCTGCAATCTCGGGGGTTGCGATGCTTCTGCCATTGACGCTTGGCGGCATTTCTCTGACGGATCAGTGCCTTCCAAACCTGATAGGTCTCAGAAGCCTTCTTCCGAGGCTTGGTGTATTTGGCGCGTAAAATTTTTAACGGTTTTTTTGATATCGTCAACCGTTTGTACTGGGGCAAGCCTGCGAATACTCTCTTCTAGAGATCTCGAGAAGAGATTCCAATCCGTATGTGTTACGAATTTCCTTCTTTCCCCAGGTGATCCTTTTCCGTAGAGGTCCAGTATTACTGAGCAGTGGTCGGAGCTAAGGCAGTCAATGACGTTTATTGAATACTAGAAAGTGACGTTCTTCAGTATTGCTATCTAGAACGTCCCCTGGGTGACCCGCGCCTATGTGAAAAGTGGGTTCATCTGGGCTCATTACTATCAGTTTCCTTTGTTCGACGTATTTGTGCAACGCACGACTGTTCCAGGCTGGGTGCTTAAAGTTGAAATCCCACTCTATAATTGTGGGGTAGATATTATCGAGAATCGCATCAATGTCCGCAGTTTCAATACGATTTGTTGGTCTTATATATGCCGATGCAAGTTTGGATGTGCTTAACTTAGACACATTTACCACTATCGCATTTGATTTAAGCGAGATTGTGTTGGGAGTATCCACTTTGGAATGATCCACCGATCTTTTTGAAAAGATCAGTGTTTCACGCCTTATGAGTACTTTTGATGTTCCCAAATACGTAAAAGTATTTGGGATTTGTGGAGTGACTCGGTCACCAGCATGATGTCGAGTTCCTGTTTAATGAAGAACGCCTCCACTTTAGCTAATTTTTCTGTAATGCTATTGCCATTCTAGTATTATCCATTATTGGTTAAGTTGTTTGAGGATCTTTGCCATGAGCCTCATTTGAGACTCATTCATTTCCTTCAGAATGGCGGCAATTTTTTTGTTAGAGACCACTGGGTGCTTTTTGGAGGCAACTGCGTTAGCGAACGTAGTGTTTGTTGATAGTGTTGCAGGACTGCGGTGATTTGAATACTAAGAAGAAGTCAGATGGGTTGAGAGGTCAACATGCAAAGATATACTTTGCATACCATGACATTTGCAGGATGAGGCCTATTGCATAGGGCGCATTTGGCTGGAATGTCTCTGGTGCAGGCCGCCAACTGGTGGGGTCCTGGGCAGTTACGACAGACAATTGTCTTTAAGTAGCAGCGATTAGCTGTGTGGCAGTACCTTTGACACTTGTGGTACTGAGGAATGCCGCCACTGCGCTTCTTGCGCTTAACTGCGACCTTGAAGCCGCAAGGAAAAATGAGATCTATTATTTCGGCGTTTTTTGGTTCCTTTGGAAGTTAGACCGAGATTATGTAAAATCGGATATACTCGTTACCCATGCAATGGACGTTTGACGAGCAGAACCCTAGCGATTCTAACGCCCGTCCAACATCATCCTTAGTGAAGAATTCCGGTACATGCTTGATTACTATTTTAAGGCATTTTGTGTGGGATTGCGGCCACGTATGACAACCGTTTTTCCGAGAGTGAAGAAGATCAGAAGATGGCATCATGCGTACCCTCGTGGGTGTTATGTGCCGATACAATATTAATATTATTATCTCTAAACGCTTTAGAGAGTTTAAGATACGTTTCTTTATTGTCCAGGACGATTGCCTTTTTAGCGGGGGCTAAGCGCTGATTGGCCTGAAGGGCCGGCGAACTAGCTGCTGATGGCTGGTTTGTCGCAGTTGCTGATGGCAACTGCGGATTGACCTTTAAAGTGAACTTCAAAGAGTAAGGAACAAAATTATTAAAATTTTTATCAAAAATCTCACATCTCAATTTATAGAACGGATAAAACATCTATTGATTGCAGAGACACACTTTAGTGTGTAAAGTGAACGCATGTATGACAAATAAATCTTTATAACAAAAGGACTATTTCAATAGTACCGCCAGCAAGGACAAACTTGTCACGTAAAAAAAACAAATGCAAGTTGCAGGGTATTTAAAGAATCTTAAAAAAAATCTACTTTAACTTTGTTGGCATGCCGCAAAATACGTGTAGATGCAAAGTGCTGCGCATAATCTGTACGTTTGTATGGTCTATAAAATTGCGTAAAATTCAAGCTTGGACACAAATACCAATTGAGCTGAGCAAGTCAAGACAGTCAATAATCTCAGAAAACACTTTATAAACTAGTGTCACATCAAAACTAAAACGTTTTTTTTCAAGACTGGTCATGTTAAATGTAAAGAGCAGCATTTATCTGTTCAATTTTTTCTTTACTGGCGGCGGTGTATGAAGAAGTTTGAATTTCACTCAAGATGGGGACGTACTAGAGCGTTGTATAGGATAATTAGAGTACAAGGGTCACAAAACACTTTAGAGTTACGCTTGACAAATTTTAAAAGTTGATAAGCTTTAAGTATTGATATGTTGTGCAAATGATTAAACAAATTTATTATTTCATATATTTAAAAGTGGATTATTTTTTATGCAATATAGATATGTTGTTTACAAAAAATGGAAAGAATCACATATTATATTCTTATGTAAGTCCCTTGTGTCTTGTATCCGTGCACGAATATTATTTTTTTACTAAAATGTTTGTAGAGTTGTAGACTTAAGACAACGTCTTGTTTATTTTTGCAGAAAAATTAAGTAAATACGCACGATATACATTCAACTGATAAATTTTATATATTTCTATCAATTTATACATGATATATTTAGCATAGAGTTCTGTTTCATGTTCAGAATTTTAAATTATTATATAAATTTTTAAAACATCCAAATATAGAACTAACCCGATATAAAAACAAACCATATTTTAATTTATTTATATTCATTCTAAATTTTACAATATATGTAGTTACATTTTAATGTTCTCGATGTCATAATTATCTATTTTATCGACAGCATAAAAAAATAATTACCAAGTTTAGTATCTAGTAATCGATAATGACTAATCGAATTACTGGATTATATTAAAAATGTCATTTCTGTTTAGTTTGATTGTAATGAAAGGAGACACAATTACGGATGAATTAGTAGTGGAATCATATTACAAAGCGATTTGTTTTCCGTTTGACATCAAATTGAGTGTAGCTTGAAATTTGTATGTATGTACACTTTTGTAGTAGAAAAATATGGTTACAATCAATTAAATGTAAGTAAATATTTCATTGCAGCATACACATAAATTATATTTATTGATTTTATGATTGTTATTATTAAAATTGAATCACATTTACATAAATATTCCAAACAAACAAAATAAAAATAACAATATTTCCCTTTATTCCTTTATCAATTTGCTTTGAATAATTAATAATTAAAAACATTAATTAAATTTCAATGTTTTTTACAATTCATCAAATTAAAAATTCAACCATCTATTATTAATATGAGTGCTCATTTTCCAGTTAAGTAGCAATGACATGTAAGTAATTTAGTTCATATTTTTCAATTAATTACATTTTAATAAGTAAAGTTAAAATATTCCAACAGCTTTGTATTGAAATAATCAAGACTCAATTAGGTGACCTGAACTCCAGCACTTAATTTATAATAATCTACTAATCAACACGTAACGCATTACATTTTTTAATTAATGAAACCTGTGCAGTAATGAAATGTGTGTACGCGTTGAGTATTGCACACCGCACTACACTGAGTCAGATTTCAGAGTTCGACCCTATTTAACAGTGTTTGTATAAGAGAAAAAACTTTATGGGTCTTTTATTTATTATTGAAAGGATTTGGAATTTCTATGCAGAAGTATTTCGGGCTACTTGAGGGGTTGAAATTAAATTAGTAAATGTAATAAAGATAAAACAAAATAAATTCTTTTGATTAAATAAAATAAATTCATTTTGTTACGTTATTTTTGTATCTTCTACTGATGCTATATTAATAATATATATTGTACATCAATAACACAAGCTAATCATAGTTTTACAATTAAAAAAAAAAATACATTTTAAGTAGCAAATTATTTGAAGAACCACGACTTGTGAAATTGTAAATTAGCTTGATTTATACAAAAAAAGTTGAACATTTTCAATCTATAAGTTTTGTAGATTAGTAAACGTGGCTCACGTTTGTGATTTACACTCTACTTAAATGTGTTCAACCACTCAACTACCACACCGAGCGTTTAGATCATATATTAGTTAATTAAAACATATTTATATTTGAATGGCCAATGCCAGCCGTTAATTACTTCTAACTATTATGAAATGCTATGCATGTAAACGCAAAACTTTAACACAAAATAAAAACTGTTTGTTCTGCCTGCTACGCTACTGCTTTACCTTTATTTTGCAGTTTGGCTTGGCTCCGAGTATTTAGTTCTTAAGTATTTATAAAAACTTTGCCTACAATTTTTACTAATTTGTTATACAGACCACTAAAACTGTAATAATTATATAAATAACATGAAATTTTGATAATTAAAGAAAGTTAAATTAGCTCTAGAAGCATATAATCTATGTAAACGGCTTACTTCTAGCTGAGTTCAGGGGCGGTTGCTTCAAGTAAAGTTTATTTGCTTTGGATTTCAGCAAGCTTGTCTGTAGTGTATTTTCTGTACTTTTTTGTTAACGTGCTTGTTATACTTTGTTCTTTAAAATAGAACAGTAATTTACAAAATGTTCCTCGGAGTGTACAAACCAAAAAGTCATTAAGAGACTGCCGCAAAGTGTCTTGTAGATATAATTGTAATTTTAGTTTTTAGTGTATCAATAAATTTTTTTGACTTAACTAACTCTTAAAAAAATGCTATTTAAAAAAAAATGGCAATAAGCATCACATTGCTGCAACATTTTATGTCCAAATAACCTCAACGTTTAGATGTAGAACAATATTGTTTGGGGAAAGAAGTAATCCAAAAGTGTTTAAAAAAAATTACTATTAGTATAATTAACATGTTGTTCAAAAAATTGGTTTATTTGCGGTTACAGGCTTGTCTAAAAATCATATGACCTAGGTTTTGACAAAAACTTTTAGACAGAACAAGTCTAAGACATTTTGCTTATTTTTTTTTTTTTTTGGGCTATGCGGTAAAATCTTTTAAAGACCCTTTCAAGCACCTACCAACTAAAAACCGTCCATTGAATTGCTTGTGGAAGTTTGTACCTTTCGGCTCATGCCTTCCTTTGGTTAGATGGAATTGGGAAGACGGTGGGTGAGTAGCCTTATAGGCTCTGGGATGATTGGTAGGGAGTCTCCATTGTTACGATGCGATCTGATTGATCGGTCTTCTGTTGGAGTGTTGCTCCTTGTCTGGTTCAGCCAACCTGGCCAGGTCCGAGTTGGAGTGGGTGCTTAGTTTGGCGAAGTATTTTTTAGCTAAAGCTTCCAAATACTGTGACAGCGGTGGTATCCCCAGGTCGTTGCGAATTTCTTCGTTCCTGATGTACCAGGGGGCTCCGACAATCCATCGCAGGATCAGATTTTGGAATGCTTCAAGACGTTTGAGGTGAGTGTTTGCAGTTGTCCCCCAGACTGAAGATCCAAACGTGATTTGCGGCCTGATGATGCTCGTATAGATCCTGAGCTTGTTTTGGATTAACAATCCGCTGTGTTGTCGTAGCATTGGTACGAGACAATTTTTTGCCATTTTGGCTTAGTCCAGAGTAGCTTCTACGTGTAGCTTGTGAGGTGAGGCCTTTGTCAAAGGTGATTCCCAGATACTTAGCAGAGCTTGACCATAGGATTGGAATTTCGTCTAAGTGTATCCGTGGGGTTTGTGACGTCGCCTGGTGAAGAGAACAGCTTTGCTCTTCTCCGGGTTGACCCCGATTTGCCATTCTCTGAGCCACTCTTCAAGATCTTCGGTGGTCTTTTGAAGTCGGATAGTGATCACCATCGGTGACCTGGAGCTATACATTAGTGCCGTATCACCGGCATATTGCACCATTTTAACCTCGTGCTTCCTGAGTTTGACTGATAAAGTTCTGCTTTTTAGGTAAGACGCCAAAAGCCTTATTAGACGCAGTGAGAACCTTTGTCTATGCAGTTTGAGTAGCAAACCTTTGTGCCAAACCTTATCGAAGGCTTTTTCAACAGCGAAAAAGACCACCCTTGTGAACTTTTTTAGTCTAAAACCTTCGATAATGTGTTCGGTCACTCGATTAAGCTGATGAACGACAGAGTATTCACGCCGGAACCCGTCTTGATGGTCGGGTAGAAGAGAGTTAGCTTCGGCGTGTTTTTGGATAATGTCATGAATTACTCTTTCTATGACATTGCTCATGGTGCATAGAAGACTGATAGTTTTGAGGAAACATTTAGTCTTTCCCAGGTTTTGGGATGCTGATTACGTGCGAGCCTTTCCAAACTGATGGAAAGTGCCCTGTACGCAGTATAGCATTTGTAATGTTGGTCAGAGCCATTATTGCTTTGTGCGAGAAAGTTTTCAACGCCTTGTTTGGAATACCGTCTGGTAATGGCGCAGATCGGGATTTAAGTCGAGATAAGATTTTTCTATCGCGTTACGGTCGAACGCTGTTCAGCGGCGGATCATCGTTAAAATTTCATAAAAAGCCCTTGATCTCTCGGTGAACCATATTGATGTACTCCAGATCAGTGTCCCTGTTAAAAAGGGGGGAGCATTGGAGTTCCAGGCTGTCAGCGAATGCTTCGGCTTTTTTATCGATATCATATTGTAGTAGATTCTTACCATGAATGACTGGTATTGGGACTTTTCTAATTTGCAAAGCTCTGGAGATCTTCCACATTAGATTTACATCCTCTGTGGTCGATTCCATTGTCTTTTGCCAGTTCAGATATTTTTGCTGTTTTATAGTGGACCTAAGATCTACTGGATTGCGATGCTTTTGCCTCCCCCCCCCCCACCGGGTCCCCTTTTATAAAGCTCCAGAATTACCGGTATGTGGTCGGAGCTAAGGTCATTGATTATCTTAATCTTGATTTGAGAGTTGACGTCCTTTAGTATTGCTACATCCAGGACGTCCCCTCTGTAACCAGCATAGCTGTGGTGTGTGGGTGTTTGGCATTGAAATCCCCAGCTAAGATAGTGGGAAATTACGAGGAGAAAACCTGATCAAAATCAGCTATTTCGATTTGGTTTGAAGGATTGAGGTATCCGGATGCAATCTTGAGTGTGCTCAACTCAGGCACCCTCACCACTATCGCATTAGATTCTAAAGTCAAAGTGTCTGGGGTGTCCACTTCAGAATGGTCCAGCGATCATTTTGCAAAGATCACTGTACCACGCTTCCGGTCCACCTCCGACGTTCCCTTATACGTAAAAGTATTTGGGATTCTTAACGAGTGCCAAGGGCGATGGTTCGATTCGCTTATGAGCATGACATCGATTTCCTTTTCGAAAAAGAAATCCTCGACCTCTCCCAGTTTCTCTGGGATTCTATTGGCATTCCAAAAGCAGACTTTTAATAACACCTCAGGTGTATTATCCATTTTGGGTTTGCATGGACAAGAGTTTGCTCAGCATTTTCTTTTGAAAATTGTTGCATTCTTTGATGAGAGCGGCAATTTTTGCATTTGCATCTGCATTTGTAATCGCTTGAGGCGGAGAGACCAAACTGGCAAACGACCTGTTTGCTGACTTGCAGGGTGCGGTGCCTTGAGTAGAATTTTGGGTTTGGGTCGACGCCGCCTCCGGCGCCGGCCTGGTAGCCTTTTTGTTTTTATTCATAGACGCTATAATCCTAGCGTATACCGGGCAGCCCAGGTAGTTGGCCGGATGGGGGCCGGCGCAGAGAGCATATTTTGCTTTAGTGCCTTTCGGGCATCCCCTCGACTGGTAGGGTTTTGAGCATATTCTACATACAAAGGATGCCTTGTAGCTTCTTTTGGCGGCGTGCCTGTGGCACTGGCATCTCTGACATTGAGGAATGCCGCCGCCCCTCTTTTTTGGCTCGACTGAGACCGTTAGTTGAAGAAGTTTCTTCAGATCTTTGATCTCAAAGCTTTTGGCCAACTTCGGTAGTTGGATTGATACTAATGGAAAACGAACGAATTCGTGAATGTAGGACGGCGCAAATCCCAGATCTACGAGCGCCTGGCCGATATCTGTCTCCGTGAAGTTTTGAGGAACATCACGGATTACCACCTCTAGGCAGTGTTCCTCGGGGGTGGACCAATTGTGGAAGTTTGCCCCGTCGGCTTTCAGATAGGCGGTGGCATTTCGGTGGTCGGCAAGAGAGGCCGGCACCATGCGAATGCCATTGTAAGTATTTTTTGAGGATAGTATTTCGATATTATTTTTTCGGTAATATTGGGAGTAGCCCTGAAATTTTGATTTGTCATTCAGGACACATGCTGGCGGGCGTTATTTTGATTCAGTTGTAGGAGGTTGGATAGGATTACCGGCGAGATTGGAGTCCGAGGCGGCAGGCCTGAACCTCACTTCGGTGAAGTCCTTTTTGGACGTCCCTTTTTGAGCGGGGGTGGCGTTTTTTTGGGCAGATGGCCCTTTTGCTTTTTGGTCTGAAGGGCCGGCAGGATTGGCCTCTGGTGGCAGTCTGTTTGCAGCTCTTGAGGGAAGCTGGGGATTGACTGATGGTCTGTTATTAGAATTGAGAGAAAGAGACTCACCCCCTGTTTTTTTCTTTTTCTTGTTCTTCACAAGCTGGTATCCCTCGTTGTCTTGGGAGTCTCCGTTAGTTCCGTCGAGTTGCTTCTCGGCGTCTTCCATCGGGTTGTCGGCGAAGGTGATGTCTTTTACAGGGGCCCGGGGGTGGTCGTTGGCGTTTTTATCCGAAAGCGGGTTCTGGGCACGGCGTTTTATCTTGCCGCCCTCTTGTTGGGAGCAATTTTGCCGCTTTTGGAGTTGGAGGAAGTTTTGTCGCCCCCTTGGTGTTGATCTTGCCGCCCCCGGGGTGGGGGTGGTTTTGCCGCCCCCGGTGGTGGAAGCGGTGCTGCTGCTTCTATGAGTAGAAACGGCCTTGCCACCCTGTTCTTGGTTAGGGGCTGTCAGGTCTATTGCTATCTCTTCTTCATTGTTGGAGGCGGGGGCCAGTGCTGCGGATGCGGCGGTTGGGCTTGTTGCTGCGATTAAGGCGGCGGCTTGGAGGGTGATGATTGCAGATTGTTCTTCAATGGTAGCGGTGAAGTTAGATATAATTACCTGCATCTCCGTTTTGTCGCGTTCGGCGGCTACCCTCATGGTGGTCAATTGGCCGCTCAGGTCCCTGAGCTGCTCTTTCAGCGTCTTGATGAGGTTCCTGGAGCGGGAGCTGGAGAGTGAGCGGTCTCAGTTTTTCCGCTGCTCGGCCTTTATCTTCATGTTCCTCTCCTTTTCTTCCTCCTTTTTGGGTCGTCATCCCGCTCGATGGAGATTTCCCGGTCCGAAGATGCCATTGCTGGCTTTGGGAAGCTCTGGAAGGGAATTTTTCCGATTTAACAAACTATTTGCTTGAAAAAGCGGAAAACTTCCATAATTAATTAAATATTAATAATCATTAACACCTTGCGGCATTAACAACCATTAATACTCTGTTGGTTTGCAATAATAATTGCAGTTGTGCTGGCTATGTGGGTGGTTTCGTAGTAGTCGAAAGCAGTGCTCGGGATTGATGCGTCTCTATCGGCGGCTGGCTCTCGAATCTCTGTTGTTCAAATTTTTCTGTTATTGCTTATCATTGCAACGATGCACATGTTCATATAGGAAAGCTATCAAATATATGACCTTGTGAGCAATTCCTTTGGACAAGGCTACTAGATATTGGTAAAAAGACTGACAATAAAGGTAAACCATATAACCTTAGAGGACAACAGAAGGAAGGAGATTATTAAGAAGCTTTTCCTGGACGTTATCAAGAAAGTAGCTCCGAACCAAAAAAAAAAGCTTTTGCACCCGACGGCATTCACTGCGAAATCATCAAACTAACTCACTAAGTAATCCACGATGTGCTGCTAGAGACGTACAACAAGCATCTTGATAAAAGAATCTTTTCCAAAAACGTGGAAGAAAGCAAAAATACCCGGAAAACACCTAATAAAAAAAAGCTTGAAAATAAACTAAAAAAAAAAAGAACCCATATTCAGCACACAATACAAATTTAGAAAAAACCGTCAAAAGTTGACGCGATTATAAAGGCAAGAGAGCTTTGCGAGGATAGGACAAGCGCGTGGACCGCTATTATCCTGCTGAACGTAAAAAATGCGTTTAACACTGCTAGCTGAGAACAAATCAGGAAAAAACTGCTAGAAGTAGGAGTGAGTTGGTATCTCTTAGATTTAAAAACAAGCTATCTGAGGGAACTTGACGTGAAACGTTTAGGACCCTTTGCTGAGACTACGACTTTCAATGGAATGCAAAACAGTTGCCTACTTCGACGACGTAAGGGTGGTAGTCAGAGCAAAAAATATGCAAAAGATGCAGAAGGCTGCAAACAAAACCTTAAAGGCGGTAGGCGCATGGTGACAGGAAACGGACTGAAACTGGTATCTAAGAAAACCGAAGCCTTGGTTGTCAAAGGCACAAGGAAAAAGACCAAAGTTGCTTTTGTCTTAAGTGGGGAAACAATCATCTTTAAAAAATCCGTAAAGTAGCTGGGAGGGAGTTTGGTTTGGTTTTTGGCCTGCACGTACAAAACACTATTGACATGGCAGAATAGACCATAACTGCCCTAATGAAGATCATGCCAAACGTTAGCGGACAAATCGCAAAAAGAATACGGCGTAGTAAACCGCCTCGTAATCCAATTCATACTGACTTACGCAGCGCCGGTCTGGAGGCGGGCTCTCGGCGTAAACAGTCATCGGACAGCGTTTTTATCCGCGCAGAGGAAAGTTGTACTGAGAGTTATCGGCGCATACCAAACGACAAGTGGCAAGAGTGTCTGTGTGATTGCGGCGATCTTACCGATGGGCCTACAAGTGAAAAAGTTGAAAAAAAATGTATCGAGCCAGAAAAAAAGGCCACAAAGCTACGTACAACATTGAAGAACAGTGGCAGCGTATGTGGAATGACACCCATAACACCGCGTAGTAGACAAAAACGCTCATTTCTTCAATAGGAAAATGGGTAAGATGCTTCTTATAGGAACACCAAGTTTTGGCATTTCTGTGGCAAAACCGACTTTCCGGAGCATATCATCTTCCACTGCATGCGATGGCACGTTGGAAGACACTAAGCGGAGGTAGCTGTAGATAAGGCAATACAGATTGAAAGCCTAATGGACCTCCTTCTTGAAAGCAAATACAACTTGACCCAGATACACTCATTTGTGAATGATACCTGATGGGTGATAATGAAAATTTTTAACCCCGCCTACCGGTTGAGAAGAAATGAGTTTTTTTTTGTCTTACACTTTTGGGCACGTTGAACATTCTGCCCCTCAAGACCTACAGTGATAGAGAACCCACAATCTGACCTTTATGCTGATAATTTTAAAGTTGTAGCTCATATAACCAGATACTAGGCTTTGTCAGTATCTACAGTGCCTCCATTCTCTCAAATAACGGGTTCGGTAGTATACATTATGTAATTAATTTACAGGTAGCTTGTGAGGTAGTAACACAAGCGTAAGTCCTAAAAGTCGACTCTTGTAAAAAAAATATGATTAATGTATGTGGCTCGCTAGAAGCTTTTTTAAGATTAAATTTATACAACTAACAAGATTTGTTCTTGAATTCAACAACAACAACAAAAAAATGCATCACACTAAACACGTGTGTAATAATAATTAACCCAAATGCTCGTTGCGTTAATAACATAGTAACCTAAGCATTAGTTATTACTACATGACACGAATTATTAGTAATTGTACGGCTTGAAAGACAATATAATAATGTAATACAATTCTATGTAACATAAATATTTTAATAATAATATTAATAACACAAACATTAATATAAATTAATAAACAAACGTACATAAAAGAATAATTATTATAAAAACAATTACGCCAAAATTCACTTACATAATAAATCAACCTTGTTGCTTTTTTTTATAAAATAAAATAAAAAACAATTCAAACAATATCCAAGCTTTCTTTGTTTTTCGCGGTATTGTTCCTTTTACTGTTCATCAATCCATCATTCTAAGTAAACGCAGTTATGTATAAAAAATATGAAAAAAACATTTTAAATAAAAAACAAAGTATCATTTCGTATTTTGTGGAGATATTATTGAAATGATATCAATGCTTTTGTGAATCAATAAAGTTTATTTGTTTCCATTCCAGCCAGAAACGCATATTTAATATGAAAAGTTTGCAGTAAAGTCTAAATAAATTAATTATATTAATCAATCAATTTTTTTAAATTAAAAAAAACTTAATTGATCAAATTATTAATTTTAAATTGAGACCATATTTTAGGTATTAGCGGTAAGCTTCTTTTGGATATCAATCAAGATATTGGCAGATTTGTTAATGTTTTAAGCAACTAACAAATGTATTTTGCAATTTAAATAGATTTATTAATTGATTTGACATATCATGATATAAATGGGCTCGTTATAAATCAATTTCATTACATACAAAAGTTTCTTTTTTGCTAGATTTGTGGATAAATTGAATAGGAGTAATTGAGTATTATACGAATAATGCCTGATACATCAAAAATAGAGGATTTGTTACATTCAAGCTTGTGTTTGTTGTTTAATGCCAGTTACTACTGTGATAAAGTATTTTATTTTACAAAACTTGATTTTATAATGTTGTAAATCAAATGTCATTTATTATATATATTTATTTATAATTCCGGTCTTTAAAATTGTAAATCAGTCTGTTTCAACATTTGGCTACCAAAAAATTAATCTGGCCTCTAAATTGTAAACCCAATGTGTTAAGTTTGGCTGAAAAATTATAAAGCCGGTTTCTTATTTACCAACCCTGCTTAAAAAGTGCAAATTCTGCCTAGAAACTGTTCAATTCTGCTTCCAAACTGTTATTCTTACCTTCAAATTATAATTCCGGCAACAAAACTGCAATTCTGGCTTCGAAATGTTTGAGCATTTGTGGAACGGGAGTTTGCTATGGTTTGGGTTCTAGTGGCGGTCTCAGGGGTTTCAAGCTGGCCAAAGAGTCGAGGTTTTTTGCATTATTTTTGCAAATATGGTGTAGAGCACGAGCTCCTGGTTAGTCTTGGACGATAACCGTTAGTTTTATAAAATGAGTTTATAAAATGTTCTACCAAAGATAGGGTTTGAACTTAAGAAACATTAAGCGCCAATATTTGAGTTAGGCTCTTCACCCAACTCTTGGAAACTTTGAATCATTTTAAAAAACTTCGTTTATTTTTGGAAGAAAATTGGCGCAGTCGTACGGATAAACAAACAAAAATTCAACAACAAACAAATAAGATTAAGGTCTAAGGTTTATACCTTAGCATCATCAAATTTTACGCTAAATTTGGTGATCTTGAAGTATTTCTGTAATTATAATGTTAATGTAGAAATTATTTAAAAATTTGCTTAAAAAGTAGAATAAAATCATATCGTTATAAAATATTGTATTTTGCAGTGCCAAAGACAATGCTTAATAGCATTCTGTTAATGTAATTATTATTAAAATTTTAATTAAAACAAAAAATGTCTATTTTTATTGTTATTCTTTACAAACGCTATAATGAAGCAAAGTTATAATTATAGTTGTGAATGGAAAATGAATTCCAGTTTTGTTTAAATTATTTCCTCCCTAATATTTGCCTTGACTGTTGTGAATCTTATTGATGTTGAATAATACTTGGTTTAATGAAGTGTTTTCTGCAAATCAAAACGAATTCACGCCTCCTGCTTCCACACTGTTTATTTTCCATTTCAATCACTCCCTAGCCAATTGGATATTTTACATTGATTTTTCAAACATGGCAAACCTAATTAACAGAATAATGAATTGTTTATCTTGAAATTAGCATATGATAAAATACTCATATTTCAAATAATTTTATATTTCATAAATTAACTATTTTATATGAGATTTAATGCATGATCGTTAAATTTTAATCGTTCCTGTGTAAGGGGTGCTTGAGTATGTGCACTTACTCGGAAGACTCCATTTGCCATAACAATTTTCAATTAATTTTCTTATTAACAGATTCTACTTAAATACTTTTAAGTATATTGCGGTGATTCCGTAATAATCGCCGTACTAAATGACGCCTCGTAATTATGAATATTTGATCCGTTTTGAATGGAATTTGTTTTATTTGTAAGGGAGAGAAGGTACAAATAAAATAAAAAGGGATTATGAATTGGCGTTGTCAACGGGAAAAAGATACATTCAACTGGGGAAACATCATTACAGGCATCATTTTTTCTTTCTTTAATGGGAATTATTACTCCTTGGGGTCTGTTTTTGTTTTTCACATAATGCCCTTTATTAGATATACCTATCACAAAAGGCTCGTTCGGACATGATTTATATTCTCGACACTTTACTTCTTCTCGAATAAAAGAAACAGTGTGCAGAGTTTAATTCCATGGCCTCTTTTCAAATGTTTTAATGTAAAAATATTTTCATACGTTATAATATAACAATACAAACTCATATATTATTTACAGTGATATTGTATGAAGTATACATTATTAGAAAGCAAAACGATGTAGATGCCTTTCTTCAATTTAGCTTAAAAAGTTCTGAAACTTATGTCAAGGATAAATTATATTATGAAATAAATAAATAATGTATTCAATTTCAATCCAACGATTGTCAAGAGTCAAGCACAGTCACATGTTTTGGCTTTACAAACCTTGTCAGTGTGCTTTGTATGACTACTACATAAAGTTACAGTTTTTTTGTTTTTACAGTTTTGAATTGGTATCAAAATCAATGTCTTTGGGGGGGGGAGGGGGTAATTTGTTTGACAGCTTAGCAAAAGTTAATGTCCGCACGGTGTAGGTTTAACCAACTTTTTTCATTTGGCCATGTTGGTTAGGTCAGTTAAGTGACTTGTTGCTATATTTTTATGTAGGTCAATGCTATATTTCTAGCCGTAGATGTGCTCTGGATTGGTTGATGCACTAAGTCTGGCCAATAAGTTGATATGCAGAGATTTCTTAGGTTTTTTGGGTTTTTGTTATGTCTACCGGGCAACAAAAACTCCTAGATAGAACTTAAGTTGCTGCGTTTATTGGCGTTAGGTTTGTCTAAATGGCCGTCTTCAATGTGGTTAGTGCAATGCTTCTAAGCATTGCTTTACGTTGGGATTGTGGACTGCTCTTTTAGCGTAGGAAACTGAAGTGTTTGTTGGTGTGTGTATTGTTTCAGTTAGTCTCCGTGGCCAACCTATCGTTGGAATTGTTGTTAAGGTTTTGTAATTATTTTGGGTTGCAAACGTCTAGTATTGCACAATCGTTTTAAGTGGAATAGTCTAAAAAGGCTTCTGCAGAATTGCTTCCATCAAGGTTCTAAATGTTTTTCTAAAAAATAATTCTTTTTATACATTTTGTTGGTCGACTTTAGTCTAACAGCTAATGGAAATCTTTTACGTTTGTTGCCGGGCTGGAGCCCGTCATGGGCGTGGCTTCAAAACGCACAAAACTCTGCCGCGCAAATTCTTACTACTCAGTTCTACCGCATTGTTCAACTACGCATCATCGATTCTGTTTTTTAACGAAACACTAGACGACTTAAGACAACTACTGAGCTGCATCTGTTTTAGGACGCAGTCCTCAGACTACTTGACCTGCATTGCACCTGGCGAGCAGTGCCAAAATAGCGTAGCTTTTTCCGACGACTTTTGTTTATCGATCTTATGGTATCCTGGAGGGTAACCACTACTCTCATCGCCCAGTTTTCTTGACCATTCCTCGTTTTTCAGAAGAAACACAAACCTCAATTGCAAAACACCAAACAACAAACTCGTTTTCTCAGGCACAACACCTGCTCCGACAAGAACTGACGTCAGCTGCCGCTTCCTTCTGCCGCCGATTGAACTACACCGGTAACAATTGGAGCTCAACGTAGGGCTTCCTAAAGTAAAGGTGCCCAACACCCACAGACCCGTCACCTAGGAACTCCATTCACTAGGTGGAACTTTCTCAACCAACACATACTAACCCGTTTTCTTGACAAGCCTTGAACAAGTAAAAACAACGACAAAGGTTTTGCTACCTATAAATGAGCACCTTCGCAGCAAAAAAAACTATATACCTATATACTGTACTGCTGATCAGATAGAAAAAAAAAAATAGATATGGCACCATCAAACTTCTGCCCCACCCATCTCCCTGAGCTGAGCCTGGCTAACCCTTTTTAAAACCTAAGGGTTAAAGGGCGCGTGTCAACGCGGATGACAAATTTGCAGGAAGTTCTCAAGAATTTGATACCGAACGAGAAACCTGGGACGACTACCTTGCCTGGATACCTCTCAAGCCTCGAGAACCTGATCCGAGCACCGACGAAGACCTTGAGGAAGATGTTGAGCTAGAAAGCTGGGAATCATACATTAAAGGGTTCGAAAAAAACAATCGACTTGGCACGCCAAGCAGTTCCTCCGTTGTTGTGCACAGCACCAACAGTGTCTTTGTAAGGAAACATGAAAAAATTTAACGAAAGTGACTTGAGCAAAGACGATGACTTGACCAAAGATGATGATTCGGCCGAAAAAGATGGTTCAAGCGAAGAAAATACCATGAGCAAAGACGAAGACGGATACGCGGGCAACGATCTGGTGAACTAGACAGAAGTAGACGCACCTTACGATGTGGTTGAGGTCAATCATGAGTCATCGGACAAAACCGTAGACGCTCCCGCTTTGGCACCGGAAGCGCAGGAGTAAGATTAGATTGCTGATCTGATCGATCTAAACGGACACTCGGAACTTAAACCTAGACCAAGCACAATAGACGCGGACTTGGAACCTCATTTAGTAAAACCCCTGAGGCAGCACCAGGATGATCTCAGTCTTTCTCAGACTCAAGTGCCTTTGTCCTAGTTTTTGGTCCCGGAAAACGTCGCCAACGACGACCCAGGCAGAACCGCGCAGACGCAACCGGATGAAGCTGGACCTAAACGTGCTACGCGAGCTCGCTAGCTTCAAAAGCCAGTGTCAATTAAACAAATGTACTGACTCAGTGACTAAACCCGGTTGTGACTCTCAATAATGACTCTCGGAGTAAAACAAAATGTGTGTAAGCTGCGCTCACAACCACGTGATCTTTTCCTAGATTCTCAGGGAGGTTTTGACTATTATTATAATTTATTTTCTCGGGAAAAAAGTGCATAAACTTTAGTGCGTACCAGAAGGGCGTACGACCTTTTGTGAACCTTGGAAACCAAAAGCGGAAGCAGAATTGCGGAAGTGGGGTGGATTGTTGCCAGACTGGAGCCCGTTATGGGCGTGGCTTCAAAAAGCACAAAACTTTGCCGCGCAAATTTTTACTATCCAGTTTCACCGCATCGTTCAACCACGCAACATCGACTCTGCTCTCAACAAAACTCCAGGCAACCCAGGACAACTGCTGAGCTGCATCTACGGGCTCGCAGGGCCAACGTGCACCTGTTCCTTGGTGAGTAACGCTGTCGACCTGCGTTGAGATCTTGCAGTCTCCAGATCACTCTAGCTGCGTTGCACTTGGCGAGCAGCGCTAAGATAGCGTAGTTATCTTCAAAGACTTTTGCTCAGCGACCTTGTGGTACCCTGGAAAGCAACCAACACCCTCATCGCCCAGTTTCCTTGATCATTCCCATTTCTAGGGGAAACACAAACCCCAATTGCAAAACCCAAAACAACAAATTTGTTTTCTCAGGCATAACACCTGCCTCCGCCGACTAACACACGTTGTGGTATCGACTTGCACCCGCAAGGGGTTGCGGATTGGCAGGTCTAAGTCCGGGAGCGGCGCGGCGGCTCTCAAAAGGTGTTCTCCGGTGGTTGGAAGGGGTTGTCTGAGCGTTTAGCATTTTCTAAACAAATTAACGTTTTCTTTAAACACTCTCACACAGAAAGCAACAAACACGTTTACTCAGAACGCTACTATTGACGCACACACACAGCGTGCTTCCACCCTCATTCACTAACGAAAGCCAGTTCAACTAGAACTAGGTGGTTTTGTGCGGAGCAACGTGTTAGGGCCGTAGCCGCTGTCAGTAGCCGTCCAGAAACTCTGGCGGAGTGTGCAAGCACTGAGTGTAATGGGGAGCGATTCCCCCGAAATTCTTGGGTATTGAATCGACTCCTGGAGATGTCGACTGCACCGGTTGGATACCGTTGTCAGAAAGCTGCATAGACGGTGGTGGATTGGCACAGGGGGTTGTAGACGGTTGATCCATTGTGTATTGATGGGCCTATGGATTGTGTTACGCTCTTGTTGGTGGCTTGGCTTCTACTGACTGGAATCCAAAAAAGTTGAATCTTTATAGGAGCTGGAGGGAGATTGGCGCAATTTGATTGGCTGTTGTTGCTTCGCCTACTTGCTGCAACAGTTGGTATCAAATGTTGGTTCGAGCGCACGGACCGCACACAGAACGTAAGTCAATTTTGGGCCTTGCCTGGTGGAAGTACTCTGTCTTTTTCAGGACTTTGTAAGGCTTACTATATTTGTGCATGCTGTACTATGGATTTTTAATTAAATACTTGAACTGATTTCTATTGTTTTACAACTTTAATACTTTTTTTGTTTAGGGGGTGTGGGTTATGTTTTGAGTTTTGGTTAAAGGCAATAAAGTTCTTGTTTGGAGGAGTGGTGAAAGAGATATCTTTTTTTGTCTTCTGCTGGTTTGCTTTCAACTCCGCACTTGCAATATTTTTAGGAACAACATTAGACTTTTTAGACTTTTTGTGCTTTTGCTAAAGTGTTATGCATTGGAGGTTTCTAAGTTAGTTCCGGGTCTTATATTGTTGATAAGTATCTTAATCAGTGAGTGAGTAGCCAACAGATGTGGGTTTTTGCTAGACTTTGCCAGTCATATCCATTTGTTTGAACGTCAACCATGATTTTCTTTACATAAATCTTACTTTTTTTAAATTTCTAAACTTGTAATAGGAACGCAGTATGTTTGTAGCAGTTTGGAGTGTCAAATTTGTTTCAGTTTGTTTAAATGGTTAGATTTGCAACGTCTTATCAGGGCACTTTATAATTAATGCAATCATTCATTTGATATATCGTATAAACGTACAGATTATGCGCAGCATTTTTATTTAGCGGCATGCCAATAAAGTTAAAATATTTTTGTAATTTCCTGCGCCGTGCAGTTGTTACGCTTACGTGACCTTTTAAAAATATTGCATTCGTACTTTTAGCATTCTGTTTCTGTGCTTACATTTTAAGAACTAAGCTAACAGTTTATCTAGTACTGTAAATACTATTTATATAACAATTTTGATTTATTGGTAACTAAAATTATTTTTAATCAGTGTTAATATTGTATATAAAATGATTTTCGTTTAATTATAACTAATATATAATTATATCTCATGAAACAACGGCATTTGGCAGTCTGCGGTGATTTATAATAGCTGCCGATCAAAATCTGAACCACAGGTTTGCAATTATTTTGCAACTTATAATAACCCAACATAAGCTCTATCGAAATAGATATACGTCAATAATAACACCAGCCGATGAGTATTATTTGAATTAATCTATGCAATGCATATGCAATTGCCGCCTAATCATCTCACTTTAATACCACTATAAACACAACAAGCTTCAAAGCCTAGCCACAAAATCTCAATTACCCAATGATTAGAAGGTCAATGAGCTACATATGTTAAAGAATACTCAATTTTATTTAATGATTGCGCACAGTTGATGTAGAATTGATTTTCTGTACGCGTACGCGTTGTTGAATTATTAAATTTATAATTAAAAGTTTAATTAGTTATTACTCTTAATAAGCAATTTTAAGTTAATAATGTAAGTCGCAGGTTGTATAATATTTACAAATACGTAATATATATATTATGAATTCTCTAGATAGTTTAATGAAGTTTGTACAAAATGCTTTGAAGTAAAATATCACGAGACTCATATAGCTACATAAATTTTGCAATAAAGCGAATGTAAGTTAAACATCATGTAAGAGATGTGTGTAAGTTGGTGAAACGACGAAAGTTTTATAGAAGTGTACGTGTTAGAAAATAAACGCGTGAAACATTCTTTTTTATTACATTTTCAAAACCGATAATTTGACGATGCTAAAAAAACTCTAACCGCCACCTTAAAAGTATATATTTTTTTACATTCAGACGAGTATTTATGCTAAAAAAATAAGCAAACTTATACAGAACATTAAATTTATTTTACAATAAAAACATTAATTGCAAGAATTATTAAATATATTTAGTGTTTGGAATAAATAAAAACTTAGATGCGTAAAGCCTTTTGTTAAAGCAAGCCAAAAACAGTAAAAAAAATATGTATGCCGTTAGTGGCGCGTGAGTTTTTCTCTCACATATATGCAGTTATCAAATTGATGTTTAATATTACTTTTTATATTTAAATAATTTATAATTAATGTTTAAATAATGCTTATTTAAAAAAAAATATTAAAAAAACAATTTTTTATTTTGTTAATAAATATTTTTGGTGGTATTTATATATTATCACTCATCTTTATATTTTTTCAGTTGTGCATGGTCGCTTGATGAGAGAAAGTCTCACAATATTTTTTTATTATTAATTTTAAAGCTATTATGTGTCATACATACAAATAGATACTAAAATACGAGATACAAAAGTATGGGTGGGCGCCGATTATGCAATTGCAATGATTTCAGTAAAAGTGTGAAAGAATGTATTATTATATAGTGACCAATGCCGAGTTAGCTTGATTGAAATAGATTAAAAACCAAAAACCAGAAGGCAATTTTCTTAGTCTACAACAAACTCCATGAAACGATAGTAAACCAGCAGGTTTTGACAAAAGATGACCATCACTTTTTTGGACTTAGAAGATTTCTTACGCTTACAGGGAGGGAAGTTGTTCAATATTTTGACATCCATGCGAAGGGGGGGGGGGGGGCATCGGTGGGTCACTCCAAAGCTTGATTACAAGCTAGTAGTTTAACTAGAGTTTTTATTCATTTACCCAACTGCCTGTTATAAAGAAATTGAATATCACACACATAAGGAGAAGAATGATTCAATTGTTTGATAACAAACAATTGGGGGGGGGGGGGGTATGTAAGACACTTCAGAGCACCACCTCCTCTGACTTAGATACATTTTACGCTTACAATGAAAAGACTTATTCAGTTTATTAATAATAAACACTTGGGCGGGTGGTTAGGAGACTCTTTTTTACTTGTACAGGGGGGGAGGGGCAATGATTCAATCTCTTGATGACAATCACTTAGACGGGTACTTGGAGTACTGCAGAGCATGATTAAAAGCAAGTGCTTTAAAGTGGAGTTGGATTGTCAGTTAACCAGAGATTAAATATCACGATTACCTCTTCTGATGTAGAGACTTCATACGTATACAAGGAGGTGAATGATCCAATTTTTAGATAACAAATACTTGAGCTAGCAAGTGGAGTATTCTAGAATATGATTAAAAATAAGTGGTTTGAAGTGGACTTAACGCCCACCTACTTATCCAGAGATTTGATATCACAATCACCTTCACTGACAAAGAAAATTCTTTAGCTTTTAGAGATGAGAATTATTCAATCTTTTAAAAACTTTGGCGACCACTCCAGAGAATGATCATAAACAAGTAGTTTGAACTTGAAAAGCCACTCTCTCTCCCACCCAAGTGTTATTTATTCAGAGATTGCATATTATCATTACCTCTGACATAAAGACCTCATACTCATAAAAGGAGGGGAATGTGTCACAGTCTAGATTTTGTAAGAGGCGGTTGCTGACGGCGGTTCTTGGCTGGTGTTATGCTTTTTTGCTGTTTTAAAGTAAATAATAGGGTTAGTGCAGTGTGTGAGGTTTTATTCCTTTTTTGAATGCTCCAGGGAGTGGAACGGTGCTCTGGGGCTGTCGGTTCTGGGGAATGCGTTCTGGATGCGGACAGAGTAACCTTCCAGGGTACCACAAAGAGGTCTTGGCGGTGGTCGACAAAGGTTTTTTTTTTTTGGTAGGTGCGGGACTAAATTACTTTAGACCTGTCGTGGTAATGGTCTTGCTGGGTCTTAGCTGAGGTTATCAGGTCACGTTCTAGGTGGTTTTGGTGACTGGTCTATTGCGGCCAACTGATGCAGTAGCAGTGTTTCTGGGTGTTTTGTTGGTGGCAGAGTTGTTTTGCGTAACCTCGCCGCTGCGGTGGGACTGGCTGGCAAATTATGGCGCAAAGAAGTTTTTTCGATTATTAGGCCACGCTCCTTGCAGTCACGTTAAGAAACACTTGGGCGGGTGGGCGGGGCACTCCAAAGTATAATTATAAGCAAATGTTTGAACTGGAGTTAAGCCCTCTTACTCAAGTGGGAGTTGTATAGAGATTGGATATCACCATAGTCTTTTCTGGCTTAGAAATTTCTTACGTTTAGAGGGAGTTGAAAGATTTAATCTTTTGATAACAAACACGTGGGCCTGTTACTCCAAAGCTAGTAGTTTGAACTGAAACTCACGCTTACTCATCCAAGTGCCAGATATCTAAAGATTGGACATTATCAACACTTCCTCTGACTAAAAGATATCTTGCGCTTGATAACAAACTTTTGGGCGGGTAGGTAGGGCACTTTAGAGCATGATAACAAGCAGGTACTTTGAACAAAAATATTTGCTCACCTACCCAGGTATCAATTATTTAGACATTGGATACTGCTATTACCTTCTCTGACATAGAGACTACTTACGCTTACAAGAAGCGGAATTATCCAATCTTCTGAAAAAAAAAAAAAACAGTTAGACGAGTGAGTGTGGCACTCCAGAGCATGAGTAAAAGCGAGTGGTTTGAACTAGAGAATATTACCATCACTTTTTCTGATCTAAAGACTTCTTAAACTTGCAGAGATGAAAATTGTTTAGTCAGCTGTGTGGTCCGCCATAACTAAGCTATTTAACGTTGCTTTTGATATTTGCTTTTTTATCATATTACATGTCTTTCGTCAAGTTGGTCGGCGTCCTTAACTTCAATTTAGGTAACACCGCTTTATTGTATCAGGAACTTAAACTTATTTGGACATAATCATCTTTAAACAAATTTTAAAAACATTGGAATCTTTTTTAGAGTGTACTGAAAATCATCTTTAAAAGTTTTTAGACTGGTTTTAGAAACTTATTAGAATTTTCAAGTTTTGCTATTTGTCTTCATCGTATTAACACATTTCCGTAAACATTACGCTCGAGTAGTTACACATAAACGAACGATGCTACGTACCAAGGCAGTTTGCAAAAGTTTGGAGTCTTGAAACCCCATCGTTAAAGACCTGGTACTATGGCCCTTCGTAAGATGTGTTGCTACCAGAAAAGACCAAACTTCTGATTTGCAAGCTGCCTTTTCAAAGGCTTGTGCGTGAGATTGGACTTTAATATTGACTTGAGTTCCGCTGCCATGGCCTTCTAAGGAGTCCCAAAATTATTTTTGAATGTTTTTAGATGGATTTCAGAAACACATTAGAATTAACTTTAGCCATTTGTCTTTATTGTACTAACACATCCTCGTAAAAAATACACTCGAGTTACACACAAACGAACAATGGCACGTAAATTGACTGCAGGCAAAACGCTTTGCAAACAGATTACTACCAAGGCAGCCCGCAAAAGTTTGGAGTCGAGTCGAAACCTTATAGCTCCAGGCCCAGCACCATGGTCTTCTTCAAAATTTGTCGCAACCAGAAGACCATCTTACTTTTGATCCGCAAGCTGTTCTTCCAAAGGCTTGTGCGTAAGATTGCAGAGAAATTTTAAGACCGACCTGCGCTGTTATGGTCTTCCAAGAAACCTACCTTGTCGGTTTCTTTAAAGACTCGAACATGTGCGCTATTTATGCTGCTAAGCGAGTCACCATCATGCCCAAGGACATTCAGTTGGCCTGCAGCGTTTGCAAAAAACGCAGACAGACAACAAACGTCGGTGCATGCACTGACACAAAACAAATTAGATTTATTTTGATGTCATTGTTTTTAGACGGACTTTAGACCAAATTTCGAATATTTTTTCGAATATACTTAAAATTATTATTGAAAATTTTAAAACAAATTTTAGAAACATAACTTTTGTTGTTTGTCTCTATTGTAATGGTCATTGAGACATTAGAGTTTTTTTTAGAATAGACTGGAAATTACTTTAGAAGGTCTTTAAAAGAATTTTAGAAGTCTTAACTTTTGCAACTGGTCTTTATTGTAATATGCATTTGATTAATTTTGAGGTCATTGTCTTTAGACGAACTTTAGAAACATTTGTATACTTTTTAGAGTGGACTGAAAATTACTAACACATTTAAGTTTTCTTCTTTTGTTTTATTGTAACAGGCATTGGGACTCATTCTGACATCATATTCTTCAAAGAGACTTTTTGAAGCATTTCTCAGAGTGGACTAAAAATTACTTTCAAAAGTTTGTAAACAGAAAAAAAGGTTTTTTATAATCAAGTTGGTGTCTAGAGTTTATTTCTGCTTTGTCTGCGTCCATCGATTTTACGGTCTACTGTCCAGTTGGTTGGTATTAGTTATTTCAACAGGCATTTAGTCTTATTTTGATAGTTTTCAGACGGACTTTAGAAACATTAAATTTTTTTTCAGAGTGGGTTAAAAATATTTTTGAAAGTCTTGACCTTGCTATTTGTCTCTATTGTAACAGGCATTTTGGCATTATTGCTTTTAGACGGACTTTAGAAACATTAGAATTCTTCTCAGAGTAGACTGCAAATCACTTTAGAAGCTTTTACTCCGGAAAATCTGTTGTTGTCCGCATACTATTTTTTAGCTTGGACTAACACTGTTACTTACTTAGTCTTGTGGTTTGCCATAACTAAACCAATCGACGTTACCCTGGATGTCCGTTTTCTTCAAGTGTTAAACAGGTCTAGTTGGTCAGTGTCCGCAACCTTAACTATACATCTCTTGCTATTTGTCTTTATTTGTTCAAAATTGTAACATCATTTTGACAGCCCGTAAATTGACGAGAGGCAAAACGCTTTGCAAGCAGTTGACCACCAAGACAGCTTGCAAGAGCGCGCCGGCAAAGTCCAGAAACTTTATCGCTACCGGCTTGGTACTGTGGGCTTCCGTTAAATCTTTCTTTAAATCACAAAACCAATTAGGCAATGGGACTCATTTTGATATCATCGTCTTCAGGCAGACTTTAAAATCCTTTGATTATTATTTTTGAAAGCATTTAGACGGATTTTAGGAATATTAAATTTTTAATTTTTGCTTTTTGTTTCTATTGTAATAGGCATTGGGACTCATTTTGACGTCATCGATTTTAGACTTTTTTAGAAACAGAATTTTTTTAGAGTAGATTGGAAATAACTTTAGAAGGTCTTTAGATAAATTTTAGATTATTTAACTTTTGCAACTGGTCTTCATCGTTATAGGCATGAGACTAATTTTGATGTCATTGTCTTTAGACGGACTTTAGAAACAATTGTTTTTGAGTGGACTGAAAATAGCTTTTGGAAGTTTCAAGATAAACTTTAAAAACACTCAAATCTTGTTACTATCGTAACAAGCATTGGGAGTCATTTTGGCGTCATATTCTTTAAAGAGACTTTAGAAACATTAAAAATTTTTTTAGAGTTTATTGAAAATCACTTATTAAGGTTTTGTCTGGAAAAAACAAGGTTTTTTGTCAAGCAGGTTAGTGTCCGTAGTCTAATTCTGTTTTTCTGCATTTGTCGATTTTGGAATCTACTATAATTGAGCCAGCTAACGTTGTTCTGGATGCTTTCTTTAGTAATTTTACAGATCCATCAAGTTGGTTGGTGTGAGTAATCTAAACCTAAATATAATAGCTTTTGCTGTTTGTTTTCATTGTAACAGACATTGGGTATCATTTTGACGTCATCGTCTTCAGACAAGATTTAGAAACATTAAAATCTTTGTTAGAGTGGAATTATTTTTTAATTTTTTTTGACAAAATTTAGAAACATTAAAATTTTTGACTTTTTCTGTTTGTTTTTATTGTAACAGACATTAGAACTCATTTTGACTTTACTGTTTTTATATAGACTTTAGAGACATTAGATTAATTCTTATCAAGAGTAGATTGTAAATTACTTTAAAAGCTTTTTTCCAAAAAGTCCGTCAATTAGGTTGGTGTCCACAATCTAAACTTTAACTTAGACAAAAAACACTGTTAATACTTAGACTTGTGGTTTTCTAAAACCAAGCTAGTCAACGTTGTCCTGAGTGTCCGTTTTTTTCAATTATTTTACAAATCCTTCGTTAAGTCCGCAAATTCAACCCAGATAACACAGCTTTTGCTATTTGTCTCCATTCGTTCAACACTTATATTAATTGTTTTTCTGAATAGTGAGATGCTAGCCACACTGATGAAGGGTGCATACTCTGAAACACAATTAGAAACACATACACCATATGTGTTTCTGACTGGGCGGAGATTTAGATGAAAAACAAATGATTTTATGTCTGTTAAAATTGGATTAAATTTAAATATAATTTAGTCAATATATCAGCAAATTGATCAGTAATTTATTCAAGTAATAAAATGTCGCGCATCCCACCTAGAAAATACTTTTGCTTACACTTAATTTAAATTCCATCTATCGACTTCGATCGACAGCACTGTTTGATTGACATATTAATTACCAGCTAGAAACTTTTGTGGAGAGAATAATATATTTTATAACTTACACAAGGTAGAATATTGATGGTTGCAGAAGGATCCTTTAACGTCAGCAGCGATAATTATACTGCAGTGTATGCTGGGAATTTCTGTAATCTTAGTCCCGGCAAAGATTTTAATTAACAAATAGCTATTAATATAATTAACCAACTAAAATTGAATTATTCTACCTACGTATATAAAATATATACAGAGTTTCAGAAACATGTTTGGAATATATGATTTGAATGCAAATAAAACTTTCTATTGATAATTATATTAAGGAACTCAAAGGGAACTTGGGTTAAACTGCTTAAAAAAATCCTTTTCAGAAATAAAGAGGTTTGCTTCTGAAAGAGACCTGTATGACCGAGAGGTCACATTTGCATGTTGTGACCGTCAAATCGGTTTTCTTTCTTTTGCTGAGATAGGACAAGTAAAGCCTTCTTCAAATTAATTTAAATTGCCTTAAATATGGTAATTTAGTAAATACCATAAATTATATAAAAAAAAGAAATAGTTGTAGCTGGAAGAAAAAAGCTGTAAGAATGCGAAAAAGGTCGCTTAATGTCCTCGGCAATTTAAAGGTACATATGCCTAGAGTGCTGGGCGTAGATTTCCAACTCGTAATTTATACTCCTCCGAAATTTACAAATCAGGACCAAATGGTATAAATATTTAAGACGTACAACCTTTTTATACCTGCCCTAAAAGTGGCATCTTCTATTTGTCAGTGTATATATTAACTTTACCCTTACATATTTATTTTATATTTAAAATAAAATATTCAGGGTCAATAATAGAGTTCAAGGGTAGATTATATTGAGGTTGAATCGATTATTTTTAAATAAATTCTATACATAATTTAGGAAACAAAATTGGATTGCATCGCGCTGCACAATTATGATTTATGTTATCTGTTTTTATGGCTGAAACAGGAAGGTTTTTGTAATAGTCAACACATTTGCAAAATCATTATAAGCTAGGCGTATTTTGCAGGGTTAGATAGTGTATTTACAGTCCTTATTTATAATGAATGTTGTTGAATAAAATATATCATTGTTCAAGTGTTTCTATTACTATATTATTTATAGTTTTTGTGGATAATTGATAGCTATGTTACAGGAACAGACGGTGCACTAAATGATATTTTAATCAACAACTAAATAGCAACACAATTTTGTTTTCTATAACTAATCATTTTTATAAAAAAACATTTAACGATAATTAGGTTGCGTGTAGTTTTATAATAATTTTTTTTTTTTTTAGTTATTATCAAACAATTTTTTTTTTTTTAAATATATACCTTTAGCAAGACACCTGTTACTTGGCCAAAAACTGTAAATTTAAAAAATGATGTGAAGTCAAAAATTTGAAATGATATGTCACCACTTGGGCAAAAACTGAAATTTTCAAGAATCTTGGAAAAAGCCAAAATTATCAAATTTGTGTGAAAAGTAAAAAATTTATGGGCCTTTGGCATGACATCTGTCATTACCAAAAACTGGTGGAAGGGGGTATCCAAAAGTTGGCTTTTACCTATTATTTTGCTAACTAAGTAATAACTGACATTTGCAATAAAAACTAAATCTAATTTTTGAACAACTAACACCGAGGCGGATGGGTGTGGTACAATAATCTAAACTATTTTGGTTGTTAGTTTTTTTTGCCTTAACTAATATTTGCAGTAAAAATAAAGTCCAAACTTTGAACTGCAAACACTCTGGCGGATAGGTGGGGTACATTAATCTAAATTATTTGCTGATCAATCACAAATTTTGATAATGATGTGAAACTTTGGCATGAACCTGTTATCACTTGACCAAAAACTAAAAGTTTCAAAAGTGATGTGAAAAATCAAAAATATTAAAAAGGTCCTGACATCACTTGATCAAAATCTAAAAGTATCAAAAATGATGAGGAAAGTCAAAACATCACATGATTAAAAACTGAGAATTTCAAAAAAAGTTCTGAAAAATCAAAACTATCAAAAGCCTTTGGCATTATTTAAGCATCATTTGACCAAATTTGGCATTAATAGTCTTAGGCTGATATGCCAAAAAATCTGAACTATCTTGACCAAAACTAAAAATTTTGAAATGATGCAAAAAGTTAAAATTATCAAAGATTTGGTGTTTTAGCATGCTCTGGACAAAAATTAAAAATTTTAAAAGTTACGCCACATAACTTTTTGGCACGACTTCTGTCACTACTTTGCTAAAAACTGTAAATGTCAAAAACTATGTAAAAAGTTAAAAATATTAAAAATATAGTCTTGTCAGCACTTGGCCAAACCATAAAAATTAAAAAAGATTTGAGATATAGGCTTTTGGCATTACTTTCGTCATCATTTGTCCAAAAACTGGAAATTTTAAAAATAATGGGAAAAAACAAAAATATTAAAGATATGGGCTTTTGGCACCACTCCTGTCGCTACTCAAAAACTATAAAAAATATCAAAGCTATAAGCTTTTGGCATGACTTCAGTCATAATTGCCCAAAAATTAGTAATTTCTAAAATAGTCTACAAAGTAAAAAATATCAAAAATGTAAATTTTTGGCATGACGAAACTTAACTTAAATTTTTAAAATTGATGTGAAAAAAAAAAATTAACTATATAGGTCTTTAACATGACACTTGTCACTACTTGCTTAAAAACTCAAAGATATAGTTTTTTGGCATGTTACTTTTTGACCAAATACTAAAGTTAAAAATATCAAAGATAGAGGCTTTTGGCTGACATCTGTTACTACTTGACTAAACACTGGAAGTTTAAAAAATGATGTAAAAAGTCAAAAATATCAAATAATTTTTGTCACCATTAGACCAAAAATTAAAAAATTAAAAAAGATGTATAAAGTAAAAAAAAATTAAAGATATAGGTTTTTGGCAAAACCATCACTTGGCCAAAAACTGATAAGTCAAAAATATAAAAGATATAGGCCAAGAACTAAAAATTTAAAAAAATTTGTAAAAAATAAAAATTATCAAACATTTAGGTTTTTGGCATTACTTTTGTTACCACTTGACTAACAACTGGAAATTTCAAAAATTATGTAAAAAGTCAAAAGTATCAATGTATAGGCTTTTGGCATAATTTCTGCTCTCACTAGACCAAAAAATATTTTTTTTTTAAATAATGTATAAAGTAAAAAATTAAAGATATAGGTTTTTGGCATGACTACCACTTAGCCAAAAACTGAAGAGTCAAAATATAAAAGATATGCTTTTGGCATGACTTCTGTTACTACTTCAAATAACTGAAAATTTTAAAAAAGGTGTAAAAAACTTAAAAATATATTAAAGATATAGACTTTTGACATAACTTCTGTAACTACTTGGCAAAAAAAATCAAAAACATTAAAGATTCCTTTGGAATGATACCAGTTACTACTTGACTAAAATCTGAAAATTTCAAAAATGATATGAAAAATTAAAAATTTCAATGATAGAGGTTTTTGGCTGACACTTGTCACTACTTGACTAAAAACTGAAAATTTAAAAATTAATGTAAAAAGTTACAAATATCAAAGTGAAGGCTTTTGGCATAATTTCTGCTACTACTAGACAAAAAAATTTATTTTTTTTAATTAAACATAAGTTTTTTGCATGACTATTACTTGGCCAAAAACTGAAGAGTCAAAAGTGGTCTAACAAATAAAAAATATTAAAGATATAGGCTTTTGGTATAACTTTTGTAATTACTTGGCCAAAAATTAATAAGTCAAAAATATCAAAGATATAGGTCTTTGGCATGACTCATATCACCACTTGGCCAAAAACTGAAGAGTCAAAAATATAAAAGATATAAGCATTAAATAAGACTTCTGTTACTACTTGGCCAAAAACTAAAAATTTCTAAAACTGTGTAAAAAGTCAAAAATATCAAAGATATAGATAAACTTTTGGCTTCTGTCACTACTTGACCAAAAACTGAAAATTTCAAAATTATCAAAACTATTTGTCTTTGGCATGACACCTGTTACTACTTGACTATAAACTGAAAATTTAAAATATGATGTAAAAAGTAAAAAATAATAAATATATAACTTTGGCTTGATTCTTGTCTGTCATCACTTGACCAAAACCTTAAGTTTCAAAAATTATTTGAAAAGTCAAAAATATTAAAAGTGTTTGGCATGATTCCACTTAAAAAAACTTTATTTTTAATTATAAAAATGATGTGAAAAGTCAAAAATAATCAAAGATATTAGTTTTTGGCAAAACTTCTGTTACCATTTAAAAAAAATTAAAAAGACAAAAATATTAAAGATATATTTGGTACGACTCCTGTCACCAACTAATGAAAAACTGAACATTTCAAAAACGGTGCAAACGGTAAAAATAACAATGATATAAGGCTTTTGGCATGATTTATGTTACTATTTGGCCAAAAACTAAAAAGTAAAAAATATCAAAAAAAAAGGTTGTGCCAAAAACTTTCATTTGATCAAAAACTATAAAGATATTAAAGATAAAGATATGCTTTTGGCATTACTTCTGTCAACACTTAGCCAAAACATAAAAATTTAAAAAATTTGAGACATATGATTTTAGCATGATTCCAGTCACTATTTGCTCAAAAACTGTAAATTTAAAAAATAATGTGAAAAAACAAAAATATTTAAGATATGGGCATTTGGGCACTTGCCCAGAAACTAATAAATAAAAAATATCAAAGTTTTTGGCATGTCATTATTTGCCCAAAACCTGGTAATTTCAAAAATGATGTAAAAACTAAAAAAACTGTAGGCTTTTGGCATGATCATACTTAATTTAAATTTTTAAAATTGATGTAAAAAGACAAAAATATCAACTATATAGGCTTTTGACATGACACCTGTTATCACTTGCCCAAAGACTCAAAGATATAGGTTTTTGGCATGACTCCTGTTACTCTTTGACAAAAAACTAAAATTTTTAAAAATATATCAAAGTAAAGGCCTTTGGCATAATTCCTGCCACTACTAGACCAAAAAATAAGCAAAAATAAAAATGAAGAATAAAGTAAAAAAAGTTAAAGATATAGGTCTTTGGCATGAGTTCTGTCACTACTTAACAAGGAACTGAAAAATTAAAAGATGATGTAAAAAATAAAAACTATCAAAGATATAGACAGTTTTTTAATGACTACTTGGCCAAAAACTAAAAAGTTAAAAGTATCAAAGATTTCTTTAGAATGATACCAGCTACAATTTGACTAAAAACTAAAAATTTCAAAAATGATGTGAAAAGTCAAAAATATCAAAGATAGAAGCTTTTGGCTGACACCTGTAATTACTTGACTAAAAACTGAAAATTTCAAAAATGATGTAAAAAGTCAAAAGTATGAAAGTATAGGTTTTTGACATTATTTCTGCCATCATTTGATCAAAAATTAAAATTTAAATAATGATGTTTGAGTAAAAAAATTAAAGATTTAGATTTTTGGCATAATTACTACTTGGTCAAAAACTGAAGAGTACAAAATATAAAAGATATTTGGTATGAGTTTTGTGACAAAAATTAAAAAGTCAAAAATATCAAAGATATAAGTCTTTGGCATGACTCCTATCACTACTTGGCCAAGAGTTGAAAATTTATAAAGTGGTATAAAAAATAAATAATATTAAAAATATAGGCTTTTGGCATGATATCTGTGATTACTTGGCCAAAAACTAAAAAGTCAAGAATATCAAAGATATAGGTCTTTGGCATGACTTCTATCACCACTTGGCCAATCACTAAAGAGTCAAAATTATAAAAGGTATAGGCATTTGGCATGACTTTTGTCACTATTTGGCCAAACGTCAGATATAGATAGGATTTTTGTTTCTGTCACCACACAAGAAAAACCAAAAATTTTAAATGTTTTGGGCATTACTCTTGTTGCCACTTGACTAAAAATTGAAAATTTTATAAAATATGTGTCAAAATTATTAAAGATATATGTCTTGCCTTGTTTGACCAAAAACTTGATCAAAAATTTGGCACCTTGCACCTCTTGGATGATGTGAAAAGTTAAATATATCAAAATTATAGTTTTTTAGCATAACTTGACTTAAAATTAATTTTTTTATAAATAATGAGAAAAGTCAATTATCAAATACATAAGTTTTTGATATAATTCTTTTCACTACTTGGCCAAAAACTCAAAGTCAAAATTTTTTAGATTTGAAAAACAATGTGAATAGTCAAAATGATCAAAACTATAGGCTTCTGGCTTGAACATTGGTTTGCGTATTGTTGAGATTTGCAGTTTTGCCGTTTTTTATTGCATTTATTATAGCGCATGAAATCTTTTATATTAAACTTTCTCTATCATAATACTCGGTCCAGTTTTATCTCCTGTATGTGGTCTGTTTGGTCTGTTGTCTTGAATAGCTGTTCCGCATACTTTTTTTATATTTTTTTAATATCTTTCTGACGAGTAATAATTTGTTCATTATTGTCTACTTAGTTGTTAACATTTCTTCTTTTAATTGTTCCAAAAACTAAAAGTTTTATAAAAATTATGTGAAAAGTCAAAAATATCAAAGATAAAATAAGCGTTTGGCATGATTCCTGTCACCATTTGGTCAAAAATTTAAGGTAGCAAAAATTATGTGAAAAATTAAAAATATCATAAATAAGGGCCTCAGGCATAACTAAAAATCATAGGTTTTTGGAATGACACCTGCCCACTTGACTAAAACTGATAATTTATTTACAATATAAGCTTTCCGCAAATATTTAAGATAATATTAAGTTATAGTCTCTTGGCATGATGACAACTGTTACTACTTGACTAAAAATGGATGCCAAAGGTCTAGTGAAATATGCTCCAGTCAAAAAACTAAAAAAGAAACTAAATTGTGTGAAAAGTCAAAAATATTAAAGGTTTGGACTTTTGACACAAGATCAATTACCACTTAACTAAAAACTGAAAGAAAGAAGTCAAAAATATCGAAGTTTTAACATTTCAAAAATTGTGTGAAAAGTCAAAAATATCAAAGATATTTAGGCCTTTGGCATGGTGTCATGTGTTACCATTTGATAAAACATAATGGGCGGACCTACTTTTACCTCTTGGCAAAAAAAATATTTTTTTTTAAATAATCTGAAAAATCAAAAATATCAAAAATATAAGTTTTTAGAATGCCACCTGTCACCACTTGACCAAAAATTCAAAAATGATATAAGAAGTCAAAAATATTAAAAATATAGTCCTTTGGCATGGACTGTTACTATTTGACTAAAAACTAAACATTTTAAAAATAGTGTGAATATTCAAAATTATCAAAAATGTATGCCATTGGCATGACAGCTTGACCTAAAATAGAAAATATCAAAAATGGTGTATAAAGCATAAAGTATCAGAATCTTTGGCATATCTCCAACTCCTTTTGACCAAGAAACTGAAAAAATTAAAAATGATATAGGCTTTTGGCATGACTCTTAATACTAATTGACCAAAAACTTAGAAAAAAAAATTGTGTGAAAAGTCAAAATTTTTAAAATTTGGGCTTTTGACTTAAGACTTGACCAAAAACTGAAAAAAGATGTGAGAAGTCCAAAATATCAAAGATTGGAAATTTAAAAAATGGTGTGAAAAGTCAATGATATTAAGGATATATTAACCTTTGTCATGACACCTGTTTTCATTTGACCAAAAACTGAAAATTGGAAAAAAGGTGGGACAAAGTGTCACACAAAAACAAACAAAGCGTACACTGCGCACTGTTTTCTTGTTATGATGTCTTCCAAGTCGGGGACGCTTGTAATAAATGGCGCACAACGTAAAGTAAACACATTTTGTTTACACAGAACTACCTTTAAAGAGAAAAAAAAAAATACTAACAAAAGTAGTTATGAAGTATCAAAAAGAAAGAACAAGAAAGAAAACGAAGAAAAAATATGGAAATGAAAGCTACTGAAGAAGAAGAACACATCACAGCTAACGAGAATCTGAAAAGTCTTTTGCAACAAAAACTTCTACGGTAGTCGAGGCCGACGAGGTACCACAACACTAGTAGCTCTCCAAAACTTCAACAAACAAGATTAAAGAATTAGAAAAAAAAAAGTTTTAAGAATTGATGCGCAATGAGGCGTGAAAAGTCAAAAATATTAAAGATATAGGCCTTTGGCATGACTTTTCTTACCACTTGGCCAATAACTAAAAAATTAAAAATATTAAAAACATAGATCTTTAGCATGACTTTTATTACTACATCGCCAAATATTAAAAATTTCAAAAATAATGTAAAAAGTCAAAAATATCAAAGATTATTTAAAAAATTAGAATTCCCAAAGTTATAGGTCTTTGACATGACACTTGTCATCACTTGGCTAAGTACTGCACATTTAAAAAATGATGTGAAATGTTAAAAATCGTTAGATATAGGCTTTTGACCAAAAAGTTTTAAATATTGTTAAAGTCAAAAATATCAACAAAATAACCCTTTGGCATGACTTTTCTTATCACTTGGCCAAAAACTAAAAAATTAAAAGTATTAAATCTTTAGCATGACTTCTATAACCACTTGGCCAAACATTTCAAAAATTATGTGAAAAGTAGGAAATACCAAAGATTTTGGTCTGAAAATTATGTAAATGTTAATAATACTAAAGCTCTAGATCTTTAGCATAACACTTGTCACAACTTAGTCAAAAATTGAAAATTTCAAAAATGATGTAAAAAGTCAAAAACCTTGATTTGTCATCAATTGGTCAAAAACTAATAATTGTAAAATATAAAAGATAGTGTAAAAAGTTTAAAATATTAAATCATGTGAAAACTAAATTTTTTAAAGTAGTTCAAAATATTAAGAACTTTGACATGACTCTTGTTACTACTTGTCCAAAATACTGAAAATTTTAAAATGATGAGAAAATGTAAAAAATCAAAAATATCAAAAATTTTGGTCTTTGGCATAAGAATTGTTACCATTTGTCCAAAAATTAAAAATTGCAAAAATCATTTGATAAATCATAAATATTAATAGTCGTTTAAATTCATAGAAATTCTTGTTTTTTGTTGCTCAATATAATTTAAAAAATGGACGCCTTTAAAAAAGAAAAAAAAAAATTTTAAATCAATTTTGAGTGGTAATTTTTCTTCTGACAATAATAATACATAACAAGTAATTCTACTTAAAAAGAAAATCATTATGAATAATTCAATTCATTTAGTGTTAATTATCCATATCATTATGGTAAATAAGTAACTAAAATAATAATTTCAATATTCAGAATATTTACTAAAGAAACGTAAAAGTTGTTAAAGTATTTGCATAATGAAATATGAATACATTTAGATGTATGCGGAAGTGATGGATGTAAATTAAATTTGAATCAAAACTTAGTTGACGGAAATAATTAAATAGTTTAATAGCAGAAAGTTTTATCTGTTGTGTAAGTGCAACCGACTAAATGGTGTGCATTAATAATGCGGATGTTGACCAAATTGAAGCGTTAAATTTTAGAGGTCTTCATACCTCACATGTTTCAGTTTCAGGTGAGGTAATAATCATGAAACCCACAAGGTTTTATGTGTTTCGACTCAATAATTCTATTTCGTATAACAAAATGTATATGTATAAAATTTTAGTGTGGTAACGCTTTTCTTTTTCATGTCATATTTGTTATATAACAATTAAAAAAAAACAATTTTTTTTGTATTTAATTGTTTTTAAATAACAATAATATCAAACATTAAATATTATTATTACACTCTATAGAAAAAAATACAAATATTTAGTTGGCTACAGTTATGAGATAATTTTTGACATATTGAACAATAACAATTACGGCTTAAGACTTTGTATAGGCTTGACTACAATAAAAGCGTCTTGGAACGAAGTAAAAGTATTACAACTGCAATGTGCACAGCACCGTCAGTTAACGGTCAATTACTTAGTTCAAATTGATTTTACTACTATTAATACGTTTAAATTATTTGGAATTTACCTAAAAGCTTTTGAAGATAACCTCCAGATAACGATTTTGATTTGTTTTTACTATATGTACCCTTGTTCTGGAAAAACTTTTTGGAGATGACTTTTAGGTGTTGGTCAACCCCAAACAATATTTTATTTGTGTTTACTATTGTTACTTTGTTTTGGAATTTTTTTTTGGGAATGAACTCCTGGTTTTGATTAGCCCTAACCAATTTTTAATTTGATTTTACTATATGTTTCCTTGTTTTAGAGAAAAATTTTTGGAGATGACCTTCAGGTGTAAGTTAATCCTAAACAATATTTTATTTGGTTTGGAAAAACTTTTTGATGTCCTGGTGTTGGTCAAGTCCAAACGTTATCTGGCTTGGTTTGTATATATGTTTCTTTGTTGTTCTAGAAAAACTACATAGGTTATTTTGTTGTCAATTGTTAGTTTTTAGAAAATTGAGCTTTGGGTTTAGGTCAACTCTAACTAGAAGTTTATTGTTAACTTCTTATGATTGTCAATTGGTTATATTGCATGATTGTTTGATGGGCAGTTGTGAGGTCTACCTTGCGCACTTTGGTGATATGTGACCAGGCCCTTGTGTAAACACGGCTTCTAGTTATTGGTTAACCCTTAACGATATCTGGTTTGGCTTGAATATATGTTTCTTTGTTGTTTTGGAAAAACTCTGTAAAGACGACCTTCAAGTATTGACCGACTACAGATTGTTTTGTCGGTTTCTAGAAAACGTTTAGAAATAACTTTTAGGCTTAGGCTAATTTTTAACTAAGACAGAATAATTCTTACTCGAAGCTTTTTGTCAATATTTTTTTAAGTTTTTTGGCACAATCGCCAACGTTGGCCATGTTGGGCGCTAATCGATTATAGTGTAGTCATGGGCGCTATCCCTCGTTCTTTGAGATGTTGTCTGGCGAGTTGTGTGTGGCGCTAGAAGGCATTTTTTATATTACAAAAGTTTGTATACTGATATTTTTACTCAGAGAAAAAGTACACACTCACAACCACAAAGTGGAGGTTTGCAATTCTCTGGAGTATCCTGAAGACATGACTGCGAGTGGTTGTTGACAGCACTAAAAATTGTTGTGAATTTATAGGAGATTCTTTCAACGATTGATGCCACCTTCGTCGATCATCGCTATGCTTTGGATACAGAACTATTGACAAATGCTCTAAAGGTGACTCAAAGTCCCACTTGCACTCACGGCATTCTACGCTGTGGGACAATTTTTGAACCATAGGAAAAACCTGGCGATGACATGGGATGTGCAAACACCTGGCAGCGGTTACGTACCCAACTAGGTTGCATTAACCCCCGCGGTGAATGAACACACTGAGAGCACTACGTTGCTCACTTACAACGTCTTGGTAAACAAGGTACCCATGTACCAAAACCCAGCAAGATACTATACACTACTGCACCAAGTGGAAATCAAAAACTATACACACTGCAACATCGAGAGTGGTAACGTCGCCTTCTCCACAACTATTTACTCTTTCCCTTATCACTATGTGAGCAGTGAGCCGTTAACACTGTACTTTGTGACAAATTATGCTAGAACATTTTTGGAAGAAAGAATAGAAGAAAGCTTAGTAAACATAGTAGCGTTCTACCAATTGCAACAAAAAAAATCCTGGAAGCAGAAGATGAAACAAGTTATCAGTGCCGCTCTAGCGCAATGGTCTAGTGCAAGGACTATTGAACAGGCAGCTTGGGCGTCTAATTTTGTCAAAAATATTTTGATGCAATTGTGTGGAGGTAGCAAAACAATTTTTTTTTCAGCACTCATAAGTTGCGTGGCCGTGCATCGTATGCAAGCCCGAGGAGAGACCCAACATCACCGAAGAGAAGATTATGGAAACGGGACGTAAAGTCAAATAAAAAAATCCCACCTGAAGCCATCAAGCTGATATTCAAAAGGTGCACAACAACACTCCTAAAAAACTGTGTTTTTCCAACAGAATGGAAAACAGCTAGGCTAACTCTAATAGAAAAACCCGCAAAAAGAGCAGAGGGCAAGTCATACAGACCGTTAAGTATTCTCAACGCAATGCTGCTAAATGAACTTGAGGAAGAGGCGTTCCACTATGAACGCAGTGCAGAAGGTCCAACAACTGACAAACGAATGTAAAGCAAATAGGAAATTTGTATTGCTATTGGAATTACTGCAAGGTATTGGTATATCAAATTACCTAATAAAGTTTAACTGCTACATGGGTCAGTCAATGGCCCAACTTTTTGGAACGTCAATTATGAGGTATAAGATTGAAGATGCCTAGCAACATTTGGTTTATAGGCTACGCGGATAATGTGGCAATGGTTGTTGTTGGTGATAGCGCAGAGGAGTTGGTGGAGAATACTAAATAAGCAGCTTCTAGATGGCTAGACAAGAAGAAACTTGAACTTGCAGCTCATAAAACCAAAGCTGTTATCCTAGCAAGCAGAAAAAGCTAGACTTCCATAAAATACCTGGGTATTACCTTTGTTTATAGCGTAAACATGGGTCTCTACATTGCAAAGGTTGCAAAAAGAACAGACAAAACGTGTTTTTAGGTAGGCCCAACATAGGCGGACCTAAAGAATGCAAAAGAAGCAGCGTTGTCTCTTCCATAGTTTTATATGGGGCATCAGCATGGAGCCAGTGGATTCACAAAAGGAAGTACCGCGAGATATTTGAGCGTTTGCAAAGAAAGGTGGTCATACGGATAACGTCTACGTACAGGACCGTTTCCACAAAAAAGACTATTCTGTACTGCAAACTGAACAAAAATTCATATTCTATTAGCATCAGTTTGTAGGACAAATGGCAAGTTTGGTTTTAAACAATTTATTATAAGCGGGCGATCAAATGCCGCTTTCACATCTGCCAATGCCTGTTCCGCTTTTACTTGAAGGTTTTCTTGGGATTTAGGTGCCGCTATTTGTGCAAAGTTTTGCACATATTCTCTTAGCTATGTGCTCAGCTCCAAGAAGCTTTAGAGATGTTTCCGGTTGGTTGATCATGTTTTCTTCTTTGAATATCTGTTATCCCAGGTACTGGATTGATGTCTGAGCAAACGCGCACTTAGCCATACCGCATCGTAGCCCGAGTTCCTGTAAACGTTCTATTATGAGTCTCAGATACACTAGGTGGTCATTGTACTAGTCCGAATACACTAGTATATTATCGAGATATACGATTACGCACTTCTCTAATAGTCCTGCTAGCACTTTGGCCATCAACTATTGGAAAGTAGCCGGAGCGTTCTTAAGCCCAAAGGGCATTACTTTAAATTGATATGTTGCCCCATCTGGGGTGGTAAACGCGGTTAGATGTTTTGAGTTCATTGCGACCTGTCAATAGCCTGACTTTAAATCAAGTTTAGTAAAGATTTTGGCTGTTCCAACATTTTTAAAGTGTTTCTTGAATTTTTGGTAACGGTGCCGCTTCTGGTCTTGTTGCGCTATTTAACCGCCGATAATTAGTACAAAATTGTTGTTTGCCGTTTTCCTTCTTTACCAAGACAACAGTGGTGTAATATTTGCTGTTGCTTTGTTTGATTTGTTCATTAGCCAGCATCTCTTCTACCTGCTGGTACACCACTTGTTTTTTTTTTGCGGCATTCAGGGCGTATGGTCAAATGCGGATTGGGGTTTGGTATATAAGTTCAATCTTATTACAAACCATTTTTGTTACGTTTAATGTTCTTGTTTCAACGAATACATCCGTTAAATCACTTTTGCGAACTGAGTTTTGTCCGGGAACCCGCTATCGGGTACTGTAATTTTTCCGATAAGTTGAAGTTTCGGTTGCACTTTCCAGAAAACGGTCGATCTTTGTGTGGTTTCAAAATGTATACAACCGCGGGTGTACTCCAATATAGCGTTATTGCTCTTGAGCCACTCTTAACCTAATATTACGTCGTCTTCTAGCTTTGGGGCTACTAAGAACTTGGTGGGCATGGTGTAGTTGCAAATTTTGGTTTTGACTCTTGTGATTTTTAGTTTGGTTGTTGGGTCTGCCTGTGATGCTAAACTTTTGATTGGGATGGTGTTTTTCGATAGTGTTTTAATGAAATTAGCGGTAGCTTTGCTTTCTTTTATAGATAACACCGCCGTAGCAAGCCCCAAGCCTTGTTTAGAAAGGAGGAGGGGAGGAACAGACAAAGTTTTCACCTTGATTTAGTGGGTGTTACTTTGTTTCACAATAACGTCGACAAAGATTTTCTTCATACACCCCGCTAGTTTTTGGAGTGTGGTTTGGAAGGTGGGTTCTTTTGGCATTGGCTTTGTTAGTTGTAGGCTCGTGGAGCACTACTGTGGACTGGTCGGCCGCGTAAAGTTTATGTCTTTTAGAGCTAGATGTTGTTTTCTTTGGGTAGTTACTTTGATTCTGGGAAATTTGCTTTGGTTGGTGGTAGCAAATCTTACGCGCTCCCGGATTTTTTGGCGGTTGGGAATTAACCTTCAACTATCGGCGTTTCCCGACGGATTCTTCTTCTGCTAGTACACAAACTTTTTCCTGTAAGCCAGTTTTTTCTCTACTTGAGTGGTTGTGTAGACTAGATTGTCAAATTTGTTGAAGTGCATTAGATCTAAGGATTGTTGTATTCTTACATCTATTAGCTTTTTAAGGGTTTAAAGCATACTCTGCTTCGACTTATGTGGGTGTAATCTTTTGTAGAGCGCAGCTTTCTTCAATAGGAATACTTCTACTAATTTTGCTAGATTATGTCGGTTACCATACAGGTTTTGTGACAGTTTGCCGGTGTAAAGAGGCGAGTCAAATTCATCGAAAACTCGTTGTTTGATGATATTGTACAACGACGTTAGACTCTCGTCAAACTTGTTGACAAAGTCTTGTCTACTAAACTTTCTTGCAGGTACCTTGTTGTCATTCAGCCATTTTTCTAGCCTGGTTATATGTACAGGTTGGTCTTTATGTGGTAGCCCATGGAACTTGGGTAACATGTTTAAGTTGGGTACCGGTGTTGGTTGTACATAAACCTTCAACATTTTTGCCATCATTGATACTACCGTGTTGGTCTCAGTGTCTGCCACACTTGGCTTTGCGGGTGTTGCAGACTTTTTAACTTTGACTTTACTTGGCACTTCAATTGACTCAATGTTGGTTTGATTTCCCGACCTTCTGGTCGACTTACGACTCTTGGCATTTTGTTTTTTAACAAAAATCTTTATCGGGATGACCTCTAGGTGATGCCCTCTAGGTGATGCCGACCCCAGGCTAAGTTTATTTAAGTTTACATATAATTATTTTGAGTTTTTTAAGAATGCCCTCCAGGTGATGGTCAACCCCCACGTATTTTTTAGTCACGTTTGGTTACGGTATGTAGCACAATCGCTTACGATGTGGGGCACATTGTAAGCAATTGGGCTTCAATTGTTACAATCCGGTATTTCTGAGGACACGAGCCTCAGGTTTCCTAGGAGTTTGTTTCGTCTTTCTACTTTTCTTCCGCCCAAAGGATGTCTTTTGTTGTGTAAGAAGTGATCCTGCGCCGGAGCTAACAAGATCAGTAGCCCTACTGAATATCCTCTAGACCCACTTACAAGCTACACAAGCACCGATTAATGATAATTAATCAACACTCACACGTAATCGCCCAGATTACCTCAACCACACAGGTTGGGTTATTATATCAGTTCTGCTAATTTGCTTCTGATTTACAATGTGGCCGGCTAGACGTGCCCTGATTTACTGCAAACAGAATGAACCCGCTTGTATTCAACAAACTCGAGCTTGAGCGGGATAGTATGCGTATGACCCCGGATGGATTGGGGAGCGGGCAGAGTGAGGCGCGCCCGTCTCGTGGAACGCTGTCGCTGATTTTCCCTGCTTGTCTCCGCTGACGATTCCTGTACTCGATGGGGACTTCACTTTTGTAGTACACATTAGAGAAACCATAAAAAAAATAAAAATATAAAACGCAAATGCTCTAAGTATCTTTATGTATAACGTGAGGGGAGGAAGCAGAGCTTAAAAAAAGAACAATAGCGTGCGTGATGCAGTTGCAGATTCTCTACTCGGCATTAGCGTGGCACTTCCATGAAGAAGCTAGCAAGTACCCAAAGGCTGAAATTGCGGCGTGCCGTCAATAGCGCTGTTGATACTAGAGAAAGCTTTAATATATTATAGCACAACTAGAACACTAATAGAAGACGTTAGCTCTAGATGGCAAGAAAGATGGGAAGACGGGACAAAGGAACCAAGCATCCAAGCCTGGGTAATTATACGGAGAAGTTGACTTCTAGCTTACGCAGCTTCTTTCGGGCACGGTTGTTTTACAAAATGTTTATACGACAGAAAAAAAGGAAAAACCGACAAGTGCTACTATGGAGAAGGGTGTATAACGTAGTTTGCACTATTATACACACCAAAATACACAAAAACCGTTATATAGGTAAATAGGCAATAGGTCTATCGTGAAGTAATGCGCAAGCGGTCTCGCGGTGAAACGGTTAGAAGAACGGTGGGTTTTAGTGGATGCGCTCCATGATTTTATGTATTCTTTCAGATTTGATTTTTACTTTAAGCAATGAATAATAAAAACAAATGTTTATAAACACGCATTGATAAACAAAGTAAAATTGGATTGATTTTAGTACCGTTTCTACTATTTTGATTGATTGAAAATAAATTGATTTACAAACAGAATAAGTAAAAAAAACATGATAAAAACAATTTTTATATAAATAATTTAAACGATTTAAGCATGTAACATGTAGTAAAATATTAATGAAGTCATGTAAGAATGAATAAGTATCCTACTTGAATGAATTGTATCACATTATTTCTTTATAATATTTGACCCATGAGTACCAATTACACGTCGTTCCATAAATGACGAAGGGTAATTTTTATTATAACAGTAATTTCTTTCTGGTGAAGGCTTTCATTAATTCCTGGCAGGTCATTTAGTAAGCGGGAGAGAAAAAATCCTAGATTTTCGCGTTTCAATAATAAAAAAATCAACACACCCTAAAACAACCCAATATTTTTACATATAACCCTTTCACATTAAACAAACTTTTGGCTAATGTTCAGCGACCCTTTCACACATTCGGGTGGCGAGCGAAAGGGGGTCGATCGCAATCCCCAATAGGGGAAGACAGCAATTTATCAAAACTGACAAAAATTATTCCACGGTAGGTATTAAGCGTCAAACAATCATGATCTATGACGGTTATAAAAATTCTTTTATGCCATCTTGTGATAGAAACTGGCCATATTGTTCTATTATTATTTTTATTAGAGAAACATGTCCAAATATTATAGGTGGATTATATTACCCCTCTAACAATACATCGTAATTTTCCTAGCTATAGGCTGAATGTAAATGTTTACGCATTGAATATGTATTCGTGTAATAAATAATTTGTTATTGTTTCGTGATATATCTCTGCATGTCTGAATTAACCCCAAACCGCAAACTACATGTGGTTTAACAGTTCAGCAATTATAATATTTAATATTTTTAAATTAAGTTTAATTGATTGCAAATTTTCTAATTTAATAGACATTTCCATTGGAAAACAATAGTAGATGCTTAACGTTTCGGAAATTTTCAATTAGTTTACATCACGTTGCTTTGGAATAGTTTTTATTTTCCACTTGATTAAATGTTTCTCGTTTTTTGGGGGATCTTTTTATTCCATGAAATTATAACTCTCGTACCCACTTGAAATTTAAATAATTGGCTAAAGTTTGTACTGAATCCGGGGTACATTTTTTTCCTGTGGCGAATGTCAAAACAAATGCGCAATTAGCGTCACGTTTATTGAATTTATTTCTATTTTCCTTTCTTCCTCAACTTTTAATAAATTTTGTAATAAAAAAAATGAATTTGTAAGTGTATTGTGGTTGGTTTAAGGAATTTCATTTGCATTACACATATTTTATTTTTATTTTGCCACAAGGCATATTATTTGTAATTTTTAATTACAACTCAAAACAAAACATTCCTTTTATAATAATATTGCTTTAATCCAACCTACCTCTTCTAATTTTAATTAAATACTCATCAAAATTAAATACTGTTTTAATTTTATAAATACGTTCTAGCAAATCAAATCGTGCTTTTATTTAATGTACTTAATCATCAAATATAAAATTACACAACTCGTTAGTAATAGTTTACTTAGAAGTAGCCTTCGTTTATAAATCTGATGACCGCATAAACTCGCCCATTGTAAATAATTCGTGATTACTTTTGTCATTAGGGACAAAAGTCTATGGTGTTTTTTATTGAGTTTTGTTATCGAATATTATTCGTTTTAAATCATATTACAATATTTATTCACCTGGACAATGCACTAGGTTTACATCCATTAAGTGGACTAATGCACCAGCTAGTAAGTAAAGTATTATTTTATACCATCATTTTAACAACTTATTTAGAAGGAACACGTAAATTTAATAAAAAATGATTTAGTACTAGTCCAGACATGGCTAATGACTATATACGTAACCCATAAAATAGCATACGCTCTTATTGTTGCTTGCTTCAAAAACTCTTTTGAGTGAAACTCTTCTAAATTCAGGCTTCTTAAAGTGTTTCATTAGCTGAAAATGGTTTTTAAAATATTCTCATTGGCTTATACTAGGTCTCAAAGTTTTGTTCTGATTTTTAAGTTTTTCCAGAGTTTTGTAGAGACATTGGAGGTGTAGGTGACTTCTAAAAGTTTTCAGAGTTATTTGGCTCTTTTAATTGCTTCTGGTAGCATCCAACTATTTTTCGTAATACTTTGTAGCCTAGAGTAATTGTTTTTTTAAATTTTTTGATCATTTTTTTTTTCTTAGGCTTTACAGATCAAAAATGTTGGAAAGCCAAACTAAAAATGTTCTGGTAGCCAATCATTCAAGCCATAGACGACAAACGATTTAAGCTAAAATTTATCCGCTAGAAAAAAAAACCAGAGCAGTAGCAACGGTAACTTGAGAGCTACACTCGAGGTTAATCACCAATTGGCTTGACGATTAAAGTGCGTAGAAGATCTTAAGAGATCAAGTGTAAAAGTCATTTTGCAGTAGCAACACTGATTTTATAAGAGAACTACTTTAAAATGATCTAAATCGGTCTCGGTGACATTCGAATGAGTGTTTTTATTTTTGAAGGTGGTTTTTCCAGTATTGTTTGAAAGGTTCTTTTTTGCCAAAGTTTTCATGTTTACTTTAAATTTTTGCAAGCAACCTGGTTTGTCTAACATTTGGCTTGATGCCGACCAAAATATGCTAGCCGTAGCATTTTTTCTTCTACGGTTTTTCTTCTTTTGAGGTTTGGTGTCTTGACTATGACGACTTTTCTTTATTCCTAAGGAATTTGGATACGTATTGCTTACCCCAGCACGTTTGCCTAAAATTTGTGAATGTTTTCTAGTTTGGATTAGTAGGCTAGAATGTTTTTTTTTTATTAAGGTCGTCGGCTATGATTTCTTCAGCAACATAGCCGAATTAAAAAACAAGTGCTTACTCAGATGAGCGCTCTTAAGAGTCAAGAGCAAATGGACTTGCTGGTGGCGTTATATAAACAGAACCAAAAGAACGTCAAAACTGTAATAGCAAAGAACATGAAATTCTATGTGGCAACATTGGCATGCAGTTGCTAGTACGAAAAGAATTTTTAAGCGGTTAAGAAACTCTTTTTAGAGCATTTGAAGGTTGACCAACTTTTTTTTGTAAATTTGAGGACATCACCCACCCATGGGAAGGATCAAGTAGGCAGGCCACTGAATAAAATCGTGCAAAACGACGGTTCAGGACGAAATTGCATTAAAGCAATTGCTAAAAGATGCTTTTTGCCAGCTAAGAAAAGAAGAAAAAACTTATAAGCATCTTAAACTCGGTTGGTAAACTTTACGAGCAAATCCTAATCAAGAGACTTTACAAGCACGCTTTTTAAAACCTGCAATTTAGTTTTAGCAAAAATGGTGCAAAAGTTGGTAACAAACAACAGAGTAAAAATTTTGTTTGTAGTGTTTGTAACGGATATTTAGAACCTTTCAAATCAGCACGATGAGCAAATATCAATAAGGTGCTACGAGCTGCAATTCAAGAAAAACTGACCTTTAGGCGGGGAAACAGGAAGTTTGCTATAGACCTCACAGTATGCAGCACAAGTCCGATGTCAATAACTAGAAGGTACTAAAAATGAGAACCCAGCGACCATAACAATATAGCCTTTATCGTGAAACTACACTCACCAAGAACTAAAACGGCAACAAAGGGCACTGTCAAAAAAGGTTGGCGGATAAAGCATGAATTCATGGAAAAATTTGACCAAAAAGTAAGCAACAAACTTGGGAACGTAAAAGAACTTCTGACATCCGAAGACTGGGAATAGCTGATCACAGAATGCATGTCACAAAACTTTCTTGCCAAAACCTGGTTAACTGATGGAACAAGGACATTGCTAACGCAAGAAAAATGTGCTTAACAAGACGCAGAGCCTTGATACGCGCTTACAAAAACAAAGGCCTGACTACAGCAGAAAAGCAGAAACTTAAGAAACTCTACAATTCCCAGCAAAATTTCCTCAAAAGAAAGATAAAAAAATCAAAAAAAGACGCGTGGAAGGAAATATATTTAGATCTTTAACACGATTTGTGGGGTAAAGCCTACAAGGTTATATGAAAGAGAATAAAAATTCTGCCACAAGTAAGCATGACAGACCAAGACATGTTTAAGACACCTTATCCCTAGGAAAAGGATTGTGAAATGGGATATACTTAAGGTAGACTCAAAAAACGTCAAACAGTTTACTGAAGAAGATATTTTTGAAGCAAGAAAAGGCTAACAAGCAAGCCTGGCCTGGGGCTGGCCTCGACAATATTCCACCCAAGATTGTCAAATGCCTGACCACCAACTAGACACACATCGGAGAAATGAACAACTCATTAAATACTGAGCATTTCTCAAAATCTTTGAAGCTGGCTAACTAATCCTGATTGAGAAATCCAGTAAAAACATAAAAATATAGGCCCCTCTGCATGTTAAACGTGAACGTTTGCCACTTCTAAAAACCTTGATTGGTGTTAGACTAAACAAGAAGTTTGAAGGCAAAGGTGGATTGGCGGAAATGCAATTTGGTTTCAGGAAAAAAAAATCGACGTTAGGGGCTTTGGTAACTGTTCAGAACATCGCACAAAAGGCAAATGAGGGAAATTATGCCTATCAGTACTACTGCGCTTTTTTTTACGGAAAGGCATAGTCATGGAACTAAAGAAATGGAAAGCACTTGGACGACCGCTAGGTACAGGTAAAACTAAAAATTTCAGAATGACTAGAGGTGTCCCGCAAGGATCGGTTCTTAGCCCGATTCTGTAGAACATTTATTATGATAAATTTCTTAGGTTGCCAATGCTAAAACTACCCTCAACAAAAATTATTCATATAATAGGTTATGCGGATGACTTTCCAATAGTGGCAGTTGCGAGAATGGCAGTAGAACTGGAATGCATCATAGCAGAGGCAATGCAAAGAATAGAGCTATGGCTTAAACCAAAGGAGTTGTAACTGGCCACCCACAAAAAGGAAGCGGTGCTGCTTGTGGCAGAAAGGAGAAAGGAGAGCTGGAGAAAATTACAATCAGGCTGAACGACACTGAACTAACAACTGCTAATGTATCTAAGCATTACCTTTAACAGAAACATGAGTATGTTCTTACATGTAGCAAAAACAGCAACCAAAGCGATGAAATTGGAAAAAATGCTCAACATCGGTGGATCACGCGCAAGCAAACGACGCACACAATTAATGGCCGCTTATTCAATCATACTGTACAGAGCTCCAGTATGGTACTAAGCATGCAGAAAAAAGGCACACTTCAAAAAAACTTGAAAGCGTACAAAGGTCAGCAGTACTCTGCGTATGTAGCGCATATCGTCATAGCTGGCACACCGCCAATTTCATTTTCACACAACTCTTGGAAGAGCAAAATCAAATCTATGAAGCGGAACGAACCGAGAAATAACCAACGAGAAAAAAATGGCAAAACAGATTGGGGAGCAATACAAGAACTGCGCAAAGGACAAAGACGCTGGTACCTGACATACAATTATGGGTTTGCGGGAAACATAGAGAGGTCAATTACTATCTGACGCAATACTAACTGGACTCGGGTACTTTTAGCAATACTTGCACAGATTTAAGAAGGCGGATAGCAACAAGTGCTACTACCTCAACCAAGTGGACACTGCAGACCACACAATTTTTGAGTGCGAAAGGTGGGAAACAGAAAGGAGGCAGTGTTGTCTCTTTACAAACCCCTAACAGATAAAAACTTGGTGAATACTATGCTAAAATTCGAGGAAAATTGAGAACGGATAGCAAGATTAATTGGTTCTAAAGAAAGAGAGGAATTTTTAAGGAAAGAGTAAATTTTTGACGAGTGCCATGGGTGATACAGAAAAGGCAAGGAGGGATATTTTTAGTCAGTAAAAACTCGACACTACCCGCAGCACAGAACTGCAAGTCTTTTAGCTGAAAAGTTTTGTTTCTTTTGAAAAAAGGGTTACGGGAAATAGGTGTCTCTAAGTATTTGATCAAGGTCACTTGCATCTACATAAAAAACCGCAATGTTTGAATTGGAGACGAGTACGAGATGGAAATTACCGCTGAGGTTTGATAGGTTTCACACTGTCAAACGACAGTTACTACAAAATATTAAGACTGGAACTGCTCAAAAACATTATTGTAGACAAAAAAAATTGAGGTGGTAAGAGGATGTTGCAGCAATGAGTAGACTTGTCAAATGGCTTTACAAAAGAAAACTATTACATGTTGGTTTGTCATTTTTGCGGAAAGGAGAAATCTTAAAACTTACTCATTTACGGTTGACGGCAAGCCAATATCCAACCTAAGCAGCATCATAAGCATCTACATAGCGAGCGCAGCAAAAAAGACAGATAAGACTACCTAACCTCACCTAACCTAACCTAACAATTTTTTTTTTGAGAAAAACGTTAATGCTTGCTGGTAACTTTGTTTAACGTGCCCGACAGTGTGGAATTATCACTCACTAAAATAGATCAAATCTTCTTACTACTAGACGGGATACCTAATTAAAAAAGTTTAGCATTGTCTAGCAGCTGGGGCCTGGACAGCAATCATTCAGGCTGCGCGACAGGCGGCAAAATCTTCTTTTTTCAGCTTCTTTAGACTTTATGACATTTTTGACAAATTTGTGTAGCAGGTTCCAGTTTGCCTTGTTTGCTAGCTCGACATTTCTTCTTTCTTAGACCATCGTTCACATTCAAAAAAGGTGTGTTCCGTGGAATCTACTTGATCGCAGTACGCGTACTTGTCATTTGCGGTTTTGCCAATTCTCAGTGTATAAGTGCCAAAACTGCCGTGACCAGAAAGGAATTGAGTCAGAAATGGGTTTGCACTCAACTCATTTTTTTAAATTGTACACCAGCTTTTTGGTCCATTCTCCCTTGCCGCTGTCTTTCCACGCTTTGATCTATTTTTGGATGGCACAAAAATCTTCTTTAAACCCCTCCTGCGGTTGGTGTGCAGATGGGCTTTTTCTTTAACGTACAGATCAATGGGCAGCGTGCCAGCAATTACGCACACCGCTTGACAGTGCTGTAAGCGCTGACTACTCTTATGAAAATTTTTCTTTGTGTGTACGGTTTACCTCCATCTTTGGCTAGTGAATCTTTATATATTTGGTAGTACTTTTGTCATGTTTAAAATTCTTTTCACAGCCTTTTTTGTTATATTTTTGACGTGATTTCCAAAGATGCCTTGATCAAACTGATCAAACTCAATACCCAAGTACTAAACTGCCTTTTTTGGCTTGATGATTGCGTTGCCAAACTTAAAGACGATATTTATTTTTGACCGCGGTTTTTTGTAAATATACCCTCAGTTTTTTCAATGCCAATTTCCAACTTGTTTTTATTGGACTATTTATCTATTTGCCTTATGGCTTTGTTAGTTCTTTTGGCAAGATGCTCAGTAGCACTAAATCATCAAAATCCACTAGACCACTTGGAAGGTCCAGAGTTACAACAGTCATAAAACACATTCCACAAAGTGGGCTCTAAAACTGAGCCTTGGGGAACCTTTTGTGTCCGCTTTTTATCAGGAATTGATTTATAACTCTGCACAGATGCGGAAATATGCTTATCCGTTTCTGGTTACTTTGTATGTATTTCCATTTGGCTGTATTGAATGCATTCTTAACGTCAATCAAATTTGCTTGTTTTTGATCATAGTTTTTACCTCAAACCTAACCTAACCTAACCTAACCTAACCTAACCTAACCTAACCTAACCTAACCTAACCTAACTTAACCAGGCTGATGCCCAACATTGCAGGGTTTACTGGGAAGAGGAGAGGATGCACGGCGTTCTTTTCTTGTTGTCTGAAGACAATGTCTATAAAAAAAACTATTAAGAAATCTTTTTTTGTACGCTGAGAAAGGTTGCAAGTTGGCTTGTTATTTAACGCGCAGAAGAAGTTGAGATTGTGCATATACTGGACAGCGAGCTAAAATGAAAGTGTATAGAAACCAGTGTAAGAAACATCCTGACTAGTGGAATAGTTTTATTGTAAAATATACTTATTAATTGTCTACTGTGTCAGTCAATTTTAAGATACTAAGTCTGCGTTAAGCAAATTTAATTCACCCATAGTTTTATTCTTAAAAAAAACCACTAAAAATTTGTTTAAATTAATTGTGTTGTGTTCTTATTTATATTGATTCTATTCACGTTTTTCCGGTTTCATTGTATTGTAACCACTTTATAGCAAGTAGGAAGCTAATAAAACTTGCAAGTTATAGTGCACTTTGAACTTAGCCACTAGACTACAAGAACTTATACTTGAATAATTTTGTTTATATTATTACAATCTACTATTTCGGGAATGATTTAATAATTAAATAATTAGTTCAGCATTGAATTTTGTATATGTTTAATTAATAATTATTTCTTTATTTTTAGGTAAGTCACTTAGATAATGCACTTAGAATCGAATGTAAGTATGAGCAAGAATTCTCTCAATCAATAAACCTGGGCATCGAGTACGTGTACGGTTTGGAAGTAAAATTCCGAATCCTATTTGGGCTTGATATTTGTCTTACATTTGCATCTAATTTTCCAGGATCTACAAACTACTAAATCGGATTACAATGAATTCAATTGTTAAAATTACCCTTTTTAAATTTCATCAATTTCTATACATTTTTAAGTAAATACAGAAAATGTAACTACACGAAAAGGTAATTCTGGGATTTTATAACTTATTTTTCAGGAAAATAAAACATAAATGATTGGTCACTTAATAAAATAACAAATGCATTTCACATGGCTAAAAGCATTCTATTATTTTTTCTTAATCTCATTGAAACAAACAAACAGACTAATCAAGGAAAAGGAAAGCATTCAGGAAATCTTACACCCTTGAGTATCATCACAATGATCCATTAAACCTACAAAAAGGTTGACCGAAACTTTGGCCTTATACTATCGGCTTAAATTACTAATAATTACTTATAATAAATAATCTTTCATATTTAAATGATTAGAGTATATTAAATAATTATTGATTTAATATAATCTGGGGATAGTGAATAAGTTAGAAATTTTTTGAAAAAATAAACGATTAATAAATTGGTTCTAGTAGGACTTATCTTAATTTTTGCAAAATTATTATTTATTTTATATACCGTATAAACGAACACATTATACGCAGAACTATTTTTTCTTATAGAATAATAAATTTAATTTATTTTCGATAGCATCTTTAGCCTGTAGCCTGCTAAGGTAGACTGAATATAAAAACGCCAATTTCACTTATTCCAATTGCACGTTTACTTATTAAGAACTAATTAATTAAGCCCAAGTAATTAAGAATATTAAATATAAATTTCTAATTACTTTAGTTTTGTTTGATAACATATTGACAAAAAGACGTCAATATACTGTAACCATTAAATTACACAATCTGATATAAATCAACAACATCAATCTCATGACAAACAATTCCTATAGCGCTACATTAACTCGACTAATGTAATAGCTAAAATATCATTTCGATATTGCAGTTGTATCGACAGGATGGCAATTTTCAATTAATTAATGCATATTTGTGATACATTCGACTACTTGGTCAGTAATAATTAAATTTTAATTTGTTGCTGAAATAAATAAGGAGAAAAGATTTTCTCATTTCACTCAACAGATGATTTTAGAATAGGGTAAATATGGGTGTTAGAGAGAAAGTTGAGTTAAAATATGGCTCTTTAATGTCGGCAATCCGCGTGTAAAAGATATATAACATCAAAAGGATGTATTTTAATACAGATTTTTGCATTGAAATGATGGAGGTGCCGTGATGCTCTATATTATTTTTTCCATGTTCATTCAGTAAACGATTGAAAGTTTATAATTGCTACCACATGATATTGCTTTTATAATAATTATTTCATGTGTTTATGAAATGTATCAAAATCATTACGCTCAAATATTTAATATCTGCACACAGATGTATTTAATTATTAATAGCTCAACAAGTTGAATGCTTTCAAGTATAATATTTATTTTTACTCTAATTAAATCTATTATATTAATTTTAAATCAAATATTCTATTACATATCTAGTATACTAATTATAAATTTCAATGTATTATGTACGACCAAAAAGTGGTGATTAAAATTAATATTGAAAACAAAGGACCTAATTATTAATTAATACCATTAATACCAAATTGAGGTGGTTTTTCTCTTTTAATGTTTATGAAAATGTAGCAGTCACCGCCGTTAACAAAGGTTTAATCTGCATGTTTTATTAATGTTTTTAGTAATTATTAATTATCAATTGATTTTTATACTTACATAAATATGATTTAATTAGCTAAGCAAATTATGTGCACAATGGATTTTTATTATTTAATTGTTTGTGTGGCTTTTATTAAATTTGTATTTTAATATATTTAAGTTAACTGTGCAAAGCCATTTTGTTTTTTTAATTTTAATCTTTTTAAATTTATGCGATGAGATTAAAAGTAGAGGAGCTATGAGCAAGTTGAAGTGGTTGAAAAAAAGACTGAATGGATGGAAAGTTAACGGAACGTGGACGGAAAGTTAACAGAACGTGGACGGAAAATTAACGGAACGTGGACGGAAAGTAGACATAGTGGACGGAAAATTGACAGAAAGTTGATGGAAAGTCTCTCTACTAATTTATCACCCATCTATCTACTTACCAATTTTTTGCTAGAACTCTAGCACATCTAATATAAATATTCAATTTCTTTAGATTAATCGCAGCTACTTGCGGTTTTAATCCAGTTTTTCCTAAATTTTATCTATAACGTAACATCTTATAAATCTTGTTATTTTAACAGAATATTTTGATTATATAAGTTTTTTTCTTAGAAAGTTGAAAACTGTAATTTCTTGATGAGAATGGTGTGATTTTTTTTTAGGGCAACAATCAAGTTTTTTTTGGCTTGATTCCAAAATGTTTGTTGGGTGGAGTGTTAGACTAATGTCTATTTTCTTTATAGCCGTTGGTCTGTGAAGACGTTTTTTATACGTCCAAAAACAGAAGCCGGAAAGCTGGAAACATTACGTTTGGTGATCTCTTGTTCAATTATTTTGTTGCAGGTCAGTTTTTGATACTCTCCCGGAGACTGCCCCGATGGAAGTGTTGCCGGCGCAATTAATTAATGGCAACTACGGTTTCTTGGGCTGGTTTTGTTGTCGATGCTGAGCAGTATTTTAGAAAAGCAGTTGGATTGGTCGGAGTATAAGATATTTGTTGTCTGTGGCTGCATCTAGAGACTATAATTAGGGAAAAATTGTTTTTGGCACTTATTAGTTTGCTGTGGGAATTTTTTTGGCTAAAAGTCATGCTACAATAAAAATGCATTAGTGTAGGATGGATTACGAGAACTGCATGCGGAATATTTTTTGATATTATTTAATTTATTTTGGACGCGGCAGTTTTTGGGTCAATGTGTTGGAGTTTGTGGCAGCATTTGGAAAGTTATTATTGTCATTAGTTTGTGGTGATCTATGACGAAACCTTGTTGGCAGGATTTTTGATTACATTGGATTTGAAGTCAAGAAAAGTTTTTTCTTTTGGCAAATTGAACGTTTATAAATATGGACTTTTTTTGATTTTTTTGATTGTTTTTTTGCTCTATTTAAATTTTTTTTGTGTTTTTTAGAGTTGGTCTTAGAAGTTTTTTATGCAACCTTGCTTGTCAAAAATCTATTGACCATCAGTATTCGTTTTTTTGACTTACGACCTTCTTTGGAGTTTGTTGACTTGGTTACTTTTTGGTTTCTTCTTGATGTTGGTCTACAGTTTTTACTGGCTACTTAGTTTTCTAGCGATTTTTGATTGCTGGCACATGGCTACGTTTTGGGATAAAAGTTGCAAGGCTCTTTAAAGGTTTTTTTGTATTTGCTATGTCAGTTTTTGACTGATTTTTGAACGTTTTTTGTTAAAAAAGTTTACTTGGTCGGGTTCAAAAAATCATCAAATGCTTCTTGTTTGATTGTAAATTTTTAATTCTTTTATCTGTATTTTTGTTGCTGATATTTAGATATTTATTGAAATTTGGTTTTTGGGTTTGATTCAGCTTGATTGGTCCTACATTGGCTTTATCCTCTAGGTTTTGTTTCTTTTTTAACTTACTTACTAAAGATTTGTCCAGCAGTTTTTGCATCGGTTCTGGTTAAATGGTTTTTTCACTTTTTGGCAGATGTTTATGGTTTAGATCAGTTGGATCACTTTATGTCTCTGTTTTTTTAATTGTCAAAGTGCGTCTAGAAAATTTGCAAAGTGAATGTTAGCCAAAATTTGGTTTTGGACACTGGCTGAGGCTTTGTTGGTTGTGAATCAAGTTTTTTTTTATTTGGCTTCTTCTATTGTTTCTTTTAGTTTTTGTAGTGTTTTTAGTGTCTTCTTGGTTTCTTCTGTCGCACTATCATAGTTTGGGTAACTTGGCTAAGTGCTGTGTTTAACCTCATTTGTAACTGCAATAAAGTTCCACATTTTGGAAAAATGCGTATGCGTTAAGGATTTTTGCATTTCAGAGCAAAACGATTGTGCCATAAAACTTTCTTCAAGGTGAAAAGTGAATCTGTCTCTTGATTTAGCAGAATTTGCGGTTTTTGCCGGTTGTAAGGATGGTTTTTTTGTTATGTTTGGGGATAATTGCTCTGAGTTTAGCCAGTTTTGCTGTTTTTACTTATTCTACTGCTTTCAGTAAGCATGCAAGGGTGTTAATTTTTTGCATTTTGGATTGCCATTGGATGATTTCCATTCTCTAATTTTTTAATGTTTTTTTGTTTTAAGTAAGACAATTGAACGGCAGCTTTTAGTTAAAAAAAATGGCGGATTTTCTTAGTAGTCTTAATATTAGTAGTCGGTAACTTTTTAAAACAGTTTGTGGCAGGTAAAAACTGAAGTTGCTTTAAAATTTTTAGTCAATCTCAAGTGCGGGCATCTACTAGTTATTGCTAACAAAATATTGTTTTTAAGACTTAGCGCTTCTTAGTTCAATCTTGTAGTGGGGACATTTTGACTTAGAGTGATGCCAGAATAATTATTTATTAGTATTGGCCGGATTGCGCGGACCGCACACGGAACGCATACGGAACGCCAATCAAAAAAACTCTTTAATAGTGTAGAAATCATGTTACCGATATGCTCTTTAGTTTATTCTAGGACAAAACAAGTTTTTTTTTTAGAAGTGGTACTTTTGGCTTCTTTTTACTGCAGTAATATTGTGCATTTTTGGTTGTTACTGTTTTAGTAGTTCTGCTTTTTTAATGAAGTCTAGAAACTTTTGCCGAAAGACTGTCTTGATTTCTTTTTTGGTCAGTTTGTGCTTACCCAAAAATTCACTAGGTTGCATGTTGTAAGTTTTGCACTTGTTCAGCAGATGTAGCAGAGTGTGTTTGTCCTCCAGACATCCGCGACATAGGAGATTTGTTTTATTTTCTGCATGTGTTTGTTTAGGCTACAGTTATAAGTCTTGTAAACTATTGCAGTTTTTTTTTTGCTCATCTCAAGATGTATGTGTACTACATAATGTTGGACCTCAATTATTGTTTCTATAAAAAAAAATGGGTTTGCCTGGTTTTTGAGTTTGCAAAACAGAGTGTTGCGGGTGAAGCTAACTGGATTTTTTGGCTCAGAGTGATGCTAAAGTTAAAAATTAAAAAATTGCGTAAGGAGGATTGGGCGGACTGCATACAGGTTACTAGTCAAGAAAGTCTTTAATGGTAGAAAAGCCATCTTACCGGGATGTTCTTTAGTTTAAAGGTTTTTTTCATGTCCTAGAACATATAGCATATTTATGATTAAAATTGCAAACGGAACATAGGCAGAAATTTTGTTTTTGTTAACCTGTATGGATGTTGGATGTTTTTTACATTTCAACCTTTCAAAGTTAGCTTATTTTGGTTTACAATATTACCAAAATAAGCAAACTTTGATATAGTTTTGTTTTCAGTAAAAATTTTGCAAGTTTGCTTGGTTTTTGGCAGTTGTTGAGTTTGAAGAACACTTTATTGCGAGTAAAGTTAACTGCATATTGAAATCGCTTCTGGAAAATGAGTAGTTTTTGTAGAAGTTTTGTTGGCTTGATTTTGCTGTAGAAACGTTTTGGCTTAAAGTAAAGTTAGAATGCAGAATGTTCAAGATTCTCATGAACCGCACGAATAACCAACGAAAAAGTCTTGTGACGGGCAAACAGAGGTTGTAAGCTGTTGACTACGATAAAGAGAAGGATGACTGCATATTTGGGAAATGTCATGCAAAATCAGTACAATATACTACAGCTTATTATCGAGAGCAAAATTGAAGAAAAAAGGGAAATCGGAAGAACGAAGATGTGGCTGAGAAACATAAGACAATGGGCGGGACTGAAGACAATCGGAAGTTTGATCCACACACCCAGGAACCGCAAAAAGATTAACCATATTGTCGCAAAATTGTGTAGCAGTCCACGCGCGGATTATATTTGGAACTTTAGGCATAAAAACCTTCTGATGGTGAAGAAACCATGTTGTTCTTTAGTTTATCTTAGACGCCGCTTCTATTTTAGCTTCTTCAGTTGAGTCTAAGAACCCAAAACTAGCACATAAAATATTGAAATTGCAAACAAAGGTTTTGTCTTTGTCAATCTGTATAGATCTTATCTATCATGCTGTATTGGATGTTTTTTACTATTCAATCTTTCAATATTTTATTGTTTACGTAATAATAGATTGCAGTTTTAGTTTGCATGAAAAAATTGCGGATGAAGCTAACTGCACACTGAACTTGCTTTTGGGGGATGAGTGGGATTGGTGAACATTCTGGGCATTTAGCTACTATCAGTAGCGTACTACTATTTCCAAGATCTGGCGTTTTTTGACTGGATTTTGACAAAAAATTTGAAATCAAAAATATAAGTGTACGGTAGACTGCATACAGAACGTTAGTAAAGAAATACTTTTGGATAGTGGAGGAACCGGATGGTTTTTAGTTTATCTAAAACGACACTTTTGTGCGCAACTATTTTCTATATTTTAATCTTGGACAAATTCTTTGTTAACTTGCATGGATCTTATTTGTCATGTGATGCTGGATGTTTTTTACTGTACAATCTTTTAATGTTTTTTTGTTTACGTAATATTTGATAAAAAAAAAATTGCAGATTTGGTTGGTTGTTGGTATTTTTGGAGTTTGCAAAACAGTTTGTTTTATGTGGGTTTGGGGGAAATTTTGAGGTTCTAGCTGATATTGCTAGCGCACTACTCTTTCCAAGATTTGGCGTTTTTTGCTTGATCTTACTATGGGGACGTCTTAGCCAAAATTAAAAAGCAGATCACACGGACCGCGTACGGAACGCTAGCCGAGAAAACTTTTTTTTGTGGTTTAGGAGAAGAATCTAAAAACTCAACGTGTTGGATTAATTTATAAAGAAAGTGTTTACTGACTAACTCTTCCCCCCTCCCCCCTTTCATTGTTGAATATTTGGAAGTTTGAGACTGTATGGTTTATGGACTTTCCGTTTAGAGATAAGGATATTAGGAGGTGGTTTATGGTGTCCAAGTTCTTGAGTTTAACACATCAAAGACTGAAATTGCAAACAAAACGTTTTTAGGAACTTTTTGTCAACTTGCCAACCTGCACCACCGTCTAAGATTTATTTTTATATTTACATTGACCACATCAATTTTTTTTAAAGATATACTGTTGAGAATTACGCTATCTTTTTAGGCTTGCACTTTCCACCAAAATGAATTTTAGTAAGACTATTGGTTGTGAAACGCTGCATTACGTAGTATTTTTCAAAATACATAACAGTATACAAATTAAATTAACCCTTTCCTTCCCCCCCCCCTCCCAACTAAAAGCAAACCGGCTATTGAAGAACATGGAGTTATTTAAACCTTTAAGATAAAAGCTTGTAAGAAAGCCAACAATTTAAGAACAATCACTCAAAAAGTATTGAGTTGATTTTGACAAGTACGACATTAGTTTTAAGTCTGCAAAAGAGTACAAAGCAAACTCTTATACCTTTGGCCGATTGCCTTTTAGCCGCTGCTGGAAACAAACAGAGCATGATGCTTTAAGTTGTGCAAAACCTTAAGATAAAATCCTGTATAAAAGTCAACAAATCAAGAACAATCAATTAGAGAGTAATTGGTCTATTTTGACAAGTATGATATTAGCTTCTAGTCCGCAAAAGAGTACAAAACAAGCTTAATATTGCAACCGCTTCTAGCAAAACTAGTCACCAAAAATTTCTTTACTCGACAACGAAGGCAAATTAATTGAGAAATTAGGGGGGAGGGGGTAACAATATTGCTACAGCTTGCGGCAAAAGTCCATGAGTTAAGAAATCTGTTACTTAATGGTTGTGGTTTAGCTTTCTTAGACATGACATACCCTATGAGTTGGATTAGTTTTACACTAACATGGAAGTGACACCGGCGTAGGCTTAGCAAACACGAACTAATTTCTTGGTCTTTTTAGTAAATCTTTCCAACATTGGCAATTGCAACTACGACATCTAAGTAATTTACGATGCAACTAAGTATCTAAAAGCCGCTACTAAACTGTTAAAAACGTTTTGGCAATTTATAGATTTGTGTATTGGGTTTGCCTACAAAGGACACTTATTTACTCAACTGGAAGTACTAAACTGTTGGTTTATAAGTTTTTTTTTAGATGGATAGCGCGTGGTGTTACAAAGTAAGTGTGTTGTAGCTGGATGGTTATTTTGGTGTAATTGTTGTTTATAGACATTTTTGTGGATGTTTTAGGTTTGGCTAAAATTGATATTAAAGGCATTTGTGTGTAGGTGCGGTTTTTTGTTAATAGTCATTGCAAATGAGCTACAATTTGTGAATTTGTATAGAGTTCTTACGAGTTTTTTGGGCAAGCTTTTAATTCTTGATGTGCACTCCTACTCAAACGACTATTAGGAAGAGCTTTATGTGTTTGGGGCTGCGTAGTGTGGTGCTGTGGTAACCTTGTTTGACATTGCTAAGGGCTAGCAGTTTTGGTAATTTTTCTTTTGGTAGCAGTTGGACTTAACTTTTTGATAAGGGCATTTGTTTTAACTTTTGGTCAGCTGTTTGCAATCACAATTTGGATGACAACTAGGGTTGTGGTTATGCTTCAATTTTCTTTGATTGCAATGTGCTAAAACACTTTGTAACTTCTCCGTTTATCACATTGTCTAGAAAAGGTTTTTGATATATCAATAGCCATAGATTATTGAAAATTGTACAGAACAACAAGATGTTTTAGCATTGCCTACTCTTGTTAACCATAGATTACTCAACATTGTACAAAACAACTAAACGTTTCAACATTGCTGACTTTTGCCATGGTTTCTTCGTTTGGCAACAAACGCAATTGTCTCCGGAAACTGAGCCTGAAGACTAACAAAGACCAAACTTTTGCATACTGTTCTTAAGCACTATTTGTCAACAACAGTTTCTAAAGCTAGTAGTAAAGCTAAGTATTTAACTAAAAATGTCGGCAGTACGGCAGAGAGGGCATGTAACAAAAGTTAAGCAACGGCCGCTCTGGTCACAACACATCCAAAACATACACATGTTTTCTCTGTGGCTAGGTGTGTCCGACACCTCGACACCTAACGGTATTAAGAGGTTATAGATTAATAAATAAATAAATAAATAAATTTAACTAAAAAACTAAATATCAAATAAATAATTTAGACAAGCTTTAAAAAAGTATTTGAATGCTATTTTTGTTTAAAATCTTAAATTAAAAAATATAATTAATAACAGAGTCCTACTTTGTACATACAATATAATCAACCTCATTTCCAATTAAGTTTTTTTTTAATTCAATCTTTTTTAAAAGTTAAAACAAACTAATAAACAGTATATTTTGTTTTAAAAATTCATTCTAATTATTGAATATTTTGCAGAATTTATGAGATTTTAAAAGTAATTGATGTGGATCAGCTCTAATTTATAGCTTACATTATTGATTTTTCTTAGCCATAAAATATTAATTCAGTAATGTATAGTGAAAAGAAGAAACATAAATAAAATCAATATTTTAATTAAAATTTGCACAAAACAAAAAATATCCATTAAAAATCCCATTTGAAATAAATAAAAATTAAGGGATATTTCTTTTATTTATCGTCCGATTTAAACGCCCACTTTGATAAATTCCATCAATCATTTATTGACATTTGTGGAGGGGATCAAAAGATTTCGTTTTATGATTAGGGTTGGCATGTAGGTTAATGTTTAAAAATATATATTATATTGAAACACTAATCGAATGGTACAATAAAATTTTAGAACCTTAATAAAATATTCTGCATAGAAATTATATGTAAGAAGATAAAATATTTATACCTTTAATAAATGTTATTCATTATTTAATCAGTGCTAAAATTTTTACAATCGCATTTTATTTATGCTAAATAAATCTACACATTCGATTCTTTTTTCTATAAAATAATTACGTAGCTGGCTTTTTTAAACTGCTTCTTTCCCCTTTAGTAAGGGATATACTACTTTTGGGCAAATACGATTCTGGAATTGAGTTCTAGTCATAAGGACTAAAAGCTGAAATCGCTGAAATGGAGAAGGTAATGCTTCATTTAGACGGGACTGGAAGTGTAGCATTACGTCTGAGTTACCCGTTGACCTATTCGACTATTTCCTTTTTTTTTTTCTTCTTTGGTTCACTCAACAGACTGTCAACAATCAACATTTTATATAAGATAAAGTTATTTAATTAGTGTTACTAGAGTAAATTTTTGCATTGATTTATTTTTAATTTAAACTTTTTATAAATAAATATTTGAAGGTATTTACATTGCTAATTGATAATAATAATTTATTCATCCATTAATAACACAATACAAATTAATTAAGTAAAATCATCTATATTTTATTTAAATTAGCTAAGAATTTCAAATTGTATGAAAAATTCCATTTATATCACGAGCAAAAAATGTGTATTGTCATAAATATATTTTGTTTAAATAAAATTAAATAACTAGTATCAAATAAAACTGAATGAATATTGCAAATCAATCTCTTTTCCATTGTACTTAAAATAGAATTGCATAATTCAATTTTAATTTCCATTCGTGTGCATTCGAGTAATGTGTTTTTTTCTATGTAGTAGCTAGTTTATGCACTACAAACTGCAAAGCACTATGTGTTTATTCAAATTAGCATTAATTAATGCCAGCGGCTTTATTATTGGGTTATGGCTTCCGATAGCAGTATTCGTTTACAACTACTATTACTTTCCTCTAATCAGCTCAAAAACTAATTGTTATTGTATTAAACTAGTAATATTATTGTATTTCTTAGGCATGCGATTAATATAATTGCTTCATAAAAGTATTAAATAAATTTATATTGTTTACAAAGCATTTATTTGGAAATATTAATCTTTTCAAACTATTGCTTGTATAAGTTTGGTTTGAATGGCAGCATTCAATAAAAAAAAAGGTACGACTGTAGATTTCGTACGTGATGTTAGAAGTTTATTTAATTCTTAGACGATTTTACTTTGTTGAAAAACGTTTCGTTATGGAACATAATTTGTTTGATTACAGCTCTAGCGAGCGTTGTTTCGACACACAAAGCTCTTGATTAATTTAGATATTTTTATAAGGATTATTTTTTTGTTGGATGGCAACGATATTCATCATTGACTTTAAAATTTTAAGAACAAAAAAATGTCTACTGTTACCAATTATTATTCAAAATTAAGTGTATGGGAGTAACAGTTTAGTTACAAACTCTAGTAGAATATTTTCTTGCCATTGGTGAAATTAATGCAAACATTCTATACTTTAGCTATAAAAGTAGGTTTGACTGTTCATTACATTATGTGTAAGAGAGTCGAAGCAAGATCTGTGCTCGATTATACTTTACTATTATGCAAACATCTAAATGAGATGCAGATCTACTATAATTGTACTAGTCACATATATTTGAAAACTAACAAGAGTTTCTAAAAGGAAGCCAAACACAGTTTATTTATTGGTTTTGTGGAGTAGTATGTTTTTTTTTTTTAATTTGACTAATTGGGTCAACAATGACTGTGACAAAAATTTTAATTTAATTTACACAGAAAACTATAGAGTTTGTTAAACATTTTGCAGACAAACTATTTATTGCATAAAATATTTATTAATGTTACTTACTGTGGTTTTATGTAAATTCTCTCTTTGACCAGTGAGATGCTAGACACACTGGTGATGGGTGCATACCTTGAAACACAAGAGTATGTGACTATTACTAGATGAAAAGGCAATTTACATGAAATACATCATTTATTAATTTTAAATAATTTTTGTTGCAAACTTTAATAATAAATTTACAAAAAACTTTTTTTGCAGAAAACCATTTACCGCAACTAAGTTTTCTAGAATATTCATTTATTGCAATAAGTTTATTCAAAAGTGTTTTGTCTAACGGTGGCAGGTACATCTAAGCACTTTTGATCAATTATTCCACAAAATTTGACAAAAAGTGAACAAAAACTTACTTGCCGCAAAAAATTAATCAAAAAATTGGCAAAAAACTTATTTTTGCAATAAATTGATTTAAAAGTGAATGGAAAATCAATTTATGGCAAGAAATGGGCTTTATTAAGGTAGAAAATTTATTTCATGCATTAAATTTGCACAAAGTTTGAACAAAAACTTATTTTTCGCAAAAAAATAAACAAAACATTAGCAAAAAACTTATTTTTTGCAATGAGTTAGTTTAAAAGTGCATGGAAAATAATTTATGGCAAGAAATGGGCTTTAATAAAGTAGAAAATTTATTTCATGCATCAAATTTGCACAAAGTTTGAACAAAAACTTATTTGATGCAAGAAATTAATAAAAAAATTGGCTAGAAACTTATTTTTTGCAATAAATTAATCTAAAATTGAATGAAAAAATAATTCATAGCAAAACATAGGCTTTATTAAGATAGAAAATTTATTTTATTCATCAAATTTGCACAAAGTTTGAACAAAAACTTCTTTGCCGCACGAAATTAATTAAAAAACTGTCAAAAAACTTAAGTTTATGCAATAAATTCATTTTAAAGTGCATAAAAAATCAATTTATATCAAGAAATGGGCTTTAATAAAGTAGAAAATTTATTTCATGCATTAAACTTGCACAAAATTTGAGCAAAAACTTATTTGCCGCAAGAAATTATACTAAAAATTGGCAAAAAACTTATTTCTTGCAATAAATTAGTTTAAAAGTTTATAGAAATTTTATTTATGGCAAGAAATGATCTTTAATAAGGTAGAAAACTAATTTTATGTATCAAATTTGCACAAAGTTTGAACAAAAACTTATTTGATGCAAGAAATTCATCAAAAATTTGGCAAAAAACTTATTTTTTGCAATAAATTAATCTAAAAGTGAATGGAAAATTAATTCATAACAAAAAATAGACTTTATTAAGGTAGAAAATTTATTTTATTCATCTAATTTGCACAAAGTTTAAACAAAAACTTCTTTACCGCAAGAAATTAATTAATAATTTGGCAAAAAACTTATTTTTTGTAATTAATTAATTTAAAAGTGCATAAAAAATTTATTCATGGCAAGAAATGAACTTTAATAAATTAGAAAATGTATTTCATGCATCAAATTTGCACAAAATTTGAACAAAAACTTTATTTGCCGCAAGAAATTAATTTAAAAAAATGGAAAAAACTTATTCCTTGCAATAAATTATTTTAAATGTGCATGGAAAATTAGTTTTTGGCAAGAAATGAGATTAATAAATTAGAAAGTTTATTTTATGCATCAAATTTGCACAAAGTTTGAATAAAAACTTATTTGCCGCAAGAAGTTAATAAAAAAATAGACAAAAAACTTTTTTTTTTGCAATAAATTAATTTAAAAGTGAATGAAAAATTATTCATGGCACGAAATGGGATTTAATAAATTATAAAATGTTTTTTATGCATCAAATTTGCACAAAATTTAAAACAAAAATTTGTTTGCCGCAAGAAATTAATTAAAAAATTGGCAAAAAACTAATTTTTTGCAATAAATTATTTTAGAAGTGCATTGAAACTTAATTCATGGCAAGAAATGGGTTTTAATAAGGTAGAAAATTCATTTTATGCATTAAGTTTGCACAAAGTTTGAACAAAAACTTATGTTTTGCAAACTTATTTGCCACAAAATGATAAACTGAAGTTTGGCAAAAAACTTATTTCTTGCAATAAATTAGTTATAAAGTTTATGGAAAATTAATTCATTGCAAGAAATGGGCGTTAATAAAGTAAAAAATTCATTAAATGCATCAAATTTGCACAAACTTTAAACAAAACATTTATTTGCAGCAAGAAATTAAACTGAAAATTGGCAAAAAACTTATTTCTTGCAATAAATTAGTTTAAAAGTACATGGAAATTTAATTCATGGCAAAAAATAGGTTTTAATAAGGTAGAAAATTTATTTTATGTATCAAATTTGCACAAAGTTTGAAGAAAAACTTTTTTGCCGCAAGAAGTTAATAAAAAAAATTCGTAAAAAACTAATTTTTTGCAATAAATTAATTTAAAAGTGAATGGAACATTAATTCATGACAAGAAATGGGCTTTAATAAGGTAGAAAATTTTATTCATGCATTAAATTTGCACAAAGTTTGAACAAAAATTTATTTTTTGCAAAAAATTAATCAAAAAATTAGCAAAAAACTTATTTTTTGCAATAAATTAATTTAAAAGTGCATTTAAAATTAATTCATAGGAAGAAATGGGCTTTATTAAGGTAGAAAATTTATTTCATGCATCAAACTTGCACAAAGTTTAAACAAAAACTTATTTGCAGCAGGAAATTTATTAAAAGAATGGCATTAATCAAGCATTAAATTTGCACGTTTGAAAAAAATTTATTTGCCGCAAAAAAATGATAAAATTTGCAAAAAACTTATTATTTGCAATAAATTAATTTAAAAGTGCATGGAAAATTAATTAATGGCAAGAAATGGGCTTTAATAAAGTATCAAATTTGCACAAAGTTTGAACAAAAACTTATTTGCTGCAAGAAATTAATCAAAAAATAGGCAAAAAAAATATTTTTTGCAAAAAATGTATTTAAAAGTGCATGGGAAATTAATTTATAGCAAGAAATGGACTATATTAAGGTAGAAAATTTATTTCATGCATCAAATTTGAACCAATTTTAATCAAAAACTTTATTGTCGCAAAAAATTAATCAAAAAATTCTCAAAAAACTAATTTTTGGAGTAAATTATTTTAAAAGTGCATGGAAACTTAATTCATGGCAAGAAATGGGTTTTAAAAATGTAGAAAATTCATTTTATGCATTAAGTTTGCACAAAGTTTGAACAAAAATTTATTTGCCGCAAAAAATTAATCAAAAAATTAACAAATTACTTATTTTTTTTAATTCATCAACAATAATGGGCTTGGCAAAAAACTATTTTTTTTTTAATTAAAATTATCTTAAATGTGCATAGAAAATTAATTTATGGCAAAAATGGGCTTAGATAAGATAAAAAATTTATTTTATGCATCAATCTTGCACAAAGTTTGAACAAAAACTTATTTGCAGCAAGAAATTATTCAAAGAAATGGCATTATTCAAGCATTAAGTTTGCACAAAGTTTGAAAAAAATTATTTGCCGCAAAAAATGAAAAAATAATTTGAAAAAAACTTATTATTTGCAATAAATTAATTTAATAAAGCATGGAAAATTAATTAATGGCAAGAAATGGACTTAAATAAGAAAATTTATTTGATTCATCAAATTTGCACAAAATTTGCACAAAAATTTGTTAGTCGCTAGAATTTAATTAAAAAATTGGCAAAAAACTTATTTTTTGCAATAAATTAATTTAAAAGTGCACGGAAAATTATATTATGGCAAGAAATGGGCTTTAATAAAGCAGAAAATTTATTTCATGCATAAAATTAGCATAAAGTTTGAACAAAAACTTATTTGCTGCAAGAAATTGGCAAAAAACTTATTTTTTGCAATAAATTATTTTAAAAGTGCATGGAAACTTAATTTATGGCAAGAAATAGGCTTTAATAAGGTATAAAATTCATTTTATGCATCAAATTTGAACAAAGTTTGAACAAAAATTTATTTGCTGCAAAGAAATTGACAAAAAACTATTTTTTTGCAATAAATTAATTTAAGTGCATAGAAAATTAATTCATAGTAAGAAATGGGCTTTCATAAAGTAGAAAATTTATTTTATGCATTGAATGTGCACAAAGTTTGAGCAAAAACTTATTTGCTGCAAGAAATTAAACTGAAAATTGGCAAAAAAATTGTTTTTTGTAATAAATTAATTTAAAAATGCATGGAAAATTGATTTATGGCAAGAAATGGGCTTAAATAAGGTAGAAAATTTATTTCATGTGTATAATTTACACAATGTTTGAAAAAAAAACTCATTTGCCGCAAAAAATTTATAAAAAAAACTAGCAAAAAATTTATTTTTGCAATAAATTAATTTAAAAGTGCATGGAAATTTAATTAATGGCAAGAAATGGGATTTAATAGAGTAGAAAATTTATTTCATGTATTAAGTTTGCAAAAATCAAATCAAAATCAAAAAATTAGCGAAAAACTTATTTTTTGCAAAAAATTAATTAAGAAGTGCATCGAAAATTAATTCATGGCAAGAAATGGGCTGCAATAAAGTAGCAAATTTATTTTATGCATCAAAATTTGCACAAAGTTTGAACAAAAACTTATTTGCCGCAAGAAATGAATAAAAAAATTGGCAAAAAATTTATTTGTTGCAATAAATTTATTTCAAAAGGCATGGAATATTAATTTATGGCAAGAAATAGACTTTAATAAGGTAAAAAATTCATTTCATGCATCAAATTTGCACAAAATTTGAACAAAAGCTTATATTTTGCAAAAAAATAATCAAAAAGTTGGCAAAAAACTTATTTTTTGCAATAAATCAATTTAAAAGTGCATGAAAAATTAATTTATGCAAGAAAAGAGTTTTATTAAAATAGAAAATTTATTTCATTCATAAATATTAAATAATTAGCAAAATACTTATTTTTAGCAATATATTAATTTAAAAGTGCATAGAAAATTAATTCATAGTAAGAAATGGGCTTTAATAAGGTAGAAAATTCATTTCTTGCATCAAATTTGCACCAAAAATTTTGCTTTGTCGCAAGAAATTAGTTAAAAATTAGCAGAAAATTTGTTTATATATAGCAATAAATTATATGGTAAGAAACATTTTTAATAGTGCAAAAAAATCCATTTATTGCATAGAATTTGCATTTAAAACACATTTTTTGTGTAAAGTAATTTAAAAACCCATATTAAGTAATGTGATTTATGAGCGCTGAAAATTTATTTATTGCATAAAATTATTGCACAAAATTATTGCAAAATTGCATAAACATTAAGACAAGAAATATGTCAACATTTGTGCAAAAAAATTATATATAGCATAAATTTTTTTAAATTAAATAATTATTTATGCAGAAAATTTATATATTGCGGTATATTTTACATCAAAATTGTATAAAAATGTCAAAAATTGCTCAAAAATGTTTATTGCATGATATTTTTATGTTAAATGTGTTTCAGGGTATGCACTCATCATCAATGTGTCTAGCATCTCTCTAGTCAAAGAAACAATTTATTTTTTTTTTTGCAAATTAGGAGGAGAATCTTGCTCTTTCCTTGCAAAAGTGTTGGATTCACCCTCACGGGCGCCTACCCACTAAACTCTTTTTTCAATGATTCCTAGAAGTTGCACTTATCACTGCAAGGACCTTTCTAACCTTAGTGAAAATTGTTGTAGTAAATAAACTTAAGATTGCACATTGTGCTAGCCTTATAGGCAATTGCATAGTGTTTAGAGAAAATTTGTACCCAGAATATGTCTGATTTTAGACTAACAAGCAGTTATTATGAATTTAGAAATTAATCTAGAAGATATGCAGAAGCTGTGATATTTTTCTAAAAATCAGCATCATTTGTTTGAGACAAGCGAAGGGACAATTTACATTAAAAAAATAATAGTAAGTATTAAACAGTTTATGTTTAGTAATGTGTTAAAGGTGGTAACGCAATGCCCTCTTAGAAGAATGCTCGGAACACTGATAATGGATGCACACCCTGAAACACGAGTGCATGTGTCTCTTACTGAAAAGGCAATTTACATTTATTAATTTTAAATAAAAATTTGTTTTAGTCATTTGATTGAAATAAAACGGGCCAAAAATGCCGTTGTCTATCCGTGTAGGATTTAATTGTATTACAGTTTATCTTCACACACAAACAGTTCAACGTTTCTTTTGCGTTACCACCTTCGAATGTAAATGTTTTGGAAAGGTTATTTATATTAAATTAATTCAAAATTTTATACAAAATCAGTTTTGAGTTTAAAAGTTTGCGGGATTTAAATTTCTAAATAATATAAATAATATTATAACGCCATCCACATCAAAAAATTCCGCCACAACAATGAATAATAAACAACAACATCAACAACAACACCAACAGTTGTCGCAGCCACAACCGACACATACACAACAAATACAACAACAACAACAAATGCAACAACAACAACAACAAATGCAACAACAACAACAACAAATGCAACAACAACAACAAATGCAAAAACAACAACAACAAATGCAATAACAACAAATACAACAACGTCAACAACATCCACATATACCAAATAGATTCAATAACAACTACAATCAAGCGTACTATATAGAAACAATTCAACAGCTCTCACTTACACAATTATCTGACATATGGTGTCAGAATACAAATAATAATAAAGATATTATCTTAGCAACCAAAACTGAATTCATTATAAAATCCAATAATGATAAACCATCTACAATGAACTTGTTGCAAAAACTTAAAGGATCTAACATTTAAAAAAAAGAGACTACATCGACAAAAACAACACCCTACAAAATTCCGTCAGCATCATACTCGGCTGTTATATCTTCAGTTGACCAAGAAATCACGGATGAAGAAATGGCTAAAGTCCTCCAGACAAATAATTACAAAATGCGAATTATTACCGCTGATGTGGATGCCTACCAAAATTTATTACAACATGGCGTCTTCTACAAAGCAAACACTTTGCAGTGTATGAAAGTCTTGTTCCAGCACCGATACCCGTCCCTTGTAGCAAATGCAATTCATTTGAACATACCACAGACAAATGCACTTCTTCGCCAAAATGCAGCAAATGCGGAAGTAACCATAAGACTGTTAGCTGCACAACTACCAACCCACCAACATGCACATCATGCAAGGAAGAAGGCCACGAAGCGTGGTTGCTTAAGTGTAAAAACCGACCTACTGCTCCAATTGAAGAAATACCGAACATCAAAATAAAATCGGCAAACAAGAGATCAGAAGAAATTGCGCAACAAATAACTCAGGCTTCAAGAATTCACTCACCTGTCACCGTTCATGACCATATCATTGACACGTATGTACACAAAATTAATTCTCCCAAAATAACAGACAGACAACAACTAATCCAAAAATTAAAAAGTAGATTCATTCAATCATACAACATTGACACCATTGCATCCTTCTCCAACAACAGAATGTTTATAGTAATGTTAGATCTCCTTAACCCAGATCAAGCCCCTCCCACCTCTCCCATAGGAGACGTACAAGTCACCATAACTCAAACCCAAATTGTCTAGCCTAAATTTCCTTTATTCCAACATTAATAGTTTTGCTCAAAAATCCCATATCATAAAAAACTTCCTTCCAATTAATAACATCTCCTGTGCTTTGTTTGTTGAAACTAAATCTCCAAATCTTATATCGGTTCAAAATTGGTCCATAATCCAAAATCCTGCCAATATTATTAACCACAATTATAGAGGTGGATCCGTATCTATGACTCATCCATGCATTTAAATTAGGAAAGAAAAAACTAATAGCATCATCTATCTATTGTCATACCCCTAAAACATTAAAATCCTACTATAATTACCCTCTTCCCCCATTTATTATGTGTCTTATTAAATATAAAAGAAAATTATATCGTGAGTTTAAAAATACAAATGACAGAACATTAAAAAGACAGTTCAATGACTTGAATAAAAACATACACGACTTAATTTTCCAGTACAGACAAGACAAATACATAACGGCTTGCAACAAAATTAATGAAAAGAAAGGAAAAAACTACTTTCAAGAAATTAAAAAACTGACTAAATACAAACGGACATCATACATACAATCAATAACAGACCCGGTTTCCAAGAATAGTTTTTCATCTGACATTGACATTGCCAATACTTTTCAAAAACACTTTAACCACGCATTTGCCTTCTCCAACTGTGACAATTTTGACAATATTCATTTAAAAACGTAAACAAATGGTATGACATATTTTGGAGACAGACGTACGACACTCCTTTGGACGAAACAATACACAAAGACGACTATTACGATTTGTTAAATAAAGGTAAAAATTCAGCACCAGGACATGATCTATTAACTAGACAAATTTTAAAACAGTTCAATGACGACGTTCATAACTACATATTAAAAATTTTCAATTATTGTTTTTTTCACCAATATTTTCCTAATGAATGGAAAGTGGGAACAATTGTATGCGGCCCTAAAAATGATGCTAACCTTTCTTACCCAGCTAGTTACCGCCTTATCACATTTTTCCCAGTTCTTGGTAAACTATTTGAAGGTATATTGCAAAATAAACTTCTAAAATTTATCCACAATAAAATACCCATTACACAATTTGGTTTTGTAAATAATAGATCCACAAGCCATCCATTAACTATCCTGACATCTAACATCCAAACATTCCACCTCGAAGGCAGACACTCGAGCGTCTTGTTAATGGATATAAACAAGGCATTTGACTCTGTCTGGCATAGAGGCCTCCTATTTAAGCTATCAGTCCTAGAGGTGCCTAACCATTTAATTAATATAATAATAGGTTTTTTAAATGATCGAACTCTTAAGGTTCGCATAGCTAATACCTACTCCGATCCTTTCACTCCACAACAAGGTGTTCCACAAGGATCTCCCTTGTCTCCTCTCCTATATAATATTTTTTGCTTTGATATATATAGTTCTAACCCATCCTGTTTTAATCCAAACTCCTACATCCTACAATATGCTGATGATACAACATTGGTTTCTCACGCTAAATTTGTAAACCAATCTATGGATCAATTGCAATTCTTGCTAGAAATTACAAATTTGTGGTTCAATAAATGGCGCCTTTTTGTAAACCCGCTAAAATCCCAACTACTAATTCCTTACCACAAAATCCATGAAAATTTACCTAGTATCCAAATGAACCAACAATCTTTAAATCCATCTCATATTTGTAAATATCTACGAGTAAACTTTGACCCTAAACTAAGTTTTAAGTTTTACACTAACTATATTAAATGTAAAATCAGATCCCGAGCAAAACACTTCCGATCCCTTATGTATAGAAACAATGGAATTGACATTAAATGTGCCACGCACATATACAAGACGATCTGCCGCCCAATCCTTGACTACGCATCCATAATATTCCTGAACTCCAATAAACCAACTTTCAATCCCCTTTATGTAGGAGAAAGGGCATCTCTTAGAACTATTACCAAAATCCGACATTCTAATAATCCCCTCCATAATCCTTCAAACGAATTACTGTATGAAAAAACCAACCTCATCCCACTTTCCGATAGACTCAACACACTTCAAACCAAATTTGCAAATAATCCTAACAACCCAGAGATTCTAGATAATCTAATAATTCTTAGAAATCTAGGGATTATTGCAAAATATAAAAAACCTGCTCTTTCACTATTCCAACATATCCTGACTCTTGCTAATGACAACGACTAACTAACAATATCACCTGACAAACCATATTACTGAATCATATATCATACATCATGCATCATTTTTTTTTTCTGTTTTTTTAATAAAAATTACAATTTAATTTACCTTATTTCAATGGCTGAAAGACTACGGTTGATAGCCGTTTGTACAAAACATTTTTTTTCGTCTCTGTATTATACCTGTTCAAAATGTTGTAAATTACTTGTGCAATAAAAATGTTATATAATAATAATAATAATAATAATAAATTTATTTTCAGTGTTTGTACAGTAATACACATAATATACATACAGCACGCACATGAAAAATAGTCAGAATAAAAAAACATAAAGAAAGAAAATACAAAACAAACAATAATAGCAGTAATCTTAAAATCAATTAATTGATTCCTTAAAATTATAAAATTCAATTAGATTATAAGGTTCGCAGGAGTTTAAAAAACGTATCAATTTTCTCTTTATAATATTATATGTACTTGCTTCTTTAATTGATTTAGGCAAGTGATTAAACAACTTTATACAGCTGTAATGTGCATTCTTTTCAAACAGTTTTAGATTATGAGAAGGAATTCGGTATTCCTGACCATGTCTTGTGTTGTAATTACTTGACAATAACTCATTAGCAAATTTATTCCTATGTTTCCATATAAATTTGATACATTCTAATATATAAACTGCAGTAATTGTTAAAATATTATTTTTTTTAAATATTCCTCTACAACTATCGCGTTGTTTCATTTGATAAATAATTCTTATAGCCCTTTTTTGAATAATAAAAACTGCATCTATATGCGAGCTATTACCCCAAAACATGACACCAAATTTAAGTAAAGAATAAAAGTTTGAATAGTAAAACATGATTACAATGTTACGGTTAGTATTTTTTGATAAAATTCTAAGTCCATAACAAACAGTACTTAGTTTTTTAGAAACATCTTCAATGTGATCACTGAAAACTAATTTATCATCTATGATAATGCCTAAAAATTTTGCACTACAACTAAATTGATAGGTTGTATTATTTAAAAGAATATTTTGTGGTAATTCGAAATAACTACCTGTTTTAAATAAAACACAACTCGTTTTTCCAGAATTTAATATCATTTTGTTTTGAGCAAACCATTTTTCCAAATTTTGCATAATATTATTTCCTTTTCTAATGATATCTATGTAATTTGAACCTCTTACAAGAAGATTTGTATCATCTGCATAGTTTAATAGTTTAGTGTCATCAGAAACACTCAAATATATATCATTAATATAAATAACAAATAAAAGAGGACCCAAAATACTTCCTTGTGGAACCCCCATGTACATATTCAGAGCAGGTATATATATATATATATATATATATATATCATTATATATATATATATATATATATATGTTATTGACTAAAATAAAATATTTATTTTAAGTATTTTATTGAATTTTATGCTAAAAACTTATTTTTGCAATATTTTAGTTTAAAACTACATAGAAAGTTATGTTATAACAAAAAAAAATCAAAAATTGTCCAAAAATTCAATTTATTGCATAAAATTTACATATAAAATATATTTTATGCATAAAATTTTGAAAATTAAATTTTGTATAATCTATTTATTGCATCAAATTAATTCAAAGTTGCAGTTTTAGGCTCAAAAGTTTGCACAAACTATTCCACCAGGTTTACTATTGTCGACCGAGAAGGTGCTTTACGACGACCAAAAAGTGCTTTAGTTTTGCAAACTGACTTCGCCATTTTTGTAGTGAATTTTAATAATTTCAATTCAATTTCAATTGTTCCATTTTTAATAATGGCGTAGTTTTTACTTGTCAAATGTCAAAAGATAATAGCTTCAAAATTGACAGCTGCTCAAATAGCCTGCTATTCAAAATAAAACTTCTTATTGGAAAACTTTTATATATATTTATATCTAAAATTTATTTTGTTAAAGTTACAATTCATATTATAAGCAATCAAGATTTGTTAAAATTTGTTAGCTAGCAATATATGTCTTGCTTACTTCTAGCAATGTGCATAGAGAATAGCCCCAAAAAACACAACTAAATTTATTTGTTGCATGATATTTGCGTATAAAACACTTTTTGTATGAATTTAATTTTAAATTATGAAAAAAATGAATTTATTGCAATAAATTAATTTAAAAGTGCATAGATATTCAATTCATATTGAGAAATGTGTTTTAATAGATGAATTTAATATCAAATTTATGTATTGCATGAAATGCATTGACAGTTTTGCGATAAATTTATTTATTGAATTGAATTAATTTAAAATTGATTTTTTACTAAAATATAGTGAGAAATGTGTTTAAAACGTTTAGAAAACCTATTTATTGCAAGAATTGTTCTAATAAAACTTATTTACTTTAAGAAACTTTTTCTGTACAGCATTGAATGTTTTGCAGAAAACCTGTTTATTGCATTGCAACAATTGCGTAGAAAATCGATTTGTTGCATTTTTTTTTTAAATTAACATTTATGCAAAAAACTCATTTACATCAAAATTACCTAAAAAACTTATTTATTTTACAAAATTTTTGTATAAATTGTTTAAATTGCATGAAATTCATTGACAATGATTTGGAAAACCTTTTTATTGCATTAATTTAATTTAAAACTGGATAGATATTTAAAATTTTGGAATCAAAAGTTTGCACATATTTATGGCATGAAATTTGTCAAACAATTTGTAGAAGACTTAAGTTGTCTGGACATATTAGCAATTTAAATAATTACGTTATAGCTGCTAAGACTGCAAAGTCAAAAAGTATTACACAAAGGCTGGCACGTTGGAGTAACCTTATCCGTCTAGCAGTTTTGTTATTTGGATCAAAAACTAGTATGACCAAATCATTAACATAAACTTTTGCCTTAACGGTTATTTATCCAAATTTAACCCCGCTACATAGTTCTACAAAATAAACAACAACTTCCATGGATATGTAGAATTCTACTATACTGAGCGGATAACTCTGCTTGACTTCTGGCTTTCTCGGGATAGAGAAGCTCAACTTATCTGTACATCAAGTTTTTGTAGATGTGTCTTAATATAACATTTCAATTAGACTAGTCAATTGTTTGGGTAGTCTCACGCAGTTCCACTATGTATGCATGTAGAATTGACCCAAACATGTTAACAAGAATCAGCCTTGCCACTACAACTCTCTTCTGTTTTTTCTTGGCGTTTTGTAAAATAAAGTTGTGAGCAAAACAACCTTTACTTTTCTTAAATCTAACCTAAGCCTTGGAAATCCTGTTCAATTTCTACTAAACAAAAATTTGGTGTGTTAGGCAAAAAAATTGTAAATAATAGAAGACATGATTTATCAACTACCGTACAATCTTTGGACAATTTCACGCATTAGGACCTAAGGCAGAATTCTTAACCGCTAATTTATTTATTATTTCCTCAAAGGATAAGACAATTTATTTTATAGTGAGAAGTGAAATGATGATTATCGGTAGGCTAACTTTTAGTTTTATATAGCCCTACAGTGGTTTTCAAAGAGTTAATTATTTATTTGGCAGTAATCACCGTCATCTACCACCGTAATTTCTTCTTCTTGCTAGACGTGTACAATTTTAGAAAGAAATTTTTGGCCCACCGCGAGTGGACGTTGGCTGTTATTATGGCTGATTTCTTAAATCTTGTACAGTTAAGACTACAGTCGTCTTCACGTTGATTGCTGCTTAGCATTAAACTGCAAGCGCCCAATGATTTGATTTAAATTTAGATGTTGCATGTGGTAGACGGTTATCTGTGATTCCGGTAAATTCCTCAACGCTAACAAATTCCTACACATCTATCTCCAATTGTTAATTTGTTATCATTCATTTACTGGTAATTATATAAACGGTGTTAAAACGTATTAATACAGCTAGACAACTAAGATTTGTGTTTTTAGACATGCATAAATAATAAATTCAATCATTGTTAATGAAACATTTTGTTTAAACATATTTTTTTTAGAACAAAGTTGTAAAGTGGGATCCAATTTATTACGGTAAACTAAGTCCAGTAATTCCATGGACGATTAGTATACATGCTCTCTCCCTGTAGTCATTTGAATTGTAAAAATTTTCGCCCCAAACAAAGAGGCCATTAATACAAAACTTGGACAGGAAGGGGCGGGATCACATATTCAATTGTTGCGATTTAATGAAGCATTTTTATTCAAAAGCCGCTATATAAACTATTATCTATCCACTTTTTTTTATATCTATAATTTTTGCAGATACATATCTTAAAAAAGAAAATCTGAATATATAATATAATAATAGGGTCATAAATCTTCTTTTAATTTGATTAAATTGTTGTATTTGTTTAATAAAAATTGTAACACTTTCGATATATTCATATGTATTCAGTGAAGCAAAGGATTTTCAATTCGATACAGGATCCAATATCGAAGAGCCGTGCTAAACGCAAGGGGTTATTTTATATTTCCCACATCAACCAAGAACCCACATTATAATCCAATTCTATAGGTCTCACCCTTTTATTGAAATCATCATGATAGTTAATGATCTTTACTTAGTATTTTTATTTAAAAAATCGATAGTGTTTATTGCATGATAAACGATCTTTATGTAGTCGTGAATTAAATGTAACTAAGCGGTGTAATCCTTTACCCACAAACTCTTTACAGAAGTATTAAGTGAGCTAAATAAGCTCTTACAATGGACATTGCTAATGGACACTTGGTCACCAATTGTAATTCAAGTACAGCACACTTATTTACCCTACAATCGAAACAAATAAAAAACTCATTGTCATTAAAGTCGAACATCCTTATTTTTAATTGCTTACACATTTAAGCACCATTTTACTCTTAATATCATGCATATTCATTAAAAATGCTGCGACGCATTTTATATTTTAATTAAATTATATTTAGTTTGTGTGTTTTCTATAACGTATTTTAAAATATCACATATAATAATATAAATTAAATTTATCTGTAATCATATTCCCAAGAAAGCTGTGATTTGTTTGTCAGATTTGATATGAGATATGTATACTGTATATGCTAGAGGCAGTGTGGAAAAAAATCCCGTCGGACGATGAGAAAACACTTCAAAAAGAATTTAGGGCGGTGAGGCACATGTAATTGGAAAATATAACTTCCAGAGTATATTTATAGTTTTTATCCGAGGGCTATTTTGGAGGCAACTTTTAATGAAGCCTGCAGATTTCTTTTGCAAGGAGATTTTATATTCTCAATTTTAGGATTTATGAGATTAATTAGTATAAATAATTATTGTATATTATTATTGTTAGAAACTTATTTTTTAATAAAATGAATGTTTATAATAGTTATTGTATATACATTATTATTATATACGTATAGTTAGAGTGTGCCTACACAGCCAGACAAAAAACGACCACTAATCTCTCAAAACATTAAAGGCATTTGACATATTAGAAATAGATGCCAAAACTGCAAAAACGCAACTCAAGACCAAAGTTGCATACTACAACTGAATATATAGAGATCAGATAAGGCGTTAGGTAAGGTGACACCATGTCTTCAAAATATTCATTAGCATCAATAGCAAAATGATCAATCTAAAAGAAAAATTTAGAAAACATTAGACCAGAAAACTAGTAGAAAGAAGAAACTTCTGCAAACTGTATTTTATCTTTTGAGGCACACAGCCAAAGCGTGCTTGAGATTGTTGCAATTAATAAATAGGTAGTAGGAAACGAGAATTTACAAACAGTAAGCAAAATGTTAATTACTTTCAACCGAATCCGGCCAAAATATTTACAAACTACACATTTAGCCATTCTGCTTACAAGATTTTTTTTGGCAGAAAAGGCACAGGAGAGTCAAAACAAATCTTTAGTTTAGAAACGCGCCGCTACTGGGCTCTACTGAAATAGACAACTTGTCCAAAATTAAAGTTTTTGGCTTCATTTTTTTTAATGAGCTGACATTCTACATATTTGTATTGCCACCTATAATAATAGTTAGCAATACCTGATATAGATGTCACTAGTCTGTATTGTATGTTCACTTATTTAAAATATATTATTTTATAGAAATAATTGTTTCATTACATCTGCCCCCCCTCTCGCGGGCGACAGGGGGTTAACTGGAACTCGCGGAATCTTGAACAAATGGTTTGAGGTGACAAACATGGAATACCCCACGCTCGACGGTGGAACCAGGTTTTGCCAGGACATATGTCTTGGTAGCTACACATGACTTGATGGCATATGGCCCTTCATAAAGAGGTAGAAATTTCTTTGTTTCCTTTGAAACAGCAGACGAAGACGGATTTGCACGTAACCAGACTAGCTCACCGATAGAGAACGTCCTAACATTACCGGAAGGCCCGTTAGCCACACGACGTTGTGCCCGGCGATTCAACGTTTTTCGGGCGAGCATTAAAGTAGCACCAGTGTCCGTAAGTGGAGGATTTGGAAAAAAAGTTGGATCCTTAATAGGAGACCTAAGCAAACGACCGAGATGAAGCTCAACCGCAGAGTAACCTGTAGATTCATGCGTAACATTGTTTAAAAACTGGACAAAGTTAGGCACTGATTTCGCCCACAAACTGTGTTTACTGTGGCAATAGGTCCTAAACAAACGACTTAATTCTCTCATCACGCGCTCTACTGGGTTGCCCTGAGAATGTCTAACAGAGGAGAAGATGCACTGAATCGACTCATTAGTTAAGAAAATTTTCCAAGCATTAGATGTAAACTGGGTACCCTGGTCACACAGCATTTGCTCTGGCTTACCCACATTCACAAAATAATCTTTAACCATGCGATTGATGATGGCTTTAGAGGTAGCACGCTTATTGGGCTAAAGGGTAACCAGTTTAGAAAAAACGTCCAATAAAACAAATATGTAAGTTACACCACCTGTAAAAGTAGGTAGGGGACCATAGAAATCAACGGAGACGAGTTTGTTGGGGCTTTCAGAGATTATAGCTTTAAAAGGGGGTCTAGAGAGAGGAGAATGTTTGCTCTGCTGACACAATTTGCAACACTTGACAATACGCTATACGAAACCGAACCGATTTGAGCACCATAATTCACGGCGAACCGCACACCACGTTTTATACACCCCAAAATGGCCAAAAAACTTATAATAGGCGGTTATAAAGTTGTCAATGAGACTAGACGGGATACATAAGTACGCTTTGGTGTCAGTTTTTCGTCGAAGAAATAATAAATCTCTGTGAGGAAAGAATTTATTATTTATACCGCCCCCTTGAATTTGAGATATAATTTTACCGAATTTCTCATCGGAGCGCTGCGCTTGAGACAAACTTTTTAATAGAGTAGAAATATTGGGACCACTGGTTAAAGTTGCGATTCGGAATTCCTTGTCTTGTGGAACCGGAAGTCGAATTGGTGGATGGCGTGAGAGTATATCAGCTATCAAATTATTTTTCCCAGACACATGCTGAACTTGGAAATCATATTCCTGCAGAGATAGTACCTATCTTCCAAGTCGAGACGACAACAATCTACAGGAATTGAAATAGGTCAATGCACTGTGGTCGGTTAGAATAGTAAACCGTTTACCTAACAATAACACCCTCCATTTACGCAAAGCGTGCACCACACTCAATAGCTCTTTTTCGCATACACTGTAGCGGGTCTCCCGGTCTAATAAAAGGCGGCTGCAATACGCAATAACTTGCTTATGGCCATCCACTAGTTGAACTAACACACCACCAAGACCGACATCACTGGCATCACACTGCACAATAAACGGACATTGGTGCTGTGGTTGACACAAAAGTATTTCTTGGCTAAGCTGTGATTTCACCTTCTCGAACGCTTTTGTCTGTTCGAGACCCCAATTCCAGTGGGTTGAACTAAAGGCGCAATCAAGGAAGCAAAATGCTCAACAAAACCCCTATCAAAGTTAACAAGGCTAAGGAATGCTTGAAGCTGGCGTAAATTTTTTGGAGTTAAAAAATCCCGAACGGTTTGTACCCTCTCAGGGTCAGGTGTACACCCTACTGAATTTAAAACATAACCCAAAAACAAAACTTCTTTGCATTTTTTAATGCGCAATGTGAGGCCGGCTCTGTGTAATCTTGAAAAGACCAGATGGTGGATATGCTCTTGGAAGGTGCTGGAAGTGACGAGCAAATTATCTATATACGGATCCACGATCCCTTCAAAGTCTGGTCTTAAGATTTGGTCAACACATTGTGTAAACGAACTTACCGCCGTTTTTAAACCAAATGGTAGAACTCAAAACTGGTATGCACGTGAGCCAACTCTAAATTCAGTATAATAACGGTGTTCGGGATTAATCGGGATTTGCCAATAAGATGAAATCAAATCTAGACTGGATAGGTACTTCACGATAGCCAAATTCAATTTGAGATCTTCAATCGAACGAGAAAGTTCGGTCTCGGATCAGGTTACTGAATTTAATCGACGTGCATCAAGGCAAATGCGCACTGACCCATCTTTTTTGGAGGTAACTAGTAATGGACTGGCAAATGATGTAGTAGATCTCTCAATAACTCCCCACTGCTTTATTCTATCAATCTCATCCTGCACGGCAATTCTGTATGCCACAGGTATGGGATACTGTTTTACAAAGAATGGTGTAGCGTCTACTACATTAATGTCATGATGATAACGCTGTGTCAATCCCGGCTTATTCGAAAAAAGACCGCAATAACGTCCAAGCAGTTTCTTAAAGCTATGCAGTTCTGCTTCTGACAAAGCACTTTCCGGCGCAATATCAGTGATAAATACTTTTTCTTCTTCGTATGGTATAATAGGTAATTGTGAGCCTCTAATTGATGCCATAAATAACCTCGAAGAAAACGGCACATAGTCATGACATACTGGAGTTTTCGGTATGCTATATTGTTTCGAGTCTTGATAAACCATTAAGGTAACTGGCTTATTAGTAAAACAAATATTTGCTTTAAAATATCTAAAGAAATCTACCCCTAAAATGACTGGGTATGAAAGATTAGGAATGACCAAAAACTCAAAACTTGAGAAGAAGTTGCTTATTTTAAAGGCCAGCATCAGTTGGTGTGTAAACGCCCCCTGACTTTATTTGCCTGAACTGGAATTGAAATTAACTTATCTTCAGTAATTAAAATTTGTTGATAAACTTCAAATGATAAGCAGGTGATTTTGCTTCCTGTATCAAATAAAGCATGAAACTCAAACCCGCTGATGGAAATGGTAATAATAAGGCAATCAATTGGCAAATTCACATGATCAAATTCACAATCATCAAGAAATAAGTTGTCCTTTGGATTTTGGTTGTGAAATGGGTTGACTCGCTTAAGCACGCACACCCCCGAGTCTACTGAGGTGTGGCTTGAAAGTTTTCCGACGCTTGAAACATCTCTTCCGGTTCTAAAGTAATGTGTGCAATCTTGTTGACCCTATTAGAACTGCTGTTTGTCTGAACGCGGTTTTCCGAAAATCTAGAACGCGGATTGTTATTTAGGTCTTTTATCCAAAAGTAGCTTACCCACTAAAACCTTATTTTGTTTGTTATAAGCTACATCGGTATTTTTTTATTTATATTTTTATTTGTTTTTGGTTTTTTCTTACATTTCTTTTTTGCTCAGTTTTGCTCTCATAAGCCCAATTAGGTTTACAAGCGCGTTTTTTTTGCTATTTTCAGCATGTTATACTTTCATTCAGTTTGTAGTATATGAATCTGTCTTTTAAATTAAATCTGTTTAGATAGCAAAAAAAAAACACCCGAGTTTTGTAATAAACTGGGTAAAGATGTTTTTGTTTAATTCACAAAGTATTTCTGGTATTAACAGCTAGTTAATCTACTCATTCAACTGATGTGCTAACAACTGTGAGTTTAAACTTTACAAAAACCCGCTTTAGTAAAGCACAAAGATTTATGGTTAAGGAATTTATTTGGTCCAAAAAAAAAATTTTTTTTTGGGACTATTTTAACTTTTTTTTTGTTCCTAGAAGTATACCGCCAAAAATACTTTTGTTTCTTGTAATATGCTTGCTCAAGGTTTGGTGTAGAACGGAAGGACGTTATTGGAACAGATAATACACGCAAATAGAAAGGCATAGAGGCTTGCGGTTGATGTTATTTGATTTAAAAGTGCTTACCGTTGTTTAGTCACAATGGTTATCTTGAAAAAAGGAACATCGAACGTTTGCTATTGAAGAAAATCTAAAATTGGGCGAGTTTGTTTTGTTGTGCAGCAAAACTTTTGCCAACGTTTTAATGTTGGTTCTAACAATTCAGTTTTAAAACGTTGCACAATCAGCAGATTGTGCAAAATTTAAGAACGACGGCACCGGCAATTAATTTAAAATCTTAAGGTTGTCTCCAAAATGTAAAAATACCAGTTTTTGTAGTGTGAGACAAGCAGTAATTCAAAGTTTAACTGCACTGTTTGAAAATGAGCTGCATACCTTCAATTTTACCTCTATAAGCATATGCATGGGCAATTAATCATCTAAAACCTAGAAATTGTCTTTGAAGTATAAAGACACCAGTTTCCGAAGTAAGAGTGAGAAGCAGTATTGAAAGTGCAGAGCGTTTTGTCTCAAAACGAGCTGCAGCACTTCGAATAAGTAGTTGATCACAAGCAAATTTTGCACAACCCCAGCTTGCCAAAAGAATGCAAATGATTTTTGTTGATAAATATAAACAACAGAATGATTGATATTGGGCAGCAAAAAACTTTTGCGAACTGCATTAACGCCCGGTTCATACTGAAAAAGTTACCGTTTGCTGCGCTGGAGTCTGTTTTGGAGTAATTGGACCTTATTCTTCTGAAGATGCTAGGTGCAGTGCAATATGCTTTTATGTTGAAAATTTGTTTGATCTCAGAATTGCGAAGAATTAATACAAAAAATTTTTGGTTTTAATAAGATGATCTCACAGCACATACAACCAGAACTTCAATAAAAGTTGTGCGTTGCATTTTTCCTGGACACGCATTTTCCCGTTTTGGTGATGTACCGTAGCCCTTTTGTTTCCCAAACCTTACAGTTTGTGATAACTTTTGTGGGGACAATTAAAGGCAAAGGTCTTTGTCAATCAATCTTGAAACTTGCAAAAATTAAAAAAAAAAAACGATCACAACAGAAGTTGGCGTTTTGCTTTACCCTGTAATTTACGATTCTTATATATTTTTTGTACTTATACTCAGGAGAGCGTAGCGTGCCAAAAATTGAGAGTTCAAACCTTACAAAATTTGATTTTGCTAGTGTGGGGCTTTATGACTAAGAACTTGGTTGTTTTGGTTTTGTTTACATTGTAGTAGTGCCGTACTGTACTGGCCAAAACTTTTTGTTTTTTTGTTTTTAATTAACTAAGGCAATTTATTAAAGTTATTTAAAGTTTCTTAAATTAAGACGCCAAAAATACTTTTGTTTTTAGTGTTGTGTGGTCTCATGACGGGTATCATAACTTTTAAAGAAACTATTGGAAATTGACATAATTTGTAACTACTATACTCAAACATTATTAGTAACATTTGTGCAAGTTTGATCAAAATCCATACGCTTAATATGACATAACCTCAACTTTTATTGAGTTGTGTAACTTAAACAAGAGGCTCATGGGTTTAATAAAAAACTGGTAACTTTTAAATCGTTTATTGGAAGTTGGTGCAATTTCAGTTTACATATGTTATAAGTACCAATTGCAAAAAGTGTATCAAAATCCATACGCTCAATTTGACATAACCTCAAATTATATGAGTTCACTTATTTAAAATAAGATTTTAATTGTTTAATAAAAAAATTGTTAATGTATTAAAAATTAATACAATTTGGTACTAACATATTTCAATATCAAAAGTACCAACTGTGTAAATTTGATTAAAATCCATACGATCAATTTGACATAACCTTATTTTAATCAACATGACCTACCAAAATGAAGAAACTTGAAGAATTACTTAAAAATGTATAGCTTAAAAATAGTAGATTAAAGTTTTGTAAAATTTAGTAGTAACAGACGTAAGTACTAGTGGTACCAACTGTAAAATATTTATAAAAATCCAACGCTTAATTTGACATAACCTAACTTTAATTAACCTGACATACCAAAATGCAGAAACTTATTCCATTATTTAAAAATATATAAGTCAAAAGTGGTCTATTGGAATTTTATGTAATTTGGTACCAACATACTTTAATACCATTAGTAACATTTATAAAATATTCATATAAATCCATACGCTTAATTAGACATAATAATAATAAAAGGTGTCACCTGATTTTGTTTAACTGTTTTGTATGTCGACAATTTAATTAAAATGATTTTTTTTTCTTTAATTCAAAATTTTGTGCTTTTATCATTTGAGTAATAACTCAACGTTTCTATTGCTATCATTAGGTCTATAAATTATACACCCCTAATATGCATGATGAATCACATTTTTATACTAAAAATTTATTTACGACGCAATAAATTATAATATTACTTGCCTAATAAAATGTATCCGACAAAGCATATACAATATTGATTATTCTATAAGTTTCTTGTATTTAGAATAAAATTTGATTATTGAGATTATTAAATGATCCTACTTAATTTTTAACATGAAAATTAATTTCAATAACTATTATTTACTTAACGCGTCGATTATATATTATTTGAAAACTTATTGATTCTACATAAAGGAAAAGTATTACGAAATATAAACACATTCTTTCCATAAAGTAATATTTGTATTATACTTTATAAATATATGAAATTGAATATAGAATTCTAAAGGGACCGATCGATTTTTCCACCTGTTTACATTAATATTTTTTGCGGCGTACACATTTTCACATAGGACTAGAGATAAAGATGGAAGTGTTAAAAATGTCAACATCAATCACAAAAAATTAACGAGTATAACCGAATTGACAGCCAATTTTCCGTAGAATATTAAACTTACATCAACATTCAATTTACATGTTACATATATTAAATAACATGGAATTTGATGTTCTATCTTATATTTAAACTTGATAATTGAGTTGATTTATTTATGCTACTAGAGTTAAAGTCGTAATTAGTTACACTAGCTTAAGTGTAGATTTGTGTTTGGAATAACTAGAGAGTACAGTAGAGCCACTATGAATTGTGTTTGAGAAAAGGATGCTAACACGCAGCAGTGTAACAGAGAAAACAATATTTTTGTGTATATTAAGTTGCCTATTATAGCGGCCAAGTTATGTTTGGAGTAGTATTTATGGAATTTATATTTTCATTATAATGTTTAACTCTAACTTTGTGTTGTTTGCTTTGCATAGAAATTCAGTGTTTTAGTTTGTTACCTTTTCTATTGGTAGGATAGCAATTCTCAGTAAATACTTGAAACACACATTGACTTTTCTGAAGGTTGTTCTGTAGATGTGGACGTTGCTGTTGCTTGTGGTTGATTGAATGTGTTTTTGTGTAGGTTAGGGAATTTTTTTTTTGAAAAACTTGGTCTTTACAAAATGCTGAATTTGTATACCATAAAATTCAAACCTTATTTAGGTTATAGCCTTTTGGTAGCGCCTATAAATTGATATCAACAATACTGAAAGTAGTATTACAAATATTAGTTGACCGATTGTGTAAAGTATGGGACAAGTGCTACTTTTATCTCAATTTTAAGGAGCAACGCAATACCCACACTTTCTATCATGCAAAATTGTTTGCAAAAACTTTTATCCAATAACAAAAAAAAGAGGATAACTGGGCATGCACCAAAGAATCCTGACAAAAGCAGACGTCAGCATTAAGACAACTAAAATGGACGTGCCACCAACCAAAAAAAGATTTTTTAGTCAAGAAACGCAAAAACCACAACTGCACCATAAAAAATTAAATTTATCCCAAAGTCAGCAGACCCTAAAACTTATGTAACAAAAGATCCTTTGGTTTACTAAACGCAGATTTTTTTGCGTTTTGCAGTTAAATTACATTGCCCTAGAAGACTTTTTAAAGAGCGTTGATAAGATTAGCGGCTTATTAGGTGACTTTCAAATTACCCCGGTGGATAAAGAAGAAGTTATTATTTAGTCATATTTTGGAAATTAAACTCCGGATTGTTGATGTGCTAAGTTAAAGCTTGATAATTGAGCTATCTTACCGTTTTTAGGATTGAAGCTTGTAAGGTGATGGTTCTAAGTTGTGTAAAACTTGTCGCCTGAAGGACTAACAACAACAAAAATTAATGTTTAGGATACCAAAGTTTGTTAATTTAGGCAGCAAATCTGTTTGTGATTAATTTTTGTACTTGTCCAAGCCAGCTTTAGTGTGCAATGTGCGTTTTGTAGGAAGCACATGGATTGCATACAAAACGTTGTTCTGAAGTATCATTGATGTTTATTGAGTTTTTTTGACTCACTTCAACTACGTTTAAGCTAATTTTTAACTTAGACACAATCAAGGAGCAACATATTGTTTTCAAACCAGCGGTTTTACAAGCAAAAAAAGAATTGGAACAATCGTGCTTAATTGTGAAAGAAAGAATATGGACTCCAGGTGAATTTTTTTGTATAAACAAGAGCCACGTTGACTACCTAAAGCTTACTAGTGAAGTCGACTACAAGACTAACAGCTTTTGTTTTGAAAAATGTTACTGATTAGGTTCCGTGATTGCCCACAAAGGCAGCTGGTTTAAGTTCAGGATTTTGTTTTGTACATTGTTTTGTATTGTTGATGGCGTTAAATTTTTCCAAAATCAGACTAAAGCTGGTAGCGGTAGAGTTGATGTTCAATAGGGTCTGCGCCGTCTAGCTCAATGGAGATGGGCGGGTCAAAAATGATGCGCCACGAGCTTTAATTTATTCTTGAGGTTTCTTTCTTCACAATCGCCTCCGCATGAAGAAGCTCGAACCATAACGTTGTTCAAAAACACCTTTAAGTCAAAACTAGGACAATATGAGTCACACAACAAAAAAAAGGAAGAAATAAAGTAAACACATTTGGGTCGGAACGCATCTATTATAATTTTTTTTTTGCAAAGTGTCGGATTTACCCTTACGGGCGCCTACCGACTAAACTCCCCCCGACTTTGACTGCTGGAAGTTTGTCCTTTTGTGGACATAGCCTTCTTGAATGGCTGTGTGTTCAACACGGAAAATATTTACATAATGCACGTATGTGCCAACCATATAAGTGGTGCCTAGAATAAGTGGGATCTGGTTCCACTTCTAGGTCTGAGTTTCAGACTGACTGAAATTATTAGACGTCTAATCGTCTAATAGAAGCTTTAAATAGCTTGACAAAGTTATCATTACTTGCTTGCGATAAGCCCTTGCGTTTGACCTCTGTGGTCACGCGAAACCCAAGCAACTTGGTTAGGGACAGAATCTTTTTATTTTTAGCTTTCTGGGAAAGCTGGACGTACACCATTGGAAAGGATTTTTTGTTCCTTCCCATACGTGTAGTTGATTTTGGAGTGTACTCTTGAGCGATAAGCTCAACCTGCACTATTTTAACCTTAATGCAGGTGGGCACACCCAGAATAACATATTTTAAGGTCTTTTTGGACCCTAGTTGGTAGGTGTGGTAAAAGATGTCATGTTTTGTGCAATAATCAATCACCGCCCTGAAGTCATCTTGCGTTAGGGGGGTGCAATCGAATGCCATTGACCACGTTTACTGCGCGATCAATGGTGATGTTTAGTGACTCGAAGGTTGCTTTTAGCTTTAGGTACGCATCCTTATCATGTATGGTAGTACGAGGATGGCGGCGTGCACCGTTGATCGGCTTTGCTTTAAGACCCTTTGGCCTTAGTGGCTGATGGTCTTGATGGTGCTGAAGGCACCTGACGTGAGAGGTTGGCTGAAGGCCTATTAGAGCAAAAAGATTGAGAGGGCTCTCCTAGTTCCTTCTTCATTTTTCTTTCTTCCCTTCAACCAGAATAAATTTGCCCTTTTCAGACGAGTTTTCTTGGTGGAGGTTGACCTTGCTCTGGAAAGTTTTCATTCCTTTTTCCTCGGAGGAGATGGAGTCGGGCGGTCCGGCGGCAGGTCTCTTAAGAGAGGCCTGGGCGTGGGGGACCGCTGTCTTGCTTGGAACCTGGTTGCAAGTTTCTATCGGGGCCTCTTTGGTGGTGGTCGAGGCTGGTGCTGTTGGAGAAGGTGTGGGCTGGATGGGCAGCTCGGTGAGAGTGGGCTGGATGGAGATTTTCATTTTGCTAATGGCGGCTTTCGCCTCCTTAGCATCTCTTCGGATCGCTTTAACCTGGGCGTCCTGCTCGCTAATCTTCTTTGTCTGGCATTCCATCCTTGCAATGAGTTGGGATCTTCTTTGCCTGGTTCTTGATGGTGATCTCGTTTTTTTCCACCAAAGCATACATGAGCTCCAGTATCTTCCGGTCCGACATCTTATCGTCGGGTTCCATGCTGGAATAAAATTGTTAAATTAATTAATTAAATTAATAATTAATTAATTAAACAGTTAAAATTAGTAGTGGATGACAGTCTCTTTCAACTGTTCATCCGCGCCTAGCGTGCAATGATAATTGCATTTATCCTCGATTGGATCCAATAGTTGGTGCGTCTCTTAGCTCGTTCTCGTAGTGGACTGGTCTGGTCGGCAGCTGGCAGTCTGGCAAACTGTGTTAAAAGTTATGATTACATCAAGAGGGTGGTTGCATCTCAAACCTTCCATGCGGAAAATTATTGCGCGACCCAAAGGCCAAAGAGATGGTTTCAAGACCAATTTCCCAAAATCCGGCGACGCGAATTGTCAAAACAAACAAACAAACAAAGTTATCAAAGCGGTTACCGCATGTACAAAATGTATTTATAGCAAAATCTCACACCTAAACATAAGTGGCCGTAATTATAATCACCAAAGTTAAAAAATGCTCGTACAATCAATTATGATCAACAGCAAAGTAAACCTCATTTTATTTACTGTTTATTCAATAATTGGCAGTAACCACGGTTAATACCTAATTTAAAGCTGACGGCTTCAACGTTAACATCAATATTCAGACACCTTTAATAAAACCTTATAACAATAACAAGTAGCCGTAACCACAAGCAAACCGCAATAACGGAGTGGCCGTAACCACAAATCTAAAAGATTTAACAACAAAGGACTGGGAAGCAAAAATAACTTTGTCTACGTTGCATACATAAACAAATAATTTCAAAGCTGAGGGCTTTCCATAAACAATTCTCAAGAGAAAGTAATTAATTTGAAACAAAAGGAAATCATTTGGATGGCTTTGCACTTGGATAGCTCCGCACAGTACTTGGAAGGTTTTGCACTTAGATGGCTTTGCACAGTTTTTGGATAGCTCCGCACAGTATTTGGAAAGCTTTGCACTTGGATGGCTCCATAAAACGTTCCTAAATTGTCATAAAAAACGTCATAAAATGTTTAAGGGATATAATAAATAACATAAATTGTTCCTGAACAGTCATAAAATATTTGGGAACTATCACGAACGTTATAAAATGTTTATTAGTTGCCACAAACGTCAAAAAACATTTCCAAACTGTCATAAAATGTTTAAGAAATATTATAAACGTCATAAATTATCAGTAAACTGTCATTAAATGTTCCTGAGCGGTCATAAAATGTTTAAAAACTGTCATAAACGTTATAAAATGTTTATTAACTGCCACAAACGTCTTAAAACATTCCCAAACTGTCATAAAATGTTTAAAAAATATTATAAACGTCATAAATTATCCGTAAACTGTCATTAAATGTTCCTGAGCCATAAAACGTTTGTAAAATGTCATGAACGTTATAAAATGTTTATTAGCTGACAGAAACGTCATAAAACATTCCCAAACTGTCATAAAATGTTTAAGAGATATTATAAACGTCATAAATTATCCGTGAACTGTCATTAAATGTTCCTGAGTAGTCATAAAATATTTGTGAACTGTCATGAACGTTATAAAATGTTTATTAGCTGCCACAAACGTCATAAAACATTCCCAAACTGTCATAAAATGTTTAAAAGATATTATACACGTCATAAATTATCCGAAAACTGTCATTAAATGTTCCTGAGCGGTCATAAAATATTTGTCAACTGCCAAGAACGTTAATAAATGTTAATTAGCTGCCACAAACGTCATTAAACATTCCCAAACTGTTATAAAATGTTTAAAAGATATCATAAACGTCATAAATTATTCTCAAACTGTCATTAAATGTTCCTGAGCGGTTATAAAATGTTTGTGAACTAATATGAACGTTATGAAATGTTTATTAGCTGCCACAAACGTCATAAAACATTTCCAAACTGTCATAAAATGTTTAAAAACGATTATAAACGTCATAAATTATCCGTAAACTGTCATTAAATGTTCCTGAGCGGTCATAAAATATTTGTCAACTGCCAAGAACGTTATTAAATGTTAATTAGCTGCCACAAACGTCATTAAATATTTCCAAACTGTTATAAAATGTTTAAAAGATATCATAAACGTCATAAATTATTCTCAAACTGTCATTAAATGTTCCTGAGCGGTTATAAAATGTTTGTGAACTAATATGAACGTTATGAAATGTTTATTAGCTGCCACAAACGTCATAAAACATTCCCAAACTGTCATAAAATGTTTAAAAACGATTATAAACGTCATAAATTATCCGTAAACTGTCATTAAATGTTCCTGAGCGGTCATAAAATATTTGTCAACTGCCAAGAACGTTATTAAATGTTAATTAGCTGCCACAAACGTCATTAAACATTCCCAAACTGTCATAAAATGCTTAAGAGATATTATAAACGTCATAAATTATCCGTGAACTGTCATTAAATGTTCCTGAGCGGTCATAAAATGTTTGTAAACTGTCACAAACGTTAAAAAATGTTTATTAGCTGCCACAAACGTCATAAAACATTCCCAAACTGTCATGAAATGTTTAAAAAATATCATAAACGTCATAAATTATCCGTAAACTGTCATTAACTGTTCCTGAGTGGTCATAAAATGTTTGTAAACTGTCACAAACGTTAAAAAATGTTTATTAACTGCCACAAACGTCATAAAACATTCCCAAACTGTCATAAAATGTTTAAGAGATATTATAAACGTCATAAATTATCCGTGAACTGTCACTAAATGTTCCTGAGCGGTCATAAAATGTTTGTAAACTGTCACAAACGTTATAAAACGTTTATTAGCTGCCACAAACGTCATAAAACATTTCCAAACTGTCATAAAATGTTTAAAAGATATCATAAACGTCATAAATTATTCGTAAACTGTCATTAAATGTTCCTGAGCGGTCATAAAATGTTTGTGAACTGTCATGAACGTTATAAAATGTTAATTAGCTGCCACAAACGTCATAAAACATTTCTAAACTGTTATAAAATGTTTAAAAAGTTATATAAACGTCATAAATTATCCGCAAACTGTCATAAAATGTTCCTGAGCGGTCATAAAATGTTTGTGAACTGTCATGAACGTTACAAAATTTTTATTAACTGCCAAAAATGTCATAAAACATTCCCAAACTGTCATAAAATGTTTAAGAAATATTATAAACGTCATAAATTATCCGTAAACTGTCATTAAATGTTCCTGAGCGGTTATAAAATGTTTGTGAACTGATATGAACGTTATAAAATGTTAATTAGCTGTCACAAACGTCACAAAACATTCCCAAACTGTCATAAAATGTTTAAAAAAGATTATAAACGTCATAAATTATCCGTAAACTGTCATTAAATGTTCCTGAGCGGTCATAAAATGTTTGTGAACTGTCATGAACGTTATAATACTTTTATTAGCTGCCGCAAACGTCATAAAATATTCCTAAACTGTCATAAAATGTTTAAGAGATGGAATATCCAATATCCAATTTCCAAAACCATTGACTCAAAACACTTATTCTCTTGCAATATGCTATAGCAATAGCAGTAACAATAACAATAGCTGTAGAACTATCGGGCAATAATTTTGCGGAATTGTGCAATCTTTACCAGGTTTGGGCAACATGATAACGTTGGTTCTTTATTAGACTGTAGAGAAGTAAGAAAGTCTGATCATGGTGTTGATAATATTGGTGATAATTAGCACTAACATTTTTGGAAGAGATTTGAGGGCCTCGTTGGAAATTTTGTTAGGACCTAGAGCTGTGCGTTTTTTTAAGCTCTTGGATAATAGCGAGTATTTCTAAAGGTTTAAAATGAATAGGGTTGTCGATAGGGATTATGGCCCAAATATAATAGACTTCTCGGTGGATGTTGTCAATATAATTTAGGTCAACATCGTGGTAGTTAGGGAAGCATTGAGTTCCGTTTAGGTCTTGAATGGCTGGTATAGTTTTTTTTTTTTAAAGTGTTTTTAATATATTGGATCTATTTTTTTGGCAGATTAAATCTTCTAGACTGTTTGAAATGCCGAGTAAGTTGTCTGGCCTGGAGAGACGGTAAGTAGTAGCCTCGTTGCGAGCAGCATTAATAATGTTGGTCAGATGATTTATGGAGTAGTCGATATATTGTGCAAGCTACCTCTACAACATTAGAAGCCCAACTTGATTTCAAAAAGATGTTTACTAGAGTGCTTCTCTTCTGAGAATCTCAAATAGTGTTCTTTGGGGTTTGTTGGTTAGGCAAGCGTTTGCGCCGGATCTGCAACTTCTTTGTAATGATATCGGCCTCTAACGTCTTCACCGGTAAGAACAAAAGATTCCAGCGCCAAACTTAAAATCGATAGCGCTATACGTCGTTGCAATTTAAATTGTAATTTCTGGTAATATTTTTGAATAGAAAGCTTTTATGAACAATACTGGTATTAATGAATAGAATAATTTATTTTTTACAAACATTTTTTTATTCCGTCAATTGGTAAGAAATAACAGATTTATAAATTGTGTATTTTCTTTCTTTATTTATATTATTTTTGGTTCGAGTATATTTATTTGAGTTGTTGATATTGATACAATATTGCGATTACAGTTTATTTATTTAACACCAATTAATCAAGGATAAAATGAGAAAGAAAAATAAAGTGTTATTTATTTGTAAGTTGAATGGGAATTGATTGGATGTATGTGAAAATATTTAGTCTATCCCGAAGCTATTTTTACTGTTATGTGGCCCTTAAATGGTCAGAAAAGTCACGCACTATTACCTTTGGAAGACACTAAATGGGTAACATTTTTTAACTTGTCAATCTTTCCAAGGAGAAAAGGAAAAAGAGCAACGAGAAAAAATGCTCCGGTTCTAATGGAAATTTTTATATCGCATTTTTTATGTTGGAATTAAGTGGTGTGATTAGTTTGCTAAAAAGGGCATTGAAGGGATTGCGCAGATTTACAGGTTAATTCTTGACCATTAGTAAATATTAGGTTGTTGGTGTTACATGGCTATAATATGGCTTAAAATGATGAATGTTTACTGCAGTGCGTTAACCTATTTGTAGGAGTGATACATTAATTTTCCTTAATATAACAATTTGAAACGATGCTATTTATTTGATATAAACAAACTTAATTGTAAACACAATTGAAAAAATCTTAATTGCCATTAAAATATTCTCCATACAATTTAAATAACTTTCCGGTTGTATCGGATCTGTTTAATTTCCATACAGGGCTTTTAAGCTTGTGCACAACTGCAGCTTGGATGATCTAATTAAAAATTTAGTTACTATCCGAACATTAATAATAACGCAATGCTACGTAGTTTTAAAATGAAATTTTCATGCCAAATTAATATTTAATCATTTTCTGAGCCATACAATGCACGTCAGATACAAACTGAAGATTATCATATCACATTATATGTGTGCTGCTTATTTAAATAGCAAACACGCATTTAAACCGGAATTGTGTCACACACATTATGTTTCACATATTTTCTCACTTTAACCCAGTTATAAACATACCGGCTTGTACATTTTTATTGTTCACGAAGTTAACGTCAAATATAATAAAAACATGTATATAGAAGGGCGTATTTATATGGTACCAACCTTACACAATACGCTAAACATTGAGGGGTGAAATGTGAATGCCCTTATAAGATTATAATCACTAAATGGCAAAACTAATTCGCTTTGGTTGTAATATGAATGGAGGATTCGGATAGTAATTGTCAGTTGCGATTAAATTTATTAAAAAAGTTTGATTTGTATTTAATGAATTTGATAAATTACATCAAAATGATTAAAATAGTTTTAAAATTATTATATTAATTCATATGAATTGCAACTAAATTGAAATAGGTGTCTATTGTTATCAATATTAAGTGAATAATAAACCATTTTTTGACAATAAAAAAATTCGTTTGATGTCCACTTTTGGGCGTAAGCCTCTGTTAATAACTTCCATACTTTCTTTATGTTGTCGAGCTTTTTCGTTTTTGGTTTCCCGTTCTTCTTTTTGCATTTTTTAGGCGCCAGTGAATCCAGTTTTATTTGAGCTCGGCAATACGTTCTGCAACGTCGGTCATCCGTGTTTTTTTACAGATTTTATCATTTCTTATCTTGTATGTTGCGCATTTAAATCTTTAAACGGACTTACTAAATTGCGCACAAATTTGTCTAGGTCTGATGAGTTTGCACCACCATAAAATTTTACACGGGATAGATATGTTGATTTGGAGGATTTTTACACTGAGAAGGGTTCTAAGTTAGTATACATATCTAGTCACGCTGTTCCCGTCAGGGTAGGCAAATGAGGTGTTGGGTACACCGAACCACAGAGATGACATGTGTATGTTTGGATGCCTATATAGTTACCCATCCAAGTCGTGGCTGCTCTGGCCGTTGCTTAACTTTTGTTAGCGCTGTTAATTATAATTCTCTTTGTACTACTGTTTTCTAAGTGAATATTCCTTAGTAAACTGCAATGCTTATGTAGAGTTGTTATGTTTGATGCGTTTTGATTCACTGTGGTAATGCAGGTTGCGGATCACTCACAAATGTTTTGTTTGAAACTGTTTGTTTTGATAGTATTTTTAAGAAAACAGTCTAGGTTACGCAGTAAACCGCTTGTTCTTATTGTCAGTTTTGAAATGATAAGCTTACGATCAAGGAAGTAATGCCAATGCCGTAAATTGTGCATTTAAAAGTTTGGTACACTATAGTTTGTCAAAGAGATTGCTGCACCAAAAATAGTGGGTTTGAATCTCATAACGTTTATACGCTCTTCAACTCCTTAACCCGCCTTGTCATTGTGGAGTTTTATAACTAAGGTCTTTCTCTGATCGGAGTAGATTAATAATTTCTCTAGTGGTTCGGAATCTACTTAAAACTGTAGGTCTACCTGAAATTTTAGTTGTCAGCATTACGGTCAAAGAAGAAGCTAATGCGCTTGCAGTGGCTTAATAATACGATGTTGATGCTTGTTATGTTGATTTGATTCACTTGTGTTGAGGATGACGCACTATGATCTTGTTTGGTACTGCTTCTGCCGGTGGTGTTCCTTATAAAGGCGAGAGTGCGTACTAAGCCGGGGCTTTTAATTTTTTAGTTGGGGGGCAAGCACGGTGTGGGTGATCATCCACTTATTACTAGCGGTAATTATCTCTTGGATTAGATTCACTTTGTGGATAAAATATTTTTTTAGTTTTGCACTATTGCAGCGTTTTGGGTAGCTTTGTTGGTGGTAAATACATTCTTATTGTCTAGCCTCTTGAAACCTTTTATGTGGAGTTATTGCATGGTTTTCTAAAACAACTTTCTATCTATGAGACATTTAAGCAACTTTTTCAATTTTGCGTGGCGTTGCTTTACTGGGTTTGCTTGAAAGCGGTATGTGGTTCTAGTGTGGTAGTGAAATTTTTAGCAGAAGTTTTTTGACAGGGTTCTATCAAACACCTCAGCATTTTTTTGCCTCCGCGTAGCGTTGTTTCTTTGAAAAATATATATTTGTTGTTGTGGTTTTTTCGTATTCTTTTTTGTTGTGCGTTCTGTGATACAACCAGTTAGTTTTACAATAATTGGGCTATAATGTGTGCATTTGAGTGTTTAGCAGATAGCTTGGGTCTGCGCTTTTTTCCATCATCGTGCGTAGTTAATCAATAGTTTTTCAAAACTATTGGTTTTGCTATATGCTTGCGACTAGAGTCTCAACTTTTAAGAGTTGCACATAAAAACCTTTTTGGTCTTGGTTTTTTGGTCATAGACTAAGTTGGAGGGTATTGGTACAAGGAGACACCGACTGGGAAAGTTTTTTTGCTGCAATGGCTGTTACATTGGTTGTAGTCTAGACTCAAAGCCGATTTGGGAATAATGCAATAAACGTTTGTTAGGTTAGGTTAGGTTAGGTTAGGTTAAGTTAGGTTAGACTAAGTTGGAGGGTATTGGTACAAGGAGACACCGACTGGGAAAGTTTTTTTGCTGCAATGGCTGTTACATTGGTTGTGGTCTAGACTCAAAGCCGATTTGGGAATAATGCAATAAACGTTTGTTAGGTTCCAGACTGTAGTGCAAGGACTGAGGTTGTTTTTATTGTAGTATTGTTGCTTTTGCCGTCGTGATGAGTCATTAAATGCTTAGGTAGGACTGCAAGTGATTTTGTAAGTTTGTTTGTTGCTAAAAGGTTACTCAATTGTTGCCTCTTAAACATTAGATAATTTTTTTTTTTAATTTATCTTTGGACACTATAAGATTTTTACGGCAATTCTATGTGTGTATATCCGCTAACTTTTTTGGGCTCTACTGTAGATGTTCTTTGGTCTGTTTTAGGACACTGATAGATAATAAGGTACATTTTTCTGATTGCTAGTAGATGCATCAGATGTATGAGTTGTAGTGGTTTGGTTTGGACCTGTTAAGGACAAAACACTCCAAAAATGATGTAGTTATTGCATCAACTCTAACCAATAAGTTTTCCTGTACTGAAGTGTGCAATGGGAAGGTTAGGTTAGGTTAGGTGAAGTGTGCAATGGGAAGGTTTTTGTACGGTCTATGTTGATCTGCTAATTGAGTTATTTTGTGTTTAGGGACTACTAGGTGCAACTTGTTACTAGGTTTATTTATCCGGCCATCTTGAATAAGGATATAAAGTCTTTTAGCATGAGAGAGCGGAGCGTGTGCGGCTGTATGTTTTATGTTTTATACGCAATTGATCGATGCGTAGACTTTCCAGTTTTACTAAAATTGTGGGAATGTTAAGAGTGCACGTTGTGTGTCAATCATATAGACGTACTACGACTATGTCAGGACAAGTAATCTGATTCTAGGTTTTTAGACTAAAAGATGTATGGAAGATAAGAATTGCTTTTTGCAAGCGTTAGGAGTGCTCTGGGGAAGAGCGGGAGTTTGCTGTTGATAAGCAGGAACCTTGTGGTGGGCTTTTGAGGAAAACTGGGTTGCCACTAGCTTAAGATATGCCGGACAGTTTTTATAGCTTGCGGCACTCGGCGCATAATGCTGCATGCTTTGACTTCTTTGTGTTTACACAGTTTGATGAGAAACAAGATCTCTCGGCTGGTAGAGAAAGATTTTCCATTCGTTCCCTTACGCTTGACGGAGAGTTGAGCGTACTCTAGAACGATTAGCTCTTGCTGCAGCGCATCAGAGTTTTTTCTGATTCTAATTGGAACGTGTAGTTCTACACGTTTTTTCTTGTGCAATATACAAGAAACGTTATGGCGCGGTTGATGGTTACATTCATATCTTTGAATGTTGCCGCCAGCCCTTGGAATACGGATTTGTCTTGTATTACAATGAGTGGCGGGCATCGTGTACCAGCACCCAGTGTAAATGCTAGTAAGTAAAGATTGTTGGAGAGCCTAGGAAGCTGCTGGCTTGAGCAGAGTTGGTTGTTTTGGCCTTATTGGCCGGCTGGGTTGTGGACTCTTTGGCCTTGCTGGCTCATGGATTTGTGAAGAGTTGGCTGATGGCCTATTAGTACCAGAAACTAAAAGGGACTTACCTGCATATTTCTTCTATTTTTTTATGGAGGGTTGGACCGGTGGGTCTGCTGGTTTGCTAGTGGTGGCTTTAGAGATAGTTTTATCAGGACCATGATCTGGGCTTTGAGGCTTGTGATCTTAGCATCCTGATCCTTAAGAAACTTTTTATTAAGGGTCAATTACCGATACATTATTGAGAGAATTTTCTTGCTGGGTACTTCTACTTTGGAATCGAAATCGTCATTATTTTTGATGTTTATACTGGACAGGAAATTGATTATTTAATTAAATAATCAATTGTCATTAGAGTTTGCTGATTGATTGCGTGTTTAATCAATTATTCTCACCTGATGCAACAAAAAATGCAGATTTACTTTGATTCGCTGCAGTCGGTGGTTTTTGTAGTTGTTGACTTGTCGGCTGCTTGCATTTGAGTGTTTCTTTCTGAATAAGTTTCTAAAAATTGGCTTCTTATATAGTTTTTCTTGGTCAATTTTCTTTTTTTTGTGTTTGGTTAATATTTTGACTTGACCGTGACTTGGCTATGTCTTGACTGGCTAGTGGTGAAACACGTCATTGGCGTCGGTCCCAGAGATGGTCGAGGGGCGGCGTCGGCGGTGCGAGGGGGGTTTGAAAACCCCTCGGAGACGGCATACGTGGTAACCGTCATGATTTCCTTGAAAGGAAAGCTGTGAACAGCCTGTGTAGATGGTGTTCGTTGGAGTGGCTTCCCGGTGCAATGACGCTTGGCATGGATGCGCCAAGCGTCCGGGCTGCAATGCCACGTTTTGTCCAGGATCTGATATGGCTCTGGAAGTGGTGCCGAGAGCAGTTAGCCAGGGGCGTTGCGGTGTTTGTTGTAAGGTAATTCTGGTTGTAGCGTTGTCTGATGTTTATCTTGGACGGTGTCGTTTGATGTGACGTTGTCGAGAGATTGGCGTAAACTGAGGATTGCCTTTTTTTTTGGGAGCTAAGCGGTAAAATCTTATAAAACAGTAGCAAAGTGTCGGATTTATTTCTTCTCAGCTTGAAATGCTTACCGACTAAAAATCGCCCAATAATGAGTGCCTACGGAAGTTTGATACTTTACGGTTCATGTACTTTCCTTTTAGAGATTAGTAGTTTGGAGATGGTTAGACTATGCCCTATAGGTTTGTGTGGAATTGGTTTTGTTTTGTTAATTGGTTAGTAAAGTTTAGGTGCGGCTACTTGATTCACTGGTCGTTTATAGAAAAAGTTTTCTCTTGGCGAGTCAGGTCAGATCAGGGTTGGAATGATTTGCAAGATTCTTAAAGTACTTTGCGGCCAAAGCTTCGATGTGTTGACGTATAGGGGGTAGTTCTAGGTCTGCCCGAATTTCTCTGTTTTGGACAAACTACGGAGCCCTGTGGAACAACTTCAGAGATTTATTTTGAAAAACTTCTAGTTTATTAAGGTGACAGTTAACTGCTGTTCTCTATACTGGAGACGCTTGAAGTGAAGATGGGTCTACTGATAGACGAGTAGAGCCAAGTTCTGTTCCGGGTTGACAGACCACTATTCCGACGCATCATTGGAACGAGAACGTTTTTTGCCATTTGTACATGAGTTTCTTGTCAAGATTAATCTCCAGATACTAGACAGAATCGGACCATGGTATAGGGACATCGTTAAGAAAGACGATCTCATCGGGTTTGATTCGCCGCCTTGTGAAGAGTACAGCTTTGCTTTTCTCTAGGTTGTTAGTGACTTGCCACTTGGCCAACTATTCTTTAAAGTTGTCGGTGGCCCTTTGAAGCCTTAAAGTGACTATTTTGGGCGACCTGGATAAATATAGGAGAGCCGTATCGTCGACAAACTGTGCCATTTTGACCTCGTGCAGCGGAGAGAGAATGGAGCTTTGAGGAACTACTGCCGTTATCTCCCAAGGAGTAGATATGTGATTTCCAAGCTTTACTTTCAGAGTTCTGCTGTCTAAAAATGAGGCTATCAGCGTTACAAGCCGAAGAGGATAGTTAACTCTATACAACTTGAAGATAAGTCCCTTGTGCCAGACCTTGTCGACGGCTTTGTCGACGTGAAAAAAGAACACTCTTGTGATCTATTTGACTTTAAAACCTTTTCCTAGAAGGTTTGTCACGCGGTTTAGTTGATGAACTGACGAGTGACCCTATCTGAACACGTGCTAGTGATTGGGGAGGATGTTGATCAATTCTGCGTGGTTTTGGAGTCTGTCCAAGACCACCCTTCTAATGACTGGCTGCTTATCGTACTAAGAAGATTGATAGGTTGATAGTTTTGAGGAAACGTTCGATCTTTACCTGGCTTTGGAATGTTAATTACCAGATCGCTTTTCTAATCTGTAGGAAAATGCCCAGTTTTAAGAATTGCATTAGCAATGCTAGTGAACACCATTAATGCTTTATGCGAGGACGCTTTGAGAGCTTTGTTAGAGATATTATCAAGGCCGGGGACCGTGCAAGATTTAAAACGATAATTTCTCTAATGCGAGAAGGTCGCACACTAGGGCATGTCACGTGGCCGTGAGTTTTTTTTTTTAACAGTGAGTAAGCACTTTTCCTTTTTTTTATGATTGACCAATGATTAATGGAAACGTTTCAGTGCGGCATTATCCGCCAAACTTTTGGGATGGAAAACCATGTTTTTTGTCTATCTGACTTTTTTGTTCTTGACAACATTAATGATGATGTGGTAGTCTAATGTAAAGTATCTGCACGTGTTTTGACTTATCTGGGGCATGATCTTAATCCGGTTATTGTTTGCAAATGTCAGGTGGGCCTTCAACGTAGCGGGGTTGGTTGTATCTACGTTAATTTCTTGGTAGAGGATGGGCTGGGAGCAGGTGCAAAGGAGTTAGGACAAATTTTCTGCCTCTAACTGTTAATGAGTCTACGTAGGTTGCTGCAGCAGGACTGACTGCAAAATTGTAGAATCAATTCAATTTATGCAACTTGATAGCGCGTGGTCGATCTCTTTGCGGAGTGGGCGGGTGTTAGCTCAGTGGTAAAGCGTTTGCATATTATGCGAGCAGTCCGGGGTTTGATCCTTGACATGTAAAAAAAACAATAAAATAATTAAACACTATAACTTGTTTTTCTTTTTAGAATAAAAAAACCTACAAATAATACAAACAATGTTGGAAGTCCATCTCCAGACCAGCTACCTCCAAATTGATAAAAATCACTTATTTGGAATAAACATTTTATTATTCCGCTGCAAGATGATAAGCAAAAAAAACTCTGTAAATGTAAAACTTGTACTTTTAATTAATAAATATTTGAATAATCATTTTAGATCACCCTGTATATAGTCGGGTTTTTAGGAGTCTGCGTAATATTCATTTTACCATTAGCTTTATTGTTCAAATAGTTTAGTAATAACTTCAAGACAAACAGTGGACGAGGAGAATATATCTCAGATGTTTACACAAGACAAGGGACGAAACCATTCATCCTACTAATCTTCATGAGAACTCATTGATTAATGAATTATATGAGCTTGCATAATTCTCATACAATTGTTAACATAATCACAACATATTTAGTAGAGCTACGTCATAACTAGTAATATTAATTATGATGAGACTATAGAAATGTAATAATTCAATATATAATTATTTTTGTGAAAGGAGGTGATAAACGTTGGTTTAGAAGGTTTCCCATATTTCGCATCCCATGTGTAATTTGTTAAGTTTTAAAGAGGAGATTTTGTTTCTTATATGGGCGTGTAAGATGGAACTCGGGGAGTATGAAGTGTGAAATAAAAAACCAAACTTGCACAAGTTTGAAAGTGGATTTTAAGGATAGGGAGCCAGGAATTATGGTCGCTGGAAGCAAGATAAAACGTGCCGGGAATACGGCCTGTCAATACTCTACATCTCTATACATGTTATGCTAGATTCGCTAAATTTGCACGAAATAGTTCTGTCGAAAATTAGCATCCTCAAGACTCTCTTTACTTCATTCAATTAACGCTCCATAATTATACTAAATAGGCGTTTTCAAGGGAAATTTACTAATTTGAAATGCCTCAACAATTAACTATTAAGAACTATTTGATTATTGTTAACTTTACGCTCCATTACGTTTTCGATTAAACTTTACTTGATTATTGTTTATTCACATCATCAGTTCCTCAACTAATTATCAAACTGATGACAACCATAAATCAACTTTCAATGTTTCAACTTCCAATATCTATTAGTGTTATTGCACAATATAACTTCTACAAGCTATTTGAGAAATAAAAAGACAAATCTCCCGTGAAAGAAGAATCTATTTCTGTCCCTTTACGCTATTTTCAAGAGACTTGTAAAGTACATTGAAGGATTTTGTGTGCTGTGAGAAAAGTGTTGCGTATACTGCATATTCACAAACGTATAAACTACTCAGACAATTTATATCAAATAATAATAGTTCCCTTTATACATTTTTTATGCTAATATGCTCTCTTAGATTTCTATAATAATAAATCTTTATTTTGATAATAAAAAATGTACATAATATAGTTTAATGAAGTGCTTTTAGGCAGTTAAAGACTAATCTTTAAAATATAACATCAATTTTATTAATACATGTAAACTTAAATACTTACATTTAATTCAGCCTTAAAAGCAGGATTTAGATTAAAACAGCATTACTCGATCATAACTTTAAAAGGAATTGATGGTTTTGATAATTTTTATGAAATAATAAAACAATTTATTATGTTTTTTATTACAAATTTGTTGTTACAATTTCATTACTAGTTTTGGTTCTACTAGAGCCTTCTATAGATGTAATAAAAAATGCGACAAAGCAATTGTTTACTTGATCAGACGAAGCAACAAAATTATAATAGTTTTGTTACTTCTAGATAATTTTAATTTTATACAATTCAATTTAAATCAAATTAAAAATTTAAAAAAATCATATCTTTAAGGCATTAACTTTAATTATAAAATATCAATTTATATTTATGATGAACAATCGAAACGTTTTATTGATGAATACTATTTTGCATATAAAGTATAATTAACTTTCTCTATATTTTCATGTATTCCTGAATACAATTTTTAATTAAAAATATGGTGAAATAAATAAAAATATGGTGCTTTTATCAATGATTTTTATATCATAAATGATAATTAAAAGTTGAAAAACCTGTTTGGAATATTTTTATAACTAGTTCTGACATGTTATCAATAACAATTAAATTAAAGACTGCATTCTAAAGCAAACAAAATCACATTTTTAAAGCCAAATATATTACAATACTGCCACATGCATTTTGTCTGTGTCATCCAATTTGATATGTTTAAATGTGCAACGAATAAATGGTCGGGTTTCATATGTTGTGTCCATCTTTCCTATTTCATTACCGTTTCAACTGCGCAAATATGCACTACTCGTTTCATTGTGTTTAGCTTTACATTCATTAGTTTTTGTGGTGTATATACTTTGCTTCATTGAGATAACATTTTATGAAGAAATACAAACATTAAAATCAGAAATTGATTTTTTTATTATTGCTTTGCATAAATTATCACAAAGAATAAATATGAAGCAGTCTAGAGTATCAATACATTTATACAAAATAGTTACATTGTCATTAAAATTATGTCATCTACAAAGTGGGGATTGGAAACAAACGGAATAGTTTATTGTATTATGAAAGACCATGACAAACACACAAACGTCGTTTAAGATCTTACTTACAAAAATGGCAATTTTTCTTTAAAAACCGTAGCTATATAGCAAGATGAAACTATTTTTGATGGCACACATCTTGGTATTGAGAGATTAGTGGCTCTATTAAATATTCTCTAGACCCACTTACAAACTACACAAGCCCCAATTAATGATAATTAATTAGTCACCCACACGTAATCACACAAATTACCCCAACCACACAGGTTGGATTATTATTGCAGTTCTGCTAATTCACTTTCTAATTTGCAATGTGGCCGGTTTGCCGTGCTCTGTTTTACTGTTAACAGAATGAACCAGCTTGTATTTAGCAAACTTGCGCTTGAGACTTGTGCCTCGGTTACTATACATAAAATGCATACGGGATGGTATGCGTGCGACCCCGGATAATCTGAGGAGCGGGCAGTGTGAGGCGCGCCTGTCTCGTGGAACGCTTTCGCTGATTTTCCCTGCCTGTCTCCGCTGACAATTCCGGTGTATGCGATAGGGATTTGTCTTAGCATTCAACCACCCTATATGGCTGCTGTATGCAACTACAACGCTTATAAGGGTCTTTCTTATACTAGCCATGTCAAGCCATCAGTGCCCTAACATGGACATTCTATCGTATGAAAGGACCGGGCATGTACATAGCACGTGCTTGATTGTCTTGTCCATTTTACATCCTTTACCTACACGTTGGATTGTCTTCAGTACCAATTGTGTGCATATGTTTTTTTAGTTGGCAGTGTTCTGTCATAATTTGCAAGTTTTTTCTGGACAGTCGCAAGTATTAGTCGGCTGTCATAGCGTTTGGAGCAGTCATTGCTTTCTTTGCTTTTGTCACGGTCTAATACTTATCGGAAGCAGTTGATGACGACGGCGGTTTTAGGCTAGTGGTATGCCTTTTCAGTTGTTAGTGCAATTTGTGGCTTGTTTCCCCTGAGAATATTTTAGGGAGTGGGACGATGTTCTAGGGCAGTCTGTCCAGGGGAATGCGTCCTGGAATTGAGACAAGATAACTCTCTAAGGTATTATAAAGTTTTAGCGGAGGTTGACAAAGGTATTGACCAGACTACCTCAGGCCCGTGATGACGCTGCTAGGTCTTGGCGGAGGTTGTCAAGTCATTTTCCAGGTAGTCCTGGTGCGGATGATTGGTCCATCGCGGCCAATTGATGCATCTTAGTATTCTTGGGTTTTGGTGGTAGCAGAGTTGATGTTTGTAGCCTCTGTTACCGGCCCGGAAAATTGTTGAGTAAAATTCCCGACCGCAACAAGCTCTAGAGTCGATGTTGGACAGTTGGACGGGTGACCTTGTGTCTTGAGGTTTGTCATTACGTCTATTGCAGCCTAATTGTAATGATAATAGTGATATGCAGCCTCGGAAATGCCAGGAGGTTATATCGATGATGGTATCCAAGTATAGTACGTCTGGGAACAAGTGTCATATAGAGATGACGTGCAGTTGTACGTTTTGGACTTGTTCTAACTTGTCTTGACTTGTGGGCGATGTGACCTTGAGCCGGTTAATTCTCAGCCGTAGATGAAGATGGTCGCTTATCCTTAAGAGTTTTTGTTCACAATAGAACATACCGCAGGCGCTATAAATCCTTTACCTGATGCGCTATCAAGAAATCCGAGCCCAAAATTTGTCGGAGAAGATATAGATGATGTCAAACGCTTACTACCACCTGGACCAATGACCCAGACTCAGAAACCAAACCGCTTACAACAGGCATATTCTCTGTTAATTTGCAAATACAGAAATAAAGAGATGCAACTCAACGTTTTGGGAGATGAGACGCTGGCAGCCATGGTGCAACTTTATCAAACGACTTGTCCACAATCTCAAGAAGTCATGAAGCAACACCGAGAAATGTTACTAGATCCTGAATTATCACCAGAAGACGACATTGGATATAAGGTAGGCAAAACAAAAGAATTTTTACGCACGCTGGAGGTGCACAACCAGCTTGTAGTACCACTTGATGGCCAGCAAGAGGTGTTAAAATTCCACAAGCAATCTTTAAGGCATTTTACTGGCCCCGGATCAAGAAAGACGTACAAACCTTTGTACGAGGATGCATAATGTGTGCTCGAACCAAAACGGGACACGCGAGAGCAACTATTTCATCTCAACAGCAAACCTTAGGAACGAATTGCTATTGATTACGTCGGACTCCTAGACGTTACACAAAACGAGAACAAATTTGCTCTAACCATTATGGACATAAGCACCAGGTGGGTTGAAGCAATTCCCGTCTTGGCCGCAACAAGCGACGTAACTACCAAGTTGCTAGAAGATAAGGTCTTTTACAGGTACGGCTACCCCAAAGTCATCCTATTCGACAATGGCACGCAGTTTACTAGCAGACACATTGAGAATGCAGTAAAAAGGTGGAAATGCCGTTACCCACGGCAAGGAAATGTGCCAAAAGTATACCAGCCAGGAGATATGGTGATGGTTAGGAGCCGAGCTTGAGGCCTAGCAAACAAATAGTTAAGCCCAAAGAAAATAATAACAACAGCAAGCGGACATTGTTATTGAACTCCATGTACCAACCCCCCGCAAAGCTTCATTTTGACGACATAAGACCAGTTCCAACGGTTAATAACCTCCAAGAGCGAATTTTTGTCAAACAAAACCCCAGCAACGTACATGGCTTATCTTATGAGAGATAACTTGACGACGACCTCCCCAATCAATATGGCTTACTAATCAAAATTTGGAATGACGGCAACCTCTGCTACGAACCCGGCTTACGCAACCGGACTATCCACGACAATGATGACACCGACTGCACCACCCTCGCACTTGGCCCTCTTTAATGGCTATCTGAAAAGTGATCTTTAGTCACTTGGCACAACCGTTACTCACCACGCTGGAACATTACCATGCTGGAATAGACAAAGGGAAATGATGCCAGAGACTACGGACCCTCGCAGTGTTGTCCCAACCTTTGGGGAAAAAAACATTTGATTTGAGAAACGATGTAGTCTTGGTTCTATGCTGTAACGGCGGCACCTGCTCCATTTGTAACAAACAGTCAAGATTTGAGTTATTAGTGTTAATTGCCTCTTTAATTGGCTTGCAATTGATACTAATTGACGGATCTTTTACAAGCATCTTCATTAGATGCTCCATCGTGTTTTGCATCTGCAAAATAGATTTCTTCAGTCCGCGGATTTTTGGGTCTAGGGTACGGTGGGATTCTTCGATTTCTTGCAATTTTGTCGTAACGATATTCATTGTTGACGACATAAGCGCATCCGTCACGTTGCTGGTGGAAAACTCCCTTGACAATTGCAATTGTACTTTCTTATTAAATTTTTACATTAGTATAAGATTTGATAGTTCCATGATTTTGTAAACAAGATGAACCGAAGCGAGTCAAACGGAGAGCAGTGTTATAAGTTGCAAAATAAGTTAACCTGTTGCACTAAATCGATGCTGAAATTCTATCTGATGGCGGTTAGAGCAAATTGACAAAAAATGACAATAACCATTACACTATAATTTTTTTTAGGGTTTCAAATTATCATTGACATGAACGCTTGGTGTGATGGTAGGGTGGTTGAGCATTTGTTGTTTAAGATGTATTTTCCACGTATAACACTGTATGTTACTGTGCTTAGTCTCAAATTAAAGCTCCAACTTAGTTCTACAAACTTTTTTATATGCAATTTTTGACATTTCCACCAGTGGCGGTTGTAATAATAAGTATTATTCTTAACAAAAATCTTATTTTGTTTTAAACAGTGGCGTCCTAAAAACCATTAAAAATGCAACTTTAGCTTAATCAAGCCACGCATGCTACTGTGTTTAGTTTTAAATGAAAGATCCTACTTAGTTTTACAATAATTTATGCAATTTTGGAATTAATAAACCAGTGGCGGTTTGTCAAAGTTGAATAAAAATGCAAAATATTGGTTCTGCGCCAAATAATAGAAGTGAACTGTGGTACAACATTATGATTTGTGATTTTTTCTGAAGATGACCAAACGATGCGCGTACAATCGCAAAAATTTTCTACAATTGTCATAAAGTCATAAAAAAGCTGTCAATAAATATCTAAAATGTTCTAAAACTGGTATTAATGTTCAAAAATTGTTTAAACTATTAACTAACGACAAACGTCTCAAACATTGCACATTCACAATCACACCAGTTTATGATTACACGCAAAAAGCTTTGATTTAAGTACCTCGCCCGCCCGCCCAAGTGTTAGATATCAAGGGATTGTATGTTTCCCGTCTCTACAAACGTCAGAAGTCATTTTGTTGAAAGAGAAGATGGTAATATCCAATCCCATGATGACTTACGCTTGGGTGGGTGGGCGGGAACACAAGTTTATGATTACACGCGAGTAGCTTTGCTTAGAGTTCCCCGCTCACCCGCTCAAGTGTTTGTTATAAAAGGATTTTATGTTTCTCTTCTATACAACGTTGGAAGTTATTTTGTTGATGGAGGAGATAGTGATATACAATCCTTTAATGATCAACTCGTGGGAGGGTGGGCAGGAACACGAGTTTATGATTACGTTACAAAGTGTTTGCTATTAAAAGATTTTATGTTTCCCGTCTTTACAAACGTCAGAAGTCAATTTGTTGAAACAGGAGTTGGTGATATCTAATCTCTTGATGACTATACAACGTTGGAAGTCATTTTGTTGATGAAGAAGATAGTGATACAAAATCCTTTAATGACCAACACTTGGGTGGGTGGGCGGGAACACGAGTTTATGATTACGCGCAAGTAGTTTTGCCTTGAGATCCCCGCCCACCCGCCAAGTGTTTGTTATCAAAGAATTTTATGTTTTTTGTTTTTACAAACGTTACAAGTCAATTTGTTAAAAGAAGAGATGGTGATATCTAATTTCTTAATAACTAACACTTACGCGCGGGTAGCTTTAATTGCAGTGCCCCGCCAACCTGCCCAAGTGTTTGTTACTAAGGAATTGGATATTTACCGTCTTTACACACGTCAGAAGTCACTTTATTGAAGGAAAATATGATATCCAATCCCTTGATAACTAACACTTGGGTGGATGAGCGGGAACACTAGTTTATGAATAGCTTTTCTTCCGAAGCGGTTTAAACATAACCTAACCTAACACAAAAGTAGAAAAATGTTCTACAATTGTCAAAGGTACTACACTGCACCAAATTACTACTAAATTGTCAAACGTTTTTTCTAGATTCCCAAAAACTGTCAAAAATATCTGACAACAAAACCTAACCTAACAAAGTTGTCAAAAGTACTTGTAAAAGCTATTCTAAAATTGTACGTAAAGTGACAAAAACTAAAGTGTCAAAATCTTCGAAAATGGTTATTAAACAGTCAAAACATTAAACAACTGTCAAAAATATTTTTAAATTGACAAAAAAAACTGCTCCAAATGTTTCTAAAGCATTCCAAAATTGTCAAATATTTTCCAAGTGTTTCAAAATTGACAAAATTTGTTTTAAGATTGACCTTAGATTGTCAAATGTGTGTTTTCTAATGTTAAGATCTTCTGGTCAAACGCAACTAAAGCAGTCTCAAACTGCTTTATTCTTGCTTTAACAACATCCATTTGAGTTGAAGACTCTTTGGCCTTGGGGACTGGGGGTTTTTTTGGCGCCTGACGGGAATTGGCTGAGAGCCTAGAGTTATTCGGAGTTTAGGAGGACTCACTCGGATCCTTTCTGGCCTTCTTTGGTTTTTCTTTTTCCTCACAGTTTGAAATCCCATTGGGGGCGAGGCGTCAGAGTGGACGGTGGATTTGGGCTCCAGCGTGTTCATCGGTTTCTTGTCGGATGGTCTGGTGCTTCGGCGACTTGGTGGGAGGCTTGGCGGGTGGTGATGGCGTTATGGCGTCGGGTTTTTGGAGCTGGTGGCCGGGCAAGAATTTGCATTACATGCAAATTTGTGGTCATCAGGGGAGCGTTTTTGGTGCAGGGCCAGCTTAAAATCCTTCCTCAGCTGGGTGAAGATGTCTTGTCTTGATTTCCCGGGTGAGGTCTTGCTTTAAATGGCGTACGTCATCCTTCACGCAGTCTACCCTGAACTCTTTGGAGTCTATGTGGTTCTGATATCTGGAGTTCATCTCGTTGGTCTTTGCATTAATTTTTTGAGCTGGTTTACCAGCTTTTGGTTCTTTGCGTACAGTATCTCTAGTATTTGGTCAATGAACAGCACGGGCACGGCTGGTCAAAGCGGTCATGACCGGTAATTGCCTGTAGTGCGGGTTGCAGTAAAAACTGCAGTTGAGAATTTACTGCAAAAATGTTCTTTATTTGTTTGGAAATGTTTTGAAGATGATTTTCAAATGTTAGGTTAGTTTGTTTTTTTTTAATTGGGTTTGATTTTCTATTGAATATGTTTGAGTCTTGAAGATGGCCTCCAAGTATAGATTTAATCTACAAATAGTCTTTATTTGGAGTGTATTTGTGATTTTTGGGCTGAATTGCTATTAAATTGTTTTGTTTTTGAAGATGATCTCTAAGTATAGATTCATCCTAAAAATGTTTTTGAAAACTTCTTTGGAGATTATTTTTAAGCGCTTCGGTTTTATTTAAATAGTTTTGCAAATAGGTATACATATGTATATCTACTTTAAATGATTGAAATCTGTATGGCTAGTTTTTTTATAATGTTTATAGTTTTTTTAATTGTTTAATTATTTTTTTTACTACAAAAACTAATTATAATAACTAAAACCGAATAAAAACATTTTATCGAGCTAACTACAACTCAATACTGGCAGTTAGTCTTTGTAGTACTGTATTTAAATTATATTCAATTGATTAAACAGAAACTAAAAACTATATTTGTAGAAATTCCAAATCAATTTCAGTATCTACGTCCTCTCACGCATATCCACTCGGGCTTTGATGTACAGTGAATAGATAGATGAAACCCATTCCTTCCTTTAAATTTATATAGAGTATGGGAATGCTGCTTACTTCGACATTTTGAATTACACCAATAAATGATGTATGAGTTTGTTAATTAGAAAAACAGATACATCATATTTAGTATAATATAAAGCCATGTTATGAATAAGAGTGTAGATACCGTAAATTGTATAGAATCCATTTTATTTATAGTTCGTGTTTCATAAATGAAATTTTCTATTAAAAATTCAATAGATAATAAAAAAGTGCAAGTGAGTATATAACATGCTAGGAATTATTTATCCCATGTAAGAGTTCACTGGCATGGAAAAATTTGAACATTGTAATAACTCAAAACAAAAATATGTAAATGTTGGGTAGCATATAAGTTAAAACTATGCAAATATTTTGTGCACTTAAAAACTTCATCAAGAACAGTACGAAGGCGCCTCGTAGTTATTTACATAACTTAATATCGCTTTTATTATTTAATAACCCTTTAGCAGGGTACGCAAATACATTAATCTACAAGACTTTGATAAATTATTATAGCTGTGAACAGGAAAAAACTTTTTTATCTTAATAGCAGGATGCTTACAATGTTGTAATATATCCTGACCGTAAAAATCATAATTAAAAAATAATAAGGAAGAGAAACATTTTTAATGAAACAAAAATATTCCGTTTTTTTTTCTATATTTCTAACTGAAATTACCTCGCGAATGTATTGAAATAAATTCAATCTGCGAGCTAAAAATTTGAATATATGTTTTATGTATCATAAGGTAACATAGTTTGCGAGCCAGGGGAATATGTTGAGCTTAATCAATAAATAAATATTGCTTTAATTAAAAAGTACTATATATAGGTATCATTATGATTGCCGGGCGTTTTGATTACTACATGTTCAAACAAGCAATATATATTCATATTATTTGATGATATTAAAATAATTCCATTTTATAAAAATCATGAATATTAATTTTGTAATGTATAATTTAATTTTTATTTAAATTTTTTTGTTGTATAAAAAATATATTCTAAAGATGTCCGATTTATTTCGTTGGAAAGATAAGAATTTGTGTACTGCAGGAAAAATAGATGTTCCAAAATTATCATAGCGGTTCCATAGAAATGACCAACAACAAAAAGATTCGTATCGCTTTGTACACACAGAGAATGTTAAAGTCACTATTATGACCTGCCTGAATTGAGAATATGCCACCGGCTTTATTTTTTTTCAATGCCGTGCAAAAATTGCACTCTAAAAATAGTTGAACTTTTTCAAAGCTAATATTATTTGAATAACACAAAATGTTTTCCTGTGTTTTATTTAAATTGTTTTTATTATAACAATTTAATCGAATTTTAAACTAAAATGTTTGTATCTTTATGGCTTCCGGACTTAAAAAGTTTAGTTTTTAATTTAATTTTAACCCAATTTATTTACAAAAAATTCAGTTTATTTTGTTCATTTTTTCAACAAACGTATTTAAATTGATTTGTTTGTTGTAATTCTATATACAGGGTGTCTCAAATTTTTTTTTTTTTTTAATTAAATTGCTAGATTAAAAAAAATGTTGTTACTAAGATGCGTTTAATAATATACGACTGCAATTATATTGTTGCCGGTTGCCGGAAATGTTTGTATGGATGAATAGGTCCACCGAGCAAATTAGTCTGTTAGCAAAACTTAATGCTAACTTTCAATCGGGATTTGACGTTTTTTTTTTAATTTCTTTACCAAGTTTTTGCTATTTTCTTAAATCTGCAGTCATTTTGGTTTTAAATATTGACTTGCGGTTTAAAATGTTAGACTCAAAAGACTTGAATCTGCAAGGAAACTTAATTTTAAGAACTAAAATTAACCACAAAAATACTAAACTGAGTTTAAATTAACTTAAAAGTTTTTAGAAACTATAGCTCTTCTCACTAAAATCAATCTCACGTTATTGTGGTTTTAAATGTTAAGTTGCGGTTTAAAAATTTGGATTTTTTAAACTTGAATCTGGAAGGAAATTTAATTTCAATAACTATATTTAACCACAAAATAATAAACTGAGTTTAAATTAACAATAATGTGTTATCTTTGCAATTTTTCAATGATTTTATGAAAGTTTTTGGGCTTAACATATATTCTCTGCTCATTTACTCTCAGAAATGTGTGTTTCCTTAAAAAAATTCAACATTTTTGAGCATTTAATGTTTTTTCTCATCAACAAATGAGTTTTTCTAGCAATTTTTCAATATATTTTACTCACAAATGTGTATATCATACAACTTTTAGAACGTATTTAAAAATTAAATGTATGTTATGAGCAATAAATGAGTATTCTATCCTATAAAACTATTCAATAATTGATTTTATTAATGGATAAAAGTATTTTGCATCCTACTTAAAATTTAGACTGGCTCTAATCGTTACTACCACTTAAATTTCTAATAAATTTCTCCTATCCAAGCATTTGAAGTTTAGAAAAACAAATTTTTTTTTTTACAGTAGTTTAAACACAAATTTTGTTTTTGACAGTTTTTTCCATGTTATACAAAAATTTAAGGCTGACTTAACTTTCCGTACGTATTGGAAATTCATTTCTACTTTGGATCAATGCTTTAGTGTTGCTGGGTAGACAAAAGTGGATTATTGGCGTGGACCTAATCGGTTTTAGAAATTTTTTCCGTGGTTTGATGGGTTTATTTAGTGAAAAGTTTGACGGTTCTTTAAATAACCTCAACCTTTCTTACTGAGCAATGCCAATGTTCTTTTCCAGAAATTGTGACAAAAAAGTCCAAATTGTTTGTGATGCCAATTTTTTGGTTGATTCCTTTCCGTACAGCTTTAGTATTACTGGGTTGTGGTCAGAATTAAGGTCATTGATGATATTTACGTTGTTTTGGAAATGACGTTCTTGAGTATTGCTCAAAAACGTCTAAAGAGTTGTAATGGATGGGTTTGTCTGGACCCACTACATGCAATCTTTTTTACAACAACGCTCGACCTTAAGCATTAGTTCTCAAATTGTTTTACGCCGAGTGTTTAGAGTTAAATACTACTATTTTGAGAAAAAGGTGAGGTTGGCATCAAAATTCGTTATTTTGTAGCAATTAATGGTCTGATGTATGCTTAGCTCAAGCACATTTACTACTGTCGCATTACATTTAAGCAAAATTGTGTTGGGAAAATCTATTTTGAAGTAGTCCACCGATCTTTTTGCAAAGATTATTGTTCTACGCTTTATGTGTACCACCGATAGTGTCAGCGCTTCATTTGGTTTGTGGACTGCATCATCAGTTTACATTCCAAAAGTAAACAGTAAAAGGATGTGAAAAGATTTGTCATGAGTTTCATTTGATACATACTCATTTTCTTTAAAATGGGGGCAAATTTCTTATTAGAAGACACTTGTGTTGGAAGAACTACAACATTTCTTGCTGCAGGTTTGCTGTGACATGCTGTCTGAGAACCAAATGGGATTTGGACACTAGTTAAAATTACTTGCGCACAATTAACAAACTGAGTGGATATGTTACCTTTATTTTTTTATTTGGTATTATATAACCTTGCAGATGAAAGGGCAGGGCACACTAGTTAAAAGTATTAGCGCACAATTAACTAATCGAGAGCCTGTTTACCCATTGCCTGTTTGTCATCAATGGACTGAACCCTTTTTTTAAAATTTTGTAACTACGTAGAAAGAAAGAAAAAAAAAATCTGTTTTATTATATCAAAAATAATGTCTAAAAATGCTTATTTTTATTAATTTCTCTAAAATAGTTGCTTATAAAACGCGTTTTTTTATTAAATTTATAAATTTTTACTTGTAAAATAATTGATTGTTAACCATATATTTGGGGTTATAGTAGAACTATTGTAAGTGCGCATGCGCAAATTGTTCAAATAGAAACTTGCGCATGCGCACCATTAACAAAGTGCTAAAACCAGTTTGCTACTGCTCTAAATATGTTTGTCTTAATAATAATATAATAAAAACAGTCTATAAAACGCATTTAATTAAAAGAATTCATAATAAATTGTAAATAAAAAAAAAAAAAAATTTATTAAATTAAAACGCTTTTTCTGCATAAAATTGTTTTAAGAAACGTTTATATGGCAATTTTATTGCTAATAAAACACAGTCGTTAAAAGAAATTTATTAATTATGGCTTAAAAAAATTATTTATTGCATGAAATACATATACAAAATTATTTTTTGATTTTTTCTATTTTATCAAAATTTATTTAGAAAAATAATTGCAAAGAAAAAAATTTAAAGTATCTCAGTAACGCTTTTAGCTCAAAAATACATTTACATTACATATTATATATTATTTTAATATGTTTGTATAAATTTTTCAGTTTTTTTAATACATTTTAAAAGGTTCATGAGGAAGAGACACGTTTTTGTTGACGTTAACATAATTATGGGTGTGACGTCATTTGTTGGCAAAAAAGCGGATATAGCCTGAGAACTGGTGTATAATAACACGTTTTTACGCACTCAATGCTTTTAAATTTTGTATATAGTACTTGGTACATGGCGTTATTATTTAACTAAAAAATTATATTTATTTTACATAAATGTTGACATTTATTGTTGCTGAAGGTTTTAAAGTTAATAATTTGTATAGACGCATTGCAAAGATTTGTTTATCAATAATATTATTGTAAACGGTGAATTTATAAATTATTGTTTTTTACAAGTAAAGTTTAACTACAGTTTTTTTGCCAACAATTAGCGCGTGACGTCATTTGTGGGCATATAACGTTGTAATGTAGGTTTTGCCATAAAACGCGCGGGAAATAGCACCCGGCTTGTTTTTAAATGTATATACTTTATGTATAAAAAATAATTTAGCGCAATTTAATCAAAAAATTGCTAAAAAACTAAATTTGTTGCTTAAGATTTTTAGTGGTGATTTACAACTACGTAGATTTATGGAGGACACTTTTCTGAACTTGAAGTCAGGTTTTTAAAAGAGTTTTGCAATTTGATGAAAAAAATATTTGGGGTTTTGCCTATTATCGTTAAAATTTAAAAAAGGGGTTAGTGCAATGTACGGCATTAAACCCTTTTTTAAATTTTAATTTGACAAATTGAAATATTTTGTCTTTCAACTACTCATCGAGTATCTACGTTGTATATTAATTAAACACTAATTTACTTTGGAACGGCTATTACCGATTGTCGCCAAACCATTTTCCGCCGTCAATCTATGCGACCGCCCCATTTCACTGAAGATAAACTTTTTTATTTTTCTTTATTTAGCGTCAACTTGCTTTACTGTTTTCCATTTGAGTCGGTCCGGTTCATCTATTTTTTATTACGGTTTGTTATTGTTCTCTTGTGTTTTCCAATTTTATGAATTGAATTTAAACATAAATATTAATCTGTGTAAGCTTGACAATATTTTGCAGTTATTGTGCAACTCCAAGGTTTCAAATGCCAGTGCACAGTATGGCTGGACTTAGTTGCCGGTCTGAGGTTTTTAGAAGATTTGCTTTGCAAGGCCAACATTTTAGTATAAACCTTGCACCCTCCGAAGTTAACGGGATGCGGGCCGTGGATTGGTGGTGGTCAGTGCAGTTAACACATATGATAGTATGATATGATAGTATGATAGTTGTAGTATACTAACGTTTAGCGATGTTCTCGTGTCGTTGACACTTCTGGTACTGAAGCTCAGTTTTTTGGGAATTGAATGAAAGCCATTTTGAAACAAATAAATTTGTTTCTTATACAATGTACGTTAATGGAAGAAAATGTAAGGGCTTTGGCAGTTTGTCCCACCTCTTTCTTTGTAAAGAATTTAGGCTTTTACTACGTACAAAAAAGAAACTAGAAAAACCAACAAAACCAAACACAAAATAAAACTTTTTGCAAAACCCAAAAATACAATGCCAAGAAGGCAACTGCAAACCAAAACTTTTTGGAATACTTTTTAGAGTCTTGCACTAACAATAAACCCAAATGAGTGTCTTAATTATTTGTTCAACTCTAAAAATGCAAAAACCATCAAACCAAACCATTTTAGATAAGTTTAATGAGCTGAACAGTGAACAAACATTGCCCCGTTTTTAGAAATGCACCTATCACCAAAAATTTACAAGCCAACTAAGAAGTGGCTCTGCAGCATACTGGCCAAAAATCAGTTTCTTAGAAGGCAGCATACTTTAGATCAATGACCTGGAAAAATTGCCAGAAGAATATTTTTTAAGGTACATTTGGAACCGTACATCTGATTAAACAGGTTGGCGGTTCCAAACTACCACCTGCACCCAGGACCTAGCAAGTTTATGATTTAAAAAACCGAATTGCAAGGAGGCCCAAAAGGTCCTACTTACGTACAAAGATTTTTGGGAACAGATGGAAACTTTACCAAGGTTTTAGAATATAACCTCTTCGGCCATGTTCTTTCCTACAAAGGAAGACAATGGAGAGCCGAATCCAACATTGGATTAATTATTTGCTTAAGAATTGGATTGTAACTATAACACTGTATGGAAAGACAGTGAGAGCTTAAGTGGGTGCCCACCTAGCGGTGTGGTTTTACTTCTACTGTGGTCACGGACGGGTTACGACAGTTACTTAACGACATGAGCGTTTTTGACGCTTACTGTACTTGTAAACTCGATACAAAGTGCAACTTGGAAACTGATACCTAATATGACCAGTCATATAACTATACAGATGTGATCAGACCTATCACTACTAGTGAATGTACAAAAGTTAACATATTTGCTAATAACGGAAGCATTATAAACAACTCCGGCAGTTTTACTTTTATTTATTAAAATTTTTGAACGACTATTTTATTAAATTAATTTAAAATTTATAATAACTTATAATGTAAATGTTGAATTAACGTATCTGTTGTTATGTTAATAATTATTTGACCATTATTAGAAGTCTAATTATAAAACTGGGCGTAATTATAAAACCAATATGATCATCAATCAATATTCCCCCAAAAGATATTCCCATCATGATTACAATAATGTAAACAAAGTCGAGCATTTTTATATTTCCATTATTTTTGTATTTCGTATGAAATGTAATAATCATAGAATGGATGGACGCTCATATCTCTAAAAGCGACAAGAATGAGTCTCGCGTTCTATAATGACTTACGATAGGCTAATAAAGCCTATTGGGAAATCAGGCGACTGTAACGAGCTTTCACAGCAAACAAGTATTTTCGATTCAGAGCCCTATCGTTCCAACTCTTTTACAAAACACTGATTCATATAGAATCAGTGTAAGATTTCATTTCACATAATTGATTTATATTTTTTTTCTGCGTGCTAACAATGTCATTACCTTTAACGGGAGGGTGGGAATAAAAAAATACATAAAATATATGAAAGCGCCATTTATTTAAAAGCATCATCAATCGAAAGAACTACACATCATGTATAAATACATCTTCTTATGTCTTCAATGAATTATTTAGTTTATCGATGCGGACGTGCCGATTTATTTATAACACTATGACAAATGGCATTCTTTTATGACTGCTATATGATGTATAATTAATAGTATTTATGTCTTCTTTTGCTTGCTCACATCACTTTATAAATGTAATGTGATAAGTAATTAAAAATGAAGGCGTAGGCGCGGGTTAGAGCATTGTAATTATATCCCTTTAATCCCTGGTAATTATCCTCGCAGTGTATAAGTAAAGCTCCCTGTAATTTATTGAGTGGTAAATGTAATCTTTGGTACAGAATGAAAAGAATCAGTTAAACATTATGTTGATTTCAGTAATGAAGCGCCTGATAAATGTTTAGGGGGAAAATAATTTATCCCAATTATCGCATTTAATTTTAAAATTAATTGCTATTATAATTATTTGAATATTATTTTAATTAGCTCAAATGGTATAATATCCGTTAAAATATTTAATCGAAAATGTGGTTTCAGTTTTATAATTTAATTCAAGTAAAAATAAAATTTAGTTTTCCACTAGAAGCAACTACCTAAGCAATGTGAGAAGTTAATACTCTTAAGAAATTGGTTTAATAGATTTGTGAAAGAGAGAAAAATTAATCTACTAAAATAAGATCGGAAAATGTTGATTACTTTTTTGACTACTTTTTTGACTACTTTGAAGAAAAGTATTTCAAAAATGTTTAGAATAGTGGTACCATACATAAATTAAAATATTTAACCACACCGATACCTGATTTTGGATAGGGTTTACCACAAGTGTTTTTAAGAAGAACCTTGCAACAGGTATGAGGTTAGACAATTTAATAAACTCAAAGCTCAACAAAGACCAAAAATCATTGGCTCAAACTATCTAACAGGTCATACTATAGTCTAAAACCGGACTCTGCAACAAATAGATAAAGCCAAAAAAACCCATTACTATCAGATTAAGAAACACCCAACTAGGGTTGCAACTTAAACGTGACATTAAACTCCAGGTATTGGCAATAACCAACTTTCAGAAAATTACAGTAATATGCAGTTATGGCTTTAAAGGCAAAGTTTTGGTGTTCTTCTTGATGCTTGCCAATTTATATGCATCTATAACCTTTTTAACGTGATTTGCTATTTTTGGTTTGTTGTCTTTTATTTAATAAAAAAAATTGGGCCTAAAAAGTTATTGTCAAAAAACCCAATATTAGTCTACTGAACGTTTTAAAGTTTAGAAAGCAATTGGGGTAATTTTGCAAGATTGTTGCTCATGCCCATGAAGGTGTTTTTGAAAATCCTTTAATTTTCTATGGTTTTCTTTTGTTGAACAATTTTTCAACAATGGCGTACTACTACTGGGCATTATTGGCATTGCTGGGCGGTTCTGCAATAAGTCTTTTGGGTTTGTTTTTTTTTTGTTCTAATTTGTTGCTATGAGTATGGAGAAAATAGATGTTGTTGTGCAGAGAATGCAAAATACAATAAAAAATCGTTTAGTATTTTAAAAGCATTGTCCAAAATTTAAATTTTTGTAAGTTATGCTTCCATTTGCACAATAGCTTCTACCTTGCATTGGTGACCTAACATAGTTTGGTCAACAAATTTGCTCAAGGTGTAACGCGCAGAGTTATATGTACAAACTAGCTATCCTTTGAAGACAAACTACCTTCAGTGATCTTCCTAGGCAATAAGATGTGACCGCTTTGGAAACTTCTAAAATACACTCTACATCTCACTTTTGACGATAACTTAGATGATCTTTTATAACAAAATATTACTTTAATTGCTAAAGCTACTGAACGTTAACAGTTTTTGTCAAATTAGCAGATATTCTTGTTTTGGGAAGTCTAGCAGCCTGATTTGGAATTTGTAGTTGTTTAACTAGAAAAAATTGATAAATTTGAACTATGACAATAAATTTTGCAAAACTTTTATTTTAGAAGCGCAGATAATGACTCCATATTTTGTTTTTGCCAAAGACAGATAGAACACTTATCTGAGTATGGCTCACTATGATGAGTGCATACTTGGGTTATTTGATTGGGAAAATGGTTAGGTGGTATTGACTCTGACTACACCGATGATGTGGCGTATAAAGTTTGAAGTATAAGGTCTAGTTTGCACTCACTTATACATACTAAGTGCAGTAAAACAAAAATAGTTGCTGCTGAAAAATGAAGTGACAAGCGTAGAAAGGTTCAAAATAATTCTGTTGTGGTGAAAATAAGTTGAGGTTCTAGATATATGGTCTTCAAAATGACAGTAAAAAGCAAAATTGCTTGGGCGTTTAATTTTTGTTTGCTTTTGATAGATCCAGATGTTATAAAGAAAAATGCAATGAGTTTGGGGTTTTGATGTTGTTATTAGTTTTTTAGATAGTTTGAAGACACTAATTGTCACAATTTAGATCAATAAATTGTCACAATTGTTTTTGAAAAAAGTTTTTCGGGATAATTTGGTTTTTATTTGTCATTTTATTGACTGGGTAGGTATATTTGCAAGCACATTTTGGTAGATGTTGCTTGGTTTGTTTTTACTCACTGTTAGGTAAAATGGACTACCCAATGGATTGCCTGCAGGTGTAATCAAGGTGTGCGTTGTAGTAGATGTACCTGTAAACTAATCTTGGTTGGTTTTGATTTGGCTGATGGTCTGTTTTGACTATGATACTTTTTAGCTACTGGTGTACCTCAACTGCTTTGGTGGTAAAAAATGCAGCTTGTATGAGTTTCTTTACTTTGATTAATTAATGTTGATGTCAAAAGAAGACATCAGTAGATAGGCTAGGAGAGTTCTGGACCAAAAATTTTATAAGAATTTACAAAAGGGTTTGAATTCACGTTTCCTACATTTTGGATTTTTGGGAAATGAACCAATTTGAATGTCTTACCTTTTAACTAACGGTTCAAACCGTTTCAACGTACTCTACAAATGGTTTATAGTTATTTATTTTTTATATTTGATCACTTCTCAAAAATCCAAGATGGCGGAAATGTGAATTTAGACCTTCATGTAAATTTTTATGGGTTTTTGGTCCAAAACACTCTTAGCCTATCTACTGGCTCCTTATTTTGGCATCATTTTCTCAAATTTTTAAGACATATGCATCATTTACCTGCAGATTGTTTAGTTTTCGTAGGTGATGGTGTTATAGGTCATTGGTGGTGTTGAAAAGCTGTTGGTTGTTAGTCTTTGGACGCCTTTTATGTTATTTTTAATTAGGACTGTGATGGTTTTGACCTACGTTGCTGGAAAATTGTGTTTTTTGTTTTTTGGTTTGAAAGCGGTCAAAAGTTAGAGTTACTTCTGTAGGCGGGTCAATCATCTGGTGTGTAGTACGGCTTCTTGAACATTTTTTAAACAATTTTTAGCTTTATGGATTTTTTTGTGTTTATTATTTTCCATCCTGTTTTTGATGTTTTTGACGATTGGTGTTGCGTTGTATCCGAGTAAGTACTATGTAACCACTCTGGAGGCTCTTGTTGCAAAAGATTTACTAAGTTCTTGTTGGTTGTGGTGTTATATTTTTTTTGCCATTTTTCCTCTTCTTTGTCCATTGTTTGTTCCGCATTAGGCACCATTTGTTATCAACGCGTTTTTGAAAAATTGACTGGAAGGCGTTGGCCCCAGGTGACAATGCGTGGAGTGTTTTTTAATTGTTTTTGTGTAACTTTTTCTGGAGAATTTTTTTAGGTATAATGAATACTACATAACTGTGGAGGTTAGACCCGGAGCCAGTTTTGGGTTTGTTATATTGAATTTTTTTAAAGTGCAATGAATCTCCGATTGGCTCCAGACTGTGGTGCAAGGGTTGGGGTTGTTGTTCTTTGTAGCATTACTTTTTTGTGATGCAACTTTGTTGTTGTCATTGTCTTATAACATTCAGATAGTTTTGTTTTCTACTATCTGCACTAGGCCATGTTCTTGAATTTATTGGTTTTATAGATTGCTTAAAGGTGTAACTAACCTGTGCGTTGTGGTAGATGTTCCTGGAGCTTAATCTTGGCTGGTATTGACTCTGAGGTTGTTTTGGCTTGATAATGTTGTTGCTTTGGCTGAATAGTCTGCTACAACTATTTATGGTTTGGCTTGCGCTTAATTTGTTTTGATCCAATGGGTACTCCTTATTGCAGCAACATTTTTTTAAACCTTTAAGACTAAACCATCATTTACTTGCAAATTGTTTGGTTTCCGCAAACGATAATGTCGTAAGTCGCCAGTGGTGTTGATTGCCTGGTAGTTGTTAGTTTTTAAGAGCCTCTATTTACTTCTAATCAGGACTGTGATGGTTCCTAGTTTTTTAATTGTTTGGTTTCTTTAATTCTCTACATTTTTTAATGTTTTGGCTCTCTTTTATTGTTGATGATTTTTTTTACGTAGGTGAAAATGTTTTCTAATTCAAAAAAAATCAGGAGTTATTTTAATAGACTGGTTGATCATCTGGTGTGTAGTCCAGTTTCTTCAAAAAAATTTAACCAATTTTTAGGTTTTTTTTCTCCTACCCAGTTCTTCTTTAGTTCATCTTATTCTATTATGTTTTTATGCTTCTTTTTTTAATCTTGTTTTAGAGCGCTTCAACGACTGGTGTTTTATTGTAGCCGCTTAGTGCTTGACTATTTTGGAGGTTTTGTTTTAAAAGATTTTCTAGTTCCTCGATGGCTGTGGTTTTATCTTTTCTTCATTATCTACCATTTCTTCTTTTTGTACATCTTGTTCTTTTGTACATTTTGCTTTTTGCCTGTGATGGGCGCCATTTGTTATCAACGCGTTCTTGACTTGAGAAGTCCTAAAGCGTCGGCATAAGAAAACAGTGCGTGGAGTGTCTGCTTTGATAGTTTTTGTGTGTTTGTGGGACATATGCTGAAAGAGTTTTTAAGATGCACTGAATATTGCTTTTTGAGGTTGCCTGAGAATCACCCAAGTGTTAGTGATTAAGAAGTAGGATTTTTTCTGAAGACGTTAGAAGAGTTTTTGTCCCAAGAGGTGGTGATATCTTTTCAATGGTAATTATGCTTGGAATACTTTATCTACCCACCCAAGTTTTGGTGACTAAGAGGTTGGATATTTTGACGTTCCTAAAGACGTTAAAGTTTTTGTTACAAAAGAGTGTGGTGATCATTTTTCTTGATGACTGACACTTGGGTAAGTAGGTAGGCCACTCTAGTTCAAAATACTTTAGTGTTGGTGATCAAGAGATTGGATATTTGTCCTTCCTAAAAGCGTTGAAGAGTTTTTGTTACACGAGAGGATGGTGATATTCTTCTTCTTGATGACAGACAGTTGGGTGGGTGGGTGAGCCACTTAAGTTCAAAATACATGATGGTAGTCATGCTTGGAGTACCCCATCTATCCACCCAAGTATTGGCGACTAAGAAGTTGCATATTTTGACGTTCCTAAAAGTTAGAAAAGTTTTTGTCACAAGAGATGGTAATGATCTTTTCTCTTGATGACTATTACTTAAGTGGTTATGTAGACCACTCCAGTACTACATACTTGATGGTAATTATGCTATGGACTACTCTACTTACCTACTCAAGTGTTGTTAATCAAAAGATTGGATATTTCTTTTTTAAAGACGTTAGAATAGTTTTTGTCACAAGAAAGGGTGGTAATATCCTTTTTCTTGATGACTAACATTTGGGTGGTGTATGGGCCACTCCAGTTCAAAATACTTGATAGTAATCATGCTATTTAGTCACAAGAGAGGATAGTGATATCTTTTATCTTAATGGCTGACACTTAAGTAGGTGGATGGGCCATTTCAGCTCAAAATACTTGATGGTAATCATGTTATGGGTACTCCCATCTACCTACCCAAGTGTTGTTGATTAGAAGTTGAATATTTGTCCTTCTTGAAGACGTTAGAAGAGTTTTTGTCACAAGATAAGGTGGTAATATCTTTCTTCTTGATGACTGACAGTTGGGTGGGTGAGTGAGTCACTCCAGTTTAAAATACTCAATGGTAATCATGCTTGGAGTACTTCACCCACCTACCCAAGTGTTAGTGGTTAAGGGATTGAATATTTATCCTTCTTATAGTCGTTAGAGTTGTTTTTGTCACAAGAGAGGGCGATACCTTTTCTCTTAATGACTGATACTTGGGTAGGTGGGTGGGCTACTCCAGTTTAAAATACTTGATGGTAGTTATGCTATAGAGTACCCCGTCTACCCACCCAATTGTTGGTGATTTTAAGGTTGGTTATTTGTTTTTTTTCTAAAAGCGTAATAAGAGTTTTTGTCATAAAGGAGGATGGTGATATCCTTCCTCTTGATGACTGACACTTTGGTGGGTGGATGGACTACTCCAGTTCAAAATACTTAAAAGTATGCTTGGAGTATCTTACTTACCCACCCACCCAAGTGTTAGTTGTTAAGAGGTTGGTTATTTATCCTTCTTGAAGACGTCACAAAAGTTTTTGTCACAAGAAAGGGTGGTTTGTTAGATGAGTGCTCAGAGAGAGATGTAAAAACTTTATTTTGAAGAAATCTTAAAATAAAACGTAGCAAACGTTTTTTCAGTTTTTTTCAGCTTCAATTTTATTTTTGTAGTTTGTTAGCTTTTTAAAAAGTTTTGTCTGGAGCAGCACATGTTTTTTTTTGTTTTTTTTTTAATTCTTGATTTACACTCTGTTAGATGAAAAGTTATTTTGAACTTTCAACCACATCAGAAAGAATCTGCAATAACCTTACTTACAGAAGAGAACTTTAGTTTAATTTAACTTTTAGTTTAATAAAAAATTGATTTATGTAAAAGTTGTACGTGTATTGCATTTATTAGGAATGGTTGAGGCGACCGTAGCACAAGGGTCTAGTGCGAGGACTGTTGAGCAGGCAGCTCGGGTTTGATTCCCGTCAGCGGCAATATCTAATTTGTCAAATATATTTTGATACGGTCTTCTTCTTCGCAAGGCAATGACAAAGCAAAATATTTGTCTAGTAAACCCTTCTAGTGGTGTGGTGTTCGGATTCCACGTTAAAACTGTAGGTCCCGCATGTTTGTGTAGAACTATTATCGCACACTACAAACATACGAGAAGGAAGCCTACGCTTGTAGCAAACACGGCACTATAAGAAGAAGAGGAATGGTCTATAGAAATAACAAAATAAATTAAAATTTTTGCACACTTAATCAGTGTGCCTATCATTTTACAATTTACATAAAATCACAATAACTTGATACATTTTATAAATAAAAATGTGTGAGAGGTGTTAACACAATATTTTAATTAATGTAAAATCTAGAATTTTATAATATCATGCAGCGTTAATGATACTTATTTAAAATTAGTGTTCATGTAAGAGAGAAAATGCAAGCAAAAATTGCACGAAACGCGAATAACTAGTTTAAAACTAATATAAAAATAATTTCTGGAATTGATCCTGACATAGTAAAAAAATATTCAAAGATTATGTTAAAATATTCCAATAATTGCATGGGGAATTCTAAATATATCCACGTAAATTTCAACGCCACACGATTTTCTTGTATTTTTAGAGGTTTACTCAGAATGCAATTTTACAAACACGAAATATATGCATAAATATTGCATTGTTAAATAAATATGATGACTCCATTTCACACAAATAATGTGTTAAGGTTTGAATTAATTATATTTATTATTGTTATATTTTATATAAAAATACATATTCATGTTTTATTGTTCATATATTTTAATAATAATATTGATAAATGCGTTTTATATGAACAATACAGCAGTTTTTTATTTTTTATTATTTTGCTATAAAATCTGGTGATACGAGTAGTATTTTCAGTTAGTCCTGTTTGAACATCTAACTTAATACTAACCTAAGCTGGCCCGATCCGCAAATGAATATTTCATGATCGCAGGATCTCTCTTTCCCTCGGCTTTTCTAAGAAAATATGGCCGCGAATTTCAGTGTGCCCGTTAATGATGGCGTTGGCACGTCAGCATTACTTAATTTCACATTCATTTTATTCTTAATTAAATCAAATATTTCCATAGAACTAAGATAGATAGTTTAAATGTAGAGTTCGCATGTTAAATTTTATTACTTCAAATACGGTCTTAATTAAACTATTCTTTAGGACATAATATCAATCAATTTCCCATTTGTATTAATCATGGAACGTGTCAGTGAGAACATAGCGGTTCTATTTCGTAATAGTTTCCAATAGTTTGAAACTTGACGATATTTTTACAAAAAGGTACTCAAACTTATATAATTGTTTGTTTTCATATTGGTTAATTAATATAAGTATTAAATTATTGATTAGTTTAATATTTTTACAAATTATTTAATTTACAAAAAATAAGAGTTAGCTTATCTTATATTAAACTAATAAAACAGATTTAAAACAATTATTCAGGTGTCTTGTTTGCGTAGCCGCATGTTTTGCGTGTCTTATCATCATCGTTAAAATGCCAGGTGGAATTGAGAAGTACGTAATCAAAGCGGATAAAATTCTAGTCCGCAAATCTTATTATTAAAAAAAGATTGCTACATGACTATCGTGATGATTGCATTGGTCTAGTGGATTTAGTTAGATTATTTCTTCTTGATTGAATTTGTTTATATACAGGATGTCCTACGACGTGAGGTCACAACTTTGCAATACACTTTATAAAACGGTTTACTTAAGAGCATATTTTTATTAGTTTTTATTAGACTGACTCTATTTGGTATACAGATTATGTACACAAAGTTGTGATTTTACGTCGTGGGACACCATGTATATGCCACTGTTGGTTTTTAGCCATTTTCTTAGAATTTTTGAATTACTGGAGAAATTATTTTATCTACTCCGGACTAAAGAACCATTTTTTCCATAAAACCGTCAGATTGTAGTGTTGGAGAGCGTATAAACGTTTGAAATGTTATTAAACCGTCAATCAAAGATCAAATGGCATGATCAACTATATTGGCAAAATTTTTAACTGTAGGGATTGTTGTTACATATGCATAAAGCTCCAACCATGACCAGTCACTCTAGTTTGCAGCAGTATTACGCATCGTCGTTCATTTTGTTTTCCGTTCTCTACTTTTGAAGATTGGAAAAGTTAGGTGAATGGCGTTCTTTGTACATATTTTTGTTATAGGTTTGTAAAGTGCAAGGATTGTCGTTCTTACTTTGTTTACTAAAATGGACATGAAATTAATTCACTTTAGTTTTTTGGTTAACAATAAAGTTTAGAATTCTCTGAATATGTTTTCTGGGTTGTACCTGAGTTGTAGGGTTAAATGCTGTGCTTCTTGATGTTTTGTGCGTTTAGCCTGGTAGACGAGAGTTTACTTTGTTTTTCCTTCTTTATTTTGCGCTTTATAGCTATTTTACATCGCCCCAGAAGTCTTACGACTTGTATGAAGGGGGTTGATGGGGCCAACGGCTTATTAGGTGACTTCCGAATCACCCCGGTGGATAAAAAGCAAAATTATTATTTTAGTCATATTTGGGGATCGAACCCCGGACTGTTAACGTGCTATAACTGAGCCATCTCACCGTTTTGTGAAGTTGACAAGGTGAGTGTACTGGTCAGCTATGATAATACATTTTACGTTGTTTTGTTAAGCTTTGTGTTTACATTTGGTTAGTGGAAAGTTGGTCTAAATAGATTTAATTTGGTGTGACCTAAAGGAATAAACAAGAACAGGTGGTTTGTTTAAAGACCACTGTTACTGTTGTCTGAACCTGGAATTGGTTTAACAAGGACGCAATATTTTGATAATGATTTTATCTCCGCCTATTAAGTTTTTTGCTATGTGTGTGATGAAACCTATAGTTGAGTTTTTATAATAAACAAGTTGCAGATAATCCCAAAAAAAATTGTTGTTGCCACAGTTTATAAACAAATAGAAGAATTATCATTAAAAATTCTTGGTCACGGACAGAAGCATACTTGGAGCATTTCCAGTCTTAACCATGTTTAGTGTTAAAGAAGGAAGTTAAAAACTAATATTTGGAATATCTCAACCCTGTTGAATAAGTGGTTTTTGTAAACCATTCTGACTGTAGATGTGGTTTATTTTGGAAATAATCTCATATTAGATTCTTTGATGTGTAGTGGAACTTTTAATTGAGTTGTGTCTATAGGTAACCTCCAAGAAACTTGTTATTAATAGAGTGCTTGGACGAGTAGAAAAACTATCACCAAGAAACCTTAGTCATGGACAGACAAATACACTGGACATATCTATATCTGCTTTCTTGTTGAACTCCGCAACCTCTGGTTCTAGCTAGGGCTTTATTGCATCTGGGAAAAATGTTCAAAAGGTTTTCAACAAACACTCATAATCTGGTTTACAACATAGCGGAAGCTACGTGAAACCCTGGTCGGCCCAAGTTCAAGAGCTCTTAGTGAAGAGATCCAGTGGGGGTGGTGTTAGCAACGGTGGCATTCTTCAAACAGATTAAAGTTGTTTCAGCGTACGCACTCACACATAGTGCTTACGCTACGAATCCAATCACTTAGAATGTTTTCTTACGTGCACAATCACCCAAAGTGTGCTCAATACGGACACGCTTATTAAAAACGAAGGAGTTTAAAGCTATCTTCAGTGGCCGTAATAAATGTTACTCTTGGCAGACAGTGCAGTATTAAGAGTATAGAGGCAAACTTCTGTGCGGATGGTATGATTGAATCTGGATTAGACGAGACGAAGTTGCAGTAGGCGGGTTCGGTGGTGAAAGGGATGTTGAAGGCAAAATTTTAGCCGAAGAAATATTGACTGAGTGTGCCATTTGGTGCTCTACTGGGTTTAAAGTGGAAAGTAACTGTTTAAAGAAGTTTCAGTTGTGAGCCAAAAGCGCAAAGTTGCCAGGAAAAGGGTCCTAGGTTTGCAAAATTTTGAAAACCACTGCTAGCCCGCTTGCTATTGGTGCATGAATTATGGGTAATTTGTGTCACCTGGCTGCTGTACCATTAGAATACTTCAGGCAATTCTAACCGTAGCTTTGGTACCACAACATTAACTCTGTTTTACTGCGAAGAGAATCTACCGACCAGTGGTTCTAAGAACATTTTCTAGAGATATCTTTACCGTGTTTGCCATTTTGGTGCTCTATTGGGTTTAAAGTGGAAAGTGATTGTTGGACGGAGTTCTAGTAGTGAATCGCTTAACTTTTTGTCGAAAAACGCAAAGTTTTTAGTAAGACTTAAATTTTGAAAACTGTTGTTTGTCCACTTGCCATTAGTAGAGCAGTTAGTGAGATATGCGTAAGTTACCCCAGCCAGAACCAACGGTAGCTTCAAAACCACAATATTAACTCTGCTTAACTGCGGAGAGAAACTACTATCCCAATGACTACCACTCGGAGACAACTACCGGCCGAGATTACCTACTCTTGCACGTCTATCCTATGTCAATCTTTGCTGAGACATTGAGTATCTTAGAAAGTGACTCCTGCCTAATCTCCCGAATAAAAAAAATCAAGCTAGAAGCTCTGCATAAATTCCACATTAATAACCCATTTTTAGACATTATTACAAGCTTAGAACCGTTGCTAACCAATGTTTTGTACAGGCCTAGACTAAAACACAGAGGATGGGTTGGTAACAAATTTGACCTAACGTGATGTTTTGAAAAACATAAAATTAGTGCAATTACGGCTTCAACACGACAATTCCGAAAAAAAATACTGAACACTTGATAAAGAAGTACTGGATAAACTAGCAAAATCAGAAATAGATGAAAAAAAAGATAAGCCAAAGAACATGCCAAAACACTTGATAGAATGCTTTTTTTATGGCCAACAAAGACATCAAAACTTACAACCTTATTATAAACAAACGCTATATGGTGTTTGACTAATGGTTTCAATCAAAATTGCAGTCACAAAAAAACACTAGAATCTCCAAAACCTTCAGCAGATTTTTCACAAAACAGTGCTAAACTTTAACTATTTAAGTCATTTCTAGGTTAGGTTAGTTCATTTATTTAAGGTCGGTCTATTTTTGCCGCCAGGGCCAATTACCGACGCCAGAGGCTACCAGATTTGGGAATTTATTTGTTAATTCAGAAATTTCAACCTAAATTATTGGGTTTTTAACGTGCACGCAACATCAAGGCAGTACACAAAACCTACTAAAGTTTTTTTTTTATTCGAAAGAAGGCGTACTCATTACAACACAATTTTACTTAACCAGAAAAACTGACCTTACAGATAGAGGACTCAAACTTGAGACTTTTAGTGTAGGGTACTCTAACCGTAGGTCATTTCTAGCTTGGGAATGTTTCCATATTACAACATTCCTGGGACCCAATTAAATAAAATAAAAGAAGAACAAGATAGAAAAACATGAAGAACAAGCGGTTAAGAACGCAAAGTAAAAAAAAGCATAGAGGCCAAGGAACTAGATGGGAGAAAGATTGAAAAAGGAAATAGGATAAAAAACATAACCAAGATGGAGGAAGAGTAGAAAACAATAAAAAAAACAAAACTTCAAACAACCTGACAATACGGGCAATGCAGTTTGAGTCTATGCCAAACGTGAAAACAGAATACCTAGCAAGATTTGATCCAAAGCAGGCTATAAACATAAATTCTTTGACTAGAATCAATGAAGGGTAAATTTATAACTTTTTGGTTGCGTAAGAAAAAAAAGAACAACCAAAGATAGGAAAGACCTTAAGCAAAAAAGTTTTTGATAAAAATCAAGTGACAACTAACGTCACTGTTGTCATACATTTTCACAGGCAATTATATTGGCACTTGAAAAACTCAACCGTCTAAAACAACTAGGCTATCAATAGTTGTTACACACTTTAAAAACGAGGCAAGATAGGACCTTTGCTAACCAGCTTTTAGCAATATTTAAGCAACGCAAGAAGAATGGACTTTAGAGTACCGTCTCTTTAAATGATTGAGCTTTTGACGACTACTACATGACATGCATAGACGTTGTTATGAATTTTAAATGCACCGTTTTTTGGAATGTAACTTAGTCACTAATCTAAGACAAAATAGAAAAGGCCATTATTAAGAAAAAAAATAGTGTCAGAACTTTTACCTCAACTTAAGAACCTCCAGCCTAGCAGCACCACTTAAAACCATTTCCACTACTACTACCTGCAAATCATTTGGGCATATGGTTTGTGGTTGCGGAAGCGGGCGGGAGGCTTTTGGTAAAATGAGTCGAGGAGTTAGACATTAAAAATGTTTCTTCTGTTGGTATTTATCCCTGCATAAGCTCTTACCCAAAGTGCTGGTTGTTGAGAGTACTTAATTAGGCTTTTGTAGTACGATTTAAAAAAAGAGTTAAAAAGTTACAGTTACAGTGGCCACAATAAATGTTACTTTTGCTTTGGGTATGTAATGCTAACAAGTATAGAAGCAAGCTTTACTGCAAGTAGTAGTGCCGAATCTGGATTAAACGTTGCAAGTGTTTAGCCTGTCGGTGAAAGAGATGTTGAAAGCGATATTTTGACCGTATATTTTGTTTCTGTAGTTAAGGATTCTAGATTTGTTTGGTCAAAATGGAAAGCGCTTGTCAGGTAGAGTTCTAATCGTAGGTCACTTGACCAACTTTTTTTAGGATGCTAGTAGGTATTTAGGATTTGTGTTGCAGGTAACCATATCTTTTACTTTGAAATTGAAGTTTGTGTTTTATTTTATCTACGGAGATCTTGTTCACGATTGTCCTTGAGGTTTGGTTTATTGATCAATAATGTTAAAGAAAATAGAAGCAAAAAGAGCAAAAGACAAGTCGCTTCTGCAATGAATTGATTAAATTAAACAAACATCATGTAGCACTGCTTATTAAACTACATCTCCAGAAATAGAGAACAATGAAGGCAAATAGTGGGAAGAATAAAAGAAATGGAGTGTCAAAATCAATTGGTTTACGACTTTATTGCCTGGAGGATACAAAGAAGAAGAAGATTTTTAGAAAAAGAATCAGTTTGACATTTAGAAGTGTCTACAACGAATGTCACCACTATTAGTAAAATTGTCCAATTTGCTGCACGAGTTTGTGCGAAATTGTTATGTTTTGGACTAATAGTAGTTATAATGCTTATTTGTCTTTTGATGGAACTCTTTGTCAGAATAAAAACCACAAATGACCACCGGCATGCAAACTTGACAATTGTGGTGACGGGTAATTTGATGTTTTGTTTGGTAATTAATTTTGAATAAAAGGTTTGGAATTACGGTCTTTTTGGTTTGTATAGCTATGCCGCGCTGAGGAAATTGTTGGGCTTAGCTACATGTTTCTTGGTTTAATGTAGTGGTAAGATCGGTGTCAATTTGTTTGTATGATCTCTTATTCTGGATAACCGCGCTATGGCCAGCTTTTTTGTTTTTTTTTTTTTTGGTATTTTGGAAATACTTGTTTTTATTGTTGTTTAGACTTCTTTGTATCCTTTGGATTTGCTAAAGATAGCTGCTTGCAGTTGCTGGTTTATTTTGACGTTTGTTGGCAGCAAATAAAGTTTTTCATATCAGCCTACTTTGGGGTAGCAGTAGTAGCCTGATCAATGCAAGACATCGTAAATGTATAAGGCAACTTGAAACATGTTAGATCATTGTTGTGCGTTTGCTCAGCCTGTATTTACCACAGTCACTTTTGCAAAGCCATCAGATTACAGGTAGGACGACTGAAAGGTGTGGTTTTTTTAAATAATTTATTTTATGAGGTTTGTATTTAGTTTTGGACGTTCCAACGTCTCAAAGTTGTTGAACAAAATCAGCTTAAGAAATAGCGCATAAAACGTCTTGCGGCTGGGGAACTTTAGACGGTTATACATATAAACGCACACACGCGACCTGAAGACGGCCTCTACCCTCCGTCTTTTTGTTCCGGCACTCTTTGAGCCACTTGCAAAAGACGCACCAGTAACAAGGTTCTAATAAGTGTGGATGTTCTTTTCTTCTTGCTCTCCTACATTTGCATTATTATATGGTTTTATTATGATATAATTAAAGAAATAATATTGTATTCATTTTATATTTAATTCAATGAAAGTAATATACATTAAAAGTATTGAATCTATAATTAAAAAAAATTTAAGTATAAAACCTAATATATACAGTAGCACCATAAAATAACAATAGAGAAAAAATATAAAAGAACGAGTGTGTTGGCAATGCATTAAACGCAACCTGTAATAGAGCAAAAAAACAAAAAAATAATTAATGGAATCCACCCTTATTCTACCGTCTTTTTCTTTTTATAACTCGCGTAGTATTTTCGAATCAATAAAGAATGCCCGCTTTTATTTCATTTTTTTTACTTACAACTAGTCTTCCTTTTGTTTGATTGAGCAACGTTTAAAGGTATCGTAAAAATTTAATAAAGAAAAGAAAATTAGTATGGCTCGCGTTTAAAACATCTAATAAAAAGTGGCAGTATTGAGACACTTCAATTTCTTGGAGCGATCCATAGTTAGAAGCAATGAATTTTTAAGGTCTCAGATTCCAATTTCGTATAGGAGATGGACTCATCCTATTAAAAAGTATCGCTCACTTGGGTGGATGATATAAATGTGTGTGATTTTTTTTTCTTTGAATGACATCTTAAAAGATTATATTTATTTTATCGACTTGTCTACATTGTCTGCTATATTAGTACTGTTTTATATTTTTATTTTGATTAAAATCGTGACCCTATGCAACTGAAAACCACGGCTCTTCCAACAATGTAATTTAAAATACGCCTCATATTAAATAACAATTTTTTTAGAACAGAATCATATTGTTACTCGTTAGGCAACTTTAAATTGCACATTTATGTATAAAGAATTCTGTCAATAATTATTGAAATAGTTGAGAAATCAATACAAAGTAAACTATTTAAATCACTGGATGTAAATTAAACGGCGCTTCCCATCTTAATCATTCTGGAAAATTGATTTCCTCCGTTTTACGACTACAAATTTGTCTTGTATTTTATTACCATGTAAAAATTGTTGCTTTAAGCAAGTCGATTATTTATAGAAGCACGTATTTAATCCACCAAACTAATACTGGATAAACTATGAGTTATAACGGACAGGAAAGGGAATATCTTGTACGTTAAGTACTCCTTTCACACGCCATGTGAATCCAACGCTGTTATTTACTGTCACTTTAACTTAGATATTATTAATATGAAAATTATGCACAACAGGAATTCCAATTGTCGATAAATTAGAGCACAATGCTAAACAATTCCGACAAAGTGATAAAATTTATATCCTACCTTAACCATAAATTGTTATTTAATTAACGCTGCGGGAAAGTGAAAAAGAACCTCAGCCCCATCTTATATTTTACGAAGTCCTATGGCACCTATTATTAATGGCTTAAATATATAAATCTCTTAATTGAAATTGTATGACTTGCTACACATTTAATCCACTTAACAACTTGTTTTCTCTAAAAAGATTTAAATGTTTGTACTGAAAAACATTTTTAATTGTGTTTACATAAATAAAAAATTACAATCAGTATACACAAATTTAACAAACTTTTTTATAATAATTCACTTGAAATAACAGTTTTCAGTGTTGCCAACTTTAGATCTTTAAATATACATTTACGTGGATCAGTGTTACCAACTGTAGGTAACATTTAATTGTTATAAAATAAACAAAACACATTCACTATGTACTTTAACAGGAATATATTAAAAAAACCGTAACTAGTTTTAACTTTTACAAGGCCATCATTGGACGGTGGTACAAGTTGGGGAGTGGGAAAGCGTATATACGTTTTACTTGATTTCAATTGTGAAGTTCAAACACACGATATTTGGTGCAGCAGTCTGATGTTTAGACTACTGCACTACGCTCTTTTTATTAAGATCTAGGGCAGTTGCAACCTGATACAAAGATCTAACCAATCCGAAATTTCTAGGAAGTTTCTGGTTACTGTTTGAATTTTTACTGTTTTTTCCAGAACGGCAAAACGTTTGATGGCGGAGTTCAATCATTCTATTTGTCAAAGCCTAACTCGTACTTACCTACTATCTTGTATATGTTTGCTGTGCCTACGATTATTTCTGTTTGTGAATTCAGTCCGTGCTTTGGGCAATGATGCTGGTCACGTCGGTAGCAGGTAGTGCTGCAATGTTGATTTGGATCAAAATTTGAATGAGCACTTTTAGGTTGCTTTTTTGTATTTAGGTGTAGCTCTAGAAGCAATGGTATGGTGTGTCAAACTGACTGTTGTAAATTGCTGCGGACAACTAAGTTGGTTATAGTAATTCTAGTAAACATTTTGATCAAGGCTAAGTTGCCGTGACAGGATTGTACAAGATCTTTGCATTTAACATACAACAAAGTCCCAACTTTGGGTTTACTCTATTTTTTTTACCGTTTCCCACTTTAGATGTTAAAAATGTTGACTTGTACCGCAGTTTGCTTGGTTTAATGGGTTTTCGCAATAATTCACGCAATATTGTCTTGCAATGTACAAAATCGGAATTACCACTTTTTATTATATTAAAAAATACTCAAATGAGCACTTAGAAGTTTTTAAATTTTAAGTAAATTACAAAAAAATTACATTTTTGTAATTTACGTTCAAAATTTCTCACATAAATCAAGTACTTACTTGCAATATTATCTTGCAGAGTAAAAATTTAAATTTTAAAATACTCAAGTGAGCACTTGATGGCGTTGGAACTTAAAATAACAAAAAAAATCAATTTCCGTTAAAATTTCATGACGTAAATCAAGTTTGCGCAGTAATAACTTGGAATATTGTCTTTAAATCTGAAAATTTGGAATGTGCATATTTGATTTTGATAAAAAATATTTAAGTACTTAAAAACTTCTAAAGTTTAAATAATTTATAAAAGAAATCAAAATTTTGTAAATTCCGTTAAAATTGCGTGTTTTAAATTGAGTTTGCGCAAAAATTACTTGCAATATTGTCATACAACATAAAAATTTTGATTCAGCACACTTGATTTTAATAAAAAATACTTAAGTGAGCACTTAAAAGATTTTAAATTTCAAATAATTCACAAAAGAAATAAATTTTTTGTAATTTACGGTAAAATTTTGACGCATAAATCAAGTTTGCGCGGTATTTACTCGCAATACTATCTTGCAATGTGAAAATTTGGATGTAGCATACTTGATTTAATAAAAATAATACTCAAGTGAGCACTTGATGGCTTTGGAACTTGAAATAACAAAAAAAAAATAACTTCCGTTAAAATTGCATGACATAAATCAAGTTTACGCAGTAATTACTCGGAATATTGTCTTTAAATCTAAAAATTTTAAATGTGCACACTTGATTTTGATAAAAATTATTCAAGCGTGTACTTAAAAGCCTCTAGAGTTTAATTAAATTATAAATAAAATGTTATTTTTGTAAATTCCGTTAAAATTGCTTGTCTTAAACTGAGTTTGCGCAAAATTTACTTGCAATATTGTCATACAACATAAAAATTTTGATTCAGCACACTTGATTCTTTAAAAAAATATTTAATTAAGCACTTAAAACATTTTAAATTTCAAATAAATCTCAAAAGAAATCATTTTTTTGTAATTTACGGTAAAATTTTGTTGCATAAATCAAGTTTGCCAGGTATTTACTTACAATACTATGTTGCAATTTAAAAATTTAGATGTAGCATACTTAATTTAATAAAAAAAATACTCAAGTGAGCACTAGATGGCTTTAGAACTTAAAATAACAAAAAAAAAATAATTTCCGTTAAAATTGCATGACATAAATCAAGTTTGCGCAGTAAATACTCAAAATATTGTTTTTAAATTTGAAAATTTGAAATGTGCACACTTGATTTTGATAAAAATTATTTGAGCGTGTACTTAAAAGCTTCTAAAGTTCAATTAATTTATAAAAGAAATTATATTTTTGTAAATTCCGTTAAAATTGCGTGTCTTAAATTGAGTTTGCGCAAAAATTACTCGCAATATTGTTATACAACATAAAAGTTTTGATTAAGCCCACTTGATTCTATTAAAAAATACTTAAGTGAGCACTTAAAAGCTTTTAAATTTTAAATAATTTAAAAAAGAAATAATTTTTTTGTAATTTACGTTAAAATTTTGTCGCATAAATCAAATTTGCGCAGTATTTACTGCAATATTATTTTGCAATGTAAAAATTTGGATGTAGCATACATAATTAAATTTAAAAATTACTCAAATGAGCACTTAATAGCTTTGGAACTTAAAATAATTAAAAAAAAAATCAATTTCCGTTAAAATTGCATTACATATATCAAGTTTGCGCAGTAATTACTTAGAATATTGTCTTATATTCTAAAAATTTGGAATGTGTACACTTAATTTTTATAAAAAATATTTAAGCGTGTTCTTAAAAGCCTCTAAAGTTCAATTAATTTATAAATGAAATCATATATTTGTAAATTCCGTAAAAATTTTATGTCTTAAATTGAGTTAACGCAAAAATTACTTGCAATATTGTCATACAACATAAAAATTTTGATTAAGCACATTTAATTCTATTAAAAAATACTTAAGTGAGCACTTAAAGCTTATGTTTTTTAAATGATTTACAAAAAAAATATTTTTTTTGTAATTTACGTTAAAATTTCGTCGCATATATCAAGTTTGTGCGGTATTTACCTGCAATATTATCTTGCAATGTAAAAATTTAGATGTAGCATACTTGATTTACTTTAAAAATTACTCAAGTGAGTACTTAATAGCTTTGGAACTTAAAATAATTAAAAAAAAGCAATTTTCGTCAGAATTGCATGACATAAATCAAGTTTGCGCAGTAATTACCCAGAATATTGTCTTTAAATCTAAAAATTTGAAATGTGCACACTTGATTTTGATAAAAAAATACTTAAGCGTGTACTTAAAATTTTCTAAAGTATAATTAATTTATAAAAAAATCATATGTTTGTAAATTCCGTTAAAATTGCGTGTCTTAATTTGAGTTCGCGCAAAAATTACTTGCAATATTGTTATACAACATAAAAATTTTGATTTAGCACACTTGATTTTATTAAATAATACTCAAGTGAACACTTAAATAATTTTGTTGTAATTTTTGTTAAAATTTTGTCTCATAAATCAAGTTTGCGCTGTATTTACTTGCAATATTATCTTGCAATGTAAAAATTTGGGTGTAGCATACATAATTAAATTTAAAAATTACTCAAATGAGCACTTAATAGCTTTGGAACTTAAAATAATTAAAAAAAAAATCAATTTCCGTTAAAATTGCATTACATATATCAAGTTTGCGCAGTAATTACCCAGAATATTGTCTTTAAATCTAAAAATTTGGAATGTACACACTTGATTTTGGTAAAAAATACTAAAGCGTGTACTTAAAAGCTTCTAAAATTTAATTAATTTATAAAAGAAATCATATTTTTGTAAGTTCCGTTAATATTGCGTGTCTTAAATTGAGTTCGCGCAAAACTTATGCGCAATATTGTCATACAACATAAAAATTTGATTTAGCATAATTTTAATTCTATTAAAAAATACTTAAGTGAGCACTTAAAGCTTATGTTTTTTAAATGATATACAAAAAAAATATTTTTTTTGTAATTTACGTAAAAATTTTGTCGCATAAATCAAGTTTGCGCGGTATTTACCTGCATTATTATTTTGCAATGTAAAAATTTAGATGTAGCTTACTTGATTTAATTTAAAAATTACTCAAATGAGCACTTAATTGCTTTGGAACTTAAAATAATTTAAAAAAAAGCAATTTCCGTCAGAATTGCATGACATAAATCAAGTTTGCGCAGTAATTACCCAGAATATTGTCTTTAAATCTAAAAATTTGGAATGTACACACTTGATTTTGGTAAAAAATACTAAAGCGTGTACTTAAAAGCTTCTAAAGTTTAATTAATTTATAAAAGAAATCATATTTTTGTAAGTTCCGTTAATATTGCGTGTCTTAAATTGAGTTATATTATTTATTAATATTGTCATACAACATGAAAATTTTGATTTAGCACACTAGATTCTATTAAAAAATACTTAAGTGAGCACTTAAAAGCTTTTAAATTTCAAATAATTTACAAAAGAAATATTTTTTTTTAATTTACGTTAAAATTTTGTTGCATAAATCAAGTTTGCGCGGAATTTACTTGCAATATTATCTTGCAATGTAAAAATTTAGATGTAGCATACTAGATTTAATTTAAAAAATACAACAGTGAACACTTAATGGCTTTGGAACTTAAAGTGATTAAAAAAAAAACAATTTCCGTTAGAATTGCATTACATAAATCAAGTTTGCACAGCAATTCCTTAGAATAGTGTCTTTAAATCTAAATTTTTTTAATAAAATTACTCAAGTTGGAACTTAAAATAATAATAAAAAAAAATTTTTTGTTAGAATTGTATGACATAAATTTTGTTTGCGCAATAATTACTCGGAATATTGTCTTTAAATCTGAAAATTTGGATGTATAGGAAGTTAAAGGCACAATGTCTTGCAGAGCGTTCTTATTCAGCTTAGAAGTCTTAGTTAGCCCAGAAATTTTTAGCAAATGTTTTTGCGGTGAAAAAACGGTCAAAATTGCAGGTTTTGTCAAGTAAAGGCTTGTGATATACTTTAGTTTTGAATCTTTATAATTTATTAATTTTTGCACCTTAGGTTATAGTGTAAGGTGTTTTACCTTACTCACGTTAAATCTAGCCAAAAGCCGTCAAGTTTGCGGATGTTGCTCTAGAGATTGGACAAATTTGTTTTGCTTCTTTGTTGTGTGGATTGCTAAGGATTAGATTCTATTATAAGCTCATGGGCCTATTGCCTGAGTTGTAGTCAGACACTAAATGCACTTTCTTCTAATATAAATTGCAAATCTTTAGTAGTCAACAACTATCTTTAGTGTTTGATGTTCTACCAGCGGCTTTGTTGAGTTGTAGATCAGATCGGGTTTTGGCTGAAATTTGTAAATCTATGAAAACAAAAGTGATTATTCTTAGCACTATAGGTAGTGCATGGTAGCTTGAGGGTTAAGCGTTGTAATTGGTGCTAGTTGGCTGCAGGCATTTGATATCCAATATTCCTTTTGCTTTCACCTTTTGATAGTCACTTTTTCAGTAAGTTACGGTTGATCACATCTGATAGATAAGTTTAGGTCTAGAAACTTTTTGGCGCCAATTTTTAACTTTTGGCAAAGGAAAACCAAAAGTTTTTTTGATGCGTATTGGTGGAGACTACTTGCGTTTTTGGCTGTAACGTTTTGACGTAAGAATAACATCAACTTTGATGGTGCATCTATCCTACAATGTAGCGGTTCTGAAAAAGAGCGTTGTAAGCCAAACACAAAAATAATAAAAGATTTGTTAAATATAGTTTACAATATACAAATTTCTTGTAAGCACCGAGGGCACCCGAGTGCGCAAAGAGTTACACAGCCAAAAACGCCATGACAGTAAAGTTTGGGGAGTTTTCTCTATTTTACGCTCGCAGACTGGCCACGATTGATAGACGGCTGCAACGTCTTGCATAGTTTTTGAACATCGGTCCTGGATTGAAATGAGATGAGATGTGAATTTAAATAGTTTCACTCTAAACTGGACATGGAGAACTAGTTACTTTGATACCCAAGAAAAGAGAACCATTAAAAACTTAGCTTTTGCGTAGTTTTATATTTTAAAACAATGATTATTATCAAATCTGAAAACTAATATTTATATAAATGAACATGCTAAAACTGTTTATAAAATTTTATTAATAATTAACTCAAAACTAGAAATAAAAGATTAAATTTTATTTATTGTGATTATTGGCCAGGTTTTATTATATATCTTTGATTCTGTATTGTTGTAAATGTTTTTATGTTATTTTAATATATTCATAAATTATTATTAGTCACGCACCTACCTCTAATGCATCTATGCAAGCCAGGTCCATCTCTACTAATCACAACACAGCGGCGTCTATTATTGTTAATTGTTATTAAGTTGGTCTGACGTATGTCAATGCTTCGTATTTTCTAATTATAAACAATTTTAATGTTCTAATTGTTTATAATTAACCACGCACCCACCTCTAATGCATCTTGCACTCCTGATCTATCTTAACCAATCACAGAACAGCGGCGGCCATGTTTGTTAAGTGTCATTAAGTCAGTCTTGCGTGTGATTGTACTTCGTAATCTAGGTATTGTGAATTATTATAATTATAAACAACGTGTAGTGTTCTAATTGATATTAAAGTGCCGTTTGCTACTACCAGTGGGATTGCAAAGAATAATCAGCATAACAATCGGTAAGCGTTTAATATGTAATGTAATCCGTTTTGAGTTCAATGACTCAGCTTTTATTGTTAAATCAAAAAAGTATTATCAAATGATTCTTCTCGGAATCTATAATATAAATTTGCAACACAAAAAAGGGTATCTCGGCAAAATAGTTTTTATAGCTAAAATAAGTTTGATGCCCAAAAATTATATTTATTAAAAAATATTACATAAATAAAATAACATAAAAGAAGCATAATAATTTATACCTATTTACAAATACTTAACAGAGTCTATTATTGTAGTGTACGCTTTGAATTATTAAAGCATTAACGCCCTTGTATTGGGCTTAGTGTATTGACCTAATATTTTCATCTAAAATGGTTTAGAATTATTAAATGGATTTGATTAATTATTATTATTTATTGATCAATTGTTTAAGTAATGATAAACAATTACTAGAAATGGTTGGATTGGAAACAGTTCAAGCATAGTAATCCCTATTAAATAGTTACCGGAAGGAACGTTTATCTATGTTAAGAAAATAATTATTATAGCTGTCTATGCTCTTGGAAAGCTGTCCCCAACTAGGTACCCTGCAGGGAAACATTCATAGTAACTTTTCCAACAATTAAGAGAAACTTCTGATGTAATATATTAAATATTTCTGAATATTTGAATATGAAGGTGGTGTAATGGGCCATAAAAATATGAAGCATACATGTTACAGCTTACATTCATTTTAAGTGCTACTTATGTTAATTCTATCACATTACTAGATTGCTTTAATTAATACAATTGATTTAAAATTGCTACAATTCATTACATTACTTTTCACGGGATATTTGTTGCCTCACACCACATCAAGGCTCAAAATCAGTTTGAATGACATATTGAATGGCATGTAATTGCAACAAGGTTGGTATCGATTTCTTCAACCCTTCACCCAATTGCATTGCAACATTTATACAAACATTATAGGTTGCTGCTAATTATTTGTGTCACTGTTTGTTTAATATTGTTTGGATATTAATATATTTTGTTAGTTCAAATGTATATATTTTAATTAAGCATGTTAATAAATATTTATTTTATAATATTTAAAAGTCTGGTAGGTATGTGTGTACAAGAGGTAAAAAAACTATTTTTATTAATTAATTTGTTTGCAAGGTATTGAAGTTTAGCCTTGTGACGTGTGTTTACAGTTAGCGCAAACAGAAAAAGTGATGGTATTAATAGAAATTGTAGGAATTTGTTTTGACAGTTTTTTTCTGGTTGGATACAAGGTAAAAGTTTAAGTGAGTCTACACTATGTTATTTTTTAAAATCTGGAGTAGGCACATTCTTTTAAAGGCGTCAATAGACAATACGATTTTGTCACTATCGGTAAAAGATTTTCCAGTAGAGTTGATTGTATCAATTTTTTTTTTTTTTTTTGAGTGCTGCAGTGACAACTTTAAGTTTCTTCTAGGATTTTTTGGGAGGAGTACGGTTTGAATGTTTGGCAGTACAGGGCAGGTACGATTGTGACTGAAAAAGTTTTTGTTGTTACAGATGCCACCAATTGAAACCACACGCCCACAAAATTCAAACTTAGTTCTCGCTTATCCACCCAAAAGTTTGTTGTCTAAAAATTGAATTGCAAATACTTGGGCGGGTGGGCGGGATTTTTAACTTAGTTCCCGCTCACTTACCCAAGTGTTTGTAGTCAAGAAATTAGATTGCAAACACTTGGGCGAGTGGGTAGAGACCAACAATTAAAACCTACACGCATAATTTTTAACTTAGTTCTAGCCTACCCACCCAAATATGTTTATTAAGAAATTAGATTGAATATACTCTGAAGCTAATAGACAGGTACACCAATAATTTATTAGAAATTGCAATCAATTATTCTATTAAGATTGCTTAATGAATTTATATATTATTAAAATTAATTAAAGTTTGGTCAAACAGTGTCTGAAAAATACTAAATTCAGTAGAAACAGACTTTAAATTATTCACAAAATATATTCATTCTTTGAAGAACTCAAAGTTTGTAGATGCAGCATCACAAAAACTGGAAGAAACAACCAATCTTTTAATAACAATTTTGGCGGGTGCTGGTCAAATTGACTAAAAAATTTCAGACCATTTAATAAAATTTTGGTTTTCTAAAAAACGTTGATCAAGTTTTTAACAAAATTTTAGAAATTCCTGAAAAATCCTTGAAAATTTTGATCAAAACTTTAAGAAATATTTGATCAAACTGTGGAAACTCTAAAGTGTTCTAAAAATATACAAATTTAGAAACCCAAGAAGTTCAAGAAATCTTTTAACAACTCTAAAAAGTCTTATAAAACTTTAGATATACTTGATCAAACTCTAGATACTTCTGAGATCTTTTTAAATACGTTGCTAACTCTAAAAACTTTACAGCAAATTTTTGAAACTTTTGAAAATTTCTAAAAATCTTTAAAAACTCCTGAAAATTTATAGGAACATTGATCAAATTTTAAAAAATCTTAAAATGTTCTAGAAAGCTTTGACTAACTATAGAAACCTTTGACCAAATTTTAGAACATTTTGAAAAGTTTTGACCAACTCTAAAAAAACTCATAAAAAAATTTAGAAATATTTGATCAAATTTAGAAATTCTCAAACTGTACTAAAAACCTTTAGTCAATTCTAGAATTTTTTTTTCAAATTATAGAAATGTATGAAGAGTTTTTGATACTTTTGATCAACTCTAGAAACTTTTGAGAAACTTCAGAAATATTTGATTAAATTCTAAAATCTTACTGAAAATTTTAAAAACTTTTGAAAAGTTCTAAAAACTTTTAACTAACTCTGAAAACTTTTGAGGATTTATAGAAACATTTGATCAAATTCTTAATACTTTTAAGATGTTTTAGAAAGCTTAAGCTAACTCTAGAAATTTATCATTAAATTCTAGAAACACTTGAAAAGTTCTAGAAACTTTTAACTAATTTTAGAAAATTGTTAAATTTTTGATAATTTTTAGAAACGTTTAATATAATTCTATTTTTAGAAAGCTTTAGCTTACTTAAAAAACTTTTTACCAAATTGTTTTTTAAAAATTTCTAGAAACCTTTGACTTGTTCTAGAAACTCTTAAGAATTTTAAAAAAATTTTGATCAAATTCAAGAAATTCTAAAATGTTCTAGATATATTTAGTCAACTTTAAAAACCCAAAAAGTTTAAGAAATCTTTTACCAACTCTAAAAAATCTTGAACAACTTTAGATTTACTTGATCAAACTCTAGATACTTTTGAGATCTTTTCAAAAACGTTGCTAACTCTAAAAACCTTACAGCAAATTTTAGAAACTTTTGAAAATTTTTAAAAAAATTCTAAAAACTCCTGAGAATTTATAAGAACGTCGATCAAATTTTAAAAAATTTTAAGATGTTATAGAAAGCTTTGCCCAACTCTAGAAATCTTTGACCAAATTTTAGAATATTTTGAGAAGTTTTGACCAACTCATAAAAAATTTTAGAAATATTTGATCAAATTTAGAAATTCTTAAAATGTATTAAAAATCTTTGGTCAACTCTAGAATTTTTTCTTTAAATTCTAGAATTCTATGAAAAGTTTTTGAAACCTTTAACCAACTCTAGAAACTCCAAAAACTTTACTGTTAGTTTTAGAAACTTTTGAAAAGTTTTAAAATCCTTTAACTAACTCCGAAAACTTTAAGAATTTATAGAAACATTTGATCAAATTTTTAAAACTTTTAAAATGTTTTAGTAAGCTTAGGCTAACTTTAGAAATCTTTCACTAAATTCTAGAAACACTTGAAATATTTGATTACATTCTAAATATTTTTTAGATATTTTAGAAAGCTTTTGTTGACTTTTGAAACCTTTTACCAAATTTTAGAAACTTTTAAGAAGTTTTAGAAACCTTTGACAAACTCTAGAAACCCTTAAAAAATTTCAGAAACTTTTGATAAATTTTTAAAGATTTTCAAAGTGTTTTAGATACTTTTGAAACCTTTGACCAATTCAAGAAACCCCTGAGAAACTTCAAAAATAATTGATCAAATTTTAAATCTTCTGAGATGTTCTAGAAAACTTTACAAACCCTTTACTGAATTCTTGAAAAGTTTTTAAAAGTTTTGAGAATTTTTAGAAACATTTAATATAACTCTAAAAACGCTTAAGGTATTTTTAGAAAGTTTTAGCTTACTTAAGCAACATTTCAGCAAATTTTTTTTAAACATTTCTAGAAACCTTTGACCAACTCTAGAAACCCTTAAAAAATTTCAGAAACTTTTGATAAATTTTTAAAAATTTTCAAAGTGTTTTAGATACTTTTGAAACTTTTGACCAATTCAAGAAACCCCTGAGAAACTTCAGAAATATTTGACAAATTTTAAATTTTTTGAGTTGTTTTATAAAACTTTACAAACCCTTTACTGAATTCTTGAACAATTTTGGAAACTTTTGACAAATTTTTGAGAATTTTTAGAAACATTTAATATAATTCAAAAAACGCTTAAGGTGTTTTTAGAAAGGTTTAGCTTACTTAAAAAAAATTTTACCAATTTTTTTCTAAACATTTCTAAAAATCTTTGACCAACTCTAGAAACTTTAAAAAATTTCAGAAACATTTGAAAAAACTTTAAAAAAATTTTAAAGTGTTTTAGATACCTTTGAAACCTTTGACCAATTCAGGAAACCCTTGAAAAACTTCAGAAATATTTGATTAAATTCTAAATCTTCTGAGATGTTTTAGAAAACTTTACAAACTTTTCACCAAATTCTTGAAACTCTTCAAAAGTTTTGGAAACTTTTGACAAATTTTTGAGAATTTTTAGAAACATTTAATATAATTCTAAAAACGTTTAAAGTATTTTTAGAAAACTTTAGCTTACTTAAGAAACTTTTTACCAAATTTTTTTCCAAAAATTTCTAGAAACCTTTCACTAACTCTAGAAACCCTTTAAAAATTTTAAAAACATTTGATTAAAATCTAGAAGTTTTTAAAATGTTCTAGATACCTTTGGTCAGCTCTATAAATTTTTTACCAAATTCAAGAAACTTCAGAAATATTCGATCAAATTCTATTTTCATATTTTTGAAAACTTTAGATAATTCTAAATATTTTTCAAATTCTAGAAACTCCATAAAAGTTCTAGAAACCAACCTTAAAAATTTCACAAACATTTTATCCCAAAAACTTTCTAGAAATATTTGGTCAATGTTCCAAAATCTATTGACTTATTCTAGACATTTTTGAAAAAATTTAGAAACTTTTGTTCAAACTCCAGAAACCTTCAAAGTGTTCTAGAAACTGTTGCCCAAGAAGTTTTCAGAAATTGTAGAAACTTACAAGAAATGTTAGTAATATTTGATCAATGTCTAGAAACTTTTAAAATATTTTATGAACTTAAGCCTAATTTTCGAAACTTTTCAAAAGTTCTAGAAACCTTTGACTAACTCTAGAAACTTTTAAGAAATTGCAGAAACATTTGATTAAATACTTAAAACGTTCTAGAATCTCTTGGTTAATTTTTAGAAGCTTTTATTTAAACGCAAAGCGTCATATGATTATTAAATTGAGTCATTCGGGCTTGTATTTAATTGCAAAGCGACAAATTGTGTCACAAAGTGACACTATCACGAAACTGAAACTCTTTAGATGTTTTAGAAACCGCCAACAAGTTCAGACATCTTTCACAAAATATTAGAAATTTTTGACCAATTCTAGAAATCTTTGACCAAAAATTTTAGACAAATTAAATCAAATTCTAAAAGTTCTTTAAAAGTTTTAAATTTTTTTAGAAACATTTGATAACATTTTAGAAATTTTTAAGATAACTTTTGGTCAACTGTAAAAGTCTTTTATTTCAATCTAAAGCTCCTTAAATTTTTTGGTCAATTTTAGAAACCCATTACTACATTCTAAAAACTTGTAAGGAGTTTTAGAAAACTTAAACCAACTCTAGAAATTTTTGAAAAAGTTCTATAAACTTTTGAGCTACTCTGGAAACTAATAAGATGTTTTAGACAGGAGCTCCGGCATGCGTTTACTGTAATTGCCTTTGCAGAGCAGTTTATAGATGTAACTGTCCGGCGAGGTTGGAACGGGATTTTGATTTTTTCTAAACTTTGTCTATCTTTTTTTTGATTGTTATGTTGTTAGATTGGTTTTGAATTTGTTGTTATTGAACGTACGCAAGCGGTTTTAACGGATTAAACTGTATAGTTATTGTTTTTATAGTCCAATCGAAAGAATTGACAAAACCAAAAAAACTAAAAACCAAAAACTCAAAAAGCATTCTTGATTCAGCACTTAGCCACGTGCAACTGAAGAAGAGTGCAAATTAACTACACTGCCCAAAAAAATTTCAAAAAAATGATTTTTGAGCATGGATAGCAAAACCTTGACCACCACTTTGGATAAAAAAAGAGTTTTGTGAAAAATTGAACCAACGAGGTTACGTTGCTTAACCAATAAAAATGTTGACAGAATTTGAAAACTTGTGCATTCAAATTGTCAGATTGTTTGGAAAAATATTGAGTTTGACTTACACTATCGTTCATTAGATTTTGATTAATGAATGACAAATTTGTGCAAAAATGGTTCCAAAAAATCTTTTGCAGGACGAAAAAAACATCAGAAAAGAACGAAACCTTGACTTTTTGGAATCAATAGATAATGATTTTTATTTTATGGAACGTGTTGTTACTGGTGACGAGTCTTGTGACGGTGTTTAAGTATGACGGAAACCAAGCGCCAAAGCATGAAAAGCCCAAACAAGCAAAAATGAGCAATTCGAAGATCAAATGCGTGCTGATTTGTTTGAGCCTCAAGAGTTTTAGAAATGCGTGTAAGATCAAACTTTAAGAACAACTGAGTGTTGCATTACGCCCAAACAATAAACGAGTTTCTGGCTAGTAAAACGTTTCTACCGGCCCAGAAATTAAAAACTGTGTTTTTGCCCACTCGCCCATGTGTTTCTATGGAGAAGCTGGTTACATCAACTCTCTCTTCTAACTAAGTGACATCACTCAATCAGCTGCAGGAACACGAGAGGTGGTAGTAACATTTAATTCCTGGACAACAAACACTTGGGCGGGTGGGCGGGGAACAGGTTTTAAACTACCGGCGCAAAAATTTAAAACTTTGTTCCCGCTCACCCGCCCAAGTGTTTGATATCAACTTCACTTCTTTTTTGTAACTAAGTAACAGAAAGCTGCAGAAACATGACAGGTAGTAGAAACATTTAACTCCAGGACAACAATCACTCGGGCGCCTTCATTTTTTTAATTACCGGGTGCGATAGTATATATTTGTGTTTTCAGGTACATATTCAAAGCAGTTTGTGTGGTAGTAGCATAAGCGTAACCTAACCTAACCTAACCTAACCTAACCTAACCTAAAACATTGACCCTTGCAAATGAAGAAAAACAATTTTCATTTTTTTATGTAGCAGGTTTTTGAGAATGTAACAAAAAATATCAAAACTCGACCATAAACTGTAAAAATTGTTCCATAATAAATCTAAAATTATAAAATTTGATTTAGAAGTGCAAAACTCAGCTAATAAATAAAATGCTAAAATAATGACAAGAAATATCAAAATCCGCCCATCAAATATCAAAAACAGTAAAATTTTGTAACTAAAATGTAAAAAATATTAAAATCCGGCCATCAAAAGTTATACAAACGCAGAACTCGACCTGTTTTATTAAAAAAAATGACCAAAAATAGCAAAATCCGGCCATCAAATGTCAAAAATTGTAAATTTTTGTACAAAAAATGTTAAGAATATTAAAATTTGGCCATCAATATGCATAAAAGTGCATAATTCTGTACGTAAAATGTTAAAAATATTAAAATCCGGTCATCAAACTTTACAAAAATTCGTAGTTTAGCTTATATTTAAAAACAAAATCAAAAACTATAAAATCCGGCAATCAATTGTTATTGAAGTGCAAAATTCAGCTAAGGATGATAAAAATTAAGACTAAAAGTATAAAATTCGGCCATCAAACGTTATAAAAATGCTTAATTTAGCTATCACTTAAAAATTAAAACAAAAAGTATTAAAATCCGACCATCAATTGTTGAAAAATGGTTAAAAATTGTACATAAAATGTCAAAAACTATGTGAAATGGTATTGAAGTACAAAATTCAGCTAGGTAAAACAAAACTTACGACAATGTATCAAAATCCGGCCATCAATTATTAAAAAATGTAAAATTTTGTTCAGATAATGTCAAAAATATTGAAATCCGGCCATCAAATGTTATAAATGTACAAAACTCAACTAAATAATTAAAAAATTCGGACATCAAATATCAAAAACTGTAAAATTTTGTTTATACAATTACAGAAACATTAAAATTTAAACATGAAAAGTTATAAAAGTGCAGAATTTAACTGTTATATGAAAATGAAAACAAAACATCAAAATTCAGCCATCGATTGTAAAAAAAATTAAAATTCTGAATATAAAATGTTGAAAATTATAAAATATAACAAATAATATAAAAGTGCAAAAGAATTGCAAATACCTGATGACAGCAAAAATATTAAAATACAGCCATCAAAACACATGTTTAAAAAAAAAATTGCTAAATGTATCAAAATCCGACCATCAAGTGTAAAAAATTGTGAAATTTTGTCTATAAATATCAAAAATATTAAAATCCGGCTATCAGAAGATATAAAAACGCAGAACTCGACCTGTTTTATTGAAAAAAATTAACAAAAATACCAAAATCCGGCCATCAAATGTCAAAAATTGTAAATTTTTGTACAAAAAGTGTTAAAACTATTAAGATTTCGTCATCTCTATGCATAAAAATGCATAATTCTGTACATAAAATGTTAAAAATATTAAAATCCGGCTATCGAACTTTATAAAATTCCGTAGTTTAGCTTTTATTTAAAAACTAAAACAAAAACTATAAAATCCGGCAATCAATTGTTATTAAAGTGCTAAATTTAGCTAAGTATGATAAAAATTAAGACTAAAAGTATTTGTTCATCAAACGTTATAAAAATGCTTAATTCAAAAATTAAAACAAAATGTATCAAAATCCGGCCATTAATTGTTGAAAAGGGGTTGAAATCTGTACATATAATGTCAAAAACTATGTCAAATGATATTAAAGTACAAAATTTAGCTAGGTAAAACAAAACTTACAACAAAGTATCAAAAACTGGCCAGCAATTATTAAAAAATGTAAAATTCTGAAAACAAAATTTCAAAATGTTGAAAATTATAAAATCCGTCTAACAAATAATATAAAACTGCAATTGCAATACTTGGTAATATAAAATGACAGCAAAAAGTTTTAAAATCTACCCATCGATTGTCAAAAAATTTAAACTCTGTCAATAAAATGTCAAAAATATTAAAATCCGGCCATCAAAAAGCACCAAAAAAACTGTGAAATCTGTCTATAAAACTTTAAAAAAATAAATGAAAAGTTATAAATGTAAAATTTTGTTTGTATAATGACAAAAATATTAAAATTTTATCATCAAATGTTATAAAAATTAAAATAAAAAATATCAAAAACCAACCATTAGAAGAAATAAAAGCGCAAAATTTCTGTTTTATAAAAAAAAGCCAAAAAAACACAAAAATCCGGCCATCTAAGGTCAAAAAACGTAAAACTCTAAACATAAAATAATAAAATCCGGCCATCACTTGTTATAAAAGTGCTTATTTTAGTTATTAGTTAAAAATAAGTACAAAAAAGATTAAAATCCAGCTTGCAATTGCTATAAAAGTGCAAAATAATGTATAAATTATGACAAGAAGTATCAAAATCTAGACATAAATTCCTAAAAACGTAAAATTCTGTCCATATTACCTCAAAAATATTAATATCTGGCAATAATATAATAATAATTTTATAAAAGTGCATAAATCAGTCGTTATTTAAAAATTAAAACAAAAAATATCAAAATCCGGCCATCGATTGTTTAAAAATTGTAAATATTTAAACATAAAACGTTAAAAAACTTAAAATCCGGCCAATAAATTCTATAAAAGTGCAAAATTCAACGAGGTAAAAAAAATAATGTATGATTAATAAAAAAATTAGTTTAGATATACTAACTAAATTTAAAGAAATAACAAAATAGTTATTATTTTGTACTTTTCAAAAATAATTTGTTATTTTATATCTATAAAGTGGTATAAATTGCTTCCTATATGTACCTAATCCGACCCTAGGTCACAACCTCTTTTTTACTGTCCCAAACTACTTGATTTTTTTTTCTGTTGTAAAGAGTAGCTTTATAAAAGTATTGAACGTGTAACATGCATGTCTCCGTACCAATAAAACATCCTCTGTCTGCCATTCGTAATACACATAGAGAGAAAACAAAATGTACCGTCGTTCCAATTCTTATAAATTTATATTGTGATTTGTCAGTTCCTCCCCATATTATCTAGAAAAATCTTCAACGGCAACGACGACAGCCTCGCTACGAAAGTGCAACCTCTAATAGAAACCATATTCAATTCACTCAAAAATTCAAGCACAAATTTACAAAAACAATTTCTCATACCATAACAAAAATGAAGGATATTTTTAACTAGAAAAAATAGATGCAATTAATTCAAACCTTTAAAATTTAGTAATTTTTTTCTTTAATGAAACCTATTGAAAGGAAAGTTTTATCTACAGCTTCATGTTAAAAGAATATGACTAAATTTGTTTCAATTAATTAAGTGCAGTCTTAAATATTATATTTTAGATTAATAAAAATTTAAGTTAGTTCGTGGAGATGTAGTAATGCTCTCAGGAGTTGTATGTGAAAATTATTTTCCTCTTAATGGCTAAATGTATGCACACACCCTATCGATTACTTTCTATTTGCTCGTTTTAGTCGGGCATTTATCATCATGGAAATTTACTATCCCGGCCATCAATAAATATATTAGATGATACCTTATGACTTCTCTATATTTCTTGAAATGTCTACTAAACTAATTATGCAAACGTATTTGGGTCGGAAGCTTTTTTGTTTTTGTTAATTCTATCGATCAGTGTTTGTTTTACTTGTACGTTATATCTGCAGGACATGTGTTACACAGGATATTACACTACTAAATCAAAAAGTGTCGATATATTATATTAAAAACAAACAACACAATCTTTACACCTTTCATATTCATATTTCACCCAATGTTAGTAAGCTTTGTGTAGATAAATAAAAATGATTGCTTTTTTTAAATTATTCTTACCAAAAATGTTATATTTAACAATAATTTTCTACAGTTATATAATAAAGGTTGTTTTAAAGTTTGTAATAAATTTGCATGTGTTTGAACAAATCTATTGTTAAATTTTTTGTATAAAAAATATTAATGATTTTAGAAACTTTGTGAAAGCTGCTTTGTTATTAAAAACATAAAATATGTACTGAATGAGTCATCAGTTTATGACAAATTTTGTTATTTTTGTTATTTTCCACAAACTGTATACTATAAGATAAAGGTCAGGTATATATAAAAAAATATGACGAGGAAGATTTTTTTTTAATGTGTACGAGGTATTGTTCAAAAGTTTCTGGAAAATATGAGTTGTTAGTTAACATAATTTATCTATGGTAGCAATCAGCTTAGAGCATCTTTGTATGTTGTAATGATGGTAACATAATTCGTGTAGTAACCCCCCCCCCCTTTAATGTTGTCTGGTTCAGGTTCTAGATCAGGATTGGTGTCATGTGACTGCGCATTGGAGGAATTCTGAGATCGCTTTGAATTTTAAGATTTTGGACAAACCACGGAGCTCTGAGGAGCATCCGCAAAGTTTTAAAATACTCTAATTTATCAAGATGCGTGTTTGCGGCGGTACCCTAGAAAGGGCACGCGTATGTTACCATGGGCCTTATGGTAGACGTGTACAACAGGATTTTGTTTTGGAGAAATAAACCACCTTTTTGCCGCAGCATCGGAATTAGCAGATTTTTTGGCAATGTTGGTGAGTACCATTATCGCTTTGTGCAAAAACCATTTGAGCGTTTTATTAGGAATGTTGCAGAGTTAAAAGCAGACCGTGTTATTGTTGGACGACGGGGAGCATTTGAGTTCCAGATTGTCCGCAAATGATTTGACCTTTTACTCAATCGTATACTGTACTTCATTTTTGCCATGAATAGCTGGAATAGGGACTGGCCTTTTTCTTAAAGTTTTGGATATCCTTCTCATTGGATGGTTGTTTTTTGTAAAGGCTTCTAAAGTGTGTTTCCAACACAAATCTTTCCTTACTTTTTTTTGTATTCAATGTCAGGCGATGTAAGGGGTTGCGGTGTTGCTGCCAAAGGTGCCTGGCGACAAACTTGAAGGATTTTAGAAGCTTTTACCGAAACTTGTTTGCTTTAGCGCGGAAAATGTTCGACGACCTTACCAATGTCCGCAGTCATTTTTTCAGGAGTCAGGTGACCTATGCTGTTTTCTAGGGATCGTGAGAAGAGAAGCTAATTTGTGGGAAAGACGAATCTTTTTTTTGCCACGTAATTCCCTTCCAAAGAGCTTCAGCTTATTTTGTTGACTACTCGGATGATGTGGTCAAAGTTGCCGATCTTGAAAACAATGTTTTGCAATATGATACCACTTGTAACCTTCTTTGCTCTACATAGAGTTTGTCTGTAAACTGATCCACGTCGGGTGTTTACAGTGTGAAAACTTTAGCAATAATTGTGGGGAGAGAGTTTGCAAAAAACTTATCAAAATCCGCCGTTTTGATTTGGTGTCATTGTAATTCCAAAAGCAGATAAAACTGTTCAAGAAGGCAAAAGTCTTTTTAGATTGGTTTGCTTCAACAACTGCACAATTGCGAGGACTTGCAATTACAAAGAAAACTGGGCCGTAGCCGGAACAGGCTTTTTTTTTTGCTGAGGAGGTGTAATCTTCCGACGAGGTAGTGTGAGATTTTTACTCACTAAACCACCTCCCTCTCTTCTTGCTCAACCCACTGGGATCGCTTGCGCATTGCTTCAGTGGGAGAATAATAGTATCATAGTATCATCTTTCATCTCTTCCTTTACATTCAATTATTGTTCGGATGGTACTATATACGCCCATCCATGTTTCCTCGGTTGACACTAGATCGCTTATGACGTTGGCGTGATTAAAGACTCTGCCAGTGTGTAGGGAGTAGATGTCTCTCTAGTCCTTCCACTTCGGGCATACAAACAGAGTATGCTCCGCGGTGTCTTCTTCTCCGCAGTACTTACATGCGCTGGTTTCCGCCAGATAGCGGTCGTGCAAGTATTTACGGAAACATCCGTGCCCCGAAAGAGCTTGGGTGATGAAGTAGTCCACTTCCCCGTACGGCCTATCTATCCATACCTGGATATTAGGAATTAAGCGGCTCGTCCACTGTCCGTACTGACCACTTGTCCACTTCTCTTGCCATCTCGCCACTAATCTATCTCTTGCGGTCGCACTGTCCATTCCGGAATATTGTTCCTTGCGTTCCTGTATAAGAAGTTCTATAGGCGGCACTCCAGCTATTACTCCCGCTCCCTCCGTCAAGATGGTCCTGTACGCGCAACATATCCTTATGTTTATTTTGCGCTGCACGTTATTTAATTTTCTTAGCAGCTTATGATTCTGCGCTACCACGTGCCACGCAGGTGCGGCATAAAGCATCTGGGAGTGAACCGCAATGTTCGGCATCAGGCTAGCCAATGCTGATACGGTCTTCTCAGCCTTTTTGACGGTTTTTGCGACTTGTTTGGCGAACAAAAGTTTTGTATCCAGCCACACTCCCAGATACTTTACGGCTTTAGATGGAGCCACTACAGTGTCCTGGACCATAAAGTGTATTGGAGCCATCTTGCGCTTCTTGGTTAGTAGGGCAACCTCGGTCTTCTCTGGAGCAAGTTGTAGCCCTTTACTCTCCAGCCAGTTTGATGCTCTTTGGAGAGCAATATTTGCAGAGTTCAAAAGGCTCTCCTCTCCCTTGGCGACGACCACTATTGCCACGTTGTCTGCAAAGCCTATAAGGGTCACTCCTTCTGGTTGATCTAGTCTCAGTAGACCATCTTAGAGAACGTTCACAGAGTTGGGCCTCTCTCTTTCGGAGAAGTAGGCTGCCACTATACTGATTAGACTCTCGTCTATCTTCCTGTCTCGAAGTTCCTCCAATATGTGTTGCCACGATGCACTATTGAAAGCATTTTGCACATCTAGCGTTAGTACAGCGTACAGTCTCCGGTGTGTGGTAGAGTAGTTTACCTCCGCTTCACGGGCGAGTCTGGTGACTTCATTAATGGCATCCACCGTTTGCCGACCTGCCCTGAAGCCGGAACGGGCTTGGTTGCCTGTCTAGCTACCTTGTTGCTTTTACCAAGAAAAAAAAACATTTTTTGGTAGGCTGTGCATCCCTTAAAGTTGGCGGGATGTGAGCCAGAGCACAATGCACACTTGGGCGATGTGTCCGCTGATTGGTGGGGCCCCGAACAGATTCGACAAACAACCCTCTTGGTAAAACAACGCTTTGCCGTGTGTCTTAACCTTTGGCACTTGTGGGATGCCACCACAGCGATTTTGTGTTTGACCTTGACTTTCAACCCCAGATGGATGGTCAGATCCATAATTTTGGCATTTTTAGCTCCTTTTTCCGTAGTGCAAAAGCTTGGACACTTAAAGTACAAGACAAAAAGAAAATTGATGCCTGCAAAATGTAGTGTTGGAAGCGCATACTCAGAGTTTCCTGGACTGCCAGACGAACAATGTGTTTATTTGCAACAAAATCAAAGAACCGCAGCAACTTTCACAAATTGTATACTTTTGAATTCTGAGATACTTTGGGCACGTACCGAGGAAAGAGGACTACAACTGATAGTCCAAAGAAAAATAGAAGGCACAAGACCAAGAGAACGTTTTCCAAAAAGATGGACGTACTAAATAAACGATTTGACGAGCTCTACTCTAAATTAGGCTACCAAGGATGCCAAACATAGAAACCGCTGGCGTGATATAATTTGCAGCGCCACTGCGCTTACTCAATAGCAAAACATGACTACGACTCCTCTGCCAAGAAGAAACCAAAGAAGAAGAGCTCGATTTGGCAGCTGTATTAAAACCATGCTAAAACGGACGTGTTTATTGCCAATGCAATGAACGTTTGAGGAGGAAAATCTAAGGGAATCTAAGGCAAGCCCCACATCTTGCTTGTTGATATACTCCGGCACGTGCTGGATGACTATTTTCATGCATCTTTTTGCTGCAATAGACCACGTTTAGAAGCCCGCACCAACAGATTTAAGGTGAGTCGTAGTTTTTCTATGAATGTCACTAAAGTCCGAAGCCATGCGGACACTTTTTTGGGTATTTTGCAAAGAGAGAATAATTATGCGATTATTACTACAATATTTGGATAAAGCTAGAAACGCGGCCTTATTCGTTAAGACAAATGAAGGAGGTTGAAAAGTTGTATGGTTCTTCTAAGATTTTACTAAGTGACAACTGGCTTCTAAAACGTGAACAATATTAGCCAAAATTGTTTAAAAGCTGAAATTAAAAGCAACATTTTGGTTGGATAGTTTAGTGTTGGTTCTGGACAAAAAACCAATTTACTTTTGAATAAAATTAAAAACTGGCCTAAATTGTTCAAAAGCCAAAATTGATACCAAAATTTTGGCCATACTGATACTGGTTGTAGCTCCGGATGTAGAACTATTTGGTTGACGTTAGTAATCTTTTGGGTTTGGTGGGTTGGTTGGAAACTGCAAGTAATTTTTTGTCTATATTGTGACTAGTTTGGTTAAACCGCAGTTTGGTAATACAAGTGTTCACTTAAAGTTTGAGTGGGTAACGCGGTGGTCAAAATGTCTGAACACTTGCAACTTAATTAAAAGTTTTAAAGTTAAGGTACAGGTTTGGTTTTTAAGTACTCTGATCACTGGTGTTTTTATGGAATTAAATCTTTGTTATGATTTTTGAACATTTGACAAAGAAACGCTGTGATGCACGGTGTGGTGGTTGGTTTCTTGCAGTTATGTTTATTAATAATGGGAAGACTATACAGTCTAGCTTTCTAGCTTTTTTTGTGGAAGTTGCTTTAGAGGTTTTGGATAACATCATTGTAGATGATGGTGGTTGGTTTTTTGCTTTTATGATGATCGTTGATGATGATCAGGTTGTCAAGCTTAACTTGTTAAAGTAGGTTAGTTTGGATTTTTCATGAGGAATGTTTACTAGGATTTTACTATAACTTGGTAGAAGCTTCATAAGCTTTTTTGAAAGCTTGACATTTAATTTTGGTTGGGGTTTTATGACGCAAATCGTTAACTGCGTGCCAACGTTTTAACTGTAGTGCCCCGACTACTCACCCAAGTGTTAGTGATTTAGAAACTGAATCATTTTTAAGATAAATAAAACACTTTCACTAAGTACTATATCACAAATATATTTAAAAATACCGTAAAGATGAAACAACTTTTACAAGGCTATCATAAGACGGTGGTAAAAACAAGTTTTTTCATGTTTTTTTGTTGTTTGTTGTTTCTATTTCTATATGGTTTTGATGTCATCGATTTATCTCATTTTACTGTACTTCTTTTGGTTCTTTGGGATTTCTAGAAGGTAATTCTATGAGTTCATTCATTATTCTGCATTTTTCAGCCACGTCCCCCCCCCCCCCCCCGTCTCTTCATTGTTATTTGAAGGACGTTGTTTGCTTTATTGCTATTAGTTTTATCATTGCTCGAATGTTTGTGTTGCGCATTCTGTCTCTCATAGTAACTCCGTTGGCTCTACTTGGGGTTGACTTTTTTTGTTAGTTGCTGATGTGGGAGTTTGCAGTTTAGTCAAAAACAAAACTTCTGTATACGTTAACGCTAGATGATGTTCAATTTGCTAATAGTCCTTTTATTTGATATTAATATTTAAATCTTCTTCTTTTTATAAAGTCCTAAGCAGTAACTGTGTTTTTGCAATATTATTTATCTTTCTATGGTACAAGTTTTTATTTTTTTATGATATCAAATTTAGCGGTAACATCTCCAATTGTTAGTGTTTTACACCCTTTTTTTCTTCTATGCGAAGGTGTCTATTGTCCCCCCCCCCCAGGTATGATATGTAGATATGTATAAAAAATGAAAAAAATAAGTCAATTCTTTAGTTGAAAGTTTTTAAATGTTAGAATTATACTTTAACTTCAAACTACAAATGAATTCTTGTTGTAATGCCCCCCCCCCTCCCCCACTCTCATCAAAACATTTTTTTTGCGTGTATAATGGTGATTCTTATATGGCATTTTAAAAATCATGGTAAATACATGTTTTGTTTTCAGCACGGAAAAGAAAGGGGTGGGGAGGGGGGGTTATTGAATTATAAAAGTTTTTTGCTTATCCAATAAAGTCATTCCAGATTTCTCTCAACTCACAAAACCAAACTTGAAGTTTTATTGTCATTTGTAAAACAAAAAACCTTTTCTCAGTTAATAGATTAGGGGGGGGGGGGGGGGGGGGGGGGGAATTTGTTTTATTGAATCAAATTGAATCAAAAAAGTCTTTAACAGCTAATGAATTTGTATATTTATGTGTTAATTATTTAAAAACACACATGAAATATGTTTCTATGATTTATAGAACCAAAAAAATAATCCCCCCCCCCCCATTATTTACCTCTTTTGTTAATAAATATTAAATATGAAGCAGGTTTTTTGTGATTCTATTGATTTAATTTAATATTGCTATACAATTACAATAGTGTATCCACTTTATTGTTGTCATATAATATGTTATTATTCTCCCTCTCTCCCTCCCCCCCCCCCCTTTTTTTTGTTTTCCTGATCTAAACGTAAACAGATTTGATTTGAACGTGATCTGTGCATTGTGCATCAACTTAGATATACTAAGCAATGGTAAATGTGCACGTATCTAACACCTGAGTGCGTGCTTATGTTATATGTATTCCCGCGTCTCTATTTTAGAATTGAAAAACCTCTTTTTTGCATTTTTATTGAGCTGTTCTAAATGTCCTTAAAACCTACTGTAAGAGTAAGTAAATCGCCCTGTATAACTTATCATACATTTATAAAAGAAAACTTTAGTAAGATGAATCGTCACTTCTTAAAAATGTTTTTTTTGTTACATTATAAGCATAGGTGGATTAGAATGATTGATTAATGATGCGTCTAGTCATTCAACTTAGGGTCCATTCACATCACTATCATGCGAGTAAAATCGTGTATTGGTCCACTTTAATGTAAATATAAATATTAGCACTTATTCCAAAAATTATTTATATTTTTGCAAATTGAATTAAATATCCAATTTCAATATTATGTTTTAAACTAATTTATTAAACAATTTGGCTAATTTTAATTATTAAATTAAGCTTTGATATGTGCTACCAAGCCACAATATCGACTGTATATATGTAATAATTTGCAGGTGTGCTCTAATAAAAGCAATGAAAGCAGAAGAGGAAATGTATTTCCTGCGAATATAATATTTTTTTAGGCGGAAAATATTTTGCAAGAGAGACAGAAAGAAAGAAAAAATGAAAGAAAATGTACATAGTATAACATGAGATCCTAATTCAACCCTCTTTTAGTATCCGTGCTTGGGTGAAATAATGTGAAAATCTTATATTTGGGATTAGAAATAAAGTTAATGGAAGGATTTCACAGTAAATGTTCATTACACTAAAATTAACAATGTGTAACTAGAAACCCTTTGTTGGTTCCTAAAATAAATGTTTTTACTGACCGGGTGTATAAATACATTGCAAAATAGTTTTAGTATAGAACATAATTGATGTTTATTAGTATCTATTTTAATACAAAACTGGATTGCAAAATGAGAGTTAATTTCAATTTTATTGGAATGAAATATTATGAATAATTATTGATTGTTGGTCTAGTTTGTGTTTATATAACTATCACACAATGATACCTATTTCCCACGAATATAAATGTATACAAAAAGAATTAAATTATTTATTGGATCTTATAATATGACATTTGATAGGTGATCTGTTACTTTTTAATGGCCCCGTGCGTAATGTTTACTTTTTTCAATATGCGTGCATAATGATGTATGAAATTGCATACTTTTTTCTGACTACAGCAGTTGGATATATGGACATATTACAGTAGAGAGTAGAAGAATATGTTTTAAATTTAATGAATGATGTGTTTTATGTGAATTGTGGGACACATGCATTAGTGTTTTAGGGTATGCACTCTTTATCAGTGTGTTTAGCATCTCACTGGTTAGAGAGTCATTTTATATAAAGTCACAATAACTGTTATATCTGTTATGTATAAATATAAGTGAAAAGTGATCTCTGAGAAGTGAGATGCTAAGCACACTGATAAAGGGTGCATACCTTGAAACACTAATGCATGTGTCTGCAGAGTCTGTTTTTGTTATAAATTTTTTATTGGTGGTAAATGCTTTTCTGAAAGCTTTTTATTGTTCTGGGTTATCTAAGACCAGAATATTGTGAAATGCGTCAATTTCCGTTTTGTGTACTTTGGGAATGCAAATAGTGGTTCAACCTGCAGCAGGTATTGGCTGTTTTTACTTATAATTTGATTTTGCAGTTTATTTTCTGAATGCGAGAAAGCAAGTATGATTTTAATAACGTTGTTAGGTTTATTAGGTTTGGTTAAAAGAAGATTGTTTGGTACTACAGCGGTTGAACTCTGTTCTGCTGACCTAAGTCGTTTTTGATGCAACAACTTTGAGCGTATGACATTGTTGGGAACAGTTGTTATTAGTTAATGGGTTCTGAATTTGAATCGGACGGTGAAACCATCATTACTGCTTTCTTCACTTCACTCATTTGTTCTAGCTCATAGCTAATTTTCGATGTTAGGACATTGCTTGGAAGGATTTTCTTTATGGTGATCATGCCAAATCAGCAGTTTGCTAATATTGACTTTTGAGTCGGAGAGCTCCGGCAGGTACATAATTTATAGTGTTGTGGGTCAAATCTGTTAGGTCTGGTTCAAAACAGTTAAGTCGTAATATCCGCAGTATATTTTCTAGTTTTTCTGCGCGCAACCTGAGCGTATACTCAAACCACAGATTGTTACCGGCACGACTCCTTGAGGTATAACGGAGGTTGCTGGTCCAAGTCCCGGGGAGTACCCCGGACATGGCTTTGTACATAAAAACTTGTGTTGTTTGTTGGTTGAACCCGGAGGTTCCGACGGATACGCCACCCAAGCGCGTGAACCCGGAGGTTCCGACAAACGCGTCTCACAGACGCCCGGGCCCGAAGGCCCCGCCATACGCGTCCCACAGACGCTTGGACCCGCAGGCCCCGACTTCCGACACACACGTCACGTCCCACAGACGCTCGAGCCTGCAGGCTCCGAATTCGAAGGCTCCGACGGCCATGCCACACAGGCGCCGTCCCATGGTGATTTCTGAGGTGCATAACCCGTTGATGAACTTTTTGGGGTTGGTGCGGCTGGATGCATGTTGGTGGCGACTTGCACCGGGAGAGTCGGCACCACCTGGTGCGTGATCAGTCCTCGGAGATGAGGTCCAGGTGTCTGTGCTTCTCTCTTGGGTGCTGTTGGAGGTGGCGGAGAGTGCACCATCACTTTGTCCAACGTAGCCGCTTCGTAGCCACGTGCCACAGGTGTCTGGTACAAGTCGGTTGCCGGAGGTGCAACGCTACCGACTCGTAGTTGGTTAGGGCGCTCGGGGTGAGCTCTCTGCAGTGTGAACGTCGTAATGGTATCTGTCCAGGCCATGTCCGTGGTTGTTGCGTGGGTGGTCCAATTAGTTCGGGTCCTTACGGCGGAGGGTGCAATGCCGCAAGGAGCTGGTGGATACCCGGTGGCGTGGGGTGCTATGCCAGCCGGAGTATCGTTGCCGGAGAGGATGGTGAATCTCTCCGGTGCGGTCGTGGGTGTAGATGTCGTGATGTTGGAAGAATTGTCCGGGGTTGTTGCCATGGTCGTCATCTCGCAGTAGTTGTAGTAGCTATCTTGCATCGTAGAGGTTGAACGGAAATGCCTATTTGTGCTCGGATGGTTAAAGCCAAATGGCGTTGCAGCGCGCGTGTTACCGGCCCAGGAGTTCAAGAGTAAATATCTCGGACCGTCACAAGTCCAGGAGGTCAATGTTTGACCTTTTGAACGGTTGACCTTGGTGGTTATAGTCGGTCGCTACTGTTTGCGCAGCTTCTGTGTTGGTTTTGATTGTGTGGTGTGCCCCAGGTATAGGGAGCACCAGGAGTCATGTGATGATGACGTGCAGTCTGACGTTGATGGTTGAGACGTGTCTCAACGTGTCTGTGGCGTGACCTTGAGCCGGTATGGTTCACAGCTTGGAGGATGCCGGTAGACGGACGGGGTTCGTCGTGTCAACGTATGGGGTCCGTGATGGACGCGCTAGGAGCGGTGATGCAAGGCTTGCAGGAGTTAGGGCGAAATTCCAGCCACTAACTGGTGTTGTTGCCTGGTCTGTTGCTGCTGCGGGACTGACTGCCAAAATCCAGAAACGCATTTCTTTTATAGCGCGCGGTTGCGCGTGATTGGTCGAGCGCTTTGCGGGGTAGGCGTGTGTTACAATGATCAGCGCCGCCTGGTGGCCGTAACACGCGAGTTTTTCTTTTATACCTTCCTGCCACGCTGCGCTGCGTTGCCATTGGACGGTGATGCTTTGCTTCTTGGCGGCATCAAGATGAAAGACACTATATAACAAAATAACGAAATCTACCTACACGAAAAACCTCCTAATAACTTTTTGAGCAACTCCTCTACCGTCAATACTTTAAACTTCATTTCAATCTCAAACTTTGGGCAAGTACTTCAATATTTTCTATGCGAAGTTTTATGAAAATTATAAATCAGCCACAGATAAAAACGTTTCTTCGCTGCTCTAAACCTATGGAGAGTAAAGAATTTAATAAAAGTTTTCATCCTAAATGCATTCATTTGTTAATAGCACAAAATTGTTTCCTTATTACGTAAAGAGGAGCTAATCTTAAGTTTAGGTTATTTGTATCTTAACGTTTTTTATGCAAAGTTTATGAGAATTAAAAATCAGTTTTAGACAAAACTGTTTCTCTGCTGGTCTACGTATGAATGGAAAAGGAGGGAGGGGGGGGAGTTAAAAAAGAATTTGTTTACTTAAAGCTTTCATCTTTCTATGCAAAGTTTCTGAGAAATATGAGAATTAAAAATTAGCCGCAGAAAAAATTGTTTGTCTGCCGCTTTAAGCGATTGATAGAGGAGGTGGGGCGGGGGGGGGGGGAGTAAAGTCTATAATAAGACCTAACACGTTCTATGTGATGCGCCTGTTATTTTAGTAGATAAACTTAGTACGTTCTTTAGTTTTTTTTTTTTTTCTGCGTGACGAGGGTGGGGGATACAAAAAGAATGGTTTCCGAGATGTACACAAAATGGTTGGGATAGAGAGGGGAGGTAAATAACATATTAAAAGAAAACAAATTGTTGATGATTTTTTTAATAAACTTAAAAATTCAGTCTTGAATCATTTGAAAGTATTGATCATTAATCAAAATGAAGATTTAAAATCAAATCAAATGAAAACACTGCATGTTTGCACACTACATGTTTGCATTAAGCGGGACAATCATTATTAAGCAATACCAATTACAAATCAGTAAATTTTTTTTTCACTCTCCCATTCAAATCCAGAATCCAAACTGCCCGGTAATGAGGGGAGGGGGGGGCATTTATATCAATTGAGAATAATAAATAACTTTTGCAATATTAATTGTAAACCAGAGTGGGACTAAAAAGAACACTGGGGGGAATGAGGGGCAAGTTTTTATAATGACACGATTATTTAAATAATCATGAACAGCTTTTTATAGCACTAGTTACTGAATGGTTACTTTTTATACGATCTATCTCGTCTATGTCTCCCCCCCCCCCCAGCTGTCCCTCTATGCCGTCTAACACTGACAAAAGTTTTTGCAGCGTTTTTTTGGTGAGGAGTAGCAGGATTTGTAATACTTTCCGCTCAGCTGCACTCAGATAAAATCTTTCCAATTTCTAGGCTAGTAACCAGGCGTTAGCCCTTGCCGCTTGCAGGTTGAATTTGGAGATCAAAGTAATGTAATTGGATGCCACTTATAAAACGGTGTGTGGAGCTTTTTTTTTTGTTTTTCCTGTTTTTTACCATCTTTTTGTACATAAACCACGCCATAGACTCGGTTCTGTGCCCTGTGAGTTTCTGCTTTGCAGTCCGTAACCACGTGCCCTGCTTGCCCATACTTGAAACAATGTGGGGTTACTTTTTCTTTGAGCACTTACCCGCAATGTGCCCGAGCTCCGGGCTCCTGTTGCACCAGTCTATATCCGCCTAGGCTTCTACCAAAACTACGGCAAACTGGTCTGGTGCCTCTTTAGGCTGTCCACCTTCCAGCCATTTTTTTGCGTTCCGACTAGCTTGTCTTTAGCTTCTTTCAGTTTCTTTTTATTTGTTGCCATATCTAGCTTATACACTAGGACTTTTTCCAAACTTAACAAGACTTTTACCGTATTCGTAGTGCTTTTTCCTTTGTTTACTGTTTTCCAGAAGGCATTAGGCGATTTTTCTTCCTTAGTTTTCTTGGCATCTAGGATTTTAACCCCAGTTTCCGCTCCAACTCTGGTTTTGAGCGTTTTTAGATGCTGAGAGTAACTACTCCCCAAACCTTGTTCCTTGACTACGATTTGTCTTTTTTTGAGCTCAATTCTTTTTGGTAGCTTTGGCCTAACTATCTATACCCTCTTCCCCACGCGGAACAGACACCACAACAGTTTTCTTGGGCCTTGGAGAGTCAAAGATTTGTGTTTTCCGAGGTTCATTCTAAAATTTTCCTCACTCTTTCCGTGTTCTTACCAGAAGCCAACACTACCAACAAATTTGCCACTTCTTTCTCTTGCACCGCGGCAATCACCTTAAAGACCATTGCTAAGAACTTCTTTGTCCTAACGTCCTGGCTTTTGTCAGCACCTAGCAGAAAGCTGAAGTTTTTGTTGTTTGCATGCTTGTCTCTCTCCAGCATAGCGCTGGTTTTCTAAGCTATACAGGCTACGTTGCTGGAGCCTAGTTTTGTTCATAAGAATGTTCTTTTTTCTATATAGTTTGTCCCCCTTTATTTGAAGTTTAGGAGTTTGCTTATAACTCGAAATGGTGTATTTAAAAAAAAAAAAAAAAAAAAAAAAATCTCAGAAAAAATCTTACAGTAAGAAAATGTAAAAATTTACAGAGTATTTCATTGAAAAAAAAACTTTGTATATTAAAAATATTTTTATAAATTAGTTTGTTTAAAAATAAAAAAAACTTTTGTTTAAAACTTTTTTTGAAATTTTAAGCGGTTAGAAAATTATTTAGATGTTTCTGTAATTTTGACTAACCCTATATAGGTAGTACATTTTAAGTAATTACAAATTGTATATAATTTTAAGTAAATTAAACTATTAACTAGTGTGATAAACGAGTTTACACATAAAACATGATTTAATAGATTGTGATTGATGGATCCTTTGATCGATTGGAAAATAGCATTTGTAAATTAAACACAAACTAACAATACAAAATAAAAATGTTTTGAAATTAGTTAGATGTTCAGAAATATTGGCTCTTAATTTAAACTGCGCTGACCTAGAACAAATTGTTTGGCAACGGATGAATAGCTTCAATAATTTTCCTATCAAAATAACCCTACGTGTTGAATATTATATTTTTATACGGAATATTAATTGTTTATTTTTCTTAGAAGTTTTTTTTTTCTGAAACATGCGTGCCTTATATGAATCGATAATACCTCCCTTGTTCGTTTCATTATTATTTTTTTGCTATGTTGGCACGCATCTTCCAATTTGTTTTTTGCAAAAGGTTCCAGAGAATTGAACACACATCACGAATTTTTACTAGAGATATTTTATAAATTTGTTTCATGTAATATAATCCTTAATTAATAGAAGTAAATATGAGTTTATATCCGAATTCTATTATTAGCTCCTGAAAATACCTTTCCATGACATTAAACTGACAAAACAATTTACTGGCATTCAATGTATTGTATTATTACTACACAAAGCAAAGCATGGTTTGTTTTATTTTACATGTTGGTTGAAAAATTATACAGTTTTATCTCTAAAACAATAGACATTTCTGATCAATTTTATAATTGAAAATGGTTTTAAATTAACAAAATATTTTTTTTTATAATCGACTAATTGGTTATTAACTAATAACCGTATAATAATCCAGGACACCATTATACAAATTATTTACGTTTGAATTGTATCTAATTTATATTTAATCTAAAGTTTTTATTCTTTTATGATATTTTATTATTTAAATAAAATTATCCCACTAACCATTAACTGAAAATAATACGTTTCAATTTATAATCAGTCTTGGGTTATGTTCTGGTAGGTGGTTCAGTTGCTGCAAGATCTTCGTTAAAGACGAATTTTTCGGAATAAACATTTTTGGACAAAACAAATTTTTTTTGAAACCCGGCGCCTTCACCAAAAAAAATAATATTTTTTAATGGTAGGCACATAGAAAAGTGGCGTAGAAAGAAAGGTACCAACGAGGAAAAAATGCTCAAAACCACCATCTCAGGGGAATTCAAAAAAGAAAAAAGTGCAGGACATCTCTTTTAAGGAGGAAAAAAAAAGAAAAAAAAAAGAAAAATAAGAAAACATTTAAAAAAAAAAAAGAAAAAAAAAAAAAAAGAAAAAAAAAAAAAAAAGAAAACCAAAGAGATCAACAAAGTTCCAAAGATTCCGATTAAAGCAGTTAATACTATAAACAAGATATCGCTGAATTTAAGCAAAAAAGTTGCAAACAACACAAAAACGGATATAAAAGACTTTATATCGAAAGTAGTGGCACGGCTTAAGAAGCATAAATGGGAACTCCTTGATGCTATGAAAATAAACCCCAAAACAGCAGAAAGAAACAGAAATAAAAGAAACCGAAAATGGATCGTCTAGCGTGCAGGAATACGTTGCAAGGGGTGTGGATGTGAGAATATGTGTAAACGCAGTGCAAATAAAGCAAATGAAAAAAATTGCAAAAAGAAGCAGAGGAGGCAGAGTTGATTGCCACCATTCAAAAATGCATTCCAAAAACGGCCATTGTCTAGATCGAGAGTACAATTTAAGTTGTCCAAACAAGGAGATAACGTGTTGCTTATTGTCGACATGGGAACAAGGAGAACCCTATCACAAAACTATATGAAGAAAAGAGGGATGTAATTAAGGACAACGTGATCTGTATAACTCAGGAAGCCAGTTGGAAGAAGAAGAGCTTGCCAGCAACAAAAGCTTCACTTTCCTGTTAGGTACCGACAAAGGCAAGGATGAAAAAGTTCTTGGCAATGGTCACCAAAGCGCTTGCCGAAGTGCAAGGAAGAGAAGTGGCAAATTTGTTGGTGGTGTTCCTGGTCGAGAGATAAGGTCTGGGGAGTCAGCAAAGATGCTGATTGAAGCAAACACTATAAGCGAAATATTGCTGAATTTTAAAGACCTTATATTGAAACTGAGCAGGTGCACTGCCGTAAGTATAAACGATGCGATCAAAGCATAGCTTGAGAAACATAAACTTCTGATGCTAAAGAAATAGACTCCAAAAGTAAACAAAAATAAAAACTCAAGCGTACAGGAATACGTTGCAAAGAGTGATGAAAAAAAAATTGCAGAAAAAGGCGGAGGAGACAGAATTGATTGCTGCCATATGGAAAGGTGTGAGGGAACAGGGAGAAAAATCAGAGGATGCCTTTCAAAAATGTATGCAGGGTGGATGGCCAAAAAAACCTTAAGAAGGTCGAGAGTACAAGTTGGGGTGCCTAAACAAAGGAATAACGTAAAACCCGCATAACTCTGAACTAACTTAATTGGTAAGAGTCGTGATAAATTACGTGCCTCGTGCAGTAATCGATCGCCGCTCTTAAATTGTCTTCATTTTGGGGTGCAAACGTATGCTATCAAACGCTTAATCTGTAATGCCTTAAAAGTTGCTATCAGCCCTAGATACTTATCTTTATTGTGGATAGTAATACTAAAAGGGCGGCGTGTTTTAGCTTCCTTTGTAGGCGCTGGCTGGTTTGAAAAAAACATGTTCCTTGTCTACAGTTAGGCTTTGTCTTAGTGGCAGGGCGGGTCACAGATTTTTTGCCTTTGTAGGTTGATTGCTACTTACGCGCTAAGTGCGCTTTACTTGAGGGGCCAACTGAAGGTCTAGTAAAAACAGATTGAGGTTCACCCGATTCCTTCTTTTGCTTTGTTAAAGGCATTCTCCTCGATATGCAATGAAAGTTGCCTGACAAGTCTAGGAGTGATTTCCAGACGATGGTGTGGTACATTGTTTGTACTTGTTTTATAATTGAGGTGGACCCTAAGGTCCCAACACACGCGTCACCCAGACGCACAATCCGGAGGTCACTACACACACGTTATCTAGACGCACGACCCGGTCCACACACTCACACACACGCCACTCAGGCGCTTCCACCATGCTCTCACAGAGCTGGTGAATGATATTTGGATTGACATGAACCTGCACAAGGCAAGGATCAGTGGCCGTCCTGAAATTTAGGCAAGGGGTGCAAGCACCGTGTGTAAAAGCCTTTCTTGGGGTTAGCAAGAAGTGGACTGCAATACAACAAGGTGCCTCGGATAGAGCTGGAGGAAGTGCTTGTTGGTTGCAGTAGGTAAAGTTGTTGGAAGCTGCAGCGGTGGTGAGTTGGGTCATCTAAACGGCATTTAGTGGATTGCCAGCTGATATGGTGGTTTAGATAAAGTTCGGACGGAGTTCTGCCTCCGTGCGGCAACAGCTTGTTACCGGCATCTTTCTCTGGGAGTTGTGAAGGTTGCCTGACAAGTCCAGAGGTGGTCTCCGGATGATGGTGGTACGTGTTTGTACTTTTGTTGTTATTATGGTTGAACCAAAGTTCCTCACACATGCGTCACACAGACGCTTGCCACACAGGCCCTCCTCCGCACTCTCACACACAGGCACACAGCGTGCACCTAGTCGCTCACGCAGAGCTAGTAGTTGTTTGTAGATCAACGTAAACCCGCACAAGGGCGGGGTGTGCAAGCACCGGGTGTAAAAGCTTTCCCTGGAGGTAGCCAGAGGTGGACTGTAAAGCAACGGCGGCCTCAAATGGAGCAGGAGGAAGGGCTCGTTTGTTGCAGTGGGTGACGTTGTTGGAAGCTGCAGCGGTAGTGATCAGGGTCATCTGAGGGGCACCCAGCGGATTGCCAGCTGATGTGGTGATTCAGATGATGTCAGTCTTGATGTGGCTGCTTTGGGCTCTCGATGTTGACTGAAGAGCAGAGGAGAAAAGTCGGGTATTTATAGGCGCGCGGTTGCGCGCGCTGCGCTTTGATTAGTGGACGAAGTCCCGCCTCCGTGCGGCAACAAGCTTCTTATTTTTTTTAGTAATCTACCAGGGTGTATCCCCTCTCTACTGGCCTCTCTATTTCTTGGTCTTTTATAATTTTGCACAAAAAAGGTAAACAAAAACTGAATTAGTGTAATCGAAAGGAATTTTCTTCTAGAAAGCGATCTTTATGTTTGTTTTTTTTTTATTTTCTGAAAAAGCCAGAAAATTTGTAAAATTACGGAAAATCCGAAGAAAATTCTTTAAAAGTAGCCCATTTTTAGCAATTATTGTTACATTTGGATCAAAAGTACTATGTTTCAGGAGTATCATATTTAAATTTCAAGTCTCCAGGCGTAGCAGAACCAAAGATATCGGTTTTTTAATAAATTGGAAATTTTCCCATTTTTTGCGGGAAATTTTGGAATTTGAGCAAAATTGAAGATGTCGATGTAAGAAATGTTCAAGCTATTGTGGAATTACCTTTACAGCAAGGAATCAATTTGAAAACGTATAACGACTCCCGTGTGCTGCCAAATAAGTGGATTGTTAGAAGTTTTGTCTAAGCAATTAAGCAAGACCAAATACTGTTATATCTCTGTTTTGGTAGTTACTGCGGATTGTTGAAGATCGGCGGCGTCTTAGTTAGCAGAATCAAGCTTGAGGTCAAAAATTTCAGAGTTTTTAGATGCTTTTAGTTGAGTCCTAGCGCACGGACCGTATACGAAACGTTTGTCAACTGTATCTTATATAATCTTTGATACTTCAACAACTTTTGTTTTCTAATTATTTGAGGCAATTTGTTGAAGGTTGTTATGTTTGTTTGCAAAGCCATTGTGACAAAGGTTTTTTGGCTACATTGGTTACGGGATTTGATGGCATTGGGATGAGCTTTGCTGTTTTTGAACAAGTTTTTTTGGCATGTGCTATGTCTATCTTGGCGGTTTTGTTGTCGACTTTTTTTCTGTCAGGGTTTTTTAGGTTTGGTTTGGTTCTTTTTGTTATTTTTAGAACAAAATCTGTTTTCTGTTTCTGAAAAATCTTTTTTCTTCTTCTTTTGAGTTGCTGAAATTATTTAGAATTATTTTTAGTAGTATCTAATTGCTTTTAAAATCTTTTAATTTTTGCAAGAACTTTTTCGGAACAACTAAAGCAACTTTTAAAATACTCCATGATTCTATAGTCTTTTTAGATCATCAAAAGTCTAAACTATCTTAAGCAATTCTCAACATTTATCTTTATAAATAATGTGTAGAGCTTTTTAAAGTTTTCACAGAAATTTTAAACTAATTTAAGATTTTACAAAGTGTTTTAAAGTCTTTTTAAGCCTTAAGTTTTTTTAAATGTTTTAAGTATTTTTTGGTAACATTTGTTAACTTTAAAATTTTTTGCAACATCAAGTTTTATACATTTCCTTAATTGCTACAGTATCTACTAAAGTTTTTTATGATCCTACAGCAAAATAATTTTAAAAATCTTTAAACATTTTCTATAGTCTTTGTCCTTCTAAAGGTTTTTAAATTGCTTCTTTTTGCTTAAAAATTTTTTTTTTTAAATTTTTTTGGTTTTTTAGCAGTTTCAATAACCTTTACACTATTTTAAAGACTTTCAACTACTGCGTTTTTTATTATTTTAATGCTTATATTATTCTCGGATTTTTCAAAATTTGCTAAAGTTTTTTGAGTAGTTTCTTGCATACTTTCCTATAATCTTCCATGGTTTTTAGAGTATTTTTTAGATTAGCATAGTTTTATTTAGTCTTTAAAATATTCTGTAACTAAAGTTTTTAAAATTTTTTGAATGTTTTCTAAGACTTAGTAGAGTATTTCAATAGTATTCACTTTTATAGTCTTTTTTAGTCTTCAAAGTATTCTCTATCACTTTATTTAGTCTTTTTTAGCCATTAAAGTGTTCTCTAACACTACCTATGGTTTTCAAACCTTTTCTAACGTTTTTTGAGACCTACTCGATTCTTCTAATGTTCTTTAAACCCAATTTTTTAAAACAGTAATTTTAAGACCATTTAAAGAGGATCTAAAACTTTCTTAGTCATCTCTGGTTTTTTAAATCTGTAAGATTTTTTATAACTAATCTTGAAATTATTTTAAAGTCTTTTGGAACCGCTTCAAATTTTTTTTTAACCTTTTCGGAATCTCTAAAAGTCTAATAATTTTTTTGGAATTTTTTAAAGTTAGCTGGAGTTTGGCTTCTTGATTTAAATTGGCTTAATCACGGTTGGATATATTTTTTGGGTCCAAATTTTTCTAAAAGGTTGTTCAGTAGTTTTGAAATTGGTCAGAAAGTGCCGTGTTACTTTTTAGGTTCTACTTTCCGTGTTTATCTTTCTTGGTAGTGGCGTTGTTTGACTAAGTTGACTTTTTGGTAGTAGTGGTTGCGGTGTAATTTGTGTAGATGAGTGCTTATTTTGGCTGTTGCTGATTTGTAGATTAGGTTCTTTATTTTGGGTGAGTTCATTTTTAATACGGTTTTTTAAGGTTGCATATCGGAGCAATAGTACGATGTTTTCTTTGTTCAACTTTTGGTAGTGGATTTAGCATTGCGTAGTTTGGTAGGAACTCTATGATTTTGTGGTCATTGTCTTTTCTACATACTGACTTTTAGTTTGACTTGTGGTGTGCGGCAAGCATATTTTTTGCTGTATTTGCGAAATGGTAAGCCCTCACAGTTTTGCTGGATCATTTTCTTTCTTTTTTTTTGGCTTTTGCTTTGGGTTTGAGCAGGTGTTGGATTTTTGGTTTCCAAATATATCATGAATCCGTTGGATGACTCCTACTGTTAGTCTTTGATGTTTTTTTGTCTACGTAATATTGGATAGCAACTTCTGTTTTTAGAAAAAAATTGCAAGTTTCTTAATGGTTAGTAGTTGTCAAGTTTGCAAGACATTTTGTAAACAACTACAAAATTTCGGAAATTTTCTTCTTCTTGTCTTCTAAAGAGCAAAATTTTTGCTGTGGTCCAAAAATGTGTAATTTTTTAGGGAAGTTTTCTAGGTGCTGGCAAAATAAAATTTATTTTTTAGGAAAGTGTTTTGTTTGTTAAGTCCTATGTAAAATTTCACTGGTTAATTAAATCTTTTGAGGAAGTTTTCCAAGTGCTATTGTTTGGTGTGATTTTGTTGTTGCCTAAAACTATACATTTTTATTGCAAGGGTGTCTTAAATGTATTGGTTCTTAACTATAATTGCCGTTTATAATTATCTAAACAACTTTTTAGTTGTCGTACACATATAATTAACTATTCCATTTCAATTAAATTGAATAAGATATGTTTTTAAAGTCAACATTTTTTATTCAAACACTTCACGTTAGATGAAATAAAATGCGGAAACTAAAAATAGTTTCAACATGTATCCAATAATTACTTTTTCATTAACTTGGGGGAACACATTCTGGCATTTATAAATGTTTTCCAGCGGAATAGGAACATTTTAAATTGCAAAACTTTTCAAAACATTCTATAAATTAATTGCACATTACTGGAATATACAAGTAGTATAAAATTGATACAGTTTTTTACTATAATATTATAATTAAATTAATTAAGAAAATAAGTAATTGAATAATTTAGGTATCCGCTGACAACTAGCCAAAGTTGTCATTGTTTATACGAACTAATTAAATAAAGTAACAAGTTGAACAAAATAATTAATTACGAATTAAATTGAAAATGTATTGTTTATGCAGAAATAATGTATATTGTTTTAATAAGATCTAGTTTAACTTGCTTGTTCTGTGGTTCTTAAGAACAGACTGCTATCAAGCAAAGTCAGTTGAGTAATTATTAGAAAATTAATTAGAATAGCAGGGGCTACAATTACACAAGATGTGCTGCATTGCGCTTAACGAACTTGATTATAGATTTAGCTCTAATTCATGTAGTTTTCTTTAGATATAATTATTTAATGCATGCAATTTGATGTTTCAATTAACGTAATACTTAATGTGCATGTTATTATACTTTCTGGCGTCATTAATTTCATTTGAATAGAATTATTTTTACTTCCGTATGGAATTGAGTTAGAAAATGTATGTTTTCTCATTTAACGGTTTGAGACATTACATTTGTAATCCAATAATTTGTTGAGTTAATCGTGATAGGATTATTTCAGATTACTGCTTTACTTTTTGTTAATATTTCATTCCATATTTTAATCTTATCTTAATACAAGCAATATGGAATATATTAAATTAATTTGCAGAATTTGCTTAAATTATTCTGGGAGATCCGTTGTCATGCATGCTCAGTTTATTGCGTCGTTCTAGTTTTTTTTTTAATTTTGTTGTGTTTGTACTTTAGACCATATACACTTATAGATGCGCCGTGTGCTATATTCCGATTGTCACATTGTGAAGCCAACATAACAACGTTCTATGCCTACAACTGACGTCACGCGTTAATTGTGGACAAGTTTTATTTTACAGTTTTTGGTAAACTATAATGAACACAATAAAATATACAGTATTTGTATACAATAAGTAAAAGATTGATTAGCATTTTTGATTAAGTGCGTAAAAATGTATATACATATACGTAAGCGTTTTTGTCCACATCTGACGTCACACGCAGTGATCATGTTGGCTTCACCGCGTTGGCAAAAGGCGTGTTTATAAATGTGTATGGTCTAAAGTTTGTACTTATGGCATTGCTATTCCTGTATAACAGTGCTTGATCTTAAGTTTTTTATATTTTTTAGTTTAATTTGGAGCTGGTTGTAAACATACTTCTACGCCAAATTTGGTGCAAGTCCTGAAGTTTGGAAGATTTTGTTTTTGGTGCAGTTTGGTAATGAGCTAGTTTTAATTAAATTTTATTTTGACTTTGTACTTAACTGGATTATCTTGGTTGGTCTAAGACCTTATGTTGTTAAGATGGGCAAACTCAGGAAAAAAAATTACCAAGGTAGAAAGCAAGGACAAACTTGCACGGAAAAACTGACATACTAAAGAGAAAGGAAACAGTTAAAAATACTGATAACAAGATTCAAAGAATAGGCTATAAGAATGTCAGAAAAAAGTTCAAAAATTGATCAAGATAAAAATCATCAAAATCTTTTCTCCAAAAACTAGGAAAATCAACTGGATACCGGAAAAAGGTAAGACAGAGATAAGCGTTAAAAAAAAAACAAGAAACCTCTGGGACCCGACCACATACTTGTGCAAATAAAAAAGATCTTGATCAAAGACAAACACAAAATTATACTACACTTTATGAACGAGATACTGACGGAAGGAAACCCAAACGTTGCAAAAAGGATAAACTAGTGCCAATAAAAAAAAAAACAATAAGCCCAGTGAGGAACCGAAGTCTTGCAGGCCAATATGCCTTTTGAACTGATAGCCGCGAAAAGACTTGTCGTAGGTTTTAAGGGAAAAAAATTGACGGTATTGACCATAGAGAATGCCAAAGAAATAATCAATCAAAAGAGCGATACAAATTTTGTGCTCTAGACACAGTATCACGAATGTTTTTAACATTGCTTCTTGGAGGATTATTATGAAAAAGCAGAGAGAACGTAAAGTATTCTTGTACTTAAGAAGGCTATTAAGCAGCTACTTTATTCATAATTTATTTTTAGTGATTGGTTTTTAGACTTTTTTGGAAAACTTTTTTTTATTTGGTTAGAGTTTTGCTGGTTGTTGGCCAAGTTTTTTTTTTCTTCACTTTTTGTAGTTTTAATGCTTTCAGTTTTACACTTTGGTGGAGTTAGCAGTGGTGGTTTCTGTGTTGATCTTTGATGGCAGTGGCGTTGTTCGACTAAGTTGGTTTTTTGGTAAAAGTGGTCGCGGCGTAGTTTGTATAGACAAAAGCTGTTGCTGATTTGTTGATTAGGGTCTTTATTGTAGATGAGTCCATTACTATTATGGATATTTTTGTTGATGTTTTTTTTGTTCAACTTTTGGTAGGGGATTTAGTATTGCGTAGTTTGGTAGGAACTCTATGATTGTCTTTTGTGGTCATTGTCTTTTTTACATACTGACTTTTAGTTTGACTTGTGGCGGCTAGCATATTTTTTGCTGTACTTGCAAAATGATAAGCCCTCACAGTTTTGCTGGATCATTTTCTTCCGTTTTTTTTTTGGCTTTTGCAAACTAGTGCCAATAAAAAAAAACCAATAAGCTCAGTGAGGAACCGAAGTCTTGCAGGCCAATATGCCTTTTGAACTGATAGCCGCGGAAAGACTTGGCGTAGGTTTTAAGGGAAAAAAACTTTTTTTTTTTTTTTTTTTTTTTTTAGCTGTTCTTTTCCCTGCGGATATAAGCCTCTCTTTTGTTTTTCTACTTGTCTCGGTTCTGAGCCGCCTGGTACCAATTCAGACCTGCCTCTCGCTTTAGGTCGTCAGTCCATCTCATTTGCGGCTGTCCTACGCTTCTTCTGTTTTCTCATGGTCTCCATCGGATTAGTTTTTTGCTTCATTTGTCCTGGATTCTTGCGACATGTCCCGCCCAGTTCCATTTCTGAGTGGCTGTGTGTTGTACGACATCCTGTACTTTTGTTTTTCCCCTGATCCATTCCATTGTTTTACGGTCCCTTAGAGTTATGCCGAGTATTCTTCTTTTGATAGCTCTCTGGTTGACTTATAGCTTGTTCAGTATGGGTCCAGGTTTGGGCGCCGTAAGTAGTTACTGGCAATATACACTGGTTGTATAACTCAGTTTTAAGTTCAAGGGGGATGTCTATTGTCAATATGTTCTTAATTTTGCTATATGCCGCCCAGGTTTGTCGTATTCTCTCGTTTATTTCTAGTTCCTGGTTTGCCTCCACAATCAGAATTTGTCTTAAGTATTTATATGTGTTTACTTTTTCCACTGTGTTGTCACCTAACGTTATATGTTCTTCTTTGTCTACATTTGATTACATAAACTTGGTTTTGCCGAAATTATTCTCCAGGCCTATACGCTTCGTGGCACTGAATATGTCATTAATAAGTGAGATGAGTTCTTCCCTGTCACAGGATGCAGCAGGGAAACTTGCTGATTTGAAACGCCAATAAAAGAAAAAGTATTTCACTTATCAATTTAATTCTTGTTTTATCGTATTGTACACATTCTTAATTTTGGTTTCAAGTGGTTTTAAAAACGACATTGGACAAATGGCGGCCCTCATTAGCGATACATTGGTCTACCCGCTTTTAGATGTTTTGCTCTACTTTTTTGAGCATATTGACGAGAATGTTGGCGTTGGCTTAGAGAATGTTGTCTTTCAGGTGTTGCAGGGTCTGTGGTTGGCCATGGTAAACAATGGATTTGAAATATAAAAAAAATCACAAGGAGCTAAATTGGGGGAGCGCGCCGGCCACTGTACGTTACCCTTCAAGGAGATTAAGAGCTCGTGGAAGTGTTTCCTTAAAAGTTTCATTAAAATTCTTGTTGTGTGTGCCGAGGTTCCGTCCTGCTGGAACTATGCTTTCCCAAGTTCTGGGAGAAAAAATGCCTCAATCATTTCTCTGTAGCAAACTGCATTCACAGTAACAGTGTGTTCTTCTTCTTCAAAAAAGTAAGGCCCAATTATCGCAACTCTCGACAATGCACACTATAGATTAACACGTTTACAATGAAGTGGCTTTTTATGAAGTTCACGGAGATTGGCACTACTCCAATAACTTATGTTTTATTTATTAAGCAGCACTTTACATGCAGTTTGGCAAGAAACAAAATTGCGTTCACTAAGCTTTTGCACTACAGCAATATTGTAGGGATAAAACTTGAGTTTGTTGCAAAGAATTTGTCTCACACTACAAAACGACAACTTTATCCTCTTGACGTTTTTGGGGGTTCTGGAAGTCCGTTGACCTCCAAGCTTTTTTTGCCACACTGCCATTTTTCCTAAATGCGTTTACCTACGAAACGATCGATTACCAGCCAGGAACAGGATGAATATTGAACCAAGTTCGGAAGGTACGTTGGGTGGCGACCACTAAACGGTCAATGGAACAGAAAACCTCGTCAGCAAACGCACCCTCTTTTTTTGTCCAACGCATGACGACAACTGGCTTAAGCGGTAACAAAACTTTAAGACCCTTTCTTTTAAATGAGATCCTTCCTACCCCTTTCTGACCACGTCTCGCTCATTGGCGCCTAATTCAAATCAGCAAGTTTCTCTGCCGCACCTTGTACTAATAGACAGGAAAGACGAAAAAAACGTGAAGTTTATGCTTAGCAGAACCATCGTAGAACTCAAAGACACCATCAAATACCTGGGCACAATACTGGACAAGTATCTAAACTTTGGGAAGCACGTCCAGAAAGTTACCAAAGAAGTAGGAGCATCACTCAAGGATTATGCCGCTGGCAAGAAAATAATTGATACTGGGCAAAAGTATGGATAAAAGCTATGAACTATCAGATATACCGGAGCATTTTGAAGCAAGCCTAAGCTCAAAATTAGCAATCCATTTCAAAGATTATAAGTAGGACAGTTTTAATTAATCTCTTAGCAAAAGATAAATTTGCAATAATTGGGAAGAACACGGCTACCAAAAAAAAAAAGCGGAAAAAGACAGAACGTTCTTCAAATAGCATGAGATAAGAGTAAAAGGGTCTCTGGAGAAAGGAGTTGATTTCCAAAACCTCAGCATGGTCTAGGAAAATGCGTGGTCAAGTAAGTTACTGCTTAATACAGTTTTTTACAAACTATGGCTAAAAGCCATAAAAGAGAAAGGAAAGAAATGAGAGAAGCTAAATGGAAACAAGAAAACAAAGAAAAAGATTAAAAAAAAAAATAAGAAAGGACATGACAATTGTGCATACCAAGAAACAGAAGAAAAAAGAAGAACATTTACAGAGACTACGATATCAAACGAAATTGCAGAGATAAGTAGAAGGAGAAAAGAAATATTGAAGGAAAGCAGAATAACAGAAATAACAAGACAAATACCAAATGGTAGATATGCTATCTCGAGGATGACTGAGAACGCAACCTTTCAGATAGTTAGAATATACCTGGCTACAAGAGGACATGAAAAAGTAATTCCTGATGGAGATACAAGGATATCACTGGAGGTAAAACTTACAAATCTAGGACTGCCAAAAGGAATACAACTGATGGAACTGCATAAATTTTTCATGAAGGAGAGGGAATACGATAAAGAAGAAGTGAACGAAGACCTTAGTAAGCTAAGAGCACATCTGAGAACAAATTATATAATTAGAGTAAATAACACAAAGATGGAAGAAAGAAGAGAATGCAGAGGTAGATGCCAGTGCAGATAAGAAAAAGGCAAAATGACAAAAGAGACAGACAAAGGTAGGGGCTATAGGGATGATATGCGTGAAAATCCGCGAAGCAAAAACCAGCCCGCCTCAAACTATCACCAAATGTAGGTTAGTTTAGACAGGGACATTATAACAACAGGATTTGCGCAGAGAAGAAAACCGGAAGGTATTACCATGCGTAAGTTATTCTTAAGGGCCACTTGTTGAGAGTCAAAAATTCACTACGTCCTAAAAAAAAAAAAAAAAAAAAAAAAGAAACCATGGCTGCTTCACGTGAAAAATATTCAAAAAATAGACACAGATAATTGTTTATACTAGAGATTCATGCGAGAGAAAGACGAACGAATGATATGCAAAAGTCTAATACCCAAAATATTGTTTATTTATTGACATAAATAAATGAAACATTATAGAATTAATTATCACTGCAATCCTGAAGTAAAAGAAAGCGGATGAGAGATGAATTAAAGAAGAAAGGATACTGGACTATACTATTATTACTAAATGAGTAGTACAAATCCAACATACTAATTTTATCAATGTGCAATTTTTTGTCCAGTGGCGTAGAAGTTTCTTTAAACGGCAAAACGCGATGCTTTGCAGTTGTTTGATAGAAGTAACAATTTGATTTTTTTAAATAATTTTATGACTTTTTGCAAGTTGGGTATTTTTTTCCAAAATTGGTAGGGTAGTTTGCATTAATTTATAATTTTAGTTGCAGCAACTTCCGGCATTTACCGTTCTTTTTAAAATCTTTGCTTATAAGCTGAAGATTTATTTTAAACTTTAATTTTAAAATTAACTTTATTCTTTTTTATTGTTATTTGTTGGATTTTATTTTTTATTTATATTGTTCTGATAGTTTTTTTTTGTTGCGTTTTGTTACAAAAACCATTCTTCTACTTTAATCAGGGCCGGAGTTAATTATTTATTTTTATCTTTTATGACAACTTAATATTTTTGACAACAAAGTAAATTGTTTAAAATTCAAAAAAATCTTTCGTTTAAGAATATCAAAATATTCCAGTGGCGTTACATTTTTTTTTTCAAACTTAAAAATTGTGTTTATTTAAAAATGCAAACGACTAAGTGGTTACAACATAACCCACTTCCAACTACAAAAACAGTGGTTTCTTAACTTTTTAACGTAAAATTGACCTATGATTTTGAGAATCATTTTTAAATTTTTTTTTATTAAAAAAATTTTTGGGAAAAAATTAAAAAAGGGAAAAAACACTTTTTTAATTTTGTAAAATTGTTCTCTTGTAGATTCCTTGGATTAGACACCAATATTTTTATTATATTTTAGTTGGTGCTTTGTAATAATTAATTTAAATTGCTATCTTCAATTAAAAAAAAAAATACGACAAAAACCATTTTATATTGATGATTAACAATTGATAATAAAATCATTATATTTAACTATAAAATGTACAGTTTTCTTCTTAAAATATATTTATGACATTTTCTTATAACCGTTCCAATTATTTTGAAGTGTATGTGAAGTTTCCTCTTTCGTATAAATGAGAGTGCTTTTGATAACCGTTGGGATAATGGGAATTGTAATCTGGCAAGCAACAAAATTTTTTCCGTTTTGTTTGTAAATAAATAACGTGGAATTAAAGCAATAAATTTCATTTCCTTTCGAAGATTGCGTGGGCGTATTGCTTTAATGACGCTTTTAATAAATTATAGGTTCAGTTCGAAAAATCAGGGAGGACATTTCAAATGTGTCATTTTAAAACTATAGATGGTTAAAATAAATTGATGTTCACTCGTAAAGCGATTTCGTTATAAAAGCGTTTTATTATTGTCACAAGTTGATTCTGAAATGGGGATGGTTTCATTGATCGGACAGCAATATATATATTTTTTAAAATTTTAATTGAATTGATTTGTTTTGTTGAAAATATTTCAAAGTATATATTTAAAAGCGTCTTCCGGGAATTCGTTAATGGTTTAAAATGCGGAAAGATCGATGGCGGTTTAAGAGATTAGGCGTGGCGGTCACATTTAGGACATTCAAGGGAGCCTGAAATAACAAAATACCGGGTTTCGTTATATTTTCTCGCGTATGCACGTACACTATTAGAAGTTTAGTAATCCTTGAGGATCTGCATTATTCTTCTCACTTATGATATCGCAACGCTTTATAATCCGTAGCTTCTTTTTTCATCCTGAAAGGAAACCGAGTAATAGTAGTAGCAGAAATCCTTTCGCTCATATGTGTGGCACCCACACATAGCGGCTTTTTTTGTGGGGTATTTCCTAGTTGTAACGACCACAGTCGTCATTAATTTCCATGCAGCACGTAAACTCTGGTCGTTTATAAAACCCGATTCTTACAATATATATTCTTAAAGGCCATATATTTTAACAATATCACATTCGCACTCACTTTTTTATATTTAGAAAAGATATAAGCTACTGAATACGTATTTATATTGAACGCTTTAACACATCTATTGATGCAATATTTACTTAATAATCAAATATCATTTAGCAACAAATTTACTGCATTTTTATTATCAACGCGTGTTTTGGTGACATAAACATCAGAAATACATGAATGTTACAAATTGTTCACAAGGCACAGATTCGATTTTTTACTATGTTTGCCAGTCAATGCATTTTGCAATGTTTACATTTACTGTGCACAATTAATAAAATAAATTTTGTTTTTAATTGTTTGGATTTGGTAGATCATCTGCTGCTGGAGTTGGTGAATAGCGACAGAAAAGATTGCGCTCAAAAGTTACATATTTTCGAGCATATTTTGTTTTTTTTTTAATGATGCGATTTTCCATAACATTTTTTTTTTTTTTTTTTTTTTTAATTGTTTAGAAAATTATATGTTTATGTGTGAATTAATATGAATCTGACGACATTGGATTTTGCTGCACTAGTGCTCTAAAGTTTTTTCTGACCTCTTAGCCAGTGTTTTAAAAAAATATAGCCAACATTTTTTAATTATTTTATTAATTTGATTTGTAAATTAATATGAATCTAGCAACATTGAAGTTTGGTGCACTAGTGCTTCAATATATTTTTTTACCTTGTGTTAACCAGTAAACCAAAAAAAAAAAATTTTTTTTATTTGTTTATTGTTTGTTTTTAATTGCAGTTAAGTAGTGTGCACTAGTGCTCTAAAATCTTTGTTGACTTTATTATTAGTTTGTGTTCCAAAAAATTATTTTTTCTTTTTTCTTTTTAAATTTGAATTATTTTGTTATTGTATTGTTTAAAGATTTATCATTATTTGTAAATTGATATAAATCTGGCTACATTGGAGTTTGGTGCACTAGTGCTGCAAAATGTTTTCTTACTTTATGTTAGCCAGTAAATCAAAACAGCTTTTTTTCCGTTAGAAAATACATTGTTTTGTGCACTAGTGCTCTAAAATGTTTGTAAACTTTATATTAACCAGTGTTTCAACTAGTTCTCCAAAATATTTTTTGGCTTCAAATTAACCAGTGTATAAAAAATGATGCACTAGTGCTTCAAAATCTTTTCTGATCTTGAATTAGCCAGTGTTTTAAAAACCTACTTTTTAGCACACGTTTTTAAAAAAATGTCCCATTTTCTGTCCGTACTGTTTTGTTATGCTATCACATATGTTTTATTACGCACACATAACGCGTGCAAAAAGTAAAGATTACGCACGGAAACACAAAATGTCACATTATAACATTTAATAAATAATTTAATTTTATATGTACACTTTGTAAATATTTTAGTCAAGCATAAACATTTCAAAATTTTCACAAGTTTCTATAAAATGTATTTTTTTAAAATTATTATTGTAGTTGAAGATAAAGTATTTTACTCATTTTGTTCATTTTGCACAAGCTTATAGCACTTGCTAAATGTTTCTGCAACAACGTTTACACTCGTGGGAAATGAGTATCATTACGTGTTAATTGTACAATATACTATTATTTACTAAAGTTTTAAACTAACCGACTTTTTGATTTAACAATAGCACTAAAAATAAGCTTTTAAAATATAGAAACAATTTTAGAGCATTTTTGCATCAAAACTCGATGTTGCCAGTTAATTATAAATTTTAAAAAAATCTAACAAAAATTTTAAATTAAAAAAATAACTTTTTCTTGTTTGATTACTCAGAAAATCCTATATTTTACAAAAACGTCCATTTTCTACAAATATAAGCATTGCACACAAGTAAAAAACGGTTTATGTTTACAAAAAGAGTTATAAATTTATTAAATGACATAGGTCATTTTTAAATTACTTTTTATTTATACAAATCATCAAGTAATGCGGTTAACGTTTAGTCATATTATTTATTTTGTAATCAACGTTGTGCGTAATAGACTCATTACGCACTGGATGTAATAAGACTGGTAGTAAAGCAACGCATCTTTAATAATAGCTACATAAATGGCACTTTTTTTTTTATTTCTTATTGTAATGTGTCTATTATGCACTAGTATTGGTAAAGAATTAATATATTGTTCAACAAGCACCGTTTAATGTTTATTTTTTACGAGTATAAACGTTGGAGTAGTGCAATTCAGACAAATTAGCTAATTGTGCAAAAATGCTACGTTTTTCTACTTATAACATATACAAAAGAATTAAGTTATTTATTAAAGGCCAAGTGCTTAATAGCGTTACTAATAAAATTGCCATAAGTAAACGTCTATTCATCTGTCAATACTGCAAATCAAACTTACAAGACAGATAAATTATACAGATTACTTTAGGCCGCTAGTACAAAAATAATAAAAATAACATAACTTCAAGCTTTAATATGAATGGTGCCACAACTGTATTATTAAAAAGTCAATCTATTTCTGTTTTTCTCAAATTATTTTCTACCAAACTGTACTACCCATATTGGTGACATATAAACTGGAATAAATACACTCAAAATTCTTACAAGAGGCCTTTAAATATACTGAGCTTGTAACTAATTAAGAACTTACCAAACAGATGTATAAATCGGTTTTAATTATCACTTTTACGATAAAATAATAATAATTATAGTTCAAAAAAATATTTTTTACAAATACGTGTATAATGCACATTACAAATTATAGTATTACAGTAAAAGAAGTTGAAATTAGTATATTTTACAACTAGTACATAATAATATCTATTTTCCACGTGTACAAACATTGTTGCGTAGGCTTTTGCCTAGTGCCGCGATTAATACGAGTACAAAATGAACATTACGTGCGAGTTATATACTATACTTTATTTACGACTACTATAAATACAAGAAGAATTAACAACTTATGAAAACTTTATGGTTGTACACTATAATATTATATAATAGTATATTATTCAACTAGCACGTAATGATACTCATTACCTATTAGTATAAACATCATTGCACGAGATGGACATATGTACAAGTTGTACACTATAGTTTTTCTAAGACTTACTTATGTGTACAAAAAAATTAAATTATTTATTAAATATTATAACATGATATTTGACAAATGTTGGCGCCAAAGGTAATGTTCACTTTTCACACGCAATATGCTTGCTAACGTATTAAATTGCATACTTTATTGTAGTAATAACAATTGCAAAATTGACACATTGTAGAGGGGAGTAGAAAAATACTTTTTTTACTTTTTACTGAAATGTTTATTGTGCAACTAGTATTGCTAAAAAATTATTGAAACAACAAGCACGGTTTGATGCCCATTTTCTACAAGTTTTGGTGCACACTATGCAATTTCTGCAACTGTAATGCTAATTAAATCATTTATTAAATATCATAATTTAACAAATGCGTGGGTTATCTGTCACTTTTATGATGACTTCGTAATGGACACTTTTTGCACGCGTTGTGCGTAAAGGAATGTAGCAATACTAGTATAATGCGCAATGAACTCATTATGGTAAAAAGTCGAGAATAGTATATTTTACAACTAACACGTAATGATACTCATTTCCCACAAGTATGAACGTTATTACATAAGCATTTGGCGAGTGCTACAGTTTATGCAAATGTAAAATGAATATTACCTACGAGTTGTATTGTATACTTTATCCACGACTACAATAAATACAAAATGAATAAATAAATAATGAAAACAGAAAAAAAAAATGTAAATAAAATATTAATAACGTCTACAAAAAAAAAATTGATAAATGTTATAATATGAATCATTTGTCACTTTTTGATGTTTCCATGCGTAATATTCATTTTTATTTATTTGTTAAACGTATCAAATAGCATACAAATAACAGTTGCACAAAGGACATATTACAGCAAGCAGTAGAAAATGATATATTGTTCAACTAGAACATAATAATACCTACATCCCACGCGTATAAACGTTCTTGCACAAGCTTCTGGCGAGTGTTGCAATTTATTTGAGTGCACAATAGATATTACGTGCAAGTTGTATACTATACGACTACAATAAATAAGAGAAAAATTAAACAATTTTTGGAAACGTGTTGCAAGTTGTACACTTTGTTTTATAAATAAAATAAAACAAAAAATTAAAAGTTACAATATGACATTTGTAAACTCACTTTTTGATTGTTTTGTGCGTAATGTTTATTTTTTGCACGCAATTTACGTGCATAATGAAACTATAAAATTAATAACTTACACGTAATGTCAGTTTTGCACTAGTACAAATTGTAGTACTCGCTAAAAGTTTGTGTAGCATTTTAAATAGTGGGAAATGGGTATTATTGCATGTTAGTTGTACATTATACTATTATTTACTGTTCCAGTTTATACAAATGCAAAATAAATATTACCTGCAAGTTGTATAATATATTTTAAAAACAAATAGAAATAATATTTTAGGAAAACTGAAATTTTTTTGTTAAAATATTTATAAAGTCTTCAAAAAAATAAATTATTTATAAAATGTTATAATATGATATTTAACAGTCATTTGTCACTTTTTGATGTCTCCGTGCGTAATGTTTATTTTTTGCACGCGTTATTTGTGTATCAAATATTATACGAATAACAGTTGCACAATGGACATATTACAGCAAATAGTAGAAAATAATATATTGTTCAACTAGCACATAATAAAATCTACATCCCACGCGTATAAACGTTCTTGCACAAGCTTCTGGCGAGTGTTGCAATTTATTTGAGTGCACAATAGATATTACGTGCAAGTTGTATACTATTTGACTACAATAAATAAAAGAAAAATTAAACAATTTTTGGTAACTTTGTGCTGCAAGTTGTAGATTTTGTTTTATGAATAAAATAAAATAAAAAATTAAATGTTACAATGCGACATTTGATAACTCACTTTTTGATTGCTTCGTGCGTAATGTTTATTTTTCGCACGCAATTTACGTGCATAATAAAATTATAAAATTATTACCTTACTTGTAATGTCAGTTTTGCACTAGTACAAATTGTAGCACTCGCTAATAGTTTGTGTAGCGTTTTAAATAGTGGGAAATGGGTATTATTGCATGTTAGTTGTACAATATACTATTATTTACTGTTCCAGTTTAATCAAATGCAAAATAATTATTACCTGCAAGTTGTATAATATACTTTAAAAACAAACAGAAATAATATTTTAGAAAAACTGAAAAATTTCTTTTCAAATATTTATAAAGTCTACAAAAAAATTAAATTATTTATAAAATGTTATAATATGACATTTAACAGTCATTTGTCACTTTTTGATGTTTCCGTGCGTAATGTACTTTTTTTGCACGCGTTATTTGTGTATCAAATATTATACAAATAACAGTTGCACAATGAACGTATTACAGCAAGAAGTAGAAAATAATATATTGTACAACTAGCACATAATGATACCTATTTCCCACGGGTATAAACATTGTTGCACAAGCTTCTGGCAAGTGTCGAAATTTATACGAGTGCACAATAGACATTATGTGCAAGTTGTATACTATACGACTACAATAAATAAGAGAAAAATTAAACAATTTTTGGAAACTTTGTTCTGCAAGTTGTACACTTTGTTTTATTGCTAAAATAAAACAAAAAATTAATCGATTTAATGTGACATTTGATAACTAACTTTTTGATTGCTTCGTGCGTAATGTTTATTTTACGCACGCAATTCACGTGCATAATGAAACTATAAAATTAATAACTTTCACGTAATGTCAGTTTTGCACTAGTACAAATTGTAGCACTCGTTAAAAGTTTGTGTAGCGTTTTAAATAGTGGGAAATGGGTATTATTGCATGTTAGTAGTACAATATACTATTATTTACTGATCCAGTTTAAACAAATGCAAAATAATTATTACCTGCAAGTTGTATAATATACTTTAAAAACAAATAGAAATAATATTTTAGAAAAACTGAAAAATTCCTTTTAAAATATTTATAAAGTCTACAAAAAATATAAATTAATTATAAAATGTTATAATATGACATTTAACAGTCATTTATCTCTTTTTGATGTTTCCGTGCGTAATGTACATTTTTTGCACGCGTTATTTGTGTATCAAATATTATACAAATAACAGTTGGACAATGGACGTATTACAGCAAGATGTAGAAATTAATATATTGTACAACTAGCACATAATGATATTTATTTCCCACGGGTATAAACATTGTTGCACAAGCTTCTGGCAAGTGTCGAAATTTATACGAGTGCAAAATAGACATTATGTGAAAGTTGTATACTATACGACTACAGTAAATAAAAGAAAAATTAAACAATTTTTGGAAACTTGTTGCAAGTTGTATACTTTGTTTTATAAATAAAATAAAACAAAAAATTAAATGTTACAATGTGACATTTGATAACTCACTTTTTGATTGCTTCGTGCGTAATGTTTATTTTTCGCACGCAATTTACGTGCATAATGAAACTATAAAATTATTAACTTACACGTAATGTCAGTTTTGCACTAGTACAAATTGTAGCACTCGTTAAAAGTTTGTGTAGCGTTTTAAATAGTGGGAAATGGGTATTATTACATGTTAGTTGTACAATATACTATTATTTACTGTTTCAGTTTATACAAATTCAAAATAAATATTACCTGCAAGTTGTATAATATATTTTAAAAACAAATAAAAATATTATTTTAGAAAAACTAAAAATTTATTGTTAAAATATTTATAAAGTCTACAAAAAAAATAAATTATTTATAAAATGTTATAATATGACATTTAACAGTCATTTGTCACTTTTTGATGTCTCTGTGCGTAATGTTCATTTATTGCACGCGTTATTTGTGTATCAAATATTATACGAATAACAGTTGCACAATGGACGTATTACGGCAAGAAGTGAAAATTAATATATTGTACAACTAGCACATAATGATATCTATTTCCCACGGGTATAAACATTGTTGCACAAGCTTCTGGTAAGTGTCGAAATTTATACGAGTGCACAATAGACATTATGTGCAAGTTGTATACTATACGACTACAATAAATAAGAAAAAAATTAAACAATTTTTGGAAACTTGTTGCAAGTTGTACACTTTGTTTTATGAATTTCATAACTCACTTTTTGATTGCTTCGTGCGTAATGTTTATTTTACGCACGCAATTTACGTGCATAATGAAACTATAAAATAAATAACTTACACGTAATGTCAGTTTTGCACTAGTACAAATTGTAGCACTCGCTGAAGGTTTGTGTAGCGTTTCAAATAGTGGGAAATGGGTATTATTACATGTTAGTTGTACAATATACTATTATTTACTGTTCCAGTTTATACAAATGCAAAATAAATATTACCTGCAAGTTGTATAATATATTTTAAAAACAAATAGAAATAATATTTTAGGAAAACTGAAAAATTACTGTTAAAAAATTTATAAAGTTTTCAAATAAATTAAATTATTTATAAAATGTTATAATATGATATTTAACAGTTATTTATCACTTTTTGATATTTCCGTGCGTAATGTTCATTTTTTGCACGGGTAATTTGTGTTAAATGTATCAAATATTATACGAATAACAGTTGCACAATGGACGTATTAGGGCAAAAAGTAGAAAATAATATATTGTACAACTAGCACATAATGATACTTATATTCCACGCGTATAAACGTTCTTGCACAAGTTTCTGGCAAGTGTTGCAATTTATTTGAGAGCACAATAGATATTACATGCAAGTTGTATACTGTTCGACTACAATAAATTTAAAAAAAATTAAACAATTTTTGGAAACTTATTGCAAGTTGTACACTTTGTTTTATGACTAAAATAAAAGAAAAAATTAAATGTTATATTATGACATTTGTGAACTTACTTTTTGATTGTTTCGTGCGTAATGTTTATTTTTTGCACGCAATATACGTGCATAATGAAATTATGAACTTGTAAGGAGTAGAAAAAGACGTAATATCTATTTTGCACTTACAAATTGTAGCATTTGCTAAAGGTTTTTGTAACGTTTTAAGTAGTGGGAAATGGGTATTATTACATGTTAGTTGTACAATATACTAGTATTTACCAAAATGCCAACATGGCTGATTTTTTAATATAATAAGCTTTTGAAACACAGACAAGATTCTGGAAAATTACTGCTTTAAAATCCAATGTTGACAGATTCGTATTATTTCATAAATAAAAATAGTATTCTAACAAAATAAAAAAATAAAACTTAACTTAATTAAAAAAAAAAAACTAAACATTTCTTATATTTTATTAAGAGCACGAAAGGAAACTTTTTTCCACAAGTATAAACATTGCGCACGAGCTTTGGCGAGTGCTACAATTTATTTATAAATAATTAAGTGATACGGTCAATATTCAATTATAACCATTTTGTAATAAACGTCTTGCGTAATAGGCTTATTCTGCACGGGGCACGCCGTGTGTAAATAAAATATTAACGTACTTTTAGTAAGAACAGCTACATAAGTGACACATTACTTGACGCTTGGTTGTCTGTTACTTCTACTATGACTTTCGTGCGTAATAGGCACTTTTTGCATGCATCGTTCTTAATAAAACGTATGAAATAATATACTTATTTTTAGTACTACTAGTATAATGTATATAATTTATAATGATATATTAAAAAGAAAAAATAATATATTGTACAACTAGCACGTAATGATACTCATTTACAACGTCATTATAAGCGTTGTGGCGTGTGTAATATTCACTTTTTGCACGTGCGTAATTTAACGTATAAAATAACATATTTTTTTATAGTAATAACAGTTACGCAATGGAAATATTACAGTAAAAAGTAGTAAAAGTTGCGGAAGCAATGTGCAACGTTTATACTTGTGGAAAATAGGCATTAAACGTGCTTGTTGCACATTATACTATTTTGCTCGTAATTTGGATCAAACAGTAATGGTTTGTGGGCTAAGAGCAAAAATATTTTGTAAGTTTGCCTACTCTGAAATTTTTTTTTTGCTTGTATTATGAGTCGGAAAGTGATGCATTACATCATAAGACGGAAAATTATTTGAAGCGGTCTTAAAGCAAAAATAATTTGCAGCGGCAAACTCACTTAATCTATGTGTGAATAACCCTCAGGTTCTCAGACAATACATGTGCGTAATTAACCTCATTTACAGTACATTAATGATTATTAGCAATGCTAACAAAAACTACTTCTAACATACTTGACAATAAAATTATTTATGTGTTTTTTGCACCATGGACAAAAAAAAAACATTTGAAACACTTTATTGTCTGCCGCCCATGCTTTGCTTGTGCGGCTTAACATTGGCGTGCTGCAAACAATGTTTTTCTGCACTTGGTGTTTAATATACTATTGCAACCCGCTAAAAAATAATATTTTTTAAGTAGTTTTTATTTTTAATTTGTACCGATTTGAAAAAATAAAATACAACAAAATATTCTTAGAATATACTAAAAATTAAGTCCTCAAATTTTTTCCGCATGTTTACCAAACACCCTGTATATTCGTAAAACTAAAAAATTTATAATAAACTGTAATTATAAATATTATTTAATTAGTGAAAGAATTAATTATAACATTTTATTAATTTGCAATGTTTTTCCCGTACAAAGTTTTTTCATTTCGATGTTTCCTCACAATTCTCCGTGCGATGTTTATTTCCGGATCCGTAAATATTCACCGTATTCTGTTTTTTTTATACTACTGAATGTACATAAATACCAATTAAATTTCTGAAATAATAATTTAACATTTAATATAATTATTTTAGTACATGAAATGTGTAAGTTGAATCATTAATCAAATTTTAAATGTCATAAAAAAATGAAAAAAACAACAAACCGAGTAGTAATTAAACGAAAACATGCTAAGAAATGGGCAATAATTTAATACAATGCAAAAACGAATATAGCGAATGAATACACCGGGGATAAATTAAATTTTGTATATTGTAAACATAACATTGAATTTTGTTGGGAAAATGCGAGTAACTGCTGTGTATCATGTCAACGTGTTATTTAGAAAAATGGACTAAATAAAGATGACATAATAAATACAAGTATGGAGCATCAACAGTTTGTTGTTTGTATTATTTATAACATGTAAGAATGAAAGTGATGTTTGAATCAGGAAAAATGTACATAATTTATATTCATGAAAGTTTTAATAATTTCTATTTTCTTTGTTACAGGTAAGCTTTAGCTGATAGTTGGTAAGAATTTATTTAATATTTACAGGATTTATGTAAGGGGAGCAATTAATTTTATTATTATGGATGAAATAGGTTTTAAAATATGAGTTGTACTACACTTTACATAATATGCATACATAAAAATACTTTTGAATTTTAACGAGTGAAACCACATTTGCTGAAACTATCTCATCGAAGACTAGATTTAAGCAGTCTGTGAACATTGATTATGAATATTTGTGGCTTATAAGACTCAGGAAATATTGAAATTGGAAGTTTATTTCATTTTTGAATAGTACGGTTAAAAAATTTTTTTTTACAAATTTTGGTTCTACATCTCTGAACTGTCTAAAATTAGTCAATATTGGATAGGCTATGATCCAAATAGCTCGTTTCTGAATAGAGTTTAGAAGAGATAATGTAGTTTTTGATGCTCCTCCCCATATTTGAAAACAATATTCAATACAAGAATAATATATAAGTTTTATATATATGCAAAAGTTAAACAGAATTAAACAAAAATTTACATCTCTTAAGTATTTCTAGTTTTCTGGATACTTCCAAAGCTATTTCGACAACATTCTCGTTCCAAAAAAGATTATGTGAGATTGTAACACCTAGAAGACAAATTAAAGAAGATTTAGATATGGGTTTGTTGTTTAGTTTAATATTTGGTACTGAAGTTGATTTTGACATGTGGGTAGTCTCAACTCAGATATTGTTTTGAGGTCTTTGTTGCTCTGCTATATTTGTCGATATGGTCTTTGGAAAGTATGAAGTATGAATCGTGCTATCATCTGCAAAACTATGAATAGACTTTTAGTTATTTAAAGAAGTTTATTAATCAAATAGAAAGTTGGCAAAAGAGCAGAACCTTGAGGAACACTAGCATTTATAATTGCTAGGGGCCAGATTTAAAACAATCAATTCTAACTATAATTTTCCTATTGTCCAAAAAACTATTGATGAATTTTACAGTTTTTTTATTAAGACTTATACAATGGAGCTTGTTGACAAGATTAGGATGCAATACCTTATTAAACGCTTTAGGAATGTCTAAAGCTACTGCAAGATTTTCTCCTTGTTTATCTAAAGTAGAATTTCATTTGTGACTAACATAAGTCAGAAGATCTGTTATTAAACGTTTTAATTAAAATCCATATTGAGTATCTGAGATAAAGTTATTTTGTTCTAAGAATTTGCGGAGTAAAGCCATACGTGATTTTTGATTGAATAGACTCACTTAATGCCAAAAAGAAGCAAAATTTTTTTTTTCTTAACAAAGGAATTGATTTTAGACACAAATTTTTTGTGGACAATTTCTTATCTATTGAAAAAATAAATCAGCATTTTTAACTTGCTCATTCTTGTTTTTTTGGGTTTTATAAAGGCTGAAGTGAGCATTCCATGTTCTGACGCTTGTTTTTCTAGTCTATTTAAAGCAAGACTTCTTACCAGTAATGACACGTTTCAGAAAATGGGGATCATTTTCAATTAATTTAAAAAAATCAAAACAATTTCTTTTCTGATGTTTGTTTAGTCTTGCAAAAGGTTTTTTGAAACTATTTTTTGTATCCTCAGTTTATTGGTCAAAATTTAATGAACAGTGGACGCTCAACGTCTCGAATTCAAAGTTTTTATTGGTTTTTAAAGATAAAAGCTTTCAGTTGCGTGGTTCATCTTTATTCAACCAAAAAACCTGGGTCATTGACAAAACATTGTCTTTGTAGGCCTGCTAAAGTTTTGTTGCATTTTACACTAGTCTGAAACTAAACCTGTAGTAAAACAAAAATATATTTTGACTTCAACATGTTCCCTTGCCGCCCTTTGAAGTTTTGTCAGATTAAACTTTAGAAGATTTAAGTTGTAAAAAGTACTTCAAATCATGATTACTATTAAATAGTTTGTACTTCAGATCATGATTACTATAAATTAGTTTAAACTGGAGTGCTTACCCAAACGCCCAAAAATTTGTTATTAAGAAATTGGAAGTTTTTCTTCTTTTCAATAGATTTTTTTGCGTATTGGGAAAAAAATCTTTCTAAAAGACCTTGCAAAGTGTCGATTTCACCCTCAAGAGTGCCTACCGACTAAATTCCTTTTTTTGTGATTTCTAGAAATTTGCACTTATGTGTGCAAGGACTTTCCTAACCTTAGTGAAAAGCGTCGTAATAGAAATACTTAAGAATGCCCATTCTACTAGCTTTATAGGCGATTACATAGTATTTGGAGAAAATTTGTACCTTGACTATGTCTGATTTTAGACTAAAGAGCATTTAATCGGAATCTAGAAACTAATCTAGAAAATGTGCAGATGCTGTGACAAACTTCTTGAAATCAGCATCATTTGCTTGAGACAAGCGAAGGTTAATCTGGTTCTTATCTGATAGATTAGAATATTTTGCCTAATTTTTTGTTGCCCGAGCCTACAATTGCTCTGTGCTGGCATTGGGAGTGCTTTCGGAAAAAACTGAAATCCGCTTTTGGGAGGCAGGTTCCTTGGAATTGAGCTTAGAAGTCATACTTGCCTTCAACTTGAGATAGTTTGGGCATCTACTGTAACTAGCTGTGTGCGGTTCTATACACAATGCGCATGTTGCTACATGTCCTGACTTCTTAGTAAATTTGAACGCAGGTGAGATGTCTTCCGGCGCACTTAAAGCATACATATGTGGAGTTTCATTGCAAAGCTGTATGACCATAACGCTGGCAACGATGGCATTGCATTTAATTTTAACGTTCAATAAGAGGTGAACGTATAGCATGGGAAAGTTTTCGCATCCTTTCCTATGCTTTGGATTGAGGGAGAAGCATACCCCAAAGCCGATAACTCTGCCTGCGCCACATTAGCCATTAAACAGTCCTAATAACATAGCTTAGCGTCTTTTTAGACGGTGTAATGATGTATGTCGTTGGCTTTGACGTAATCAATTACAGCTCTGTGATCCGCGTACGATGTCGGGTGCATGCAAATGCCATTGCGAACATTGACCGATCTCCCAATGGAGATCTTTGGGTCAAAAAGTTGCTATCAACCTAGGAAATTTGGATCTGTCACAAATTGTGATAAGAGGCGGGCGACGTGAGTTTGCTCTCTCTATGGGTGTGGGGGGGGGGGGGGGGGGGTTGTTAGAGGATTGAGGGAGCAAGAGTCTGTGCCTGAAGTGGACGCCTTGTCCTTAAGCCGGGTCTTGGACTCTTTGGCTTTAGCGGTTGAAGACTCTGGCGCTGAAGGTGCTTGACTCGGAAAACCGGATAATGGCCCAATGATAGAAGAGTTAGAAGTTTTATTCTGCGCCTTTTTTTCTGTTTTGGAGTAGCTAGACTACCTGGTATTTTTCTCTTTTCTCTAGCTCCATGGCGTCTTTGTCCTCAGAGGAGCTGTACGCAACCTGATTGGCTGCAGACCTTTTAAAGTAAAATTGGGTTAGTGCACCAGGGGTTTTGGTGAGCTGGGGCGTTGCCGCCACAGTTGTTGTTATCGACACCGGTGCTACTGCACTGGGGCTAGCTAACTGGATTGTGTAGCCAAAAGCGCTAAGAAGTCTGCGCTTGTGTCTGATTTGCTCTTCTTGATCTCCGCTATAATGTTTATCCGGAGAAAGAGTAGAGTATCAGTTAGATCACGTTTGTTTTGCTGTAGGTTGTCAAGAAAGCAGTCACCTCAATGTGTCTGTTCTTTGACCATCTTGATGACCTCTCCCTCCATGCTCCTAAGTTTAGCATCCTGTTTTTTCAGGTGCACCTGGATCTTCTTGAATTCAGTTAGGTTAGGTTAGGTTAGGAGAAATAATTAAAAAAATCTGTCAGTCAGGTCGACGGGATTGGGTGTTGATGGGTCCATGCTGAAATAAAATGGCCAATTAATTAATTAATCAAAATTAATTATTTAGTTTGACCAAGGTAATTGTTAGAAAGCTTGATTGGTGACTAATCAATTAAGTCGTCCTGCCGTTTTAAATCTGCTTGGTTGCAAATAAAATTGCAATTATTTCCGGGCTACGGGCTCTCTTCAATTAGGTGGTGAAGTAAGTTGCACTTTTGGTGTTGACGTGTTGCTTGGTTGCCTGCTGGCAGTCGACTAATTTGCTCACTTTTGCTAAGTGTTGCTGTTTTTCTAATAGTTGAAATCTTTTTGTTTAAGAACAAAGAAACAATATTCAATTTTTGATAGCTAACATTTAGGCAAATACTTCAGATTAAAATTACTAGCGAGTAGTTGACATGGAATGCCCGCCCATCCGCTTAAGTGTTATTCAAGAATTGGAAGTTATTTTTTTCTGCAAGTGTTAGAAGTCTCTTAGTTAAAGAAGAGGATGGTGATCAATCAGTAAATTAATTCACTAACATTTGGGTGGGTGGGCGGGAACTAAAGTTCAAACTACTGTCCTGCAATAATTAAACTTAATGCCCCACCTACCAACCCAATTGTTTGTGATCAAGAAATTGATTTACTAACAGTTGGGCGGGTGTGCGGAAATTCTATTGTTTTGTAAGCAATGAACTATATCCCCCGCCCACCCATCCAATCAAGAAGTTTAATCACAAACCCTTAGATGGGTGGGCAGAAACTAATGTTTATTCTACTGTCGCGCAATTATTGAACTTAGTGCCCCGCTTATGCACCCATTTGTTTGTGATTGGGAAATTGAATCACGAACAATTGGGTCTTCTTTTTCTTCACGTGCCATCTCCTCTTCGGAGGTTAGCTATCATCGTGGCTATTCTAATCTTTGAAACGGCAGCTCGGAAAAGATCTTTAGACCAGTCTCTTAGGTTTTGCATCCAGGACATTCTGCGTCTTCCCACACTTTTCTTGCCTGCTATTTTCTTCTGCAGTACATTATATTTATCCCCTCGCATGGTATATCCCAAATATTTCAGCTTTCTGATCTTTATCATGTGAAGGATTTCTAGGTCTTTTCTCATTCTTGTGAGGACCTCGGCATTCGGGGTTTTGTCCGTCCATGAGATCTTCAGGATTCTCCAATACGTCCACATCTCAAAAACTTGGAGTTTGTCGTTGAGGTGTAGGTTTAGTGTCCATGATTCCATACTATACAGTATAAATGGAAATATATAGTATCTTACCATTCTAACACAAAGCTCTAGCGTTAGATCGCGATTACAGAAGAGATCTCTCATTTTGAAGAAAGCAGTTCTAACCATCTCTATTCTGGACTTGATTTCTACTAAGTGTTCGTTTGTATTTGTTATCCACGTACCTAGTTATTTGTACTTGGTTACCTTTTGATTATAGGTGTTGTCAATAAGAAGATTTGCGTTAGGTGGTATACGTGTATTTTGTTTTTTTGAGGTTCATATTTAATCCATATTTTGAGCGGACAGTTTTTGTGCGTTTCACCATTCTTTGCAGGTCTACAATGTTGTCTGCTACTATCACCGTGTCATCAGCATATCTAATGTTGTTAATTGGTCGCCCATTAACAACAAACCCACATACTTCTTCAGATAAGGCTTCTTTGAATATCGTTTCTGAGTATAGATTGAATAACATTGGTGACAGTATTCAGCCCCGTTCGATCTTTATGCTTTCTGTGGAGTCATTGTCAACTCTCACCGTCGCTGTTTGGTTCTAGTACAGGTTTTCAATTATTTGTATGTCCTCGGAGTCAATACGTTTGCTTTTTAGGAGTGTTACAAGTAGTTTATGGCGTACTTTATCAAATGCTTTTTCGTAGTCTATAAAACAGGCGTGTACTTCGACAATCATATCCATACATCTTTGTAGTAGTAGGTTAATGCCAAATAATGCTTCTCGTGTTCTTAAGCTATTCCTGAATCCAAATTGAGTGTTGCTAATGTTTTGCTCAAGTTTGGTGTAAAGTCTATTATGTATTATTTTCAGAAATGCTTTCAAGGTATGGCTTATATGACTTATTGTTCTGTAGTCATTGCATTCTCGGGCATTTAACTTCTTCGAAATCGTAATAAATGTAGATTTAAGCCATTCTTTTGGTATTACGCCTGTTCTATATATAGTATTGTATAGATCAACGATTATTTTGATTTCCTCATCTTCTATTAGTTTTAATAGTTTTATGGGCACTTCATCTGGGCCTACAGCTTTCTCTTCTTTCACGCTCCTTATTGCTTGTTCTACTTTGTGTTTTGTTATTTCAAGGCTATGCTGATGTTGTTGCGTTTTACTTTGAGGGCATCTCGTGTCGTTGAATAGCTCTGCAATGTATTCTTCCATTGTATGAGTTTTTGGGCTTGGTTTGTTATTATTTTGCCGGATTTTGTTTTTATATTTAGTGTCCACAATTAGATGGATGGGCAGGAACTAAAGTTGAAACTAGTGTCCCAAAATTATTGAACTTAGTGCCTATCTAATCTCTTGACTACTATCGAGTAGTTTTATCTGGAGTGCCCACCCAGCCTTTCAAGAAATTTTTTCTCTTTTCCTAAACGTTAAAAGTTTTTTTGTCTAAGAAGGAAGAAGTAATATCAATTTTTTTGATTACCAACACTGGAGTGGTTGGGTGGGTCATTTCAAGAAACAATTACCATCAAAGTAGTTTGAAATAGAGTGCCCACCTATCTGCCCAAGAGTTGGTTAACAAGAAATTAGAAGTTATTTTTTTTGTAAGCGTTGAAAAATTTTTTGTTGTTCAAGAAGAAGTGGGTGATATCTAATCTCTTGATGATGATCTGGAATGCCCGCCTACTTGGTTGAATGTTTTGCAAACGTTAAAAGTGTTTTTGTCCAAGGAAGAAGAGGTGATATTCAATCTCTTGATAATCAACATCTGGGAAAATTGGTGACTTACTCCAGATTAAGACTACCATTGAGTACACACTCGTCTTTAAAATCTGTTTTCAACTAAAAATCAAACAACAAAAAGTTGTTTTGAATATTAAGTTTTGAAAATACCGTGAAATTGCAATTTTTACCACTAAACTTTTTTATTTATTAATATTATTTTACCAAAATAGCTTATTTAAATGTTGTTATTATACTCATAATAATGCCAAAAACGGAAATGAATTATCTTAATTAACTTCCGAGAAAAGCTGCACGATAGTTTTATGAGACAATTTTCCCACCTTAAAGCAAATATTGAAATTGGAAAGTAAATATAATTGGATATAAGCAAAAGAGCCCAATTAGAGACTTACTATTAATATCAATAATAATAATTGCTGACTTTAACGCACATAATTTAATTTAAAAGCATTCGACAATATAAGTTATAAATAAAGAACATTAATTTATTAATAAGAAACTACACAAGTTTCGGTTACAACAACAAGAGAAAACGTCTTTTTGTAAAATAAAATTTAATTTATGTGTCCCCTTGCTCATTTTAATCTCTTAATTCTTTTTTCCTACTTATATATTACTTCGCAGTGAGAAAAGCGATTGTACATAAAGAACTTAAAAGCGCATTAAAAAATCCCCCATGGGACTGTAAAACAAAACTTCCTACATTCACACCCCATTTTTGTTAGTGTTAATATTTCCCAGCATTATTATTAGTATTAATTTGAAATGCTATACAACCATAAATTCCTTCTCGTTTTTAAATAACAACCAGGATTAAGTGGTCCTTGATGTATTCTTAAAGTTTGTAGGAAACTTTCACTGATGCGTTTAAAATATTAAGTAAATTTTATCGATTTGCGTAGACTCAAATATCTTTTGCAATTTTATATCGTTTTATAATGAAAATCAATAATGTATTTGAGTTATTTTATCTAAAGTAAATACGTTTTATTTATTTAAAATGCAGTTTTGAAATTGCTATGTATTTATGTAAGATTTTATGTGTGTTTGCATACTCATCTCTGCAATTTATTTTTGAATCACGTTGCATTATAGTAATCAATTTGCTTTCTTATAAGTGAAGCTATATTATTAGTAAAAAATAGATGAAAAGAATAAAATGAACCACGCATCTCAACATTTTGCGAACATCACGCGCTCGGGTAGCCTCGGGCGTACGAACAACAAAAATAGAATCGGTCAACAAAGCAAAGAAATAATAAACGTTAAATATACGTAGATATATGAAAGTTATTTATACGAGTATTCTAATGGTTAATATACGTATATTAATCAACGGTGGAAAAAAAATTTACGTATAATATTCTTTACTTTTTACACCATATATACGTGTAATAAACTTATATTATCTAAACTTGTGTTTAACATTCTTTAATTAAAGTTTTGGTACACTATTTTTTATATAAAGGATGGTTGAGACCTTTACTACGTGGTAATCCATAATAATTATTATAATTACTATTTTTTATGTTGATAAATTTACTTATTCTACTAAATCAACTCTAGATCAAATTTAATCATATCATAGATAACTTACGACTTTGTCTTATTTTTATCTACATAGTTGCGTATATATTAAAATTGTGTTATTAGAAAAAAATATAATATAATATAATTTTGCCTGTATCTGCTTGTGCGGTTATTGTAACTAACTACGTTCATGAACTTGAATAAGCCAGGCTAACCAACAAAGTATAGCAATGTTGCGAAATAATCTAATCTAAACGACCCATACAAGTATCATTACAGATCCCTTTTCTCATTCTATTCTATTATGTTGTGTGCGGTAAAACAGTCTTGTGCGAATAAAAAATAAACTAAACTAAAATATATAGAAATAATTTTAAAAAAAAAATTAAAAATTATTAAAACATTTCTTTTTATACACTCACGTTTGATGTTTAATGTACACTCAATAAATTCAGTCCCTGCTAAAGTAAAGAACCCTTCAGAAACGACCTACACACCTACATAGGTTTGTTTTTACAGGTGCACGGGAAAAAATATATACAAAAGGGGCGAGCGAACAACTCGCGTGTATAAATAAGATGAGATGTTGGCATATTTTATAATTTTAATGGTATTTAAATTGTTCAGGAATTAGTTCGCTACAACTGCGTGGCGTGTGAACAATTACCTTAGTGTTGCGATTATAATTAGGCTGTAAATGTAGGTGGTCAAAGTAAGTAAGCTTTAATGTAGTTGAAGTATTAATTTATACACGATTAGCTAATCAGAATTTAATTATTAAAATAGTGCAATTAGTTCTATTGGCTATGATCTAATATTAAATAGGTGGACATTTGTTTAAGCTTAAAATATTATATGCACCAAGAATGGATTTTTAGTGTGAAATGTACTGCACAAGATGCTTTTTAGAAAAACGTTCTGTATCTGCGAATTTTAAAGTTTGTTTTGACTTTGCTTTAATTGGTAAATTGGTTGCTGGAATTTACCTATTATAGCTTTTAAAATTAATAAAGGATGAATTTTAAGTAAATTGCATTTGCATACAGTAAAAGACACATACACTTGTGTTTCAGGGTATGCACCCATCATCAGTATGCCTAGCATCTCACTAGTCAAAGAGACAATTTACATAAAATTACAGTAATTATTAAACAGTTTATGTTTAGTAATGTCTTGAAGGTGTTAACGCAATGCTCTCTATAAGAAGAAAAGCTAGGCAGATTGATGATGGGTGCATACCTTGAAACACGGCGATACTGGATAAAAAAGCAATTTACACAAAAATCTGCATTTTGACTAAGTTTTTAGACTTTATTGAAGAAACTACTAGAGGATTAATAACCAGAGGTGCACAACCGCATCTAGATCCTACAGTCACAGTGCAAGGACGCTACATGCCTTACTTAGAGAAGAAGAAAAAAACTAGCAAGAAAAGTCGTGGGATTGGGAACAGTATTGCTTTAGGTCGTCAATGTAGGTTTTGGTTGATATACTTTTTTTGTCTTATTTGCTACTACAATGAATGTTTGTTGTGCCAAAAGATGGTCTTGCTTTTTAATTATTCTTCTTCTAACACGAAGGATGTGAGAATTGTGGTAGGACAGCTTTTACCGGCAGGGCTCTAAAACTGGCGACGAAAGCTCCAGATCTAGGAGTAGTTGGTAGACTCCTAGTGAGTGGTTCCGGAGTGTCAAAATTTACCCAGAGCGCATGCGGGCTTGCACAGGCACACAGGTTTTAGCTCAATAAAAAACTTGTTTGTTTGTGAAGCGGAAGTGCCATTTGGAAACTCAAGTTGTATGGAGTGCAGTCTTTTATACTATCCTGCGGTTCACTGCCGAAGTTGTTATGGACGGCACCAGATTTGGGCCGTTGCTTGGAAGCTGGAGAATGCACAGGGGGACTCAAAACAAAAAATCCTGTCTATGTGGCTTCTGTAATCTTTGTCTCTACTGGATCAATTATAGGCTTTGTAAGATTGATATCTTGTTTCTTTTGTCTAAAATATCTAGTGATTTTGTTTTTATAATAGGCAATTGTGGTTGCAATGCAAACTTTGCCAAAAAACTCTATCGGTTATTTTCAACTTTGGGTTTACTTTGGATGAGTATTTGATTTTGATCTATAATTACTGGTAACGACGCAAAAATTTAGAGACAATTTGTTGATTAAAATTGGGTCAACTTTAATAAAAAAAAAATGTGCTGGAGAGCTTTGGTAGAAAATAATTTCTCTTTTTAAGTTTAATGTTGAATTTTTTTTTTTGAAAGTGTAGGAACCTGATTTCTTTTTTGAACTGTTGAATTGTCTTAAGGTAATTTACATAAAACTTATTTTTCAAAAAAATCTCAGTTTAAAGTGTTTAAATTGCATCTTTGTGGTGTATAGTTTTGGCCTTCAAAACAAGAAATGAGACGATTCAAGAACTTTGTTTGATGTAGCGCCATTCTTCTGAAACCACACGCCTACAGTATGCAGATCCTATCAAAATCTGTTTGTTAACATGTCAGGTACCCAAAGCCATCGAAAGTCATAAAGATGTGTGGTTCAATGATCCTTTCAGCTTAAATGGCTCACTAATCTGTCACTTTTTGAAGATGCTTAAAACATTTTTGAATGGCATCTAGATTTTCAAACCCGCAAATTTTGTTTATTGGTGTAGCTATTGAGGTAAAAGTAAGCTTTATCTCTAAACATGATTTTGTTGGAAAAGTTTCTGAGTTGTCTACAGTTTCAGTTTTTGGCAACTTGATTTTGTACATTTTGTACGTACATTTTTGTTCAAAATTTATTGGAGAGTACCGATTAATCCTAAATAGAGTTGTTTGGTTGTTTTGGGACACTGGTACTCACAATGGCGATGTTTTTGGTAGAATTTGATAGACTTTATGAGTTTTATAGTTTACATAATTGCCATTCTAGTTTGTTACTTATGATACGCTGTTGATGCTTCTAGTCTGGCGTTTTTTTAGTTTGAGTTTGACTTCTGTATAGTTTCTTTAAAGTTGCGTCAAAACATAATTTTGTAATAAAATTTTGTTCTTTGATAATTAGAAAATGGTTTAGAACACTGAGGTCTACAAGCACCGTTTGGTGTGTCCGTAGACGTTTGTTTTAAGCCTTTTCCAGGACGTTTTTTTGGGGACGGGTATTGAAATTTATTTTTCCAAACTATTGACTGTGGACTTTAAAGTCATATCGTTTCTTGAATGAAGACAGAAGAGCGTTTTGGGTGTTGTTAAAATTTTGTTTGTCATTTACTTTCTTAAGTGCAATGAAACATTTCCTAAATAAAATTTTGTTGGCCAAAGGGGTTAGCGGCGTAAGTAGGTTTATTTATGTTGGTACGGTTGGTAATAAGTAGTTTTATGCGAGAAAGTTCTTTGTAAAACCAAAGTGCGGAGTTGTTTAGAACTTTTTTTTAGATTTTGCTCAGCCAATTATTACTTTTGACTTATTTTGCGGTGTAGTATGATGTTGCGTTTTAATCCGCAAATTTTTATTTGGCTTTGGTTGCTGGTGTCTTTATTTTAGACGTTGCAGGGTTGCGTTAACAACTATTTTGGTCTATTGGTCAATAACACTTACTATGTGTAAAAGCAAATGGCCGGTTGTTGCCAGACTGGATTTTTATCGTCATAGACGTGGCTTTGGAAAGCACAAAACTTTCTAGTTCCACCGCATCTTTTAACAACGCAATAACTCTTCTGCTTTACGACAAACACCAAGCGCACCAGAAAGACTGCTGAGCTGCATCTACCAGTGCGCACGGCTTATCTCCTGTTGGGTAACGTTGCCGACCTCCGTCGAGACACACTACTAAAACTGTTACACCAGTAACACGGTCTGCGCAATTCAGGTTGCACGGACCGCCGACAAAACGTCTATATTTAAACAACAGATAGTTGTGTTATTGGCGCAAATTAACACTACTGCTTACTCTCTGGAAAAATTGCAAATTTTTTTGGACACATTACAGCGGTTTTATACATTATAACCAAGACACAGTGACTCAGCTTAGTGTTAGTAGGATATTATTAGTGACAAACGACTAAAAACTCTACATCGAGTAATTAAAAACTGCAAAACTGCAAAATTTTTACTACGCATCTATTTGAATAAGCGTGGGGTTACCTGTGAGATAGCGTGTGTGTGAGAATCGGCAAAAAAGTAAAGCCAATCTTGGTACTTTTGAAGTTTCTTTTAACTTATTCCAAATTGTAGCAGTTGTTGATGCCGCTTAAGTAGTTTACGCAGAAGCGGTTGCTTTTGGGTGTAGTTACCTGTAAACCTTAAGATTAAATAAGTAATAATTTAACACTTTGCGCACTTGTAATTTGTTATATTGCTTAGAATCAATCTGAAAAGAGCAGTTTTGGTAGCAACCTAAAAAGGTCTTTAGATTTGGAGTGTTAAGCAATGCTCGAAGGTGGCCGCATAAATGACTTTCGCAAAACATTGCACTTAACACCTGTAACTCATTCTTTTTTTTGGGCTGTTTTTGTCGTTGATCTCTAGCAGTTTTATATAAACAATAGTTTGGTAAGTGCAAAAGTCTAAGTTGCAGCGGCAAGTAACAGTGGCCGGTTCAGATTTTTGGGGTTGTTGCTGTTTTAACGTTTAGGCTTAAAGTGAGTTGTACAAGATAAACTGTTAAAGTAAGGTCTAGTATACGATACGCCGTGCTTGAGAGGACTTTATGATGGTAGAGGAGTTAAACTTAGCCCAGACGCCGTATACGTACCAGTAAGAATCATTTCTTTTTACGCAGCAAACCTTAGGGCACTGTGTTGGAAGTTGGAATGGCATCTAGAAGGTGATTGGTCATCTTTCCTTTAGAGTGGCCAAGGTGGTTTAATTCTACATGGAATTTTTGTGACAATTACATTGGTTCTAGGGTTTGCTGGCTTTGGGATATGTTTTTTTACCTAAGGTGGCATTGAACTTGATGTCAGCTTTTGTTAAGTTTTTTTGGCTATAATCGTTTTTTTCTTCTTCTTTCAGCGGTTTTTGCAAATGACTTTGTGTGCTAGGGATCCGTCATTAGTTGTTGGTCCGGACTTGTCAACTTCTTCCTTTTCTTTAATTTTTTGGGGTTTTGTCCACCTAACCTAACCTAACCTAACTTGCCAGGGATTTTTTGTTAGTCTTTGGTTCAGTTAGACTGGTTTCAACTTTTCTTTATTTACACAAGGCTACGTACTAAAGTGGAAAAAGTGAAAGTGTTCTAATCTTTGATTGTTTTCTAGACGCTCTTTGAAAATAATTAGGCTGACTCTGGATTTGTTTGTTGTTGTTGTTCGTTTTTTGGGTTTTGTTTGGTGACGTCTTTTGTTGGGTTGCTAAGTTTAATTTCTTTTTATTACCCGTTCTTTGGTCATTGTTATTTAGAAATTTGCTAGAATTTGGTCTCCGGGATTGAGTTGGCTTGATCATGGGCAGTCTTGCATTGTCAGCTTAATTTTTCAAGTTTTGTTATTCCATGGAGTCACATAGTAGGTTGAAGCAACTTCCGAATAGACTTTGGCTGTCTGGTGGTTATCTTTACTTTTTGGCAGTTGTCCTTGGGTTTGATTTTTTTTTATTGTTCAGGAGCTGATACATAAATCTTTTGAGCATTGGCTTCTGCTTTTTGTTGGGTTTATTCCTTTCCTTTGTTCTTGTATTAGCCGATATAATTTTTTATTTGGGTTGTTACGCTGAATTTGGTATCTTCTGCATTTGCAATTAGGTTGTTCACTACAGGTAGGTCTTTACCTCTTATTGCTTCCTGTGTTTTAGTGAGATAGCATGTATAGGAGTAATTGTGCAAATATCTATTGGTAGTAGGCGTTTCAGGGTTGCGTAATTTAGCAAGAACTTTTCTGTAGTTTCTTGTAGTCCTCAGGACTAGACTTTTAGTTTGTTTTGTGGTGTACGGCGGACCTATTTTATGCAATTTTTTGGAAAGGTAAGATAATGCAGTTTTGCTGGATTGTGTTTTTCTTGTATGTTTTGTAGCTATTGTTGTCAAAGAGATTGTACTACGGTGGTTTGGGTAACTAGGTATTTCTTCATGGTTTTATCTTTGTTTAATTTAAAGATAGTTCAGATAAGGAAAGTCAGTAAGCATTTTCTCATTTGTTAAAGAGTGGTAATTGACAAATCTAAATCTTGTCAAAAGCAGTGGTTGACGGCTGACAGTATGTCTGAGTAGTACGGATGTTCTAATGCGGGGTTAGCGCAGTCCTGGGTTTGTTTTGCCTTAGAAATTGTTGCTTGGATTGGCAACAGAGCTTTTAGGGACTCTTCTTTCTAAAAATTGGGTTTTGGTAATGAAAGCAGTGGTTACTCTCTAAAATACTACTAGGAGGTTGTTTTCTTTTGGTTATGCGGCGGAGTTTTGTTAACTTTAAAGCCACGCCCTAACATTGAGATTCTGTTAAGTCCAATTTTGTTTTTTTTTTTGGTTTGCACAAAATAGCTGGTTTGCGAAAAAATGCTTGTTAGTGAAAGTGAATTTTTTATACAAATTTCACTTTGTTATAATTGAATACTAATGCTTGTTAAGCTATCAACATTTTGGGTAAAAAAGAAATTGTTTTGTAGATTTGTAGTTTGGATAATTATTGATTTTTTTATCTCATAGTGGGTTTGTCATGTCAATTTCTTATTTTTTCCTAACAATTATTTATTTGAGTTGCGGTATTGTTTGGTTGGTTGGATCTCATTATGTACTGTTGGATGTTTTAATCTAACATAACCAACTTTTTGACCTATTTTGCTGTGTAGTTAGATGTTGCGTTATAATCCGAAGATAAAGATGGTGTTTGTTGCTACTATCTACAATCTAGGTGCAAATGTTGTAGCGTTAAAGGGTGGTTTGATTTGATTGCAGTTTTGTACAAAAGCATGTTGTTTATTTTGTGTAAAAGTAAATAGCTGATCTGCGCAAGTCTAATTCAGATTGCACGGACCGCCAACAGAACGCATTTATAGAACAAATAGTGAAAGCGTTGTGTTTGGGGAAATCGTTATTCTGTTATTAAAATTTACCAAATTGCCACTTATTGCAAAATGCTTGCAAATTGGGATAAAGATGGTTTATTTTGTTGGTTTTTCTGGCGTTGGAGGGCTTGCAAACACTGTTTTATTGCAGTTGTGGACAAAAGCACGGTATTTACTCTGTATAAAAACAAAATGCTGGTCTGCGCAGGACTAATTTAAGTTGCACGGACCGCCAACAAAACGCAAAATTTGGTAAAACCAGTAGTGAAAGCTTTGTGAGTAGCTGTTTTTTTATTTATTATAAATTGTTTTGCAATAAAATTTTTGCAACTTGGGTTGGGCTTTTTATGTACAGGTTGCCTATAAGGAACGGGCATTGTGTGTTTAAATAAAGCTTATAGTAACCCACATTGCACAAACCAAATGTGGAAAAATATTTTTAAGCATTTTATAACTCAGCTTTTTTGCATTTGCAGCTGTAAATGCAAAAACAATTAAAACTATTTGTGAGTATAGAATAAAAATTATTTTTTACGAATTTGTTTATCTTAGCTTTAAAAATCTTTAATTTTCTAGTTACATACAATATTATCATAAAAATGATTACAAAATTATGCCATTTGTTGAAACAATAACTGCTTACATTTAAACTATGTTATTTAATCTAAACTAATTTATATAATAATTTTGATATTATCGATCTTAACATGAAATGCATTAACAAGATGCATTATTTATGAGCAAGAAGAAAAAGTTGAATCACATCTCACCTGCGGCGGATAGTACTCAACATGGATAATCCCGTTAATGGAAATGTAAGCATAGATACATAAAATTCAATTTTCATAAGAAGTTTAAACTAAAACAGAATTTGTTAAAGATAAACTGCAATAAAAAAGCAAGTCATGAATGAATTAGAAAGTACAAACATATTAAAAGATCATTCAGTGACACACATTGCTTTTTCTAGGTCCAAAAAAATCCAGTTATTGGCTTGTTTGAAATTATTAAATATAATTCAATAAATTTGTTGTAAATTATTTTGTTAGAAATTTTATAACTAAACTTATGTGCTTAAATATGTGGTGAAATAGTTTTCTTTAAAGTTGAATCTGCTAGTAAATCTTTTAAAATTTATTCATTTTATTTTAAATAAATCTAAAGCTTCTTCGCATTATACAAAATCTCTATATTATAATAATACAGTTATAATTAATATTAATTTTTTTTATTAGCGCAAGTAGAAAAGACTTTCTTAGTTCAAAAAAGTTAGAAGCAAATCAGATTAAAAAAATTTGCGAACTGTGTCAGAATTATATATAAACCGATGATGACCTAACCTAACAGCTAAAACCGCTATGAATATGATGAACATAACCTCAATTAATGCATGAGAAGATTAAATTAAACATTTTTTTGATTATTTATTAACTAGTTAGAAGCAGCATATAGGTCAATTTTATGCCTGTTCTTCTTAATGCAATAAAAAATGTAAAAAATAATTGAGAGAGATTACAGAAAACAGATAAGAATAATTAAATATGTGATAAATTAATGGTTGGATTAATAAAAAGTGAGCAATTTTCATCTTGACCGTAGAAAATTGTGGTAAAAGAGGTTGATGATAGAAACCGCTCTATAATTGGATAAGTTAATCCAATCGGTCGTTTGTCACCCCCGTCCTTTTCTTGTCGGATACCCATACGAAATTGCACATCTACATTTATTATACGCGTCTATTCACGCTTTTAGGCTGAATCAACAAAATTATATTCCGGATTTTTTTCCTTTCCTTTTGTACGGTGGACGAAGATGCATTTGTTTTGATGCGAGCAAAATCTATATCGTATTTACATAATATAAACTTTGTTTATGTTTAGTTTATAAGTTATATACTGCCTTCAGCAGTTGGCCTACATTAAGGGGTAAAATGTAGGGGTTAAAAGTAGTCCAAGTGCCAGGGGCAGCTGCGTGGGACAGTCAGCTTTTATACGTATTGTGTGGTACAATGAACAATCGTCTTTGCTTAAGATAGATGCAACTACTCTTGAAAAATTGTACTAACAAGTTTGAGATATTGTAATATTATTGAAAAAAATATTTTTTTTCAGTTTTTAATTAAAATTATAAATAAAAATAATTTTAAGTTCTTCTAAAAATTATTTATTTAACTTATTATTTCTTGAATTAAATTGTTCATCACAAAATGGCTTTGCACTTTTGGGTGTTCACTCAAATGCGTTTTAAAGTAGCTCTTAAGTTCAATGGCAGCGTTTGGTCTCTTGACGTTTATTTGTATTATTAACGAAAAGGCTATGCATTTATTCTTTGGTTATTAAATGTTGAGGGTGAAATATTTTTCAGAGAGTTAGATATAATGTCTACAGACAACTTTAATTTAAAACTTGTTTAGATAAACAAATGCTTTAAACTAAAGATTAAGTCGTGTAAAGCAGTGCTAGAAACAAGAACTACTTAGTGCCAAAAAATATTCAAGCTGACAACACTTATTACCAGTTTTCCATTGGTTTCGGTTAAAAAAATTTGATGTATTGTATTGTAACTATTTTAGTTTGTTTTTTGTTTTTATGTTATTTTTCATCAAGCTGTGAACGTTTTTTTTTATCTGCATTGTTGGTCATGCGAGGGTCAAAACAAAAAGTTGGTGTAGCAAAACTGGAAGTTTGGTCTAATCAGTTGTCTTTTGTGTCAGTTTCTTGCTTAGCATTTTGCAATAAACCTTCTTTTTTTGCGTAGGAAAGGAAATATCTTTGAAAGACACTGGCCAGCCTGTATTGTCTAGTAGTGTCAGGATTTTACTAACTAAAAAACCCATCTTTTTCCTTCCTTACCTTGAGGTATTTTGCCTGGCGTCTCTTACGCTGCGGTCCAATTGGGCATGTTGTACATTTGTTCTACTCTTTTAGCAGTTTTGTTTTTTTAATCTACAGTGTTCGGTTATCAGTCCTGTAAGCCTTTGCAGTCTGATGCGACTTATTTGTGTTGCCACTGTTTTAATAGCATGCGATGGTTCTGTTAGGAATATTCTTGTATCTGTCAATCATCAACCCCCTTCAAACAAGTCGTAAGACATCTGCGGCAATGTAAAATAGCTGTAAAACGCAAAATAAAGAAGATTTACAGTCCTTTTCAATTGTTGCTATGTTTTGCCTTAAGTTTGCTGCTGATTATTTTTTTTTGGTCTTGCAGAAGATCCCAAAAACGGGCTCTAGTTCAGTGAATGTTCTTTTTGTTCCTTGTTTGGCAAGCTGATTTGCGATGTTCTTTATATCTCCTGGTTTTTTAGTATCCATACCAGGCAAACTTTGCAGGTTGTAGCCACTGCTTACAGACTGCATATGCAGGTCATAACCAGTTTGGATTTTATTATTGGCGGGTGCAGGGCTTGCAATGCCGCTTGACTGTTTAACATGATAGTTATCAGTTTGTCTGGTTTTAGTTCTTCCTTGATCATGTCACTGGTGCACCACTCGAAAAAGTTGTAGCATATTTAGCCAGAGGTAGCAAAGTTTGCTTTCCTTGTTGTTTGTCTTTTGTAGATTCCAGCCTAGGTACTTTTTTGGTCTTTGGACCCTTTTGTGTACTAAATAGTTTTTTTGACTGTTCTTAGGTATCTATTCCTTATTCATTTGTTTTGATGTGGTATTGTTACATTGAATTTTTTACTTCATGAAGTTAGACTTTATCATTAAAGTTTTTTCTTTATGCAATACATTTGTTATGTTAGGTTTGTGGGTCACAGGGTTTACATTGTATACATTTATTTGCAGCCTGTATGCTGCATGACTAGTTTCCGCCATTACCATGAGTTAAAATGGCGGTAACGATAGTAGTACTTCCATAGCTGCTGTGGGCGTTGTTCTAGTTGCTCTCGTTATCAGGCTCCAAACTTTGTCTAGTTTTAGCCGTACACTTGAGAGTGGTTTTTTTTTCCTATACAATTGTTCCGTATGTGATAATAGGTTTTACCACCACCGTGTATAACCATCTGGTCATATTAGGTGTTTATCTTTATGGACCCCAAATGGGTTTTGTTGTTTTATTTGTCAGGTAAGTGTTGAAGTTTAGCCTATTGAACGTTAGTCCCAAATATTTTACTTTTTTTGACATCGAGAACTTGGCTCCATACATTCTCAGGATTTTTAAGTCTGTAGTATTTTGCTGTCTTGTAAACGGTACAATTGTCGTTTTGTTTAGGTTTACTTTTGCACTACTTTTCTACGATATTTAGTGCACTTTGTATTATGTTAGTCACGGCTGCTCTAAACTTCTTGTATGCAAGAGTAGTAAAATTGTCTATGTAGTTTAGGGCAAAAGTGCCCATGTTGTTGAGTATTTGTAGTAAATCATCTATCACTAGGCACTACAGTAGGGGTGAAAGTACGTCCATTTGTAGGCACCTTTTGGCGACTACAGTTTTTTTATATAATGTTATAGTTACAGTTTGGTTCTTGAGCATGGAGTTGACTTATTGTTGGAAGGGAGGATTTATTCCTTGTTTCTCCATTATCTTTATTGCCTTTGTAATAGATTTGCATTGGATAGTATTCTCGCATTTGCTGACTAGCTGGTGTATAGCTAATTTGCAAAATTTTTTTGTTTGGTAAGCATACTGATGTTGATGCAGTATTCGGCTTTTAGCACCTTGTCTCTTATGTGCCTGTCAATAATTTTTTTCAGTAATTTTTGCATAAAGGATGTCAAGCTGGTTGGGACTGTAGGACTTAGCCAGGGCATACGTGGTTTTTTTTGGTTTTAGTATAAATACCAGCTGTTTGGTATTTGTGATAGTGCTAAGCTTGCTTTAAGGATCTTGCATAAAGGCTTTTTTAACATTGCGTACTTTTTCTGTAAGACGATATGATAGATTTCATTGGCTTCTGGCAACTTAAATGGTTTAAATGTGTTGATTCTTTATTTCAGGTTGCCCTGATTGATTATGGTCTTTGCTTTCTCCCAGTTTTTTTTGTTTGACAATTTTGGGTTGTCTTGGTTTGAAAATTCTGTCAACTTAGAGCCCGGAAAGTTTATTTGCTGCAGCTTCTGCAGAGTGTCTTTGGCCAACTTTGTGTATTTTGTGTCTTTGATCCGCAGAAAACCAAAGTTTTCAGTACAGTTTTTGCTTAGGGTTTTTTAGAGGCGCGAGTTTGTAGGACCGTTTTGAACGTCCTCACAATATTTTCTCCACATTTTTTTTGTTTTCTTAATTGTTTTATTATATGCCGTCAAACTGGTTCTATATGCTGCTCAGTCACCGCCTTTGCTTTGTCCAGTCCCTTGTGATCTTGCAGGTTTGTTTGACAGTGCTAGGGCAGCTTCTTTCAGAGGCGGTTTTAATAGAGTTGACAAATAGTATTTTGTTTGTTTTGTTTCTCGTCTTCCTGTATTTCAAAAAGAGCGTTTTTTCAGATTTGATATGGAATCGGATGCATGATCAGACAATGAAAGCTCGTTTGACATGTACAACTTTTTGATCACTTTACTTGCTTTATAATTAGCTAATCAATAACTTTGCTACGCGATGCATTGCGAAACGTTTGCGCGCTATTTTTGTTCATGATATTGAGCTTAGATTTTACTATAAATTTTAGGAGTTTTTTAACTTTTATTTTTACGTCTTTGCTCCTTCAGGCTACGTGGTGGGCGTTGGCATCGCATCGGTGAAGATCTTTGCTAACTATAGAGAAGGTATTCAGATCCAAGAATTATTTCTTTCTTGGTTCTCTTCCGAACTATGACCACCTATTTCCCATAATGTCATTAGATTAAATAGATGCTTTGCTAAGATGCATGTATTGGCCAGAACCCAAAACAATATTTTGGAGAAACTTAAAAAAAGTTTTTCTTTAGGTTTGCCACCATTTTTCTTTAAATTTTCTTATCTATAAGTAGGATACGTTGGGTCCTTATGGGATCTGGTTAGGTATTGACTACTTGCCAGGACTTGGTGTTCAAGGTGTTTTGCACCGCTATTAAAAAAAAAAATTGCTGGTTCCAACTGTGGTCCCGGTATCCATGTCATCAACCTTTTTGGTTTAGGTAAGTCATTCAGATTTATGATCTGAAGTTTTTTGCTCTTCGATAAGATGTTTTTTGCTAATATGCTAAGAAATCATTGTTTAGTTGGCTCGTTCATCTTTAGAAACCTCCCTTTAAAGGAGCATTTCTAAAAACGAAGTGATACCTGCTCATTTTCTATTTTGTCTCTTTTGCCCAAAATAGTAGATTTTACTGCCTCTACCTCTTTAACGTTGAGGTAACATTTAGGAAAACCTTTTGGGATTATTGTTAGTGCAATGAACGTAAGAGTGTCCTTGAAAGTCTTTTTTAAGATCTCTTTGTCGTCTTTGCTTTTTTTGCCGGTGGGGTGTTTTGTGCAGATGGGGTAGAGTATTGGTATCCTCGTTGCATTACCGGATGCCTTAGTTGGCCTAGTTACCTAAGCCCTTTGTGCATTCTTTTGTCTTTGGAGCTTACGCCTGGCCATCTCCGAAAGCGTGGGCATTGCGGTTTTGAACCTGCTTTTGTTAGCCAAGTTTGGGTTTTTTAAAGAGTTTTCAATTGTTTTGGTTGTCACCTTCTCATTACTAGTCATTGGTTTCTTCTTTCCAGAATCTGAGTAGCTTACTACCTTTTTGGTCATACACCCGAATGGTTTTTATTGTTATATTTTTCAGGTGTGTGTTGAAGTTTAGCTTAGTGTGAAGTTTTAATCCCATGTATTTTACTTCTTTTGACATTGGAAGCGTGGCTTTATACATCTTCAAGTTTTTTAGGTCTATGGTGTTTTGCTGTCGGTACAATCGTCGTTTTGCTTAGATTCACTGATAACTTTTTGCACCACTTTTTACAATATTTAGTGATTTAGTTCACTTTGTATCATGTTAGACACGGTTGCTTTCAACTTCCTATATGCAAGGATAGTAAGATTGTCTGCGTAGCCTAGGCTCATGTTGTTGAGTATTTGTAGTAAGTCATCCATGACTAGACACCACAGTAGTGGTGAAAGTACGCCTTCCTTGTTTACACCCTTTGGCGACTTTGGCCCCTTTTTTTTATATATAATGTTATAGTTACATCCGGTTCTTAAGCATGGATCTATCTTTATTGCCTTTGCAATAGATTTAAAGGTAGTATTGTCGATAGCTCCCTCAATATCTAGAAAAGCACCCAAAGCAATGTCTTTGCATTAGATTGTATTCTTGCATTTGCTGATTTGCTGGTTTGTAGCTAGCTTGCAAGATTTACCTTTTTGGTAGGTATTCTGATGTTGATGCAGTGGTCGGCTTTTAGCACCCCGTCAGGATGTCAAGCTGATTGGTTTATAGGACTAAGCCATGGCATACGTGGGTTTTCCAGATTTTAGTATAAATACCACATTTACAGTTCTCCAGCTGTTTGGTATTTGTGAAAATGCTTAGCTTGCTCTAAGGATTTTGCATAAAGGCTCTTTTAGCATTGCGTACTCTTTCTGTAGCACGATGTGATAGATTTTATCGGGCTTCTGGCAACTTGAATGGTTTGAATGTATTGATTTTCTATTTCAAGTTGCCCTGATTGGTTATGATCTTTGCTTTTTCCAAGTTTTTTTTTTGTTTGACAATTTTGGGTTTTCTTGGTTTGAAAATTCTGTCAACTTAGAGCCCGGAAAGTTTATCTGCTGCTGCTTCTGCAGCGTGTTTTTGACCAATTCTGTGTATTTTGTGTTTTTGGTCCGCAGGGAACCAAAGTTTTCAGTACAATTTTTCCTTAGAATTTTTTAGAGGCGCGAGCTTGTAGGACCGTTTTAAACGTCCTCACAGTATTTTCTCCAATTTTTTTTTGTTTTCTTAATTGTTTTATTATATGCCGTCAAACTGGTTCTATATGCTGCTCAGTCACCGCCTTTGCTTTGTCCAGTCCCTTGTGATCTTGCAGGTGTGCTTGACAGTGCTAAGGCAGCTTCTTTCAGAGGCGGTTTTAATAGAGTTGACAAATAGTATTTTGTTTGTTTTGTTTCTCGTCTTCCTGTATTTCAAAAAAAGCGTTTTTTCAGATTTAATATTGAATCGGATGCATGATCAGACAATGAAAGCTCTTTTGACATGTACCACTTTTTGATCACTTTACTTGCTTTATAATTAGCTAATCAATTACTTTGCTACGCGATGCATTGCGGAACGTTTGCGCGCTATTTTTGTTCATGATATTGAGATTTTACTATAAATTTTAGGAGTTTTTTACCTTTTATTTTTACGTCTTTGCTCCTTCAGGCTACGTGGTGGGCGTTGGCATCGCATCGGTGAAGATCTTTGCTAACCATAGAGAAGGTATTCAGATCCAAGAATTATTTCTTTCTTGGTTCTCTTTCCAACTATGACCACCTAGGTCTCTTAAACATAGATCCCATAATGGCATTAGATTAAATAGATGCTTTGCTAAGATGCATGTATTGGCCAGAACCAAAAACAATATTTTGGAGAAACTTAGAAAAAGTTTTTCTTTAGGTTTGCCACCTTTTTTCTTTAAATTTTCTTATCTATAAGTAGGATACGTTGGATCCCTATGGGATCTGGTTAGGTATTGACTACTTGCCAGGACTTAGTGTTCAAGGTGTTTTACACCGCTATTAAAAAAAAAAAATTGCTCGTTCCAACTGTGGTCCCGGTATCCATGTCATCAACCTTTTTGGTTCAGGTAAGTCATTCAGATCTATGATCTGAAGTTTTTTGCTCTCCGATAAGATGTTTTTTGCTAATGTACTAAGAAATCATTGTTTAGTTGGCTCGTTCATACTAACAATCTTTAGAAATCTCCCTTTAAAGGAGCATTTCTGAAAACTAGGTGATATCTGCTCATTTTCTATTTTGTCTTCTTTGCCCAAAATAGTAGATTTTACTGCTTCTACCTCTTTAACGTTGAGGTAACATTTAGGAAAACCTTTTGGGATTATTGTTAGTGCAATGTCCGTAAGAGTGTCCCTGAAAGTCTTCTTTGATGTCTTTGCTTTTTTTGCCGGTTTTTTCTGCGATTCCGGCGTGCTACTACTGGATAGGTTCTGTTATTGTTACTGGGGTGTTTCGTGCAGATGGGGTAAAGTATTGCTGTCCTCGTTGCATTACCGGATGCTTTAGTTAGCCTAGTTACCTAAGCCCTTTGTGCATTTTTTTGTCTTTGGAGCTTACGCCTGGCCATCTCCGAAAGCGTAGGCTTTGCGGTTTTAAACCTGCTTTTGTTAGCCAAGTTTGGGTTTTTTAAAGAGTTTTCAATTGTTTTTGTTGTCACCTTCTCATTACTAGTCATTGGTTTCTTCTTTCCAGAATCTGAGTAGCTTACTACCTTTTTGGTCATACTTTGAGGTATACTGTCTACTTTTGACGTTTCCATATACAGCACCCGAATGGTTTTTATTGTTATATTTTTCAGGTGTGTGTTGAAGTTTAGCTTAGTGTGAAGTGTTAATCCCATGTATTTTACTTCTTTTGACATTGGAAGCGTGGCTTCATACATCTTTAAGTTTTTTAGGTCTAAGGTGTTTTGCTGTTTTGTAAACGGTACAATCGTCGATTTGCTTAGATTTACTGATAACTTCTTTTTTGCACCACTTTTTACGATATTTAGTAATTTAGTGCACTCTGTATCATGTTAGACATGGTTGCTCTAAACTTCCTGTATGCGTGGATAGTAAAATTGTCTGCGTAGCCTAGACTCATGTTGTTGAGTATTTGTAGTAAGTCATCCATGACTAGACACCACAGTAGTGGTGAAAATACGCCTTCCTTGTTTACACTCTTTGGCGACTTTGGCCCTACTGTTTTTTTTATATAATGTTATAGTTACAGTCCGGTTCTTAAGCATGGATTTAACTTTATTGCCTTTGCAATAGATTTGAAGGTAGTATTGTATTCTTGCATTTGCTGACTAGCTGGTTTGTAGCTAGCTTGCAAGATTTACTCTTTTGGTAGGTATCCTGATGTTGATGCAGTGGCCGGCTTTTAGCACCCCGTCAAGATGTCAAGCTGATTGGTCTATAGGACTAACAATGGCATACGTGGGTTTTTCAGATTTTAGTATAAATACCACATTTACAGTTCTCCAGCTGTTTGGTATTTGTGAAAATGCTTAGCTTGCTCTAAGGATTTTGCATAAAGGCTCTTTTAGCATTGCGTACTCTTTCTGTAGCACGATATGATAGATTTCATTGGCTTCTGGCAACTTGAATGGTTTAAATGTGTTGATTCTTTATTTCAGGTTGCCCTGATTGATTATGGTCTTTGCTTTCTCCCAGTTTTTTTTGTTTGACAATTTTGGGTTTTCTTGGTTTGAAAATTCTGTCAACTTAGAGCCCGGAAAGTTTATCTGCTGCTGCTTCTGCAGCGTGTTTTTGGCCAATTCTGTGTATTTTGTGTTTTTGGTCCGCAGGGAACCAAAGTTTTCAGTACAATTTTTGCTTAGAGTTATTTAGAGGCGCGAGCTTGTAGGACCGTTTTAAACGTCCTCACAGTATTTTCTCCACATTTTTTTTGTTTTCTTAATTGTTTTATTATATGCCGTCAAACTGGTTCTATATGCTGCTCAGTCACCGTCTTTGCATTGTCCAGTCTTTTGTGATCTTGCAGATGTGCTTGACAGTGCTAAGGCAGCTTCTGTCAAAGGCGGTTTTAATAGAGTTGACGAATAGTATTTTGTTTGTTTTGTTTCTCGTCTTTCTGTATTTCAAAAAGAGCGTTTATTTAGATTTGATATGAAATCGGATGCATGATCAGACAATGAAAGCTCGTTTGACATGTACCACTTTTTGATCACTTTACTTGCTTTATAATTAGCTAATCAATAACTTTGCTACGCGATGCATTGCGGAACGTTTGCGCGCTATTTTTGTTCATGATATTGAGCTTAGATTTTACTATAAATTTTAGGAGTTTTTTACCTTTTATTTTTACGTCTTTGCTCCTCCAGGCTACGTGGTGGGCGTTGGCATCGCATCGGTGAAGATCTTTGCTAACCATAGAGAAGGTATTCAGATCCAAGAATTATTTCTTTCTTGGTTCTCTTCCCAACTATGACCACCTAGGTCTCTTAAACATAGGTCCCATAATGGCATTAGATTAAATAGATGCTTTGTTAAGATGCATGTATTGGCCAGAACCCAAAACAATATTTTGGAGAAACCTAGAAAAAGTTTTTCTTTAGGTTTGCCACCTTTTTTCTTTAAATTTTCTTATCTATAAGTAGGATACGTTGGGTCCTTATGGGATCTGGTTTGATATTGACAACTTGCCAGGACTTGGTGTTCAAGGTGTTTTGCACCGCTATTAAAAAAAAAAAAATTGCTGGTTCCAACTGTGGTCCCGGTATCCATGTCATCAACCTTTTTGGTTCAGGTAAGTCATTCAGATCTATGATCTGAAGTTTTTTTCTCTCCAATAAGATGTTTTTTGCTAATATGCTAAGGAATCATTGTTTAGTTGGCTCGTTCATCTTTAGAAACCTCCCTTTAAAGTATCATTTCTAAAAACGAAGTGATACCTGCTCATTTTTTATTTTGTCTTTTTTGCCCAAAATAGTAGATTTTACTGCCTCTACCTTTTTAACGTTAAGGTAACATTTAGGAAAACCTTTTGGGATTATTGTTAGTGCAATGCCCGTAAGAGTGTCCTTGAAAGTCTTTTTTAAGATCTCTTTGTTGTCTTTGCTTTTTTTGCCGGTGAGGTGTTTTGTGCAGATGGGGTAGAGTATTGCTATCCTCGTTGCATTACCGGATGCCTTAGTTGGCCCAGTTACCTAAGCCCCTTGCGCATTTTTTTGTCTTTGAAACTTACGCCTTGCCATCCCCGAAAGCGTAGCCTTTGCGGTTTTAAACCTGCTTTTGTTAGCCTAGTTTGGGTTTTTTAAAGAGTTTTCAATTGTTTTTGTTGTCACCTTCTCATTACTAGTCATTGGTTTCTACTTTCCAGAATCTGAGTAGCTTACTACCTTTTTGGTCATACTTTGAGATATACTGTCTACCTTTGACGTTTCCATATACAGCACCCGAATGGTTATTATTGTTATATTTTTCAGGTGTGTGTTGAAGTTTAGCTTAGTGTGAAGTGTTAATCCCATGTATTTTACTTCTTTTGACATTGGAAGCGTGGCTTCATACATCTTTAAGTTTTTTAGGTCTAAGGTGTTTTGCTGTTTTGTAAACGGTACAATTGTCGATTTGCTTAGGTTTACTGATAACTTCTTTTTTGCACCACTTTTTACGATATTTAGTAATTTAGTGCACTCTGTATCATGTTAGACACGGTTGCTTTCAACTTCCTATATGCAAGGATAGTAAGATTGTCTGCGTAGTCTAGGCTCATGTTGTTGAGTATTTGTAGTAAGTCATCCATGACTAGACACTACAGTAGTGGTGAAAGTACGCCTTCCTTGTTTACACCCTCTGGCGACTTTGGCCCCTACAGTTTTTTTTATATAATGTTATAGTTACAGTCCGGTTCTTAAGCATAGATCTAACTTTATTGAATTTGCAATAGATTTGAAGGTAGTATTGTATTCTTGCATTTGCTGACTAGCTGGTTTGTAGCTAGCTTGCAAGATTTACTCTTTTGGTAAGTATCCTGATGTTGATGCAGTGGCCGGCTTTTAGCACCCCGTCAAGATGTCAAAGTGATTGGTCTATAGGACTAACAATGGCATACGTGGGTTTTCCAGATTTTAGTATAAATACCACATTTACAGTTCTTCAGCTGTTTGGTATTTGTGGAAATGCTTAGCTTGCTCTAAGGATTTTGCATAAAGGATTTTTTTTTACCATTGCGTACTCTTTCTGTAGCACGATGTAATAGATTTTATTGACTTCTGGCAACTTGAATGGTTTGAATGTGTTGATTCTTTATTTCAGGTTGCTTTTATTGATTATGGTTTTTGTTTTTTCAATTTTTTTTGTTTAGCAATTCTACGTTTTTTTGGTTTAAAATTTTTGTCAGAATAGTGCCCGAAAAGTTTATCTGCTGTTGTTTCTGCCGACTCTGTGTATTTTGTGTTTTTGATCCGCAGGGAACCAAAGTTTTCAGTACGGTTTTTGCTTAGGGTTTTTTGGAAGCGCGAGCTTGTGGGACCGTTTTGAACGTCCTGACAGTATCTCTTTCATGATTTTTTTTTGGTTTTTTTTAAGACTTTATTATATGCCGTAAGACTGGTCTGTATGCGGCCCAGTTACCAATCTTTTTAGCTTTGTTGAACAGTTTTATAGTAACCGCCGTTACCTTATTCAACCTCTTGTTGCATCAATTAATTTTGTTGGAAGTGTGCTTGATAGTGCTACGGCAGCTTCTTTCAAAGGCGGTTTTAATAGAGTTGACAAATATGTCTGTCAATATCTCTAGTTTTTGTGATGTCAGCCAGTCTATGGACAGACTCCGATTTGGCTAATTAGTATCTTGTTGTATAGATAGTTTTTTGGGGTTTCTGTATTTTAAAAGAAACGTTTTTTTGGATTTGATATTGAATCGGATGTATGCATGATCAGGCAATGAAGGCTTGTCTATCACGTACCATTTTTTGATCACTTTACTTGCTTTATATTTAGCTAATGTTACTGTTGTTTATGATATTGAGTTTAGATTCTACTATAAATTCTCACTTCTTATGTTTATTTTCTTGCATCCAAGAATCAGAGGTGGGTCGTCCCCGCTGCTCGTCAGCTGCAGTTGTTCTACAAGTGGTGGAAGTCCTTACCGATTGTAGGGAAGGTAGGCATATTTGAAAATAATATTTTTTTTGGTTCTGTTCCCTACTGCCACTGTCACTGGGTCTCTGAAATATAAGTTCTATAATGGCATTAGATTAAGTACATGCTTTGCTAAGATGCGTCTACGAGGTTTAAATATGGGTTGTACTGCTAGCAGTCACCTGCCCGGTATGCATAACCCTTTTATATTTTCCTTATAAATCCAAAAGTTTTTGGATAAAGGAAATGTCAATATTGTGTTTAACAATATACGCATTGAAGGCCGCGAAAGCTGCCCTGCAGTGATGTAGATTGATTTGCACAATGTTTAACATTGAACTTATTGTTATTGTTCCTTGGCTTTCTGCGGTGAGATTTTATCCACGGCCTTCTCGATGGTCTGTGTTTCTTTTGGTTTGCTTTCTTTCCTTTTTACAGGGGTCCAGAATCCGAAGCAGTATTTTGAAGAAACCTAGAAAGATTTTTCTCCGTAGATTTGCAACTTTCTTTCAAGTTTCTGTATCTATAAGTAGAATATGTTGGGTCTTCCTTGGACTGTGGTTTGAAATTGACCACTTGCCAGGTTTAGGTGTTTAAGGTGTTTTGCACCGCTAATTTTTTTAAAAGAGGTCCCGGTACTCATGTCTTCATTTTTTTTTGGTTCAGGTAAGTTCTTCAGATAGATGTGCTAAGGTTCAATTGGCGTGTCTATACATACAAACTTCAAAAATCTTTTTTTAAAGGAGCATTCCTGAAAACAAATTGATACTTTGTCTATCCTGCCAAAACTATATTTTACTGCTTCTGCTTCTTCAACGTTGAGGTAACATTTGGGGAACCTTTTTGGGATTATTGCTACTACAATGTCCTTGAAAGTTCTTTTTGAGGTTCTTTAGTTGTCTTTGCTTTTTTGCCGGTCTTTTCTGCGATTCCGGCATGCTACTTTTGGATAGGTTTTGCTTTTGTTTTCTTGATGTTTCTTGAGTGTTTTGTGCAGATAGTGTAGAGTATTGCTGTGTTTTTGTTGCATTACCGGATGCCTTAGTTGGCCCAGTTACCTAAGACTTTTGTGCATCTTTTTGTTTACGGAGCTTACGCTTGGCCACCTCCAAAAGTCTAGGCTTTGCGGTTTTGACCCTAGCCGAACTTGGGTTTTTTAAAGAGTCCTCAATAGTTTTTGTTGATACCTTCTCATTACTAGTCATTGGTTTGACTACTTTTTTGGTAGTGGAAAAAAGCCCGCAAGCGAAACCTTCTTGGGGTATGTTGTCTACTTTTGACGATTCCATATTATTGATCTGTCTCAAGTCATTTCATTTTTAACCTCCTGGCAGGCTTTTAGCGTGTGTCGTGAATTTTCAGTTCGGTCAGTTTTTGTTTTACACTGGGTAATTTATTTCCTCGGTTCCCTCCGGCAAGCCGGCGATAGTTTTCTGACTCACACGAGATGCACCCATAGAGGAACTGACTAAACTTTTATTTATTGGTATCCGCTTGTAGACCAAATTTTTGACAAATTTGGAGAAAAAGTTTTACTGTTATATTTGCAAAAATTTGTTTACTTTTGGACAGTTAAGCCCAATGTTGGCCAACGTGTGATTATGCCGCATTCTTTTTATAGTGCCATACTTGCTAGAAGCGTCGGCACTTTTTTCGTATGTTTGTGGTGTGCGATAATAGTTCTACACAAACATACGGGACCTACAGTTTAACGTGGAATCAAAACCACACTACTAGAAGGGTTTACTAGGCAAATACTTTGCTGGTTTGTCATTGCTGTGCGAAGGAGATGACCGCATCAAAATATATTTGACAAATTAGATATTGCCGCTGCCGGGAATCGAACCCGGGCTGCCTGCACAACAGTCCTCGCACTAGACCATCACTCCACCTAATGATTAAGTATTTCTGGTACTAACAGCAGTCGGAGATTCGTGAGTAAATCAGTCAGAAAACTTTAATAAAACAAACAAAATTATAATTACCTTAACAAAACATTAATCAGTACTATATCAAAACCTTTTTAAATTTGCTAAATTAATGTCAAGTGAGTTTAATTGCTTTAGGTAATATCCTATTTGCAATTAATATTAAGTTCAGTGATTATTAAAATATATTTATGTTGTAATATAAAACGGATATAAATATAAAGTATTGTTTTGTTTATGTTCATGAGATAATAATGATAAAGTATTGTTTTCATTAAGAGTTTATTTAGTAGGTTAATGGAATATAATGGTAGTAAAATATTTGGAAAAGTTAATAATGTCAGTTGTCTCTTAAATATACAGTTGCAGTTATTTTGATTAAAAATTTTGTAGCCATTGCGGTGACTGTAGTGTAGAATTTTATTTGGTCGGAGAAGCCTGATTACAGTTTCGAGTTGTTTATATGTAATAATATCGAGTTAGTTACGGTAATAGCCGGCAGTGACGCTGTAGAGCAGGTGTTTATAAAAGCAGATTTGGAAGAGGGTAGCTAATATTCTAGGCCAAAAGCCTCACATGACCGGGTATTAGCAATCACTTGTATCACCCTCTAATGAATCTCTTTGCTAGTTTAAATGCCAACACCAAACCCCCATCGCCCTATCTAAACAAATCTGTATTTTAATTTATTTCAGGAAACTACCACAAAAATACTACAACGTCGTGTAATTAAACATTATTTAATGTTTGGTTGCATTAGTAGAAACATTTTTAAGTTAAGTTAAGCTTCTTTTCAAACCAAAAGTAGTTAACGGAGATTTATTTTAGAGATATTAATAATAAAAACAGTCGTACATAAAATATTTACCAATAAATTTTATTTGCTCATCATATTTTATACTCCATCGACTTCTTTTTAGCAGTCATTTTATTATCAATATAATATTTACGGCTTTAATTTTGTAATATTTTGTAAGAATTTTATATAGCAAAAGTTTTTCATAAAATTAGTGAGGTGTAAAATTAGAGATTTTATTATAGAGGGTTACTTGCTAATATAAAGTATCACATAGGATAGTTATTTTAATATAATTTCTAATTACGTAAATAGGACAAATACGTTACGGGAGTAGTTAAAATTATTAAAATGAATGTCTGGAATTGTAATTATGCTTTTGTAATGAGCACGGCACTTAATAAAATGAAAATGTTGGTGTTGATGAGAATATATTGGTATGTGGTTAACCATTAATGCTCTTTAATATTATTTTAATATTAATATTAAGAATGCGGCTAGCTGCAATTAAATAGTAGTTGAAATATAGTGTAGCAATTTTAACTAAGTTGATTATAAATGCTTTAATTATATTTTTTTAAACTTTTTTGTATCTCGTTTCATACATCATAAACCCATAACACTACAATTGAAAACTTAGAAACACAACCAAAATCTAATAAACACATTATTTTGACTTTTATATACTTTAAAGTATCCACTAATTAAATATTAAATCAAAAGTTTTAAAACTTCAGTTAAAATTGAAATGACTGTCTCGTCCGCCAACCCATTTGTTTGTTTTCAATAAGTTGGATCTGTCACCTTCTTTTGTTAATTAAAAGACAAGTGACATATGTAGAGTACAATGTCACCGGCAGGGCACTTGCAGTTGGTGGAGGTGCCGCCGGTTGGGCGGGTTGCATATATTGGAACTTGCTTGTGGTGTTTTACAGGGGTCGGAGCCACGTGGTACATGGTAGGGTACGCATGTACTTAAAAGTCTAATGCCACCTGGTTTAGCACTAGGCCGCGTGGCTGGTACCCAGATGAAGATTTTTTTCTTGGGGATTGCTGGAGGTGGTGATGTGTTTATGACGTTGGCGTCATTGTGTAGTCCAGAGTTGTAATGTCTAGGTCGTTGCAAAGGTTGTCATCGTGCTCTTATGAGACCCTGCGGCGGGTAGTGCTATGCCGACCAGTGTATTGGTGCCGGAAAGCATGATGAATCTCCCCGGTGCTGTCGTCGGTGTCAAAATGGTCATAATACAGTAGTCAATTTCTAGTAGTCTTCAATGTCACAAGTCAAATAAATTGTAGTAGATTTTATTTTTGGGCTTGATTCCCTCTGAGTGAATGTCATACGGAAGTTTGACGCTAATAGTGCGTAAAGACCTTCCCAACTAACTTTTTAATATTACATAATGCGCCTTATAGGCGTTACATAGTATTGTGGCGATCTTGTACCACGACTATGTCTGGAAATCAGACTATTTGACCGGGTTTGAGAAGTTAACCATTTGTTGGCCAAAACTTGTGCTGAAATTAAAATTAACTTCTTAAAATCATTGCCACTCGCTTGAGATAAGCGGAGCAACAACTGATTTTTATCGATGATGTTGCGCTATTTGCTGATACTACCTTACTGTGGGCTTTTTGGTGCGTTGCATTGAGATGCCGTGTGATCATGCCGCTGGCTACTATGACCTTGTGCAATCTCTGCGGTCTTTTTTTAATGATTAACCTCTGTTTTTAACTCGCTGATGGAGCTGAACGTACAGTATTACAGGATTTCCCGTGTGACGGATGTTTGTTCAAAGTCCCGAGCGATAAGGCTTTTACCACGTCTGTTGTAACGCAGTTGGCAATGTTCCGGTTCCAAATAACATACCTTAGGGTCTTTCAACCTCTACTTGAAAGGTGTAGTGTACCACATTGGAGGCAGTGTAGAACTCAATCACAGCATGAAAGTCGGTATGCGTAAGAAAGTGCAAACGTATACTGTCAATTACGTTTACGGCGCAGTTGATCGTAATGTTTTGCAACTTGATACAAAGATTTTTCCCTGATTATGATGGGGGAAGGCCTTGTGTGCCAGCGCCCTCTGGGGGTACTGGCGGAGATGAGGAATAAATGGGGCTTGAGGGGTCAACAGTCTGGCCCGAAGCCAACTGAGCCTTATGGGCAGAACGGGTTGAAGACCTTTTGGCTTTGAGGGATGAGGGCTTTTTTGGCACTGAAGGCAACTGACTTGGACTAGCTGATGGTTTAGTGTTAAAAAAGTTGAAGAAGACTTACCCGGATGCTGGAAAAATGGAAGATGAAAACCCGATGTGGAGGATCTAAAAAACCCTAGGAGCAGACGGGTTCTCATTTCCGCAATTTACGGTGAGGGGGTGATGCAATACACGATTGAGAAAAAGGCCGAAGCATTTTCAGACAGCTTCAAACTCCAATGCGCCGATTTGTATACCGATTATACAGATCTGGAACACATCAAAAGGGTTGGAAGAAAAATCGGAAATTTTCTGAGAACTGTTGACAATGACACTACACTAGATAGCGTTAGACCTCTTCAAATTAGAGAAATTATTAAAAGATTTAAATTCCGTTCTTCAATTTCTTCTTGTTGTCCAACCTGGATATTCCCGCTGATCTTCTCAAGAAATCCATTTCAACGGCAAGTAATTTGTTTTCTATGGTTTTTGTAATAAGCTATACTTTGCATCCGTATGTAACAGTACTTTTAAGGATGGTGCTATATATTAACATCTTTGTCCGTTGCCGGATACTTGGTTTCCATAGGGTAAAATTTAGCGCACCTCTTACTTTCTTACCGTTGATAATTTGGTTTTTAATAGTTCTTTTCATTTTTCCGTTATCATTCATTTCAACACTAAGAATGAAGGCCAAAGCCACTATTATAGACGACATTCAATCAAAACAACTTGTCTGGTTTGGTCATGTGAAAAGAATGCCAAACGAACGACTCCCAAAGCAAATCTATGAGTGGGTTTCCCCAGAATGAAGGAGATAAAGACGCCCGACAATGGCATAAAATGGCCATGCCAGAGAGAAACCTAAATGATGGAGATTGGCAAAACCGCAAAGCTTGGAAGCAGAGTACCAAAAGGCAACACTATTTGCTATAAAACCGGAAAAAAAAATCCCGTTTTGCTTCTGGTCCGGATGAAATTTCCAAAAAACTTTAACTCGCATAAAGCAATAATGGCTGTAACCAATATTGCAAATGCCATTCTTTGCACTGGGCAGTTTCGCACGTGGTCAACATTGCAAAATCTGAAAAAAACAAAAATTATCGGCCTATAAACCTACTATGCACCTTAAGTAAGGTCATAGAGAAACTGATCTTAGATATCATTCAAGAGCACACGGATATAAACATTATTTTTCCCTCTGACTAACATGGGTTTAGATGGGGACACTCGAGCGTACATTAACTCAATAGAGTGGCGGACCACATTGTCAAAGGTTTCAGACTGAGAAAGACTACAGGAGTAGTTTGTTTCAACGTCAAAATGGCCTTCAACAAAGTCTGGCACAAGGGACTTTTTCTAAAGCTAACCAGACAACAATTTTCTCTGCGTATTATAAGGCTGATAGCCTTATATGTAAATCGCAGAAGTTTGGCAGTTAAACTCAAAAATTACATCTCTACCTCAAGACAGAGGTAGGCTGAAGTTTTTCAAGGCTCTATTCTTTTGCCGCATCTCATCAAATGGCTCATTATGCTAACAACACAGCACCTATCTATTTTTCAAGGTCAATCAAAATAGTCACCTTACGTCTACAAAAAACCATTTCCGATCTGGAAAATTGGATGGACGAGTGGCACTTTCAAGTAAACCTAGAAAAAAGCAAGGCCGTATTTTTTACACGGCGTTGGTCATTCACTGCGTCTGAGAACACCACCTTTAATGACGTTTCCATACCGTGATCCAACACTGCTAAGTATCTTAGGGTAATCTTTGAAAAGGGACTTTAATACAAGCTTTATGTATAACTTCTACTGGACAATGTTAACATGGCCAAAACTCTACTCTACCCGATGTTACGTCGGAATAGTGGCATATTGCTTCAGAACAAAACCCGGCTCTACATCTCGACCATCAGACCAAAGATTACGTACGCTTCCTCAATTTAGTGAACGGCTGTAACTTGCCACTTTAATCGTCTAGAAGTATCCTGAAGTAAAACTTTGGGGATGCTCACAGGAGCTCTATGGTTTGTTCGAAATTTTGCAGAAGGTCAGTTCAGACCTTGAGGTTTTTCTACTTTGACAACACATTGAAACTTTGGCCAAAAAGTATTTCAAAAATTTTAATCTAATTCTGATTTGGCAAGACATGCCAAACTAGATATAGAAAAATTAATCTACAAACGACCGGTGAACTCAATAGTAGCCAAGTTATTCCTACATACACATCTCTAAACGAAAGGTGCATGAGCCAAAAGGTCTTGAACTTTTAAGCAATTTTCAGATTGAGTGAGGTTTAATTAGTAGACGCTCTCATAAAGGTAAATCCAACACGTCCTGGTAAGAAAAGTCTTTAGAAAATTTCTCACCCACGCCTCACAATTTTTCTTTTAAATCTTTCCTGGTTTTTTTGGATTTCTTTTTTTTGTCCACGGTTTAAAATTTCTCATCTGGGGACGGGTCATTAGGGTGGGCAGTGACCTTGTTTTTTATCGTGTTCATCGGTTCCTCGTCGGATGAACTGTAGTCAACCGGATTCTTGGTCGACCTCTTAAAGGAGGCCAAAACTTGGGGCTCCGGTGTTTTGTTTGGCTGGGGCTCAGTAAGAGTTCTTGCTAGTGCTCAGCTAGAGTCGTTGTTGGGGTAAACCTACAGGGATGGCTGGCAGGACAAGTTGCTTTGCAATCTTGGCGGGTAGGTCCGCAGTGAATTCAGCAACTATTTTCTTAATTTCCTTTGTGGTTTTTGTACAAAAGAATCTGAGGGTGGTGCCGAGATTGTATTTTGTATTGAATTGATTAAGTGACCAGCTCAATCAATTATTAAGGTGAAAATAAAAATTGCAATTTTGGTCGTGACAAGAGCTTTTTTCTCTTTAATCCTTACTTGACAGCGGTTGAGTTTTGATTTAATTAGTTGTGGAGCGTGAGAGTTTGATATTTATACCCCCTTGCTGTTTTCTGATTGAACCGTTCTTTTCCGCCCCTAGGCAACATAAAAAAACTAATACTTGGATGGGTGAGCGAGGCATTCCAATTGAAATTACTGTCGCACAATCAATAATTTAAGTCCCCCGCCTACCTGCCTAACTGTTTTTTTGTCTTCAAAAAATTGTCATTACCTTTATTTTATTTAGAAACCAATGATCTGAGTGTCACAATTAGGAACTGAAACAGACTTCAGCCGATCGACAGGAACATCTGTTGGTCGATTAAGCACTAGCAATTACTAATCACCTTAAACAACTAGAAGATTGCATTAATTTAAGAAAGATTACATCGGAAGATTCCGATTGCTAGGTATAATAGAAAAAGAAATTAGAATAGAGATTCGGCCTGAGCATCCGACGTGTGTAAGATAGTAAGAGCAAGCAAGAAAAGAGTTGTGTATCCGGTGTGTGTGTGTGTGACTACCAATATCTTTTTTTTTTCAGTGTGGTTTTGGGAAAGCTCTTCTAGCCTGTGTGTGGGGCTCTCACTCACTAAAACCCTACTTCCACTTGACGCTATAATCGCTTAGCCTGGAATTAGCCTTTCATCAGACTAAGTACGCCCGAACACGCATTCTGCGCACCCTAGATATATCCGTTTTTCCTTATTTTTTATTTATTGGATCGAGATCCTTTATCACTCCTCTCTTCGGTTTCCATATACTAGATTATTCTTTTAATGTACCCGTAGATCATACTCCATTTCTTTTCCGTCTCCATCATAATATCCACTATATTTTCTTGTGTTATTTCTTCATCTATTTCCTTCTCTATGTTCTTCTTGTCTTCTATCCATCTTTTGCAATCAAAGAATACATTCTTTGGTGTTTCTATTTCATCACACATGATGCACTTGTTGTTGTCTTTTTTTTTTATTCTCATTAGATATTCCTTGAAACATCCATGTTCACTTAGAAATTGTGTGAGAAAGTAGTCCACTTTCCCATATTTTCTTCTGACCCATGGTCCTACTTTCTTTATTATTGTCTTGGTCTATTTTGATTTTCTTGTTACCTTTGACCAGTTTGCTACTTTCTTCTTTTGCTTTTCTACATTATCTCCTAATTTTAGTAGATATTCCTCAAAATTCTTTACTGTTTTGCTTGGTGACCAATAGCAGGAGTATATGATTACCTTCTCCAATTCTACCAATACAAATCCTCGGTTACTATAATCACATCCATATGCTTTGATGTTTCTATTATATATGCGGATAGCCGCATCTCTATCTTTATCCACCATCCAGTGTCATTCATTTGTTTGGCTCAGCTATTATGCCAATATCCACTTCATTTACGTTACTATTTTTATTGAAGAGGTCCATAGCTGCTTTCCCTCTTCCTACATTATTTTGTAATATCTTCATTGTTATTTTTTGTAGGGTTGCGCCCTTTTTTTTCTCATGTCCTCTTTAGCTTTCCTAAATCCTGGACATGCCATTTCATCTGCTTTGTGTCCTTCTTTATCGCAGAAGTAACAATGCGCGTTGTTCTTGCAGCTTTTAGCCACGTGTCCTATGATACCGCATTTATAGCAGATATTTTCTTTCTTATTCTCTTTGCATGTTTTAGCATCATGCCCAAAATTGAGACAGTTATAACACCTTGTTGGTGTTTGGAATTCTTTAATTCTCCCTTTCAACCAGCCTACCTTTAAGCTGCCATTTTTAATTAATGCATTTATGTGCTGGATCGGAAGATTTAGCACAGCATATCTTAAATTTTGTTTGTTAATCCTTTCAGAAACCTTGATCTCATATTCATCTTCTTTCATTGTGATGCTACATTCTTTTTGTATTGCATCTTTAACATTCTTTTCTATTGTAGTTTCATGCAGATCTAGCAGTATACATGCTTTTTTTTCGCTAAACATATGTATTTCTCACTGTCTTCCTCTCTACCTGTTATGTTGATTTTAACATAGCCCTCTTTTGTCTTTGTTATATTTTTAACTGTGACTCTCTCATTTACTTCCACCTTGCTTTTCATTTCATTCACCATATCAGCGTAGATTCTTTCTTGCCCACTACTTGGTTTGACAATAATTGTCTTGATCCTTCTTTTCTTTTTAGCTTTCTGCCATTCTTGCTCCATGTTTTCGTTTGCATTTCGTTGTTTGTTTATTTTGACCTGAATTTCATTTTTCATGACATAGTCTAAGACTATTCTAATTTCTTTATTATGCTCCTTGACCTGCGAGATACATCTTACCCTTTTACAGTTTTTGTTCTGTAATTTCTCCTTAATTCTGTAATTTCTCCTTAATCACCTTGTGCACATTTTCGATGATTTCATTCCTCTCACCTACTTTTGCTCTAATTATGAATACATCCTTTTGCTTCTGCTTCTCCAGGTTTATGTCTTCTATTTCCATAGTGGTACAATTTTTGATTTTAATCCATCCGTTTTTGATTGCTTCCTTAATTTGTGGGTATCTTTCTTCTATTTTCTTTATAACTCCACTCTCTGTTGTTACGCCTGTGTCTACTATCAGAATTAGGTCTTCCTCTTCCTTTTCTAATAGGCTTTTCATGGATTTGATCTTACTATTGTAATCCTTTTCTGTCCACTTAAGAATTATTCCTTTTTTAAGTCTTTCTAAGTCACCTGTAGTGCTCATTATCTCCTTTATTTTAAGCTTATTTTTCTTTCTCTCTTGTTCCTGTTCTTGTTCTAGGCTTATTATTTGATCTGTCTCTGCTTTTTTCTTACTATTTACATACTTCTGCGCTTCGGCTGTAAAAATTTCAATATTCTCCTTTTTAACTCTACTTATCTGTGAGTCAATTTTATTTATTGTCTCCTTTATTTCCGTCTTTGTACTTACGTGCTTTTTTATAAGCGAAGTCAGAGTTTCGCTTTCTTTTCTTATATTTATTAATACCTCTTTTATTTTATTAATAATTTTGGTATCCCACTCTATTTTAGTGTTTCAGTGGTTTCTACTTCCATCTTTTTTCTCTTTCTGTTCCCTTTTATCTTTAAGCCAGGTACCGTTTTTATGCTTAGGTCTGAAATACTACTACTCACGGAGCTTGCCCTACTTCTTGTTTCTCCTCCCTTGGCTTTGTTTATATTCTTCGGCATTTCCAGTTTTTTTCTCTTCCTTTGCCTTTTTCCTTTTACCTATTTCTTGACTCACTTTGGCTTTTTCTGTTATAGAACTAACAGGGCTTCCTTTTGTTTTCTTTCTAACTTTTCTTAGTAGCTCTTTTTTGAATTCTGTTAGCTTTGCACTTTGTGATTTTTCACTGTTATTTTCTGACTTTTCTTCTTCTTCACTACTTTGTACTTTCATCTCGTTACTATCTCTTTCCTCCTTCCTTGTTACTTCACTCGTATACTTGCCCTCCCCAGAATCCGTAGGGCAGCCCGACTTGTCGGGAGAGGATTCTGCACTTTTAGTGCTACCTCCCTGGGGTATTTGTTCAGTAGACAACTTATCCATCATTATTTATCATTATATTTTCTCTGGTCCTATGTCATTGAGCCTGCAAGCAGGTTATTCATTTTCGGAAATCTATTGGGATAGGGAATAGGATTTTGGACTAAGGATACATGGGATTTTTATGTTATTGGATTACTTTTTATTTAAGAGGTTATGCCCCTCTGTGCAATCCTGTTGGTCCGCGTGAGCTATTTTATTTCGCTCCACCACCCTCTGTTGCCAGAGGAGGCTCCCTTATCCGCCACCTGGGGACGCGCTCGGTAGAGGTTACAGGTGCCCCCCCCCCACCCCCCGAGTGACGACCAATATCTAAAGAAACTGCAATAGTCATCGCCAAGCAAACGCGGAAGGAGGCAACTCCATCTTGACCCCCATAACAAAAAACTGCATCAGTTTTTCAAAATTCGGTCAAAGAAAAGATGACGGCGGGCAACCTCGGTTTGATCGAGGCCAGACATACTTGTCAATATTACTTAGACAACCTGCGCGTGACCGATGTCTCACCTTTGAAGAACTTGATGATTCATCACAAAATATTGTTAACGCAACCGACAGCAACTTAACCACTATTAAGCTTTGACTTTTTGACTTTAGATTTATTGCTTTCTACAGTTATTGTAGAAACTACTAACCCATAGTTAATGATTTAAGTGCTCCGCCCATTCAATCAATTGTTTGTTATTACAATGATGGGTTTGTCACACTTTTTATTAAAATTAGAGACATATGTAGTGAGCAAAGAATTTAATTTTTGGATAACCAATAGTTGGGTAGGTAGACCAGTAATCAATAACGTGAGTACTCTGACACAACTGATTAAATCTGTTACCCTTTTTTTTTCAATTTAGAAACAAATGACATTTGTAAAAAAACAAGAAATACAATTTCTGGATACCCAACAATTGGGTGGGCCACTACAATTAAAATCAATAATTTTAGTGCCCCGCCTACCCACGTTGTCATTAAGAGGTTAGATATGTTTAAATTTGGAGACAAATGCTGTTTCGTACCACTGTACGTGTGCACGTGTGGTGGTAGCTGAAGTATTAGATCACTTGACCAAGTGGTTGTAAAGCACTTGCTTCATGTCAAGCGATAGATAGGTTTCATTAAATAAAAGATAGATTTGCGATGTTTTCTGTTTGCAGTATGCAGGTAGACTGTTTTTATTTTCTCCTCAAACATATTTATATACAAAAATGTCCATTGGTAAAAGTAATAAAAGGATTAAAACGCTTAATGGGGTTTTCTATGAGAAAATATCTATTAGTATAAGTAATAAAAGGATTAAAATGCCTAATGGGGTTTTTTATCATATTATCCCCAATTGGCCAGGTGTTCATGCCGATTGTAGTTCCTGGTAAAACCCACAATAAAGGGTACATTATAATTCCAGTTAATATTACACCTAATAAAATATACAAAATAGCATTTACATAAAAGATAATATATGAGATAAACATATTATAAAATGGAGATTGAACATGCCGCCCCCCTTGAAAGGTCCCCATTTAAAAGTATTATTCAGTGGGCATTGGACAGATTTTGCTAGAAGCACGCTTGATGATGTCATTTGACGTCCTTATGTTTGCTGCCCTCACGATGCCGTCTTTGCCTGGAAATAATTCCTCGATGCATCCAAGTTTCCAGCGAAGGGGAGGGATGTTGTCCTCTTTAATTAACACTAATTGCCCGGTCTTCAGGGAAGGAGATTTCTTACACATGCCTTTGGGTCGTTGCTGGAGTGTGTGTAGATATTCCATCGACCAACGCTTCCAAAAGTGTTGGCGCATTTTTTCTAAGTGTTCCCAGCGAGAAAGCTTATTGTCAGGTAAATGAACAATATTTGGCTGGGGTAAGGCTGTTAGAGCATTGCCAATTAGGAAGTGTCCGGGAGTTAAGTAGGCGAGGTCATTCGGATCGTTGGATAATGGTCCTAAAGGGCGCGAGTTTAGAACGGCTTCAACCTGGCATAAAAATGTGGTCAATTCTTCGAACGTCAGCCTGGTCTCTCCTAGTACACGCTTTATGTGTGTTTTCGCAGACTTCACTGCTGCCTCCCATAGTCCACCAAAGTTGGGTGCTCGTGGGGGAATGAAATGCCAATGGATTTTTTTGTCATTAAGGTACTCCGCAATTCTTACTTCGGAGTTGGTCACAAATTGATAAATTTTTGCTAATTCATTTTTTGCACCGACGAAATTGGTACCATTGTCGCTGTACATGTCGCTCACAATTCCTCTCCGAGCTACAAATCTTTCAAGGGATGCAAGGAAGGCATCTGTAGTTAGATCTGACACCAATTCTATGTGGACGGTCTTAGTTGCAAAGCAAACGAATAGTGCTGCGTAGGCTTTAGTAAATCTTTTTGATCTTCGATTTCCAAGTCGGACTTGAAATGGTCCACAGTAGTCTACGCCCGTCGTCATAAATGGTCTAGCTTGCTGCGTTCGTGCGGATGGAAGATCGCCCATGAATGGTGCGTTTATTTTTGTTGGGTTTGCCCTTTTACACATTTCTTCAATACCTGTCGGACAGTACTTCTTCCTGATTATGGCCAATACCTTTTCCTGAGGGCAGCCAGCGTGAGTTGATGTCCACAATGCAGAAGTCTCTCGTGTTCTGTTTTTATTATTAGATTGGTCAAAGTACTGTGAGGCAAGACAATTGGGTGTTTGTGGTAAAACGGTAATGATGAATTTTGCAGTCTTCCTCCAACATGTATTAGGCCTTGTGAATTGACAAATGGATTGAGACAAAATAGTTTGCTAGTTTTCCGTATTTGTTGCCCTGCTATTAAGTCTTGCATTTCATCCCCGAAATGAATCACCTGATCAGCCAGAATCAAGTTTTGTTCCGCTTCCAGCAACTCAGCTGGTTTCAATGTGCCCGTTCGTTTATCTTTATTCGTGCAATTATGGATAAATCTTTGAATATATGAGATAACTCTGATTAGACGTTTATAGTTCGAGTACTTTTTTACAATGTCTTCAACGAATGCGGTTTTGATTGTAATCGCTAAACACATTTTCTTGGGGACTTTTTCTTCGGGAATGTTGATACCTTTTTCGTTATTGGCCATTGACCTGGGCCATTTATCGGTTGGCTTACACAGCCATGTTGGCCCATCCAATTTTCAGCTTCCATATTTTTTGCATTACAATCTTTGCAGTAATGGTTATCGGTCCGATGAGTCCTAGCGGATCGAATATGCTGGCAATGCTAGAGAGGATACTTCGCTTCGTAAACCTTTGGATTTGTTTGGATGAGATAGGATTTGCATAATGAAGCGAGTCCTTAGCTGCATTCCAGTGCAAACCAAGAGTTTTTTTGATTTCGGTCTTGGGTATTGCAATTCCACTGCATTTGTCTTGATGATCTATTGTTTCTAGCAGCGTAGGTTCATTGGATGCCCATTTATGGAGATTGAATCCTCTTGTTTCTAATAGGTTTGTTACTTCTTGACGTATGATATTAGCCTCCTCGTATGTTCTCGCTCCTGTAAGGAGATCGTCGACATAAAAATCTCTTCGTACAATTGTTGCGTCCTTTATAACTGGATGATGAGGTAGATAATATGGAACTGTTGGGGTGTCTGATGTGCCTTGTACTTCTTTCATATGCCCAAGTTTGCTATACTCTTGCATAAATTTAATATATTTATTTCTCAGGCTTGGATCTGCGCAGAGTCTCTTTTCCAAATATGTAAAGCGTTTTAAAGCCTTGTTGTATGATGCGCCAAGGGCGGGGCCATCTTCCTTTACGGGAAGTTTTACAATGAAACGCCCACGTGCGTCTCGCCTGGTGTTTGCTGTAAAGTGTTACTCGCATATTTGCCCGTTTTTTGTTTGTGTTTTGGAGAACATCTCTTCGAGTTCCCAAAATTTTGATATTTTTTCCTTTATGTCTTCGTGAATGTAATAAGACAACGTCGCCGCATTGATTTTCTTATCCAAAGTGCCAGAGACAATCCAGCCCAATTTTGTTTTTTGAAAGTACAATCCATCTTTTGATTGTATTTGTCCAACCATTAATAAGTCCCAGAATATTGAAGCACCTAATATTGCATCAATCTGCTCACATTGATTATATTTGGGATCTGCTAATTTAATCTGCTTTGGTATTTGAATGCCTCTCTCTTTGATAGATTTTGTTGGGAGATTGTCAGTTAATCTATCCAGTATCAAGAATGTTGCTTCGCAGGTGTAATCGTTTATTCGGGAATGCATTTTTGCTCTAGTTTTCCATTTGATATTAATACCAGCTGCTGACACTCCACTGACAGACATGTTTATAGATTCTTTAGTAAGTCCCAGTTTTTGACAAGGTTTGCCGTTAGAAAATTTGACTGCGAACCTGAATCTAAAAGCACGCGACATTTCCGCATTGTGCCCTTTTGGTCCATGATATCAACTTCCGCGTTAGGCAACAGAGTCTCTTCTATCATTGTCGATGTTTGATAGCAATGTTCTTAATGACGCGTTGTAATTTGTTTCAAAATTTGACATTTCTTCTTCAAAAGAATCTTCCTTGGCTTCTAGTTGAATTGCGCAGTGAATGTTGCAAAATTCATCGTAACAGGTGTCAACGCGATTTTTGGCAGTGACAAGATCCTGGATGTCGTCTCTGTCGCTGAATTTGTTCAGGAATGTGGCAAATTGAGTGACCTTCGATTTTATCATCCTTCTTTTGATGCGCAATTCCTTAAGTTTTAAATCGGATCTCTCCGTGATGATTGACTCGTCGCCGGCCATGTTAATATCTTCCGGTTGTTTGATGTTGGTTATAATTGTAGCTTGGATCTTAAATCCGGTTCGAAGGACCAATGTTTCGTACCACTGTACGTGTGCACGTGTGGTGGTAGCTGAAGTATTAGATCACTTGACCAAGTGGTTGTAAAGCACTTGCTTCATGTCAAGCGATAGATAGGTTTCATTAAATAAAAGATAGATTTGCGATGTTTTCTGTTTGCAGTATGCAGGTAGACTGTTTTTATTTTCTCCTCAAACATATTTATATACAAAAATATCTATTGGTAAAAGTAATAAAAGGATTAAAACGCCTAATAGGGTTTTCTATGAGAAAATATCTATTAGTATAAGTAATAAAAGGATTAAAATGCCTAATGTGGTTTTCTATCATATTATCCCCAATTGGCCAGGTGTTCATGCCGATTGTAGTTCCTGGTAAAACCCACAATAAAGGGTACATTATAATTCCAGTTAATATTACACCTAATAAAATATACAAAATAGCATTTACATAAAAGATAATATATGAGATAAACATATTATAAAATGGAGATCGAACAAATGCCGTTTGCAGAAAGCAAATAATCCAATTCTAGATCACTAATTCCAGTTAAAATTATTGACCCACAGTCAATGATTTGAGTGTTCCGCCTACCAAACCAACTGTTTGTCATCTATCTTTTTGTCAATTTAAGACAAATGACTTTTGTAGAAAACAGAAAATACAATTTTTAGATTAAAATCACTTGAACGGGTCTTTTGGATTACTAATAAGTATTAGTAAAGCAAGGGCAAACTAGGCACTTTAATTAATTAAGTACTGACTCACAGTAATGGTCTGTTGCCGTTATAAAGATGTTGAATGACATTAGTAGAGAGCAAAACATCCAAGTTTTAGATAATCAACGTTTGGATGGGCGAGCAAAGCAATCAATGCTCTGAGAAAAATCTAATTTATAAATAAGCAACACTGATGGGTGGGCTGAATATTTCAATCTAAGTGCCCCGCCCACCCACCTAACTGTTTGTTATCAAGAAATTGGATCTGTCACCCATTTTTGTCAGTTTAAAAACAAATATCATTTGTAAAGCGCAACAAATTTATAAATAGCCAACACAGAAAAATTCAAGAATTTTTGAAAATGTTTTCAAAATTTTTATTGAACTTGGAGTTTCTAGTCAAGCCAGCCAAGTCCAGAACACAATTTGGAAGCTAATTTTATAATTCAATTACAATATTATGTGAATAATTAATCAAACTATAATTATAGTACAAATAAAATATATTGAAATGGCAATTAAATGTATTTTATACAATACATTTTTTCTACAATTGATTTTATGTGTCCTAAATTGTAACCATTAAAATATCCAATTAAAGTACTATGAATATATGTCACATACAAAATTACAATACAAAGCGAACGGTTTTTGTTGAAATCATACTTCATAATATAAATGACACATTTTATCAATTAAATTGTGTTGCGAATATAATAAATTATTGTATGCGTAGAATAAAAGCTATAGATATAATATAGGAAATTAAGCCATTATGCTTGAATGAACAACTAGGCTGAACAGAGGTGTAAGGGCTGAAATGTCCAATATGGAGGGACAATAGCCTAGGCTATTGTTTGAGTGTAAATGCGTAAGAACAGACCTTTCAAACAATAAATTTAGTAGTATCTAAAAAAAGTTGTTAATGCAAAATAAAGTAATATGTGAAATTCCAATAGGGCCTGGGAATATATCGTGATGTGTGTGCTTTATATTGATCTAATTTGAATAAACGAAGAAACGTGCTCTCCTTTTGTTTGTACGCCCTAAATATTCTAATATTTTCCTCGAGAGAGTCGGTATTATGCGTTGGACTATTCAAAAGGAAAAGTTATAAAATCCGCAGTTAACCTTAGAAAGGATCATACTTGCATTAAAGTATTAAAACACAAAGTATGTTAAATAATTCCCGCATCATTTTTGCAACGTAATCTTTATTTACAATAAAATTATTTGAACAATTTGTAGGTGGAATGAGTGAATTTATGAAAAGCAACATTGCTGCCATATTTTTGCCTGTATTCTAGGAGCACATTTGCTGCATACTTGTAACATGATGTGCTTTGTATTTAACGTTGAAAGCTGTAAATTTCAAGTATAATCGCACCACATAAGACCATCCCTCCACTTTATAATATATGACCTTTATTAAAACTATTATTTGTCATATAATTCATCTTTAAAATTCATGAAAACGGGAATGTATTGAATAATGTATGGCGCAAAATGACTCCGACGAAAACGGCTCTTCCAAAAATGCCACTTCCAGAATTCTTTTACACTAAAATTACCATTATACATTTCTCCCAACCGCACAGAACGCCATTACACATGCATTTCAAACTCGAGCACAATCCACAGAATTAACTGCTTCTTGTTCGACTTATCAATAACTGTTCTCTTTTATTGCACTCCACATACACTTTACATCGCGCATATGGAAGTAGCTCTAAGCTAAATTAAAACGTATTTTAATGTACTCCCTCCCGCATTAATAATAAACGAATCTCGAAATCATTAAAGCAACATAGAATTATATCTGGATAATTTGTTTTAACCAAACCAATTCCATTACTAAACCGCAATGGCCAAAGCTTTATATAATTCAATTACCGCACATTAAATTTACCTACTTGGTAATGCATTGTTTACAATTATTTATAGGCTTAAACAATCTGTTTACGTACAAATCAACAATCACAAAAATCATTTGCATTTTAAATCGACGTTGTTAAAATTTGCATTTTATATTTATACAAAACTATTGTTAATTATTTTAGTAACTTTTTAATCACTTGCTATAAAATTAGATTTATTTCAATTAATAATATAAAATTATTTTTAAATTAAAAAACGAGATTAAGAATTAATTTTATGCAATACTCTAAGTAAAGAATAGTATCCTATGGCTCCAGATAGAGCAAAAGCGTTTGCTCCAGTTTTCTAAAAATATATATATTGGAAGCACTGATCTAGCTCTAAATCCAAAGTTTAAAAATTGAATTTGGTTTGAATTTTGTAGACGTGTGATTTGAATTGATGTTCTCGTCCACCCACCCAAGTGTTTGTAATCCAATGTTTAGATAAGAAACACTTGAGTGAATTGGCGGAAACATAGTTTAAATTTTGTGGGCGCTTGATTTGAACTGTTGTTCACGCCCGAGTGTTTATGATTAATGTCTAGATAACAAACACTTGTTTTTTTTTTTTTTTTTTTTTTTTTTTTTTGGGCTAGGTGGTAAAATCTTCTAATGACTGGCAAAGTGTCGGATTCATTTCCTCTCAGTTTGAAATGCCTACCGACTAAAAACTGCTTATTGAATTGCCTGTGGAAGTTCGTACCTTTTGGCACATGCCTTCCTTTGGTTAAATGGAATTGGGAAGAAGGTGGGTGAGTAGCCCTATAGGCTCTGGAATGATTAGTAGGGAGTCCCTTTTGTTATGATGCGATCTGATTGATCGGTCTCCTAATGGAGTGTTGCTCCCTGTCCGGTTCAGCCAACCTGGCCAGGTCAGGGTTGGAGTGAGTGCTGAGTTTGGCGAAGTATTTTTCAGCCAAAGCTTCTAAATACTGTGACAGCGGTGGTATCCCCAGGTCGTCCCAAATTTCTTCATTCCTGATGTACCAGGGGGCTCCGACAATCCGACGCAGGGTCAGATTTTGGAATGCCTCAAGACGTTTGAGGTGAGTGTTTGCAGCTGTCCCCCAGATTGGAGATCCAAACGCAATTTGCGGCTTGATGATGCTCGTATAGATCCTAAACTTGTTTTGGATTGACAATCCGCTGCGTCGTCGTAACATCGGTACAAGACAATTTTTTGCCATTTTAGCTTTGTCCAGAATAGCTTGTACATGTAGCTTGTAGGTGAGGCCCTTGTCGAAGGTGATGCCCAGGTACTTAGCAAAGCTCGACCATGAGATTGGAATTTCGTCTAAGTGAACCTTTCCGTGGGGTTTGTGACGTCGCCTGGTGAAGAGGACAGCCGTACTCTTCTCCGGGTTGACCCCGATTCGCCATTCTCTGAGCCACTCTTCGAGATCTGTGGTCTTTTGGAGGCGGATGGTAATCACCATCGGTGACCTGGAGCTGTACATTAGTGCTATTTTAACCCCGTGCTTCCTGCCCGATGGCATGTCAGCAACAAAAAGATTAAACAGCAGAGGCGATAGAAGAGAGCCTTGAGGTAACCCAGACTCGATCTGCCGAGTGGTAGATACGTGGTTCTGGAGTTTGACTAATAGAGTTCTGCTTTTTAGGTAAGACGCTAGAACCCTTATTAGACGCAGTGGAAACCTTTGTCTATGCAGTTTGAGTAGCAAACCTTCGTGCCAAACTTTATCGAAGGCTTTTTCGACATCGAAAAAGACCACCCCTGTGGACTTTTTCAGTCTAAAACCTTCGATAATGTGTTCGGTCACTCGGTTAAGCTGATGTACGACAGAGTATTCACGCCGGAACCCGTGTTGGTGGTCGGGTAGAAAAGAGTTAACCTCGACGTGTTTTTGGATAATGTCCAGAATTACTCTTTCTATGACCTTGCTCAAGGTGCATAGAAGAATGATTGGCCAATAGTTTTGAGGAAACATTCGGTCTTTCCCAGGTTTTGGAATGCTGATTACGTGCGAGCTTTTCCAAACTGATGGAAAGTGCCCTGTACGCAGTATAGCATTTGCAATGTTGGTCAGAGCTATTATTGCTTTGTGCAAAAAAGTTTTCAATGCTTTGTTTGGAATACCGTCTGGTCCTGGCGCTGATCGGGATTTGAGTCGAGATAAGATTTCTCTAACGCGGGACGGTCGAACGCTGTTTAGCGGCGGATCATCGTTAATATTGCGTAAGAAACCCCTGACCTCTCGGTGAACCCTATCGATGTGCTCCAGATCAGTGTCCCTGTTAAAAAGGGGGGAGCATTGGAGTTCCAGGCTGTCAGCGAATGCTTTGGCCTTTCCCTCAATATCATATTGTAGCCCATTCTCACCATGGATGACTGGTATTGGAACTTTCCTATTTCGCAAAGCTCTGGAGATCTTCTACATTAGATTTACATCCTCTGTGGTCGATTTCAATGTCTTTTGCCAGTTCAGCTTTTTTTGTTGTTTTATAGTGGACCTAACTTCCCTGTAAAGTTCGTTAAGAATTTGTCGATCTACTGGATTGCGATGCCTTTGCCATTGACGTCTGGCGGCATTTTTTCTACGAATCAATGCCTTTTGTTTGCGTGATAGTCCAAGTGGATTATCTGCCCGAACCTGAAAGGTTTTAGAAGCCTTTTCTCTGGCTTTGTAAATCAACTCTGTAAGCTGTTTGACGGCTCCTTCTAGTTCTTCAACCGTCCGTACTGGATTCAGTTTCTCTATGCTTTCTTCCAGGTACCCCGGAAAGAGGGCCCAGTTCGCCTGAGTGATAAACTGCCCCCCCCCCCACCGAGTCCATAGAGCTCCAGAATTACCGGAATGTGGTCGGAGCTAAGGTCATTGATTATCCTAATCACGATTTGAGAGTTGACGTCCTTTAGTATTGCTACATTCAGGACGTCCCCTCTGTGACCAGCAAAGCTGTAGTATGTGGGTTCTACTGGACCCAAGACTCGAATACCGTTTCTCTCAACGTAGTCTTGCAAAGCTCGACCTTTTACGTTGGTTGTCAAACTGTTCCACGCCGGGTGTTTGGCATTAAAATCCCCACTTAAGATAGTGGGAAGTTGCGTAGAGAAAACCTGATCAAAATCAGCTATTTCGATTCGGTTTGAAGGATTGAGGTATCCGGATGCGATCTTAAGTTTGCCCAACCCAGACACCCTCACCACTATCGCATTAGATTCTAAAGTCAAAGTGTCTGGGGTGTCCACTTCAGAATGGTCCAGCAATCTTTTTGCAAAGATCACTGTACCACGCTTCCGGTCCACCTCAGACGTTCCCTTATACGTAAAAGTATTTGGGATTCTTAGCGCGTGCCAAGGACGATGGTTCGATTTGCTTATAAGCATGACGTCAATTTCCTCTTCGAAAAAAAAATCTTTGACCTCTCCCAGTTTCTCGGAGATGCTATTGGCATTCCAAAAGCAGACTCTTAATAACACCTCAGGTGTATTATCCATTGTGGGTTTGCATGGACAAGAGTTTTCTCAGCATTTTTTTTCTGAAAATCATTACATTCTTCAATGAGAGCGGCGATTTTTGCATTTGCATCTGCATTTCACCCTAGTACTGATTGAAGAAATGAAAGAAGTCAAAAAAGCAACGTCATACAGACCAATTAGCTAAAATAATGTAAAAAGTCATTATTGTACTGAGAATAGAACAAGAAATAGAAGAAATAAGAAGATGGGAAAAGCAACAATACGGATTTACTAAGGGAAGAACAACTTAACAACGTATTATGGGAGGCAATTATAGAGGCGGCAAAGAAAAGAGAACAATAAAACAATCAAGATCATATCTCCTACTTACCGGGTAGAAACCTAGTCCTAGAACTAGGACCAAAACTATGAAACTTTGTTTATACTAAATTACTTTAAATGAGGTTGCTAAAAGGCGTAGAAGAGGAACAGGTAAGAGATCAAGTGATAGCCATAGGAAAAACAATCAAATACTTTGGACTGACACTTGAAGCAAAAGGATAGAATGAACAGGTTAAGAAAGCGGTCATGGAAACAAAACAAATAGAGAAAAAGCTTGGTAGACTCATGCCAAACAACGGAAGTCCAGAAGAAGAAGCCAGAAAACTAATAGCAACAGCAGCAAGAAGCAAATTGTTATACGCCACAAAAATATATAGAGAATCCAAGAAGACAAAAAAAAGGAAATGAAATAAGAGGAGTTAAAAGAGCCAGCTTTTTAAGAATTAGCAGGGCTTACAGAACAGTGTCACAGGAGGCAATAGAGGTGATTACAATACTTTTCGCGGATATGATGGTAGAAGAAAATAAATAAATAAAGTAACTAATACAAGAAGGAACCAGTAAAAAGGAAAAACAGTTCAGAAAAAGACAGAAAAACGATGGAATGATGGTAGAGACAGTGGAATAAAAAAGAAAAGGAAAAATGGACAAGAAAACTAATCCCAGACACAAATACTGATACCAAATGAGAGATTTGCTATCTTGAGGTTGACGGATAGAAAAACTGCCAAACTATGTTCAAAACTACCAACTTTCAGTACTCTCAAATAATTATTACTCTTATATTGCTTTTGGAACTGTCAAATTGTTACCTGCACTGTCACATTGTTGCCAAAACTGCAATATATATTGGAGACTGTTACCAAAACTGACAAACTATTACCAAAACTATCAATTTATGACCAAAACTGTCAAACTATTACCAAAATTAATAAGCAATTACCAAAACTGACAAACTACTACTAAATAATAACCAGAACTATCAAATCATTACCAAAACTGTTGAATGTTACCAAAACTATTAAACTATTTAACAAACTTTTGATATAACTTTATAAAACTGTCAACATGTTCTAAGAAATGTTCCATTAGTTTAAAAACTGTCAAAATTGTTTACGAATTTGTCAAATTGTTATCAAAACTTTCAAATTTTTACATAAACTGTCAAGTTATTACCAAAACTGCCAAACTATTACCAAAATTGTCAAACTATTACCAAAACTGACAAATGATTACCAAAATTGTCCAATTATTACATAAACCGTCAAGCTATTACCAATACTGCCAAACTATTACCAAAACTTTTCAGCAAAATGTTAGGTTTGGTTAGGTTAAGATAGGTAAGGTTATGTTAGGTTAGGAACGAACCATAATCCGACCAAAAACGGTTAAAAAAAGCAAATTTTTTTGTCAATTTGATATTTTTTTGACAATTTTAGAACATTTCTTTACATTTTGACTGTTCAGTAAAATGTTAGGTTTGGTTAGGTTAGGTTAGGTTAGGTTAGGAATGAACCATAATCCGACCAAAAACGGTTAAAAAAAGCAGTTTTTTTGTCAATTTGATATTTTTTTGACACTTTTAGAACATTTTTTTACATTTTGACTTTTCAGTAAAATGTAAGGTTTGGTTAGGTTAGGTTAGGTTAAGAATGAACCATAATCCGACCAAAAACGGTTAAAAAAGCAAATTTTTGGTCAATTTGATATTTTTTTGACACTTCTAGAACATTTTGTTACATTTTGAATTTTTAGCAAAATGTTAGGTTTGGTTAGGTTAGGTTAAGTTAGGAATGAACTATAATTCGACTAAAAACGGTTAAAAAAGCAAATTTTTTTGTCAATTTGATATTTTTTTGACACTTTTAGAACATTTTTTTACATTTTGACTTTTCAGTAAAATGTTAGGTTTGGTTAGGTTAGGTTAGGATAGGTTAGGTTAGGAATGAACCATAATCCGACCAAAAACGGTTAAAAATAGCAAGTTTTTTTGTCAATTTGATATATTTTTGACACTTTTAGAACATTTTTTTACATTTTGTCTTTTCAGTAAAATGTTAGGTTTGGATAGGAGAGAATAGGTTAGGTTAGGTTAGGTTAGGAATGAACCATAATCCAACCAAAATAGGTTAAAAAAAGCAAGTTTTTTGGTCAATTTGATATTGTTTTGACACTTTTAAAACATTTTTTACATTTTGACTTTTCAGTAAAACGTTAGGTTTGGTTAGGTTAGGTTAGGTTAGGTTAGGTTAGGTTAGGAATGAACTATAATTCGACTAAAAACGGTTAAAAAAGCAAATTTTTTTGTCAATTTGATATTTTTTTGACACTTTTAGAACATTTTTTTACATTTTGACTTTTCAGTAAAATGTTAGGTTTGGTTAGGTTAGGTTAGGATAGGTTAGGTTAGGAATGAACCATAATCCGACCAAAAACGGTTAAAAATAGCAAGTTTTTTTGTCAATTTGATATATTTTTGACACTTTTAGAACATTTTTTTACATTTTGTCTTTTCAGTAAAATGTTAGGTTTGGATAGGAGAGAATAGGTTAGGTTAGGTTAGGTTAGGAATGAACCATAATCCAACCAAAATAGGTTAAAAAAAGCAAGTTTTTTGGTCAATTTGATATTTTTTTGACACTTTTAAAACATTTTTTACATTTTGACTTTTCAGTAAAACGTTAGGTTTGGTTAGGTTAAAATAGGTTAGGTTAGGTTAGGTTAGGAATGAACTATAATCCGACCAAAAACGGTTAAAAAAAGCAAATTTTTTTGTCAATTTGATATTTTTTTGACACTTTTAGTACATTTTTTTACATTTTGACTGTTCAGTAAAATGTTAGGTTTGGTAAGGTTAGGATAGGTTAGGTTAGGTTAGATTAGGAAAAAACCATAATACGACCAAAAAAAGCAAATTTTTTTGTCAATTAAATATTTTTTGACACTTTTAGAACGTATTTTTACATTTTGACTTTTCAGTAAAATGTTAGGTTTGGTTAGGTTAGGTAAGGTTAGGTTAGGAATAAACCATAATCCAACCAAAAACGGTTAAAAATGCAAGTTTTTTTGTCAATTTGATATTTTTTTGACACTTTTAGAACATTTTTTTACAATTTGACTGTTCAGTAAAATGTTAGGTTTGGTTAGGTTAGGATAGGTTAGGTTAGGATGGGTTAGGTTAGGTTAGGTGAGGAATGAACCATAATCCGACCAAAAACGGTTAAAAAGGCAAATTTTTTTGTCAATTTAATATTTTTTGACACTTTTAGTTAATTTTTTTACATTTTGACTGTTCAGTAAAATGTTAGGTTTGGTTATGTTAGGATAGGTTAGGTTAGGTTAGGTTAGGATTGAACCATAATCCGACCATAGCCGGTTAAAAAAAGCAAATTTTTTTTGTTAATTTGATATTTTTTTTAAACTTTTAGAACATTTTTTTACATTTTGACTGTTCAGTAAAATATTAGGTTTGGTTAGGTTAGGATAGGTTAGGTTAGGTTAGGTTAGCTTAAGTTAGGAATGAACCATAATCCGACCAAAAACGGTTAAAAAAGGCAAGTTTTTTTGTCAATTTGATATTTTTTTGACACTTTTAGAACATTTTTTTACATTTTGACTGTTCAGTAAAATGTTAGGTTTGGTTAGGTTAGGTTAGGTTAGGTTAGGAATTAACCATAATCCGACCAAAAACGGTTAAAAAAAGCAAATTTTTTTGTCAATTTGATATTTTTTTGACACTTTTAGAACAGATTTTACATTTTGACTTTTTAGCAAAATGTTAGGTTTGGTTAGGTTAGGTTAGGATAGGTTAGGTTAGGATAGGTTAGGTTAGGTTAGGTTTGGAATGAACCATAATCCGACCAAAAACGGTTAAAAAAAGCAAGTTATTTTGTCAATTTGATATTTTTTTGACACTTTTAGAACATTTTTTTACATTTTGTCTTTTCAGTAAAATGTTAGGTTTGGTTAGGAAAGGATAGGTTAGGTTAGGTTAGGTTAGGTTAAGAATGAACCATAATCCGACCAAAAACGGTTAAAAAAAACAATTTTTTTTGTCAAATTGATATTTTTTGACACTTTTAGAACATTTTTTTACATTTTGACTGTTCAGTAAAATGTTAGGTTTGGTTAGGATAGGTTACTTAAGTTAGGAATGAACCATAATCCGACCAAAAACGGTTTAAAAAAGCAAATTTTTTGGTCAATTTAATATTTTTTAGACACTTCTAGAACATTTTTTTACATTTTGACTTTTTAGCAAAATGTTAGGTTTGGTTAGGTTAGGTTAGGATAGGTTAGGTTAGGTTAGGTTAGGTTAGGAATAAACCACAATCCGACCAAAAACGGTTAAAAAAAGCAAGTTTTTTTGTCAATTTGATATTTTTTTGACACTTTTAGAACATTTTTTTACATTTGGCTTTTCAGTAAAATGTTAGGTTTGGTTAGGAGAGGATAGGTTAGGTTAGGTTAAGAATGAACCATAATCCGACCAAAAACGGTTAAAAAAAGCAATTTAATATTTTTTTGACACTTATAGAACATTTTTTTACATTTTGAATTTTCAGTAAAATGTTAGGTTTGATTAGGTTAGCATAAATTAGGTTAGGTTAGGTTAGGAATGAACTATAATCCGACCAAAAACGGTTAAAAAATGCTAGTTCTTTTGTCAATTTGATATTTTTTTGACACATTTAGAACATTTTTTTTACATTTTGACTTTTCACTAGAATGTTAGGTTTGGTTAGGTTAGGTTAGGATAGGTTAGGATAGGTTAGGTTAGGTTAGGAATGAACCATAATCCGACCAATAACGGTTAAAAAAAGCAAGATCTTTTGTCAATCTGATATTTTTTTTAACACTTTTAGAACATTTTTTTACATTTTGACTGTTCAGTAAAATGTTAGGTTTGGTTTGGTTAGGTTAGGATAGGTTAGGTTAGGTTAGGTTAGGTTAGGAATGAACCATAATCCGACCATAAACGGTTAAAAAAAGCAAATTTTTTTACATTTTGACTTTTCAGTAAAATGTTAGGTTTGGTTAGGTTAGGATAGATTAGGTTAGGTTAGATTAGGAAACAACCATAATACGACCAAAAACGGTTAAAAAAAGCAAATTTTTTTGTCAATTTAATATTTTTTTGACACTTTTAGAACGTTTTTTTACATTTTGACTTTTCAGTAAAATGTTAGGTTTGGTTAGGTTAGATAAGGTTAGTTTAGGTTAAGAATGAACCATAATCCGACCAAAGACGGTTAAAAAAACAAATTTTTTGGTCAATTTGATATTTTTTAGACACTTCTAGAACATTTTGTTACATTTTGACTTTTTATCAAAATGTTAGGTTTGGTTAGGTTAGGTTAGGAATGAACCATAATCCGACCAAAAACGGTTAAAAAAACAATTTTTTTTTTGTTAATTTGATATTTTTTGACACTTTTAGAACTTTTTTTTACATTTTGACTTTTTAGTAAAATGTTAGGTTTGGTTAGGTTTGGTTAGGTTAGGTAAGGTTAGGTTAGGTTAGGTTAGGTTAAGAATGAACCATAATCCGACCAAAAATGGGTAAAAAAAGTTTTTTTGTCACTGATATTTTTTTGACACTTTTAGAACATTTTTTTACATTTTGACTTTTTAGTAAAATGTTAGGTTTGGTGAGGTTAGGTCTAATTATAACATAAACCGTCAAGCTATTACCAATACTGCCAAACTATTACCAAATCTGCCAAACTATTACCAAAATTTTCAAACTATTACCAAAACTGTTAAATTACTTATCAAACTTCAACTTTAACAAATTATTACCAAAATTGTTTTTAAAACTGTTAATTTTTTTTCAGAGTTGTCAAATATTTAATCAAAAATTGTCAAACCGGACCAGAAACTGTAACATACATATCAAAATCTGTCAAATGTATTACAAACATGTCTCAAAACTGTCAAATTAATATACAAATTATTATATTGCTCAAATTGTTCCAAAAATTATTCTCAAAACTGCAAAAATGTTTCATTAACTGTTAAAATGTAACCATTCTTAGAATTGAAATATGTAATTGACATTTGAACTGTCAAAATTGGTATAAACCTTTTTAATTAAATATTTAAGTAAACTTGATCCAACTATAAGAAAATACTAATAAACTGTCGATAATGTTTTATAATTGTAGGAAAAATTTTCAAAATGTCAAAAGCCACAAACGGTGAAAACTTAACTTATCTCAATTTTCAAAAAATTTTGACAGTTATTTCTAAACATTCCTAGATTTATAAAAACTCAAAAATTGTCAATTGTCAAAATATACTACTAAGCTGTCAAAAATATTAAAAAAATGAACAAACTGCTCTTAACTGTCATATATTGATTCTTAAAATGTCAAAAATTATTAAATGATTGAAAAACTTATCCAAACAGTCAATAATGTAACATAACCTAAACAAACTGTCAAAAATGGTAGTAAATTGACATTTAAGCTATCAAAATTATTAAAACCCGAATACCCGAAACTAAATTAGCAGAAAAGTTAAGATTTACATAAAAATAAATATTTTGACATAGAAGCTGTCAAAAGTGCAATAAATATATGTTTAAAGCCAGTTTCTTCAAATATCTCAAAAGTTATAATAGTTAGATAAGAAGATGAAATACAAAAATTGTACAAAATTAAATTATCTTAATTAAGGTCAAATAAAGTTTTTAATATTTTGACCTTTAAGCTGTCAAAATGCATTTAACTTGATTTTAAAGCTAAATTCTCAATATATCTCAAAAGTTGTAAACGTTAGAATAAAAGTTAAAATATAAAAATTGTACAAAATAGAAGTATCTTAATAAAGTTTAAATAAAGTTTTGTAATATTTTGACAGTTGAGCTGTCAAAATGCATTTAACTTGATTTTAAAGCTAAATTCTTGTTATATCTCAAAAGTTATAAGTTATAATAAAAGTTGAAATCGAAAAACTGTACAAAATAAAAGTATTTTAATAAAGTGTAAATAAAGTTTTGTAATATTTTGACAGTTCAACTGTCAAAATGAATTTAACTTGGTTTTAAAGCTAAATTCTTATTATATCTTAAAAGTTATAAAATTTAGAAAAAAAATTGAATATAAAAATTGTACAAAATAAAAGTATCTTAATAAAGTTTAAATAAAGTTTTGTAATATTTTGACAGTTTAGCTGTCAAAATGCATTTAACTTGATTGTAAAGCTAAATTCTTGTTATATCTCAAAAGTTATAAAAGTTAGAATAAAAGTTGAAACATAAAAGTTGTACAAAATATAATTATCTTAATAAAGTTTAAATAAAGTTTTTTAATATTTTGAACTTTAAGTTGTCAAAATGCATATAATTAGGTTTTAGAGCTATTTTTTTTAAATATTTTGATAATTATAAAACTTAGAACCAACGTTCAATTACAAAAATAGATAAAAATGTTGCAAAAGATAATAAAATTAACTATGTCATAATATTTCTACAATAAAAAGGTTTTCTTAAGCTTCCAGAGTAAAAAAACGGAAGAAATCGGACATAACCGATAATAAAACAGAAACCAGTCGGGCAAATTGAAGCAAATTTGCTAGTTAGTAACCCGAGATGTTGCTAAAAATAATAAAACTACAAACTTTATAAAAATTTTACAATTAAATAGATTTCTTAAACTTCCAAATTAAAAAAAAAACGGAAAAAATTTGACATAATCGTTTATAACACAAAAACTTGTGAAGCGATTTTATACAAATTTGCTGTTTAGTAGCACAATATAATGCTAAATAAATTGCATAAATAAAAATAAAAATTTTGATACAATAAGATGATTCAATAACGCTATAAATAAAAAAAAACGGTAAAAATTGTGCATAATTAGAAGTAACTCAAAAACCAGCCTAGAGATTTTAATAAAATTTTCTAGTTAGTAGTTTAAGATATTACTTAAAATATTAAAATTATAAACGTCGTAATACTATTACAATAAAATTGTTTTCAAAAGCTTTTTTATTAAAAAAACGGTAAAATTGTTACGTTTTCGGTTGTAAAAGCAAAACTATTTAAACTATTTTAATCAAAATTGCTGATTAATAACACAGAATGTTACTGAAGATACAAAAAATGCAATAAAATGATGTTTGTAAACTTTAAATAATAAAAAACGGTAAAAATCGTGAGTACGACTATAAAACAAAAACCGGACAATTATCTTTAATAAAATTTGCTGCATAGTAACACAATATATTGCCAAACAAATTAAAATCAAAACATGTTTACAATAAAATGGTTTTTGGAAGCTTTCAAATTGTAAAAACAATTTTTTTTAGCAAAATCCGTCATAAAATAAAAATTATCCAAACAATTTTAACAAAAATTGCTAGTTGTTAGCACAATATGTTGCTTAAATTAATTAAAACACAAACAAAGTAATATTTCTATAATAAAATTTGTTTTATAAATGAAAAAACCGTAAAATTTGGTGGTAATCCTTTGTAAAACAAAAACTGGCCAAGGAATTTCAATTAAATTTGCTGTTTGGTAGCACAATATATTGACAAACCAACTAAAAATATAAAAATTAAAATATTGTTACTAAAAAATGGTTTTCGTAAGCGTAAGAGTAAAAAAACGGTAAAATTATTCCGTAATTGGTTATAAAACAAAAAGCAGTCTAGCAATTTTATTTAAATTTGCTAGTTAGTAGCTCAGCATGTTGGAAAAGATATTAAAACTTAAAAAAAATAATTATAATAAGTTAGTTACTATTTTGCAGTTGTTAAGATTCTTTACAAATTTGAATAAAAAATATTTTGTAATTTAAATTAAAAAAATGTTCTTGATAATTTAATATTAACAATATAAATGATAAAATATATGAAAAATATCAAAAAGGTTTTATATAATATATTATGGAGCTTATAAATAGAAACCGTAATCCAACAAGGGATTAATCCGTCACTTTATATGTATTTGGAAAATGACACATGAAAATAAATATAAATAAAGCATAAAAATCCTTGTTTACGGGTACTAATCATAATATAATTTTATACCGCACTAAACAGTATGTTTAGTTGAATCGTTGCGAATCAAAAATAAATTCTATAATAGTAAAGTTGAAATGTGCAGGCTTTTATGTTGAATGATAAAGATTGTATTATAGTCTTTGTTAATACATCAAACGACTATATTGTAATCAACAAGTTTTATTCTGAATGATTAATAAATAGATATTTTAAAAATGAATTGTTTGTTGTGTAAATGCTTTCATAAAATACGAATTGAATGAATTTTCTACAATAATTCTTTGTGCTATTTAGCGTTACATTTCAAAGCAAAATATATATAGATGGATGGAAGTGATGATATCTGACAACACATATGTAGATGGCTCAAAGCACCAGTAGAAATAGCGGGATTAACAGGATGTCATCCTTTGTGAGCCCTGGAAAATGCAATAATAACTTTTACAAATCAGGACGGGTCCCTTTCAAAATGAAATCAATTATTCAAGTATCCTGTAATGATTATAATAATAAATTAACTAATTTACAGTTTTATGCGTTGGATAGCAGTAAAAGCGGAGTAAATGAAGTTTGCTAGAGACAGGATAAAGCTTATTGTTTTTCTGTAGTACTTCAATTTAACGCAACAAAAAGTAATAGTTAAACGACTAATTTGTTCTTCAACAGCTCGTAAACTGGTGTGATTGTTCCACGAATCCTTTCCGAGTGCTTACATTGTATTTAAGGGCACCTTCCTACTGTATATATGGTAAAGATAAGAAATAGCAATTTACATACTTTATATACATTTTAATAACCTTTCCGTTTTAATAAAAGCAAACTACATAATCGTGTTGCAATCGGATCTTGTTAAGTTTGTGTTAAATATGTCTGGTTGCTCAGATATTATCAAAAAGAAATTACTCTACAACTTAATTCTGTTGAGTCGATTCTACCCCGTGCACTAGGGAAGGAGAATTACTTTCAGGTAATAATTTCCTTTCTAAATATTTTTATTTCATTTCAATTAAGGGGATCCTTACTTTCTTAACATTAACATTTGTAATTAAACAAATTGCTTTTATATCCAATATTGTAGTAAAACTTGTGCAACAATTTTGTAATAGAAAATTTAATTTAATCAATAAATATATAAAAATAGTTTCTTTTATAATTGTTTGCATAGAATTAATGAAGTGCATAATTAAGTAGATAATTGTTGCATAATTTTTTTTTAAAGATTATACTAAAACTATTTGCATGTGACTTTAGAAACTGTAGTTAACTTCAAGCCCGAGAGCATTTTTTATAGTAAACGTAAAAATAATGAAAAGTCTACTTGCATTACTTAAAACTTTTCCGGAGTCGTTACTATGTGCATTCAGGTACTGAAAATTGCCACATTATAAGTTTAGATATTGCAAAATTCATAAATGTGTGAAAACTAATTTTAAAATTAAGGTCATATATTTATACTTTCATAACTTTAGTTTAAATATAAATAAATAATTTGATTTGTTTATTGGATTATATAAATCCAAATTCTTATAAGAATTTACACAGGGGTCTCGAGGCACTTCACTTTCGCTCTAGCCGCGTGTGTTTGGTTGCATACCCAATTTTTACGTGTATGATTGGTTGCTTATTTCATCCATTGTTATACAGGATGATCGGTAAGGGCGGAAAATTCAATTTTTGCATACTAAGTGTTTGAACGTTTTTTCATTATCGAGCGGCCGTTCCGGTAGTTTTTGCGTAACGTCGTCTCCATCAGCGTGAGTGATGGTTATGACGATGTTGAATGAACGAGTGTGGACCACGTCGTTTGTGCCGGGCTCGGCTGCAAGTTTCTCGGGGTAGTTGTCCAAGTTTTTGGAAGGTTCCGGAGTGAGAGTACCGTGCCAGTCTGTGTCTCTGCCAGTTGCTTTTGTGTGCAACACACTTTTCTGCTTCTCCTGTTACGTTTGGTGTGTAGACGTTGGCCGTGAAGCGGCTTTTGTCGGGTGTGTTGCTGATGTTAACGACCGCAGTTGTTGCCGAGCCGAAGCAGGTTGCTTCTTTGTGGTACTTGGGACTGCTGCTGATCTCGGCTACGTGGATCTCCAATGTTGTTACCCGAGGTTGCACCAACTTGTAAGGCACCTCTTCTGCGACTACATAGTAGAGTTCGGGTGTGTCCTGTTTAAGCTCCGGGACAATTACCCACTCTTCGGTAATCTTGCAGATGGTGGCGAGTTGTATCTGTTGTTTCCACGATAGCCACTTGATTGCGTTCTGCAAGCGGTTAGTGAAATTCTGGGCATTGTTTTGTTCTACGTAGAAGTTGCCGGAGTTGATAACATCCAACTGTGCAAACATAGTGTTGATCATCCACTGGTTTTGCTCTTGATCCAACGCTTCAGATAATCCTTGTTCTACATTGTTATCAATTGATTTTAACATGTTCCGGATAAAGTTGGTCATATCCCTTAGTTTCCGGGGGTTGGAGTCGATGGTGTAACTAGCTTGTTGAACCTTGCAGGTTAGTACTCCGATTTGGGCAACGGGCTTGATGGTTGGTAATTTAAAATTGTAGCGTTCGAAGTTTTTGAAGTATTCCTCGAGCGACTGTTCTTCTTCTGTCTCTTCTCAGGCTGATGTTGAGGTTTGGACGGCAGAACTACGCTATTCCTTGCCCCACGTTGGGCGCCATTTGTTACCGGCACGAGAAGGTGTTTGGAGGTTGCCAGTCCAAGTCCAGCAGATATTCCTGGAGGTGTTGTGTTTGTTTGTATTTGGGGGTGGACCCAAAAGTGCCGACTCACGTGTCACTCAGACGCTAACCTGTCTACTAGGACGATTGTTAGTTAGTTTGACGTGTCAGTGCAATAAAGCAACTGCCGTCCTGAATCTTTGGCGGAGTGTGCAAACACAGAGAATTGAAGATCTTGGAGGTTGTCGTCACCGTAGTGGTGTTTGTTGAGGAAGCTGCAGCTTGGGGTTGGTGGACTCTCGTTGGCAGCAGACGGTTAGCTAGTCTATGGCTGCGCAGAGTGATTTGATCCGATGTAGGCTGGTTTGATGCTTGGTCTCGAGAAAGAGAATCTTCTTAAAAACTCACAAAGTGTCGGATTCACCCTCACGGGCGCCTACCGACTAAACTCCCCCCGACTTTAATGCTGGAAGTTTGTCCTTTTCTGGACATAGCCTTCCAAACTGGTTGTATGCAACACGGGAAAATTTACATAATGCACATATGTGCCAACCATATAGGTGTTGCTTAGAATAAGTGGGATCTAGTTCCACTCCTTTCAGACTGACGGACTGGGTCTGAAATTATTAGACGTCTAATTGTCTAATAGAACGTTTGAAGCTTTTATTAGCTTGGCGAAGTCATCATTACTTGCAATAAGCGAAGTAACAGCTGATCTTTAGCTGATAGAAGAGGAGCGCTAGACGCCGATCCTGCCGCCTGTACAGAGAATTTTTCCTTGCTAGCTTTGGGGCCGTTTCGAGAAGGAGCGTGAAAGTGCTTACGGGGAGCAGGTGTCTTACCGGTGGCCAAGCTGTTGCGAATAGCCTTTAGTTTTTGATAAACTAGGCAGCCCTTATAACTTGCCGTGTGGGCCCCACCACACGCGACACATTTGGCTAAATGGCCGCTTTCTTTAGTAAGAGTGCAACTGGCGCTTGGATGAGCTCCAGCGCACTTGACACACCGATAAGGTGCGTTGCACCGGGATGCCCCGTGGCCGTAACGTTGGCAACGGTGACATTGTGCGATTTCGGGACTTTTGCGTTTGACCTCTGTGGTCACGCGAAGCCCGAGCAACTTGGTAAGAAATATAATTTCTCTGTTTTGAGCTCCCTGGGGAAGCTGGACGTACATCATTGGGAAAGATTTCCCGTCCCTGCCCATGCGTGTCGTCGATACTAGAGTGTACCCCTGAGCGATGTGCTTAGCCTGCGCTGTTTCAGCCTTAATGCAGGTAGGCACACCCCGAATAACATATTTTAGGGTATTTTTGGACTCTAGTTGATAGGTGTGGTGAAAGATATTATGCTCTGTGCAATAAGCAATCACCGCCCTGAAATTGTCCAGCGTTTGGGGGAGCAGGCGTATGCCATCGACCACTTTTATTGCGCGGTCAATGGTGATGTTCAGTGACTCAAAGGTCGCTTTTACCTCTAGATACACGTCCTTATCGTGGATGGTAATAGGAGGAGGGCGGCGTGCACCAGTTCCCTCTGTGGGCGCCGGTTGAGTTGAGTGGCCTAAGGTGCTGGTAGCCGAACCAGAGTTGGTTGGCTTCGCTTTAGGGGCGGGCCGGGTTGAGACCCTTTGGCCTTGGTGGCTGATAGCCTTGATGGTGCTGAAAGCACCTGACGTGAGGAGCCGGCTGAAGGCCTCATATTAACAGAAACAGGCTCACCCAATTCCTTCTTCTGTTTCTTTTTACTCTTGGAGTGGACCACCTTGTTGAAACCGTCTTCGTCGAGGCGGGGTTTCATCTGGGTGGTGGCATCGTTGTCTTCTGACGTCTCCAGAAGCGAGTCATCGTCATCGGAGCTGATGTCCTTTTGCTCGGCTGGTCTCTTGAGGGAGGTAGCGCTGACCCCAATCTCCTTTGTGATGTCCTTTCGAAGGACGTAGAGGGACTCATCGAGTTCAAGCTTGCTCTGCTTGATATCATCAGCGAGTAGGTCAATCTGTTCGGCGGTGTCATCGACCATCCGAATGATGAAACTTTCCAGGCTTCTGAAGTTGGCAGCTTGGGCGGCCAGCTGCTTCTGCATCTTCTGGAACTCAATGTATAAGTATGCGCGAACCTTGTTGTCGCTCATCTTTGGTAGTGGATTCATCCTGGAAGAAATCTAAATTAATTAATTAACCGGAATTAATTAATTAATTTAGTTGAATTAATTATTTGAATAGCTTGATTTGTAATTAATTGCTGCTGCATGGACCGGGCTGAGGGTTCGCTTGGAACTTTGGCAACTTGTCGGCTGCTGGCAGTCGACTCGAAGACTAACGTAGCTGAATGACTGAGGAGCTAAGGAGAAAAGTTTGATATTTGTAGGCGCGCAGTTGCGCGCGCTGCACTTTGATTGACGGGCAAGGCTCTGTCTTTGTGGGGTAACAGCTTTGTGCCGGATTTATTTGGGAATGGCTCCCAAACGCCTACAAAATAAAAAAAACCTTCCCTAGGTTGCTATGAAATCACCGTTAAGTATTTTGTCGCAGCAGTTACCTGCCTGGCTTTGGATTGACGGTTTCTTTCTTGCTGTTCTTTCTTTTTGATAATTTTTGTAGCTTGATTGATACTCCAAATTTTTGGCTGTCAGAGCTAAGCCTTCAGTCGTCTTCTGCCTTGTGCATTGAAACATGGTGTATACGCATACGCATTGTGTGGGGCCAGTTCCAATCCTTTCTTTGCCAACCATATTTCTTTGCAGTTTGCGGCGTACTCAGCATTTTCTTTGACGGTTGTTTTGCACGACACGCACACCATCATAGCGAGATCATCTGCATACTCTACTAAAGTTGTATCTTCCGGCATGATTTCTCTGAGCACCCCTTCGTAGTAGGTGTTCCATAACGTGGAGCTAAGAACTGAGCCTTGTGGTGCTGCCAACCTGGATTACTTTGTTGTGGATGTAGCTGCAAATCTGTTGGCCTCACTTGCCTCTTCTTCAGTTCCATAATAATGTCTTTTTACAGAGCTGAGTTGAAAACATTTTTGACGTCTATCGTCAACATCACTGCAAATTTATTTTTTCTTTTAGCGTCCTCCGCTATGTCCTTGATCTTTTGGATGGCGTCTACCGTTGACATGCCCTCCGTAAAACTATACTGCTCAGGGGACAGTCTACTGGTATGTAGTAGCTTTTTCAGCAGTCTTTTATTTAAAATCAGTTCAAAGAGCTCAAACTATTTAGAATGCATAGTGGCTTGTAGGCTGCTGCACCGATACTTTTGGCTGGTTTCTGGATTAAGATCAACCTTGCCAGCTTCCACTCTTTGGGAAAGGAACCTTTCTTTAACAGTGCACTAAAAGTCATTACGCAGAACTCTGCTTTTTTATCAGTAAGTACTTTTGTTACTTCCGGCGGTATTCTATCAGGACTTGCAGTTTTTCCTTGCCTTACTTCTTTGCAGGTGCACGGAAGTATTTCTGCAGAGTTTATATCTCTCTTCGGCCATTCGGTTTGGGCATGCTGTGGAAAAAACTTGCAAGCCAGTCTTCTTTCTTTTTCTTCCAACAAGACTATTGGAGAAAGTGTTCCTAATTTTCCGGTTATTAATTAATATCCAGTGCCCCATAAGTCGTCTTCCATCTCTGCACATAAGCTTGGTCCATGATTTTTTCTTTGATTGCTTTTTTGAGAGCCAATTTTTGTTCAGCTTAGATCAGGTAAAGCTGCCTTCTTTGTTCATTATCTACCCTGACTCTGCTGAGTGCTTTTTTTGTCTTCACACAGGTTTTCCATAATTTGGCAAAATTGCTGTTCCACTAGTACACCTGTCTGCGAATGTTGATGGAGCTTTTTCGAATGAAGGTGTCGTTACAGGCCTTGCGGACTGTTGCATTTAGCTCCCCAGCCTTGTGGTTTGGGTGTCCTCTTTTTGCTGCCGTTGCAACTCTGTTGACAAATTTCACACCTGCGCATTGCAGTAGATCCAACAAAGGTTTCTGCGTGATTGGGTTTCTGGCAATTGGTTTTTTCATCACTATCACGTATTTTGTGTTATTGTGGTTGTTGAGGTTTTTATTGTCCCTCCCAACTTCCCATTGTACCACTTGCCTGGTGATGTTCTGTGTACACAGGGTGACATCTATGTAAGAGCTACTACCGTTCTTCTCAAACGTGGAGGAGTTGCCTTTGTTCAAAACGCTGAGGTCTAACTTGATGTTTAGTAAAATTATAATTTTTGAATTGTCAATTTTTGTTTTTTTATATTTTCTGATCAAACATAAGCACTTAAGTTTTTTTGTAGTAAGCTACCTTATACAGGGTTAGTCAAAATTACCGAAACACCTAAATAATTCTCCAATAGTTGAAAATTTCAAAATAAATTTCAAATAAAAGTTTTTTTGGTTTTAAACAAACTAATTTATAAAAATATTTTTAATATACAGGGTGTTCATTTTATTGTGGAAATTTAGTTAACTTTTTTTATTTTAAAATTAATTTTTTTTGTAAAAATATTTTTTTTATAAAATGTACTATTTTGGAGTTATAATGAAACTTCTGAACGTCAAATAAAGAACATTTTTACACAAATATTTATATTTATTTTAACTAAACGGATAAAAAAAGTAGTAACACTTAAAGCAATTAATAAAACAATCATTAAAACATTAAAAAATGTAAAAATATACAGGGTGTTCTATTTAAAAAAAAAATCATAATAAAATAAACACCGTGTATATTTTTGCATTTTTAATTTTAAAACTAATTTTAAAACTAATTTTAAAAATATACAGGGTGTTTATTTTAATATGAAAATTCAGATTTTTTAAATAGAACACCCTGTATATTTTTACATTTTTTAATGATTTAATGATTAAAATGAATTAATAATTTATTCAAAATCAGATGGCAAACCAGTCTTTCGTTTGATTATTTATGATTTAATGATTGTTTTGGTAATAATTTTTAATGTTATTGCATTTTTAACCGTTTTGGTTAAAATAAATGTGTATGTTTGTGGGAAAATTATTTTTACTTGAAGTTCAAGAGTTCGCTTATAACTCAAAAATGGTGCATTTTATAAAAAAAAAATTTACAAAAATTACTCAAAATTAATCATAAAATTAAAAAATGTAAAAATATTCATTAAAAAAAATGTTTTTTAATTTCTACATAAAAATGAACACCCTGTATATTAAAAATATTTTTATAAATTAATTTGTTTAAAACCAAAAAACTTTTTTTGAATTTTTTAGGTGTTCGGGTAATTTTGACTAACCCTGTATATAATATAACAATATTAATATACTTTACCTACCTCAATCAATTAATTCTAATTAGCTTAAAAAATGTAATTAGGTTTTATTTAAAAAACAAATTACGTAACATGATATTTTAATTATCCCATATACACCTGTATTAAGGGAGTGGTAATAACCTTGCATCTAATTTTAAGGACGAACGAATAAAACATGTATACCCTTATAGAAACTTACTTTCATTTTTACGAATCAAAACCTTACCTTACTATGTCATCTTTAATAAAATCCAGTCTCTACTTGCTTAATTCGAACTTCATAAATAACCCTAGCGTTATTTTTGGTGGAACATTATAAAAGATCAAGATTTAGATATGTATTATTTAAATATGAGAAGTATTTATGCATAACTGAATAATGTAAGCAAACGCATTTGAATAAAAAAACCATGAAAACAATTTGTTTGAACATTGTATAGACAAACTAGTATAGGGTCGTTTGCTTAATTTAATGAAGTGACCTCAGCCAACACAGTTGAGAGAACTAGACCATTAAATGATTTCAGTAAAACTAAATTCACGTTTCAATTAAAGAGCGGATTTATATGCAATTAGTTAAATTTAAAATAGGTGATTAAAATAGCTTTGTTAACCTAAATAGAACAGAATAAATAATTAGAAAAATGCATCTTTTCAATTATTATAAAATATGGTTAATTTAAAAAAAAATAAAAAATAGGGTGAGACATGTGGCTAGGAAACGCAGCGCCAATGGCAATGCAGTTAGGTGGACATTTAAAGTGCAATCAAATAAGACACAAAACAGAAACGATACGCTTTTCTTCATATAGGGCAGTTGTGAAAGCGCAGGAGAAGGAGAAGGCGGATAAATTCAACCAAAAATGACAAATAGTGAAATTAGTGCATATAACCGGAAAAATGTCTAACACAAACAATAATAAGCCTTAAAAAATACGATGACAAGCTCTTCAAACATTTGGAATATGAGCGGTTCTACCATGACGATCTTTGCTGTGGACTGGTTAATGCAACAGGTACATACTCATGCACTGACAAACGCGCCGTTTTTTTATAAAATATCCAACCAGCATTACGTCTTTTGTCAACGCGTTGAAGCTAACATAATTAATTGGTGCGGGTGACGTCAGTTGTGGGTAAGAACGCGATATTTTACACCTATCAACGTTTTGGTAGATTGCCAAAACGTTTATGAATTTTATCATGTTGCTAAATTATTTAATTAACAAACAATATAGAGTTTTGTGATAAAATTAAGTTCTATTTGAATAAATACTTTTAATATTAAATCATATATTTATATTTGATTGTGTGTATTAATGTTCACTAAAAATTGTAAAATTTAAAAATTAACTGCTTATAGGGCTTATGCCTACAACACGTAACGTCAGTTGTGGGCATTAGACGTTGTTATGTTGGCTTCACCACGCAACAAACAAAAAATAGCACATGGAGCCACATAGCATAACACTAATTGCCCTTGCTGACGCATATTAGAACGGCTATTTGCATGGATGTAATGCCGTTTTGATACCGTTTGACCACGCAACGGGGAGTTTCCAAACTCTGGGGGTCTCTGCCAGCAGGTTACATCATGAACCTGACAGTGGTTTTTTCAGTGTTGTCACACTTGATGCTAAAAAACGACATTGCCCCAAGGCTACTTTACACTTCAAAAACCTTTCTAGGGAGTCACCCAAGACCTGGTGCACATCTACACCGGACAATCAAAATAACACAAAAAAATCTGAAAAAGTGTTTTGCTGAGCGCTCGCTCCACATTGTAGAAACTTCTATGAAGGCGGAGAAGGCAACAAATTTGCTCAGTAAATTTATGTTGACAAGGAGTAGAGGCAGAGCCATTAGAAAAAAGTCAATGTATAGGATAGTGCTTAATTTGTAACGCACAGGTTTTTTTTTGGGTGTTTTTGGAGGAGAATCTTCCAATGACTCAACGTGTCTTACAAGAAAAGTGCGCCTACCAACTAAACCTTCCCTTCTCCCTTAAAGCTCCGACAAGTATTTGCAAAGTTTTTCTTTGAAAGGCTTCATAGACGACTGAGGTAAGCACCTATTGGCCGGAGCTGGTGTAACTACTTTGTTATTTTTGGGGTGTTTCAACTTCCACTGCCACTTTTTAGACTAGGCGGACTGTGACACTAAAAATCATTGAAACACAAACACAAACACAATGAAAAAGCTACTTGAGTTAGTAATAAACGGCAGGTTGACTGAAGAACTTAAGAAGGGTGATAGGCTATCCAATCAACAGTTTAATTTTGGAACAAACGGTTCAACCGTGGATGCCATTTTAAAAGTTAAAAAAGAGCGTCCGAAGAAGCCAAGAAGTGGAATATGAAGGTTTTTCCGATTACCCTGGACGTCAAGAATGCTTTTAACTCAGTCCCATGGGCAGACATTGTTGAAGCGTTAGAGAAAAAGAGAATTTTGCAATATTTGAGAATCCTAATAAGAGCAAACCTGCATAAAAAACGGGTACTGGTGCAAGAAAATTTTCAACTGAAAATGACGTGTGGTGTACTATAGGGCTTGGTTTTAGAAGCAACCCCGTGAAACATTTATTATGACCACGTCTTCTCAGAAGGGTAAGGAGTATCGGACGTGGATACTTGAACAACTTGGCAATGCTAGTGAGCGGCAAAAATGTAGAATATATTGTAAACAATTCGAAATTTGCAATCAGCAAGTTGAAAAAACAGAACCTTTAACTGGAACATAACAATACGGAATTGCTAATTATAGTCGGAAGAAATATGAATCAGATTAGGTTGAAAGTGGTCGGAAAGCGATAAGGAGCCAATAGCATCTTAAGTACCTGGGGCTGACTATAGGCAAAATCTTCAATATGGGGCCTTACATTGTAGAAACCACCAAGACGGTGGAAAAGGCAAGGATCTTACTCAATACGCTTATGTTGATTATGAGTGAAGGCAAAGGTAGCAGCAGAAGAGTAATGTGTAGGGTAGTGCTCAATTTGTTTGGGAGGAGAATCTTTCAAAAACTCAACGTGCCAATTCAAAGGCAAATACTTACCGACTAAACCTCCCCCCCCCCCCTTCTTTAACTGAAACATAAAAATACGGAACTGCTAATTATAGTGGGAGAAACATGAATCAGATCAGGCTGAAGGTGGGTCGGAAAGCGATAAGGAGCCAATAACACCCTTTAAGTGTTATTGGTTCCTTATCGCTTACCTGGGGCTGACTATAGGCAAAAACTTCAATATGGGGCCTTACATTATAAAACCCACCAAGATGGTGGTAAAGACAAGAAACTTGCCAGTACGCTTATGTTGAATATGAGTGAAAGCAGAGCCAGCAGCAGAAGGATAACGTGTAGGGTTGTGCTCAATTTCCGGTTTGGGAGGGAAATCTTTCAAAAACGTGTCGATTCAAAGGCAAATACCTACCGACTAAACTTTCTCCCCCCCCCCCCCTCTTTAACATAAAAATACGGAATTGCTAATTATACTGGGGAGAAATATAAATCACATCAGGCTAAAGGTGGGTCGGAAAGAAGCCAATAGAACCTGAAGACCTGGGGCTATAGGCAAAAACTTCAATATGAAGCCTCATATTGTAAAAACCACCAAGACGGTGGAGAAGACAAGGAACTCCACGGCTTATGTACCTGCCGTTGGGAGATGTGTATTTATGAGATTTTTAGAAGGTTGGATTTAGGAATGTGGTTTTATCTACTTTAGGAAAATATATAAGTTTCTCGATCTGACTTGGCAAGTTGTACTAAATTAGGATTGGAGTGAAGCGCGAGGTTTTTGAAATATTTTTTGACTAAAATTTCAATGTGGTGCAAAAATGGGAGAATTCCGAGGTCGGTCCAACTATTTATGTTTTGGACAAACCATGGAGCTCCGCAAAAGTCTTGTTTTGAAAAGCTTCAAGACAACTGAGGCTGTTTGCAGCCGTTTCCCAAACAGGGGAAGCATATCATCGATCTGATGGTACAGGTGTAGAGTCAGGTTTAGTTTTGGAGCACATGCCCTTGTCCCGACGTAACATCGGATATAGCAAAGCTTTAGCCATGCTTGTTTTGTCGAGAATGGACTATACATGAAACCCGTACCTAAATATTTTGTCAAAAATTATTTGTTCATACTTGGCATCATTTAATTTGACGTTCTCATGAGGAGTGAGTGTAAAGAGAATGGCCTGTTCTATAAATTCATATTGACGCGCCAATCGCCCAGCTAGTCTTTTAGATTGGAAGTGGCTTTTTGTAGTTTTAGGATGACCATATTGGGCGACTTTGATGAGTAGAGAAGTGCTGGGTCATCAGCATATTGATCCATTTTAACCCTGTGCATGCTTCTCGAAAGCATATCGGCGACAAAGAGGTTAAAAAGATAAGGCATGAGAATAGAGTCTTAAAGAACTAACTACAGCCGTAAGGTAGAACTCTGATTTTGAGTTTTACTGCAGTTTAGATACAAGACTATTAGCCTTATAAGACGCAGTAGGAAATGTTCTCTGATTAACGGGGCACAGATGCTTCTGGTTGTATTTTACAAACATGAACTGCAGGAAAGAGAACACACCAGAACACACTATCTTGAGGTAAAAAATATGGAAGACATACCTGTAAACACTTTGGAGAAAAACTTCAACTAGACAACACCATCGGATCGATGATGGAAACTGACACAAAATGAAAGTGCAGGGCAAAATGTAAAGAATCTTTTCAAACAAAGCACAAGGAATTACTGCGAGTTGACGTGTTATAATTAAGAACTAAAAATATCCCAGCTGGTCAACAGCCGACGGTCCAATAAGCATTTTTAGAAAGAGAGCGAGAAAAAGATTAAGTGTGAGTGAGTATCACTACCAGAAGCTGCGTAGTCAACTCCAACGGATCCTGTTTACTAGCAGACACTGTGGAAGAAGGTGACTTCAACTGTAAAGAGTGAAAGAGTAGACAGAAAGAGTGCCTGTGTGGCGGCAGACTCCCACAGTACAAGAGAACTTCAGCAGTACCTCAGATTCGTTAGCGCGGACAGTTTTATCATTAAAGACAAAACATATAAAGAGAGAGAGAGAGAAAGTGAGTGAGCCGAAAGAAACTGAGCCATGGTGTATCCGGTAGTTGTAAGTGTCATTTACTGGGGCTAGTAGCGTGCTGACTGCTACGTCCTCTAACACTAAACAACATAGTGGTGTACCAATAAGTGTGGGAGACAAACAAGAACATCTACGAGAGTAATTAGCGCTACGGTCTAGTTGATAGTAGAAAAAATAAAGTAAGAGAAAAAAAAGAGATAGTGAACTGAAAGAGATAGAGAGCGAGCGCACAAATTCTGGGTTATGTACCTAGTGTATGAGAAGAAGACTGTTTTTTTTAACACGACAGCAGGCGAGCTTGATTCGATAGAAACCAAGTGAACTTTTTAGTATTACTTTGGAGCGACCTGCGTGTAATAACGTCTCATCTTAAGAACTTGAGGATTAAAATAAACAAATATTATTATTTCATGTCTACTTTGCCAAAAAGATCTTTTGGGGTAAGGGTTTGGTAGTTGAAGCTTCTTCTCATCAAGTTGATTTTGTGCGACTCTTTCTATTTTACCAATAATGTTTCACTTTTCTTTAACTAGTTTGAAGATTTTGCAATAGTTTTGGATCTCTGAAGAGTTTTCTGAGTCTTGTGAAAAGAATATTTTCTATTTTGCTTGTGCTCATTGATAGTTTTTTCTGTGTACTACATTTTTACGGTGTTTACTGCACTGTGCAGAATGTTTACAGCAAATGCAGTAACTGCAATAAATCGTCGGATGATTATTCATTCGTTTTTTTATACCTACGCCACTGGTTGGAAAACTGTGTATTGGATAAAATAAAATTAGCAAATATTACGCATGCGCCACTAAAACCGGTTTTATTATATTCACGTAGCGCGGTTATGCATATATACATTAACTATTATTGCATAGGAAACAATTGAACGGTACGGATGTGCATTACATTTTGATAACCCAACTGTGATTTTATACTATACTTAGGCGGCTAACTATTAATGCGTTAAATTTTTGATGTGTAGCTACGCAAAAAGGGGGTTGATAACTAGAGCTTAATTGAATTAACTATTTCGAATGTGCGTCGATAGCCTTAAATGTTTTATTATAATACTAATGGTTTAGTCTAGTCTTGCAATAAAATCCAAATGACAATGTGTGTGAAATGTCCTAATAATATTATAATCATTACGGATTAAATCTCATTTAGTCTGAACCTTGCGTATAAGAGTCGAATGGGGTAATTCAAGTCCCGACTAATTTCTCTGAGAAATAATCCATCCACCGGGATACCCTTTTATGAAAACAGTTCGTGTTTTAATAGTATAAATAAAATAGTCGAACCGAAACAATATGAGTTGTCACAATACAAGAATTGAGAATTTAGCAACAATCAATAATTAAAGAAGTTTCCGTTGAAGGAAATACAAGAATTTGACACAAAGTACATGTAAATAATTAAACAACACTTTGTCACAAATGGAAACTGAGAACCTCCCAGACACGAACGTTTCTTTAATTAGATTAACGAAATGTTTCAATAATAAAAAGAAAGTATATTTTTATTGCATTCTGAATATATATATTTCAATATATGCCTCGTTTCATTATGCATTTTATTACATTGACGTAAACTTTTATTGCTTATGACAATTTTACATTAAATTTACTTACATTTCAGTCAAACTGAAAAACAATTCAGTGGAATTTAATAGAACAATAACGTTGTATTTAGACGATTGGATAGTTTAACTCAATTTATAATTACTTTAGAAATCTATTGTTTGTTTTGCCTCATCGATTCATTTCACTAATTCAATTTATTTCTCAATTTACTTTTTTGTACAATTTAATTGGCTTATTATTTTCTTATAATATAAAAAGAATAGGTCCATTAAGCAATTATAAATTGTTTGAAATATACTGGTTGTATTTTTAGTCAAATATCGTGTGATTTTCCGCTATTTGCATTAGAACCTAATAAAAAAGTACTAAATTCTGAACATAAATAAATGAGCGTATCTTATAAAATATCTATGTAGTAATAATTACAATGAAGTTTTTTTGCGTGTGTTGCTTTTGCTAATGTTAAAGGAATGTTGTTTTAACAATCTTTTATCGTGATCTGTCTTATATGTAGCCTAATATACATATTGACTGTTTACTAAAGAGCGGACTTTTATGCAAAAATTAGTTTAGTGTATGTTATTAATTTCCTGAATATCTTTGATTGTAAAATGTATAAAACGGCGGCCATGTTAAAGATAACTAGAATTACTTAAATCAAAAAACAAAATTGTCAGAAATTTATTTTTTATACTTACTCAAATAAAACTTCATTGGTTAATCAAGACTGAAAGTTCTGAAAGCTTTAAAATAATTCTGTAAGTATTTTTAATCATACCATTCATAAACTCATTTCTTACTATTGCAATTGATGTTTTTTTAGAGGTTTGTTTTTTGACCTGGCAACACTGTTTTTAGTGACATTTAATTTGATAGGTGGCAGCTGATTTCTGATCAGTATGTTTTGCAATTTTATCATGAAGAGACTTACGCCAAAACAACGCTTGCAAATTGTGCACTACGTCTATTTTACAGTCAACATAATTGTTTATCCGAGCATGTTATTTGGAAAACCATGGACCGTTTTTGCAGTGTTGAAGAGGATTAGAATGAGTCGGTTTGCTATTGTACACAGCAATTAGAGATGTGTCTATCCACCTATAGAAAATTTTGCAAAAAAATCTCGGTTTACGAGCTTACGAGATACAGTTTGTGTAAGAGCTGAGCTGCGTGAGCATTAAATGCATTGTACGTTTGGAGAAAGGGCCAAAAACAAAATTGTTCTTGGTCCTCATTTTTACCAAAAAAATTTCTTCATCGACGAGGCTCATTTTTAGCTTAATGGCTAAGTAAACAAACAAAATTGCCAGATTTGGAGCAAGGAAAATCCAAAAGCCATTATTGAGACGCCGTTACATCCACAAAAACACACTCTTTGGTGTGCTTTATGGACTGGTGGAATTATTGGCCCACATTTCTTTAAAGATGATGCCGGCCAACACGTGACAGTCAATGGAGAGCGCTATCAATTCATGATTACTGATTTTTTTGTACTCCAGTTAAATGGCGTTAATGTGGAAGAGCTTTGGTTGCAACAAGACGGCGCAACATGCCACACAGCGCGCGACACAATTAATTTCTTGTAGAAAACATTTGCTGACCGCATAATCTTGTGTAACGGCCCCGTGAATTGGCCTCCGCAGTCTTGTGATATCACATCTATGGACAACTTTCTGTGGTACTTTAGTTGGAAGTCAACATTTGCCGCGTTATTGCTAATATACGGCCCCTGCAGCTCAAAAAAGTGGTCAAAAATTGGACATCCAGATTGCACTTTATTTGAACCATCTTAAAAATATTCTCATAGCTTTGGGTACAGGTCTACAGTTTTAGGAAGCTTAAAGTGCGTTTTAAAACTAAATAATTTTTTTCAAATGATTGTATATCAAAGCGAGAAAGAACATTCTAAAAACTCATGTGTATGTCTCAAGCTCAGACTGTTTAGTCAATATTCTTAAGCTTTGAAAACATTCTCATACCATGTGTTTATTGTTTAAATAAAAAAATATTGTCAGAGATTACTTAAATATTGTTAGGTTAGGTTAGGTTTGGTTAGGTTAGGAAAAGACAGCCGCCGGAGACCGGTGCATAGGTGGACTTCTAAAATAGCTGACCTCAGGAGCGAGTGTGTAAGTGCAAGGGGCACATAAGAGGAAACAGCAACACTGTGCGTGACAATCAGCTGACAGCGTCCTATAAACAGTGAGAAAATAACTCAAGGGTACAATAGCGGCAACCAAAAAAAAAATCCTGGGATGCCCTGTGCCAGGAAGTGGACACAGATCCGTGGGGCATTGGCAAGTTAGAACTGCGTTCACCGATACAACTGTCCTACTACGCTTAGTTACAGATTGCGAAGGACCTGTTTTCCGAGCACCCAAGGCAGGTATGGCCGGGTATCAAACTCTAACCGGGAGATGTCCCCACAATCACGGTAAAAGAGATTGTGGAAGCGGGAAACAAAATAAAAACAGGCAAAGCCTTAGGCCCGGACGGCATCCCACCAGAGGTCATCAAGGCGATCGCTGAAAAGAGACCCGAGTCGCTCGTTACCCTGAACTTGCTTGTTAGCAAGGGCACCTTCCCAGAAGAGTGGAAAACCGCTAGGCTTACCCTTATCGAAAAGCCAGCCAAGCTCGGAGAGGAAAGAACCTACAGGCCTTTGTGCATCCTAAACTCGATGGGCAAACTATTTAAACAAATAGACGGCTCCAAATTGAACTGGAGGAAAAGTCGGGCCTGTCAGACTTCCAATTTGGATTTAGTAAGGGTAGGTCTACGGTTGAGGCGGCCAGAAAGGTACAAGCGTTAACAAAAGAATAAGGGCAAAAGGGATGAAAGTAGTCCTACAGCTTGCTGCACAGAAGACGGAGTCGGTCATTCATGCGGACAGAAAACAGCTAAAAGAATTCACTTTCATGGTTGACGACATACAAATTACAAGCCAGAAGAGCCTGAGATACCTTGGCATCACTTTTGCTTACAACTGCAATATGGGCCCACACATAGCTTTGGCTAGTTTGTAAGTTTGTACTTGCGGATGATATGCCAAAACATCCTCTTGCGGACACAACAAAAGGTAACAATCAGAGTAACGTGCGCCTACAGAACAATACCTCAAGCACAATACCTCTGCATTTACTGGCTTTGGAGAAGAGCTATGAGGCCCGAAACAACAAGCAGAAAAAGAAAGCGCGAGAGGCAACAATTGCGCAGTGGGAAAAAGAGTGGCAGGAAGAAGGGCCGACTAGAGAATGGACTAGAATACTCATCTCTGAAATAACTCCATGCAACGTGGACTACCACTTGACTCAGCGGCCATGGATGTTTCTAGAATTACCTTAACAGGTTTAAGCGGAAAGCTGAACCGAAATGCCCGTACTATGGAACGGAAGACACGCCTGAACATACGGTTCTAGCATGCGCCAGATGGCTAGAAGAAAGAAGCAGCTAGACGGCTGTACTAGGTGCAAAAGAGGTCACAGCAGATAACATTGTAGGGCACATGCTAGAAAGCGAACCCAAATGGAGGAGCAGGACGAAATAACGGAAGCCTTCCCGTAAATCCGCTAAATTAAATTAGTAAAGTAGTAGCTGCTAGCGAAGCAATGTCTTATGACAGTCTTGCTGGTAACTCTGGAACACGAGAGGTGGTTTTAGTGGGTAAGGTAGCAATATCCAGTCCTACACTCCAATGCATTGAATTAGGTTAGGTTAGGAAGCGTGTTTTTTATTTTTTTTTTTTTAGGTGGTGGTTGGGGTTTACCTATTTTTATAGCGTTGATACTAGTGTCAGTTTTGGTGTAGGTTTCTTTGGTTAGGAATCTGTTGTTGGTTGCTGGTATGATCTGGTCTGGTCGGTTTGCATCTTTTTTATCTTTATTTAAATTTTTTTAATTGTTTTGTTAGCATTGATGAGTTTCCGCCTTCTTGCAGACAGCGCTGACCCAGCTTACCACGTGCCGGGTTGAGAGTTGCCATGTTCTTTAGTCGCACGTAAATACATGCTGGGGTAAGAGTCGCCATGTTCTTTAGTCGCATGTGACTACTTGCTGAGTTAGGATCACAATGCTTCTTGAGCACTTGTTTTTTTTTTTACTTTGTTAATCCTTGATTGCTCCCTGAACGATTGTCAAGAGGATAATGGTGTTGGACAATTGTGGACGGACAGTCTTTCGTTTTTTCTTCAGGATTTTGTTTGGTGTTTTCTTTGGTTGGATTGTTAAAGTTAGTTAATTTCATCTGTTCTTTGGTCATTATTATCCAAACTTTTGATGGAGTTTGGCTTAAGGGTTTGAGTTGGTTTGATCGGGAGTAGTTCTGAGTTATTAGCTTTATTCTCCGGATCATGTTCTTCCATAGAGTGGTCTAGAAGGATGTTCAGCAGTTTTTGGATAGGTCTTGGTCTTGGTTGGCTGGAAGTTTTCTCTGCTCTTTGGCAGGTGTCGTTGGGTTGGATAGTTTTTTTAATATTTTTGTCTGGTTGCTTTAATTGTTAAAAGGTAAATATTACCTTGAGGTTTGGGTTTGAGAACTGGTTTGGATTTTGCCTTTTTCTCAGGTTTACTTATGGCTTTTTTCAGTTCTCGTGTTTATGGTTGCAGTTTCTCAACTTTTGTTTGGTGGAGTCAGCAATGAGAGCGACGGAGCTGTTTTTTTGCTTTCTTGTGTTCCTTGTTCTTTATTGCGGTATTGACTGACTATTTGGATTTTTTGTTGTTGTCTGCGGTTTTCTTGGTTGGGCCTTGTATTTGCCGTTTTTTGCAGCTTAGGTTGCTCATCGTGTTAAGTCTATATCTATATATTGCTTTCTGCGTTGTGGTCGTGAGTATAAGTCTATTAAGCTATTCAAAACAACATCAATATGAGAGTTTTGCGCGCTACAAGATCAAAAGGAAAGGCAGCAATACATAAAATAAAAAATTTCTAAGGAGAAAGTGTCATAGAAAAGGACAAAAAACCATCAAAAGATTCTACGTAAACTTATATAGCCAAGTAGTTTAGTCCAAAGATTAGCGGACAGGGTCGAGACAAACATTGTTCTAAATGTAGGATCTGAAGAACTCCAAGAAATTGATAAAGCAAAACTAAGAGCAGCGTTTCACTAACTGAAGAACAACAAAACACCAGTCACAGATCAAATAACTAGCAAAATTCTGAAGACTAAAGGAGAAGCCCTGGAAAAATCAATTCTGATATTCTTGAACAAATTTTTAGAAAAGGGCAAAATTCCTGACTCCTGGCAAAACGCAAAAGTAATTCTTCTTTTTAAGAAAAAAGATAATACAAATTTGGAGAACTACTGACCAATCAGTCTACTGTTCACCTTATATAAGTTACTAATTGAAATAATAACAAATTGACTAACTCAAAAATTCAACTTTTATCAATCGACTGAACAAACGGGTTTTAGGCAAGGCTACAACACGACCGATCACAAGAGTACAATATCCACCTCCACATGGCATTGGTGGATTATCAGAAGGCCTTTGACTCCATCAAAATATGGGCAGTACTTCAGTCAATGGACAATGCCCAAATTGAGCCCAGATACACAAACTTGCTTAAATACATCTACAAACACGCAACCCTACAGATCAAAATAAAAGAAGATTGGACAACGAGAAAAGTACTCATCAAAAAAGGCTTCCGGCAAGGCGACATCATTTTGCCAAAATTATTTACTTAAGCGCTGGAAGACGTGTTCAAAAAATTATCATGGGAGAGAAAGAAAGTAAGCATTGATGGTAACCGCCTAAATTATCTTTGCTTTGCCAATGATATCATCCTCATTAGTAATAAGCCGAAACCTTACAAACTATGGACTTGCAAATAAACATGCAAAAAACAAAAATTATGAATCCGAGTAACAAAATGGTTACTATCAAGTATCACACTCTAGAAAAAGTTGAAGAGTATATATATTTAGGGCGTAGCATCAAGTTAGAAAAGGCCAACCAAATAACAGACATCACTAGGCGCATCGGATTGACATGGGCAGCTTTCAATTAGGATACATTCTACGAGAACCTAAAATTCTAATAAACCTAAAAGGGAAAGTGTATAATACATGCATCTTACTTGTCACTGCAGACGGGCTAAAAACTATGGCCATCACAAGGAACAGCGCAAATAGACTGCCAACGAGCAATAGAACGCGCAATGTTAGGATTAAATTTACAAGATAAAATCCCGAACAAGGAAATAAAGCAAAGAACTGGAATCACAGATGTCATAAAACGAATGGCACAACTTAAATAGCAAGAAAAAATGGCGAATGGTCCAACACAATATTTCAGTAGAAATCTCGAGTATCTAGTAGAAGCGTTGGCCGCCCCCAAATGAGATAAAAAGGCGACACTTATTTAGGCACGAGGGCAGGAACTGGACACAGACTACCCAACAAAGATCGACATGGAAGCGTATGGAAGAGGCTTATGCTCGGAGTGGACAAAATCAGGCTAAAGAAGTAGAAGAAGATGAACTATTTGGAAATTTGATTTCTATACTGCTGCAAATTATGTTATAGTTTTAAAAGCTTTAAGAACAAGTTTTACAAACTTTTGTAAACATTTTAGAAATTTTATAGTTCTGTTTAAAATTTTATTGAAATATCAAAAAGCTTTGTATAATTGATCAAACATTTTTAATTTGTTTTGAAAGTTTTAAAATGATTTGTATTAGATTCTTTAAATCAATGTTGATTGTGAATCAATATATTCTAAGACCCTAAAGTTTTTGATGAAGCCATTTAAGTAAGATTAATAATGAAAAATAATTCAATACCATAGCCGTAATAGTAGAATAATTAAGATATTCTATCGTTATCAACACCCACACACACCCTATATACCTTAAAACTAATTTTAATTTGATTGGCTTAATAAGAGGGTGCAAATATCAGCGGTTTGTTTGCCCAGGGTTATCGTATGTCAGACAATGGATGTAATATAAAATAGAATGGCTCCAGTATGTAAGCATTAAGTTAGATGATATTATAATAAAAAGCGATATGTATGCATGGTTCACAATCTAAGTATCTACTACAAGCCCCAAATTGCAAAATAACTGCGGAAAGGGAAATTAAGCCGAAGGGTTCTTAAAGCCTATTTTAGTTATTTTCAAATCTCTCAATGCCGCCCTCTTACGTGACCTAACTTGATTTTTGGTGTTACGTAGTTGGTTGGAGCTAGTAAAACAATTCGGTTTGTATTTTATGCATAGATTTATAACGATCAGTGCCACATAAACATCTGATTATATCAAACTGAATTTATTATTTGTTTATTTTGAAACGCAAATAATTTCATTATATTTATTTACTGTATAAATCACAAATTTTATTCCATATTCATAATCAAACAATCAGAGATCCTATTTTAAATTCGTTTTCATTAATAATCAAAAATAAATTACGTTTCATATGTAAACAGTCCGCATTCATTAAAAGAAACATTTATACATTTATCATAATGCATTATTATTAGCAAAATTTGTATTCTACTATGGCATCTTCAAGTAACATTATTATAAATGTGTGGTTGGTATTTCTATATAAAATGCGTTTTTTAATAATATTTCCTTGATTGAAAGCATCAAAACAACTTTTTTCAGCAAGTGCTTATCTCTATTCTATTTTTATACGTACACTGCAGTGACTTTGACCGCTCACAGTCGTTCTAGTCGAGTGCAATTTATTTAATGCAAAAAAAATTTAACAATGCGTGTGTTTATTGCATTTATAATAATAATTATCGATTTACAAATAAACAATTAGTGCTGTGATGATAAGAATATAATGCAGAATGGTTTCACGGACATACTTTATGTTGATATTTTAAAGGTTAGATATTTTTAATTAATTTTACAATACAAAACTTATAATTTAGTAATACCCAACCAACTCTTTGTTAGTAAATCTGTTAGTTTATCATTGTGCATGGGAGATTTGTGTTGGTGTATTACGTTCATTGTGTTTCTTATCAACAAATTAGATTTTGTCTACTTTTGATTTTTTGTGAAGGATATTGGGTGAGCGGGTCATTTACTTTATAATTATAGACACGAGAGGTGTACACTTATCAAAGCATTGTGAGTTTCTACCATTTGTAATGCTTTTGTTGCTGAATGTCAGTTGTTATTAAGCCTCAGCAATAGTGTCACAATTTAGTTTTTTTTAGAGGAGGGGGTTGCCAGGTTAAACTCTTGCTCTCGTAGATAGCCGATTTAGCTACTAGTACTAGTTTGAGGAGGGCAGGTTTTGGCCACAGTTTGCTGCGGCAACACATGCTGTCGGCTCATTTCTCCCTATACCCTCTTTTTCTGTCCTACTTCCTACACTGACATCCGTCTCTTCTTTCTCCCATTCTTGCGTTATTCAGCCTAGATATTTGCTTTGTTCATAGGTATCTTCTTAGTTTTTCTATATCTTTATTAACTTCTTCCTCGTCGTATCCTCTTTCTTTCATAAATATTTGTGTAGCTCCATTAAATGTATCCTTTTTGGTAGTACTAGATTTGCCAGTTTTACTTCTAGTAAGATTCTAGAATCTCCGTTTGGAATTAGTTATTTGTGCCTCATGGTTGCCAGATATACTCTGACCATTTCAAAAGTTGCATTGACGATCAACTTTGAGATGGGGTATTTGCCGTATGGAAATTGCTTAGTCAATTCATTCAGTGTTGTCTTTTTCTGTGTGGTCCACTCTTTGCTTCTTTTGCTATGTTCTTTACCTTTTCAATGGCTTCTACAGTCGATCTTCTTTTTGTAATCCACATTGCTCTTGTTCCCATCCTCCTTTTTTTTCTATTTCTTCTTGTTCAATTCTACTATCGACAACTTTTTCCATAAGTTTTAACACTTCGAATTCAGGTCTATGGCACTATTGAAAATAAAATTGTTTAATCTTACCGAGGTTTACAAATTAATTCACAAATGCTAAGATGCAATTTCTGTCATTTTAAATTTTTTTTTTAAATTTTTACTAAATGTTCAGTTTTTGCATTTTTAATTTTAAATCTGTCATTTTCACAAAAAATATCACTAAACTTATAATTGTTGAATTTGTCATTTTAACAAAACAAAATTTATTAATTTCTATTAAAATTTCAGTTTTTGCATTTTTAATGGCGAATCTGTCAATTTAACAAAAATTTTTTTTCGAATTTTTACAAAATTTTCAGTTTTTACATTTTTGCTAGTATATTTGTCATTTTAACAAAAAAAAAATGCATTTTTGATAATAAATCTTATAAATTTCATTTATTATTAACCCTGTAAATAATGGGTATCATTGTACTATTCCAGCTATAATAGTAAACACTGCTCCTACAGAAAGAAAGAACATAATGAGAATTTTCCAGTTAATCCACCTACTGAAAATAAAAATACAAACCTTCAAGCTAAAGTATTGATGGAGAATATTTAATTTGAGTTTCATGTAAAGTTGCTAACCATCTACAAATTTTAATTCCTGTAGGAATTGCAATAATTATTGTATCCGAACTAAAATAAGCTTAAGTATCTACGTCTATTCGCTCATACTACAAATCCTAATAATCCAATTGCTATTATTGCATAAATTATTCCTAAAGCTCCAAATGTTTTCTTTAATCCTCTTTCTTGACAAACAATATGTGAAATTATTCTAAACCTAGGTAAAATTAAAATATATACAAATCTTTCATTAAAAAAAAAATTGTCTTTTTACAATATTTTCAGTTTTTGCAATTTTGATAATGTTATTGTTATTTTAACAATTTTTTTTTCGAATTCTTACTAAGCTTTTAGTTTTTTGATGATAAATCTGTTATTTTAACATTTTTTTTTTCAATTTTTTACAAAACTTTAAGTTTTTGCAATTTTAGTGGTGAATCTGACATTTTAAGAAAAAAATAATTTTTCAATTTTTTACTAAATATTTAGTTTTTGCATTTTTAATAGCGAATCTGTCGCAAACAATTTTTTTTTTAGTTTTTGCATTTTAAAGAAAAATTTTAATTTTTAATTAATAATTTTTTTTTATTTTAATGAATTTTCAGTTTTTGCATTTTTGATAATAAATCTGTATTTAAAAAAAAGAAAAAAAAAATAATTTTTGCATTTTTGATGGTCAATCTGTCATTTTAACAAAAAAAAAAATTTTAATTTTTAATAAATATTCAGTTTTTGCATTTTTAATGGCAAATTTGTCAGTTTAACTTTTTTTTTAATTTTTACAAAATTTTTAGTTTTTGCATTATTAAAAATAATTTTTTTTTTTACAATTTTTTGCTAAATTTTCAAATTTTGCATTTTTGATAAAAAATCTGTAATTTTAACAAGAAAATTTATTTGACAATTTTCAAATTTGTTGCAATTTTGATGGTAATTTGTCATTATAACAGAAAAAAATCGACTTTTTACTACATTTTTTCAGTTTTTGAATCTGTTATTTTAACAAAAATAATAATTTGTCGACTTTTTACTAAATTTTTAGTTTTTGCATTTTTGATGGTGAATATGTCATTTTAATTTTTTTTATAATTCTTTCTAAATTTTCAGTTTTTGCATTTTTGATGTTAAAAATGTCATTTAAAAAAAAAAATTTTTTTTTAATTGAAGTTTTTTGATGGTGAATCTGCCATTTTAACAACCAAAAAACATTTTTCAACTTCTTAATAAATTTTTAGTTTTTGCTTTTTTGATGGTGAATTTGTCATTTTAACAAAAACAATAATTTTTTGACTTTTTAATAAATTTTTAGTTTTTGTATTTTTGATGGTTAATCTGTTAATTTAACAAAAAAAAAATGTTTGGTGTGTTGATGGCAAATTTGTCATTTCAAAGAATTTTTCATTTTAACAATTTTTTTTAATCTTTACTAAATTTTCAGTTTTCGCATTTTTGATAAAAATCTGTGATTAAAAAAAAAAAAAAATAATCTTTCATAAAAATTTTAGGTTAGGTTAGGTTAGTTTAAATTCATTTTTTTGTAATATTTCAGTTTTTGCATTTTTAAAGGTGAATTTATTTTTTTTTAAGTTTTTTTTTATTTTTGCTGAATTTTCAATTTTTGTATTTTTGATAAAAAATCTGTAATTTTAACAAGAATTTTTATTTATTACATTTTTCAAATTTTTTTTTTGCATTTTTGTAATTTGTCAATGTAACAGAAAAAAATCGACTTTTTACTATTTTTTTCAGTTTTTGCATTTTTGATAATAAATCTGTAATTTTAATAAAAAAAAAATTGACTTTTTACAAAAATTTTAGTTTTTGCATTTTTGATGGTGAATATGTCATTTTAACAATTTTTTTTTCAAATTTTTACTAAATTTTCAGTTTTTTATTTTTGATGAATCTGTCATTTTTTTATTTGAAGTTTTTAGTTTTTGATGGTAAATCTGTCATTTTAACAAAATAATTTTTTAATTTTCATTAAATTTTTAGTTTTTGCATTTTTTCTGATGAATCTGTCGTTTTAACAAATTTTGTTTTGTCGACTTTTTACAAAATTTTCAGTTTTTGCATTTTTGATGGTAAAAACAATTTTTTTTGTTAAAATGACAGATTTAACATTAAAATTGCATGAACTGAACATTTTGTAAAAAATCAAAAAAAAAATTTGTTGTTAAAATGACAGATTCACCATCAAAAACAGAAAACTTAGTAAAAAATTTAAAAAAATGTGTTTTGATAAAATGCAAAAATGCATAAAACAGACAACTTGGTAAGAAAACAAAAAAAATTTATTATCAATAATGCAAAAACTAAATTTTTTGATAAATCAATTTTTTTTTTGTTAAAATTATATATTTATCAAAAATGCACAAACTTAAAATTTACTAAAAAATTGACAAATTATTTTTTTTGTTAGAATGACAGTAAATTAAAAAAAAAACAATTTTGAAAAAATGACAAATTTACTTTTAAAAATGCAAAAACTAAAAATTGAGTAAAAATTCGAAAACAGACAGATTACTATCAAAAATGCATAAAACTGTAAATTTAGTAAAAACACAAAAAAAGTTCTTTTTGTTAAAATGCAAAAATTTAAAAAGTTTGTAAATTTGTCATTTTTTTTTCTTTAAATTTTAAATTACAGATTTATGATCAAAAATGCAAAAACTGAAAATTCAGTAAAAAGTCAACAAATTTTTTTTTTTTTTTTGATAAAATGACAGATTTTTCATCAAAAATGCAAAAACTAAATATTGAGTAAAAATTTGAAAAAAAAAAATGTGTTAAAATTACAGATTCACCAAATTTTTTTTTTTCAGAATTTAACAAAATTTTCAGTTTTGGCATTTTTCATGGTTTTGACAAAAAGAAATTTTTTACCTGTTAACTAAATTTTCAGTTTTATGTATTTTATAAGGTAAATGGAATACGAGACCGATGATTCCACGCGGCCTTCGAACATTAAAAAAAGGGGTCGGCCGAAAAAAAACAATAACAAATCAAATAATAAAGGAAAAGGAGATGCGGGATTTAAATTTCCAAATAATATAAATAATATTATAACGCCATCCACATCAAAAAATTCCGCCACAACAATGAATAATAAACAACAACATCAACAACAACACCAACAGTTGTCGCAGCCACAACCGACACATACACAACAAATACAACAACAACAACAACAACAACAAATGCAACAACAACGACAAATGCAACAACAACAACAAATGCAACAACAACAACAACAACTGCAACAACAACAAATACAACAACGTCAACAACATCCACAAATACCACCACATATACCAAATAGATTCAATAACAACTACAATCAAGCGTACTACATAGAAACATTCAACAGCTCTCACGTACACAATTATCTGACATATGGTGTCAGAATACAAATAATAATAAAGATATTATCTTAGCAACCAAAACTGGATTCATTATAAAATCCAATAATGATAAACCATCTACAATGAACTTGTTGCAAAAACTTAAAGGGTCTAACATTTTAAAATCCTTTAAAAAGACTACAACGACAAAAACAACACCCTACAAAACTCCGTCAGCATCATACTCGGCTGTTATAACTTCAGTTGACCAAGAAATCACGGATGAAGAAATGGCTAAAGTCTTCCAGACAAATAATTTAAACATTAGATATTGCAAAAGAATAATATCAAGACTGACAGGCACTCCCACTTAAAAAATGCGAATTATTACCGCTGATGTGGATGCCTACCAAAATTTATTACAACATGGCGTCTTCTACAAAACACTTTGCGGTGTATGAAAGTCTTGCTCCAGCACCGATACCCGTCCCTTGTAGCAAATGCAATTCATTTGAACATACCACAGACAAATGCACTTCTTCGCCAAAATGCAGCAAATGCGGAGGTAACCATAAGACTGTTAGCTGCACAACTACCAACCCACCAACATGCACATCACGCAAGGAAGAAGGCCACGAAGCGTGGTCGCTTAAGTGTAAAAACCGACCTACTGCTCCAATTGAAGGAATACCGAACATCAAAATAAAATCGGCAAACAAGAGATCAGAAGAAATTGCGCAACAAATAACTCAGGCTTCAAGAATTCACTCACCTGTCACCTTTCATGACCATATCATTGACACGTATGTACACAAAATTAATTCTCCCAAAATAACAGACAGACAACAACTAATCCAAAAATTAAAAAGTAGATTCATTCAATCATACAACATTGACACCATTGTATCCTTCTCCAACAACAGAATGTTTATAGTAATGTTAGATCTCCTTAACCCAGATCAAGCCCCTTCAACCTCTCCCATAGGAGGCGTACAAGTCACCATAACTCAAACCCAAAATGTCTAGCCTAAATTTCCTTTATTCTAACATTAATAGTTTTGCTCGAAAATCCCATATCATAAAAAACTTTCTTCCAATTAATAACATCTCCTGTGCTTTGTTTGTTGAAACGAAATCTCCAAATCCTATATCGTTTCAAAATTGTTCCATAATCCAAAATACTGCCAATATTATTAACCAGAATTATAGAGGTGGATCCGTATCTATGACTCATTCATGCATTAAAATTAGGAAAGAAAACCCTCCAAGCATCAATAATGCATTAAATGATTGCATCCACTTCTCAATTCCTTTCCTTCAGGACAGACTCCACATATTCCTTGTTTACATTCACCCATCCTCTGTTATTGAAGATAATATTTTTGTAAAAGCTTCTCTTTATCCTCACTGTATTATTGTTGGTGATTTCAACTTAAATCTAAGGAAAACCCGTCACCTCCAACGGTTTCTAACAAACTCTGATTTTTCTAAAATATTTACTCCACCAACGTTTATTATGAACGATAATCAGAGCACTACTCCTGATATCCTCCTTTGTTCGTCTAGTATAAAACCCCTTATCCACTCTGTTAATGTTATCCCTGACCTTTGTTCGGACCATTTGGCAATTCGATTTAGTATTGATATCCAAATATTACCTTCCCCTAAGGAGTTTATTTATAACCTAAATATGTGTAACATAACAAAAGTGAACCAAGAACTTTCTTCATTTGCTATATCTCACCCAAATATATCTCCCACTACCATCTCATTATTTTTCAAACTAATAGCATCATCTATCCATTGTCATACCCCTAAAACATTAAAATCCTACTATAATTACCCTCTTCCCCCATTTATTATGCGTCTTATTAAATATAAAAGAAAATTATATCGTGAGTTTAGAAATACAAATAACAGAACATTAAAAAGACAGTTCAATGACTTGAATAAAAACATACACGACTTAATTTTCCAGTACAGACAAGTCAAATACATAACGGCTTGCAACAAAATTAATGAAAAGAAAGGAAAAAACTACTTTCAAGAGATTAAGAAACTGACTAAATACAAACGGACATCATACATACAATCAATAACAGACCCGGTTTCCAAGAATAGTTTTTCATCTGACATTGACATTGCCAATATTTTTCAAAAACACTTTAACCACGCATTTGCCTTCTCCAACTGTGACAATTTTGACAATATTTATTTAGAAAACGTAAACAAATGGTACGACATATTTTGTAGACAGACGTACGACACTCCTTTGGACGAAACAATACACAAAGACGACTATTACGATTTGTTAAATAAAGGTAAAAATTCAGAACCAGGACATGATCTATTAACTAGACAAATTTTAAAACAGTTCAATGACGACGTTCATATCTACATATTAAAAATTTTCAATTATTGTTTTTTTCACCAATATTTTCCTAATGAATGGAAAGTGGGAACAATTGTATGCGTCCCTAAAAATGATGCTAACCTTTCTTACCCAGCTAGTTACCGCCCTATCACACTTCTCCCAGTTCTTGGTAAACTATTTGAAGGTATATTGCAAAATAAACTTCTAAAATGTATCCGCAATAAAATACCCATTACACAATTTGGTTTTGTAAAAAATAGATCCACAAGCCATCCATTAACTATTCTGACATCTAACATCCAAACATCCCACCTCGAAGGCAGACACTCGAGCGTCTTGTTTATGGATATAAACAAGGCATTCGACTCTGTCTGGCATAGAGGCCTCCTATTTAAGCTATCAGTCCTAGAGGTGCCTAACCATTTAATTAATATAATAATAGGTTTTTTAAATGATCGAACTCTTAAGGTTCGCATAGCTAATACCTACTCCGATCCTTTCACTCCACAACAAGGTGTTCCACAAGGATCTCCCTTGTCTCCTCTCCTATATAATATTTTCTGCTCTGATATATATAGTTCTAACCCATCCTGTTTTAATCCAAACTCCTACATCCTACAATATGCTGATGATACAACATTGGTTTCTCACGCTAAATCTCTAAACCAATCTATGGATCAATTGCAATCCTTGCTAGATATTACAAATTTGTGGTTCAATAAATGGCGCCTTTTTGCAAACCCGCTTAAAACCCAACTACTAATTCCCTACCACAAAATCCATGAAAATTCACCTAGTATCCAAATGAACCAACAATCCTTAAATCCATCTCATATTTGTAAATATCTAGGAGTAAACTTTGACCCTAAACTAAGTTTTAAGTTTCACACTAACTCCATTAAATGTAAAATCAGATCCCGAGCAAAACAATTCCGATCCCTTACGTATAGAAACAATGGAAATGACATTAAATGTGCCACGCACATATACAAGACGATCTGAAGCCCAATCCTTGACTACGCATCCATAATATTCCTGAACTCCAATAAACCAACTCTCAATCCCCTTTATGTAGGAAAAAGGGCATCTCTTAGAACTATTACCAAAATCCGACATCCCAACAACCCCCTCCATAATCCTTCAAACGAACTACTGTATGAAAAAACCAACCTCATCCCACTTTCCGAAAGACTCAACACACTTCAAACCAAATTTGCAAATAATCCTAACAACCCAGAGATTCTAGATAATCTAATAATTCCTAGAAATCTAGGGATTATTGCAAAATATAAAAAACCTGCTCTTTCACTATTCCAACATATCCTGACTCTCGCTAATGACAACGACTAACTAACAATATCACCTGACAAACCATATTACTGAATCATATATCATACATCATGCATCATTTTTTTTTTTGGTTTTTTTAATAAAAATTACAATATAATTTACCTTATTTCAATGGCTGAAAGACTACGGTCGATAGCCGTTTGTACAAAACTTTTTTTTTTCCGTCTATGTATTATACTTGTTTAAAATGTTGTAAATTACTTGTGCAATTTTAACAAGAATTTTTATTCGCTTTTTTACTAAATTTTAACATAAAGATTTTTTTTTTTTAATATTCAGTTTTATCTATTTTATGTGGTATTTTTGTCAGAAATGAATTTTGTCGACTTTTTAATAAGTTTTCAGTTTTTGCATTTTTGATAATAAATCTATAATTTTAACGAAAAGGAAACAAACTTTGGCTTTTTACAAAATATTAAGTTTTTGCATTTTTTTTATGTTAATCAGCCATAAATACAATTTTTTTTTTGATTTTTTCCTAAATTTTAACAAAAATTTTTTTTTCAAATTTTCACTAAATTTAGTTTTTGCATTTTTTACGGCAAATCTGTCATTTTGACAATTTTTTTAAATTTTTTTATAAAATTTACAGTTTTTGCATTTTTTATGGTGAATTTGTCGTTTGAACAAAAAAAAACATTTTCTTTGAATTTTTACAAATTTTTTTTTTTCACATTTGAATTATGAAATAAATCTGTAATTTAAAAAAATTAAAAAAATTGATTTTTTAATAACCTTTCTGTTTTTGAATTTTTAATGGTAAATCAGTCATTTCAACATTTTTTTTTTATTAATTGTTTAGTTTTTGATGAATCATTTTACATACAAAATTTTTTCTTGACCTCTTACTAAATTTTTAGTTTTTGTATTTATAATGATGAATCTGTGTTTTAACAAAAAATTGAATTGAATTTTTACTAAACTTTAACAAAAAATTTTTTTTGCCTTTTTACTAAATTTTCTGTTTTATGCATTTTTTACAAAAAAAAATTTCTTTATTTTTTTTTTTAATTATTACTAAATATTTGTACTTTTGATGGTGAATCTGTCATTTTAACAATTTTTTTTTTTCATTTTTTATCAAATTTACAGTTTTTGCAGTTTTTATAGTGAACCTGTAGTTTTAACAAAAAAAACAATTTCTTTAAATTTTTACTAATTTTTTTTTACATGTAATACTGTAATTTTAACAAAAACAAAATTTGATTTTTTAATAAATTTTTAGTTTTTGCATTTTTTAATGGTAAATTAGTAATTTTAACATTTTTTTTTAATAAATTTTTGATTGAATTTTTTTTTTCTTGACCTTTTACTAAATTTTCAGTTTTTGCATTTTTGATGTTAAATCTGTCATTTTATCAAAAAACATATTTTTCAACTTTTTATTAAATTTTCAGTTTATTTTGTCAATTTTTTACTAATTTTTTAGTTTTAGCATTTATGATGGTAAATCTGTAAATAGAAAAAAAAATTTTTTTGTTTATCATATTTAGTAAAAAATCAAAATATTATTATTTTGTTTTTATATGAAAGATTCACCAAAAACAGAATACTTAATAAATGAACAAAATTTTTAATGAAAATAAAAAAAAAATTGCATCAAAAATGCATAAAACTGAAAATTTAGTAAAAAAACAAAAAAAAATTTTTATTTTTTTTCGGTAAAACGACAGCTTTACCAACAAAAATGCAAAAACTAAAATTTTTGTAAAAAATCATTTTTTTTTTCTTTTTGTTAAAGTTACTGATTTATCATCAAAAATGCAAAAACTGAACATTCAGTAAAAAGTCGACAAATTATTTTTTTTGTTAAAATGACAGATTTGCCATCAAAAATGCAAAAACTGTAATTTTAGTAAACATCCAAAAAAAAAATTCGAAAAAAAAAAATTTGTTAAAATGACAGATTTTTCATCAAAAATGCAAAAACTGTAAATAGTAATAGTAAAAAAAAATTGTCATTTTAATAAAATAAATTTTTGACTTTTACTAAATTTTCAGTTTTTGCATTTTTCATTGTAAATCATTTTAACACAATTTATTGTAAGGTGTTTGATTGTTAAATGTTCTGTGCTGTTTTAGTTGTTGGTTATAAGCCGTTGACGATATTAATTGATCATTTTGTACTAAACTTTTCAACTCACTAGATTCTCTCAATGTACATTCAGTGAAATGAACAAATTGATTAATTGCATACATTCAAAATTTATAGAATACAAACCTAAAATTTTTGAAGGTTTTGATTTATCTATTTTGTGAACAAACATTGCTCGTAAAACGATCATAGTCAGTAGTGTCATAATTGGTTATTACGATTTTTTTTTGATGTTTTGTCGATGGTGTTTAACTTTCTTTGACAATTTCCTTTAGGTATAAGTAAACTTTATCCAGGGTTGCTTTGCAGATTATAGCAAGGTTTTTCTGTGGGACATTAGAAAAACTGCACACCTGATTCCTATTACCAATACTACTTATTTCCTTGTTGCGTTTGTATCTATAAAGCCATTAGTTTGTTTGTCTATCTAGTTATGGCAGTTTTTTATGCTTTTAGTTAGTGTTGACAGACTGGTCTGTGGTTGCTTTACTGGAGTAGACGTTGAAGTTGATGGCTTGTATGCTGCTTTTTGGTTTGCCTAACCCGCAAGGGAACGGCGTGATTAAACCAACAGCTTATTAGGTGATTTCTGAATCTTTCCGGTGGTCAAAAAGCAAATTTTTACTTTAAAAAAACTCTGGACTGCTCGCATAATATGCAAGCGCTTTACTACTGAGCTATCACACTGATTTGTTATAATCGTCAATATTTACTGCATACAAAAACATGATTATTGTTCTCTGGTTTACAAATTGATTCAGTTTACAATATTTATTATAAATTAAAAATAATAATTAATCAAACATTAAATTTCGCTTTTGTATTGATTTTCTAAAAACATTTAAATATACCGAGATATAAGATTTGATTATGTGCTATTGATTTATGTACGCTAGAGATAACTCCAAAAAATAATATAATTTATGGTATTATTGATTTTATTTAAAAATCCCCTACAGTTTCATAAAGCTTTGCATGAATGCATTACATTTGAAAATTTATCATAAGACGTTGTATGTGCTTGTACATTTTTACATTTACATTCAAGTAAGAAAGAGAAAAGAATTAAAGTGGTATAAAATATGCTCACCGTTGGCAGCAATCCACACCACACTATGGGGAGAATTTTAGCTACAATCCTTGACCTAAAAAAAAAAAGAAAATAATTTCATTCATGAATAAATATATAGTTTTATTGATTGGGATGTTAGTAAATCTTAGCCTAGACACAATTTTCTAGTTAGATTGAGTTGAGACGTATATTTTTGTTTTATTTTTGGAAAATGTCAGACGGTTTTTTTTTTATCAGAGAAGGGTCGACAAATAAACCCTTCTCACAAACAAATTGAGTTTCACTATGTTTTATAATGTTATTATTTAAATATTAAATTATATATTAATCTCAATTTAATTAAAATATTGCAAAATTTTCTCGAGATGCTTCGAATTTTCTCTCAAATTTATATTAAAAATATAAACAAAAATTTGAAGAGTTTAATTAAGAATTTTTATCGATTATCAGATATTCATTTTATAGTAATATGATATAAACATAAAAAATTAAATAGAAAATCTTTAGAAAATTTAAAATTTACTTATTATAAATAAAGGTTTTAGAAATTGAAACATTAACTTAGATAACTATATTAATAATAAATTTAGACTGAAAATTAAAATTTGAAGCCACAGACCTGTTCTTAACAGATATCTCTATGTAGTAGTAGGCTTTAGATTGGATAAATCTAAACTTAGATTTTTGGTCATTAATCGATTTTTTGTTACGTTTATGCTAGTCTTGGCGGAAATATGTTATTACTTTGAGTAGTAATCAAAATTTTGATTTTTTTAGTATATTTTAGGCAGTTTTTGGTAAATTTTTGACAGTATCTGGTAAATTTTTAATAGATTAATGTTTTGTTTACAGTTTTGTATATTTTGGACAGTATTTGGTGCATTTTTTACATTTTTTGGTATAGTTTAGACGTTTTTTGGTATTATTTGACATCTTTTTGAAGTCTTTGACAGTTTGAAATGTTTTTGACTATTCTTTTGTGTATGAAAAATACTAAAAAATGTCAAAAACATTCTTTGGTATTTTTGGCAGTTTTTGATTTATTTATGACTGTTTTGGAACATTTTTGACAGTTTTGTTGTATCTTTAACAGTTTTTTTAATATTTTTAACAGTTTGGTATGTTTTCGGCATTTTTTGGTATTTTTTTGACATTTTTTAGTATATTTTAGGCAGTTTTTGGTATATTTTTGTCTGTCTTTAGTATATTTTTAACAGTTTATTATAGTTTTGACAGTTTTGGTATGTTTTTGGTACATTTTTGGTATGTTTTCTTTATTTTTGACTGTTTTTGGTAGATTTTTGATTGTTTAATGTTTTGATTACAGTTTATTATATTTTTGACAGTTTTTGGTATGTTTTTTGTATTTTTTTGATAGATTTTGGTAAATTTTAGAGGTTTTAGTTTATTTTTGACAGTTTTGTATATTTTTGGTATAAACTCAACAGTTTTTGGTACATTTTGGGCAGGTTTTGGTGCTTTTTGAGATTATTGACAGTTTTCTTTTAGTATTTGGTACAATGTTGTCATTTTTGTGTATAATTTTGACTGTCTGGTATATTTTTGATAAATTTTTGACAAATTTTGGTATATTTTTAACAGTTTAGCAAATATCACTGCCAGTGTTGACTGTTTTATAGTTTTGACTGTTTTTGGCATATTTTAGGCAAGTTTTAGTCTTAAAGAATTGTCAATAATTTAGGTTGTTATGTTCTTAGTACGTCCAGCGTCTTTGCACTGCAGGCCAGTCACTCTTTTAGTAATTTTGTCTATAAACTTTTGCTAAGATACTGTTTTGGATTTTTCTTTAGCAATATTGAACATCCACTCCTCTTATGCTATGTCTGTCCAAATTTATATTTTAGACATTATTTATTTAGGCCGAAGTGTCCAACTTTTGCTGTTTTGATTGACTCATCTGCATTACTATAATTTAGGTAATAATGTTCTGATAATTCTGATAGGAATAGCCTTGTGTGTTTCATTCCTATGCAAGTTTACTGCAGTATATTTGTTTTTTGGGATTCTAAAAAGTAGGTTTAGACCAATCTGGTTTCAAAACCAGGAAAAGCCAAGACATCGTAGTATCTACCACTGAAAGACATTTATTGATCACAGTAGACCAAGATTTCCAAAATTTTCCAGAACATCTAAATCAAGAGGAATCATTGACAGTATCCACCAAGAACTCGTGGTACTTTTGAGGGTACGCCGTGTAATTCCCAAAGGGAAAACCAAGCCAAAAACCCCACATAATTCTACATTAATAATTATATTTCTCAAGCATAACTACTAGCCCAAAAACTGTTGCCAACCACAGTGTTCAGGTGAGGTCAACATTTGGTTACAGCACTATTCTACAAGAAGAGAGTAGTCTATTTTCAAAAGTGCTTACAGAAGTTTTGCTGATCCTGTGTATTGCGATGGTTTAAAAAGCTTAAAGCACTAGCAGCACAGGTTGTCTTACGACGTGACGTTGCGGTAGCGCACAGTGTCTACCTATGTAGTGGTTGAAGATGGCTGTTTTTTTTTTTTTTTTTTTTGAGATTGTTTGCAAATTGGTTGTCGGGTTCCTTTTCCACTAGGTCTTTGTTGTCGTCAGCAGTAGTAACTATGATGACAATGTTGGGTTCATTATGAAAGTAATGCGCATGATTTTATTGTGACGCGACTATCCATTGCAGCCCGGTAAAACCGGTAGGAAAATGTGGTGGGGGATTTATTCTTTTAAAGCAGCCGGTTGCCAATTTGCTCCGATCTGTTTGAGCAAAAAAAACGCGTTTCTGCGTAAAGTTTGTTTTTGACTTTGTAGCAGCGTTTGCTTGAACAGCAATACGCCATTAAGTTTTGCGTGTAGCTTAGAAAAAATGCAACCGAAGCATTTCAGATGCTTAAATAGGCCTGCATTTCAAGGTTATGGAGAGCCGTTAAGAGGTTGTCGACAAATACCATTCTGGACGCCCAACAATGGCAACGTAAATCGTGTGCGCAAAGTTTTGCGTTTTGATTCAGCATCCGTGCTGACATGTTAAACATGTCCTCATTTGGGATCGTGACCGAGGATTTGCAAATGCGTAAGGTAGACCAGAAAGAATTTTTGGATTTCAAAATGAGCAGGACTTTCTTAACTCTGTCGTAACCGGAGACGAATCCTGGATGTTTGAGCACGACTCAGAATCGAAAAAGCAGAGCAGCTCGTGGCACAAAAAATCATCCCCCGCCCCAAGAAAGCGCGAATGAGCAAGTTTTGCATCAAAACAATGCTCATTATCTACTTTGACGTCCGAGGAATTGTTTGTTGTAAATTTCTACCGCAGAAAGAAACTGTTAACTCAGCCTTTTACCTTGAGGTGCTCAAAAGATTGAAACGCCGGATTGCGCGCGTGAAGGCTGACATCAAAGGCATGGCTAAGCTCTACTATAAAAATGCTTCCAGCCACACGGCCTTTATTGTTACCAATTTTCTGGCCTGAAACAAGACCTACAGTCTCGACTTGACTTTGTGCAACTTTTTTTTTGTTTTCCCGATTAAAGAGATAGCTGAAAGGAAAGCTTGTCGAAAACATTGAAAATTCATGTTGCAAGGTTATTAAAAGACATTCTTGCCAAGGAGTGAATTCCAGGCGTGGCAGACACGATTCCGAAAGTGTATTGATGCAGTGAGAGGAGAGTATTTTGAAGAATTTTAAGCGTTTGTACCAGTACGATCAATAAATCTATTTAGCACAGAAAATGCGTATTACTTTCATAATGGACTTTTATGTGTGGGCTACAAGGAAATTGATTTGTTGTCACCTTCGCTTTTTGGAAGTTTGTCGTGAGGCGGTTTCCGTTAATCGCGTCTTGTTCAAATTGGTCGGTTATGGTGTTGACTGTGGTTACAGCCAAGCCAAATTATTCAGCTTTTTTGCCGTAGCTCAAAGGCGATCTACAAAATGTTTGATTTTATGTACGCCAGTACGTACATATGCTCATGCTGCCAGACTAAAATTTGCAAATGTGGACCAAAATTTGTATTTTTTTGATTTTTTGGGTGATTTGTATCCCTGATTTCTTCTTTATTTCGCGTTTTACAGCTATTTTACATCGCCCCAGAAATCTTACGACTTGTATGAAGAGAGTTGATTTGACCAACGGCTGATTAGGTGACTTCCAAATCACTCTGGTGGATAAAGAGCAAAGTTATTATTTTAGTCATATTCGGGGATCGAACCCCGGACTGTTAGCGTGCTACGCTAACGCTCTATAACTGAGCTATCTCACCGTTTTCAATTTCAATTCCGGAATCGCCGTTTTGCTTTTTTATCCAAAGCGGTTTTTTGGCGGAGGGGGAAGCGGTGGCTCCTGTAGCAAGATACAGATCCCGGCAGATGCTTTTGCAAACCGGAAGTCTATAGGTTAAAGAGTTGCAAACGCAGCTATTGTGAACTGAAGATGATCCTGGTGCTTTACATTTTTTTTGCGTGTGCCTCTAGAAAACGTATTTTAAGCTCAAAGAAAATTTTAATCTTTGAGATTTTACATACGCAAGAAGTGACGTTTTGCCTGGGCTTCAAGCTAAAAGTGGAGTTGCTATTTTTCTAAAGGAAAATTTACCGGTTACGGAAATAATTTTCAGTACTAGACTCCAGGCAACTGCGATCCGGCTTACCATTTCAATAAAAGCCACAATATGCAACCTGTATCTTCCAAAGTTTGATAAGATTTTGGAAGATACACAAAAACTTATTTTGCAAGTTTTACAGCTTTATCTTCTTGTAGGTGAGGAAAGTACGCGAAGTCGTTTAATACAGGATTTTTTTGACTAAAACGACGCACGACGTACAAGTTTGTTGGCGATTGATTTGTTTTTGTCATCTCCACGTCTAGCCACACGTTTAACGTGGCAGGTATTAGAAAACCTTTACGGCAGTGATCACTTTCTGATCTCAATTCAAACTATCGTCAAACTGATCAGACAGTCTGTCTCTTGTAGGTGGTGCTTCGACCGCGCAAACTGGCAAGGGTTCTAAACCAGTTTGGTTTTACCAAATTTAAATGATGAGAATGTCGAGACCGTCCAAACAGCAAAAGTGTTTATACCAAAGTCAGCTGGACAGTCTGTCGGTTCCTTGATGGAACGACGATATTCGAGTAGCTGTGGAAGAGAAAAAGAAAACTTTTAATTGTTTTAAAAGAACTTCAAAAGCAAATAACGGTTATGGGAGAGCTACGTGTTGACTATTAAGCCGACCACATCAATCGGCAAAGTGTGGAAAAAGGTGTATTTGAGGAAAAAATTCTTTCTGTGGCTTCCATCTTAATTTTCAACAAACGCGAAATTACCGAAGCGGCCAAAATTGCACACGCACTGGCTCAACTCAATTTGAGTCTGCTAGTAGTTTTCAAAATTATAATGAAGAATTTCTTGTCAAAGAGAACAATTAGAAACCCTGTTAGAATTCTTTTTCCCGGACTCCTCTTCTTTTAGACGACGTGCCTACTTGAAATGTTGGAGAAAAGCTACTACGTTGCCATTACTGAAACCGGGCAAAGATCCAAACCATATAAACAGCTTCAGACGGATTTTGCTTATCTGCTGTCTTAGTATACTTTTAGAAAATCTGCATGTCCGTGGCGGGCAGGCAGGCTGGTCAAATTCATCCACTTTTAAGCATCCCATCCACTTTCCATCCACCTTTCATCCACTTTCCATCCCATTTTCATCCACTTTTTAACCAGCCAACCAGCCCGCCAGCCTGCCTGCCCGCCTGCCTGCCAGCCCGCCAGCTTGCTGGTAAGCTGGTCAGCTGGTCAAACCCATCTACTTTTTAGCAACCCATCCACTTTTTAACTAACTGACCAGCTTACCAGCAGGCTGGCGGGCTGGCAGGCAGGCTGGCGGGCTTTCTGGCTGGTTAAAAAGTGGATGGAAAGTGGCAGGAAAGTGGATGGAAAGTGGATAGAAAGTGGATGGAAAGTGGATGGGATGCTAAAAAATTGATGGATTTGATCAGCTGACTAGCTTACCAGCCTGCCTGCCCGCCACAGACTTGCGCAGATGGGCATCTCAAGATGCCGGCAAACGGCCGTTTTTAGATCTCCATAAGAAATTGAGTCAGAACCCCTTTAGCTACTCTACTAAGACGCCTTTCTGGCTAAACATGTTGTAGCGGTGTTTTTTGACGTGGAGAAGGCAAATGACATGACTTGGCAAAAAATTTTAGAAGCAGGGGCTGTATGCCTACTTTTCTTAATTTTTTCATGCGCGATTGCAAATTTAAAGTAAGGGTGGAAACTACTAACTTAAAGACATTATGGTTAGAGAAAGGTGTTTCCCAAGGGTCAACAATCAGCGTCACTCATTTTGCAATTGCGGTTAATGATATACCGGCTTTGGTGGTTAATGCCTATACGTCAACGAATTGGTTATTTAAATGGCGGGAGATACCAATCTTGCCATAACACGTCAACTCCAGATCACCATAGACAAAGTGGACAGAGAGGCGGAAGTAAGAGGTTTTTGCTTCTCTACAATAAAAACCTCGTGCGTGCATGTTTGCTGCCTTAGTAGACTTCACAGGGACCCTGCGCTTATCTTGCGGTGTTCCAGAATCACTTGCGTCGAAAGAATCCGCTTCTTAGGGTTGTGCTTGATAGGATCCTTTCCTTTTGGGCACATTAATGTTGTAAAGCTGTGTGCTTGGACAACATCAACTGGGGTGCGCGGAGAGAGGTACTGTTGGTGTTGTACAAGACCCTGGTTTTGTCCAGGATGTGCGGTATACTCATTCGCAAAAAAATTTTGGTTGAAAGCCTTAAATGCAATCCATAACGCAGGCATCGGATACGCCACGAGAGCATTTTTGACAAGTCCTGCACCGAGTTTTTGCAGCATGTCAGGTGTACCTCCGCTAGCCGTTCGTCGCAGTCGCTTTGTACTCACGTTTGCCAAAACGTAACTTGCGAGCAAAAAGGGGTCACAACAACCGACCCATATTTACCGGAAATGAAACGCAGAAACGCAAATACAGACTTAGGTCTATCGTCAGTAGACCGGTGTGCGTGTGAGCGCAGGCGCTGGAGAAAAGTCGTCTCGATTTGACCTCCCGGAGCAAACAAGAAACTTGCTTCGACGTCCTGAGGAACAAGTTTCTTGAAATTGTTGCCGCATATTTATATACTGTAACGTGTAGTGCGTATAGAATGGCGGATAGGCCACTCAACTTATACGTTATTGTAGTTAGTAGTAATGGAAACAATCTGGTGGGGCAAGTTTTTGGGAATCCTCCGGAAACCCTGCAGCCACTTTAGTATATTTCTGGTCGTTCGGCATGATCGGTCTTTGACGCGAGTGCGGAAGACGTTGTAGTATAACTTGTAATATACAATATACATGTACTATGCCGACACAGATAGTGTAACAAAGCTGATAATGCACGACCTGGCGCCCTTATTATTATATCACAAACCCTACCCGTCCTTCCGTAAGACCCAGGCCCCGCCGACAGCTAGCCGGAGCCGCCACCTCAGGTGGTGCATCTTTTCAGCCGGTAGGGTGTTACAAAACATTTGAATAAAAATGCCAATCAAATTTAATCGATATAAACTTCAAATGTGCTATATTGCATTTTGATTTTAATAAATTAAAAACGCAAAATTAAAAAAAAGTATAAATAATTCGTTTTATAATATTTTTTTGAGTTGAGTTGGGTTAGGTTTGGGATGGGTTTGATTTGCTTTGGTTAAGTTAAAGTAAACATTTTGTAGTCTTAACTGGTAGTTTAGCAACAACACCGGTAGGTACAACTCGTATATTAACAACGTAATTGACATTGACCAGTAAGTAACAAACAAAATATTTATTAGCCACTTTTACAAAGATTTGTATTATATCTTGTGAATTTTGACTTTCTGATTTTCTAAATAATAAGATTTTCAAAATACAAAAACCATACAACTGCTAGCTGCATTTATGGCCTTGCTAATTTAAGTATCTTGCCATAATAAACTCGGCCTGTAATATATAAACGCGTTGCAGACAAAATAATTCTTTTTTAATTGTTTAAATAGTAAATTAAGTATCAAGGGCAGAAAAGCACTGTTTGCAGCACGCCAATACTTTGCCGCACTAGGGAGGCAATAGTGACAAGACAGCAAAATGCTGCAAATACTTTTTGCTTCCCCAAATTAAAATTAAAAAAAAAATATATTTTTTCAAATCTGTAAAAATTAAAACATTTTTTGAAAAATATGCAACAATACATTAAGTACCAAGTGCAGGAAAGCATAGTTTACAGCACGCCGATGTTGATCCGCACATGCAAAGTGTGGGCGGGCGGCAGACATTAAAGTGTTTCAAATGCTTTTTTGTTCGTTTTGCAAAAAAAACATAAATAATTTTATTGTTTTTTGTTAGTTTTATTTCATTGTTAGCGCTAAAAAAAACTAAAAGTCCAACAAGCCAATTAAAAAAAAAATGTTTTTCAAAAATCATAAAAAAAAAAATTTGACTGCCCTAGAACCGTCCTAAATTATTTTCTGCCTTAGAACCGTTTCAAAAAATTTTCCATCCTACGGCCGCAATGCATCACTTTCCGACCCATACGGAAAAATAGTTTTTCATAGTGGGCAAGCATACGAAATTATTTGCTTTTAGAACACAAAATAGTATATTAAGTAACAAGCACGGTGTGGTGCCCATTTTCCACAATTATTAAACAACAAACTTTACATCTTACTGTAATATTCCCATTGCGTAACTGTTATTACTACAAAAAAGTATGTTATTTTATACGTTTGATTACGCACGTGCAAAAAGTGAATATTACACACGCAACAACGCTTATAATGACGTTGGAAATGAGTATCATTACGTGCTAGTTGTACAGTATTAGCTTATTACGCACGAAAGTCATTGTATAATAAAGCTGATAGTGCACGACCTGGTGCCCTTATTATTATATAACAAACCCTACCCGTCCTTCCGTAAGACCCATGCCCCACCGACAGCTAGCCGGAGCCGCCACCTCAGGTGCTGCATCTTTGCAGCCGGTAGGGTGTTACAATACGGACGGTATAAAAACGGACCGGGGAGTGGAAAGTGACTGATATTCTTAGCATTTAGCATTTTCGAACGGCAAAAAAGGCATTAAACAATGAAGGGGAGGAGCGCAATTGCTCTTGAAGCTAGCCAACAGACCCAATTAAATCTCCACCAAACCGGAAGTGTTTCTCAAAGGGTTTTTCTACATTGATCCATAAGTCCACACAGATTTTTAATAGTGCGCACTTCTTTAGCTTTACCGGAAGGCAGGTTATATTATATTATTTCTCGTTTTAATACTCCTGGCGCCATCTATGCGCCTTGTGACGGCCAAGCAAAGAAACTCTCCAAAGTTAAAACCAAAAATATAGTTGACATCTGAGTCAAATTTTCTCAACAAATAAATCTAATAATATAGTTATTATGACTATTAATGAGACTCTTGTAGTCATTTCTTATAAGTGTAAAATGGAAAACAATGAATGATATGATTTAAAAATAATATATTTTAATTTGCATTAATCTATTCAAACAAAACCCTTATAGCTAACACCCTCATTAAACGATACAAAACCCAAATGAAAGTCATCTTCAAGTAAGGATGAATACATTCATTGATACCCCGCTTACATTTGAATATGATTACCAGCAATTATTCAAAAATCGCATTTGAATTCACACAATACTTATATATTTAAAGAATTGAATATAAATTTACATGATTTTAAATTTTCATTTCTTACATCATTCGGAATGGAACTATTATATTAGACAATTTTAATTAATAAATTTCATTGGTAATTGAAACCACTTCTAACCGTTTAAAATAGTTGCCACTAACCTCTTGGGCAAAGTTTGAAACTTATTATATGTTAGAGAGGTAATTAGTCCTAACTTTAAGGTTTAAAGTATGATAGTTTTTAATGAGATAATAAATATGCAGAATTAATTGACGATTAATTACATATTACTTTATAATCGCCCTTTAATATAACATATTTTAATTAATTTACTCCATTAATCATCCAAAGGTGTAATTACTGTGCGTTTCGCTATCGCGTGAAATATATACGAAAATAGTTTATCAAAGTGTTTTTATTATTCGTGTGATAAATATAGGGAACATTTTTCGGGCGCTCATCCCTTCCGGTAATTTTACAGCTCACAAAAATGTATTAACTTTATTACACATCTGTTGACGGTCTTGGAAATTGTCCAAAAATTATTTCACTTTCTGTGAAACTATACTACCCTAATTAAATTTCACAACTTGTATATACACAATTTCACACATTAAAAATAATTATTGTATGTTTTTTGTTAACGGCTAGAATTTATGTTGCTTTCATCTAGAAATTAAAATGAGTGTTGGGATTAATAACATTTATTTTATTCTTGCTAGCAATCTTTTTAATTAAAATAACACTTGGCTAGGTTGTTGTGTTGTGAAATGTTTGGTTTAAATCCAATCAGATTGATTAAAATCAATAAAAATCTAAACTTTTGGACCCTTCTAGGTCAAGCGGATATGTTGTCAATTATTTCAAATTTAATAACCACCGCCCGTAATACCAGTAATTGATGTAAACTATAATCCTAACAAATCATTTTTCATATTTTATTAATTGTCGCGCTTCAATAATTACAATAGTATCAATTTAATTGTATACAGAAATAGCTTAATAAGTTTCTTGAGGAATTGAAAAAGGGGAGCTGTATCTTGTTATTTCTTTTATTTTGTTTGTTCGGAAAAATCCTGATGTACAACCTGCGGCATCGCATATTCTTACCGCTTTCTGATCATAAAACTCTCGAGTACATTTGCTGAAGCAAACTTAATATATTTTATTTCTCTCAAATATGGTTTGTAAAAGGGGATCTATTACTAAGCAGGATTTATATTTTGAATAAAATAGTTCTACTTCTACAAAATATTAAACAAATTGTAATTTTTTATTTTATTGGTGTAAAATGTACTGACTTTTATATAAAAATATATTTTCTATATTACTTTGTAAGGCTCGAACAATTGAACGCTGACCTCAGTACATGAAGCGTGCCACTGCACTACACTAAAACAGGAATGCGTTACCCATAAATTCTAGTTTCAACTTTCAAAGAATGATTCATCTATACGCATTGATACGATTTAAATATAAAATATGCGACATCAAAGCTTGGCATTGTATATAAAAAAAAAACAAAGCCAGATCTCGCAATTTAATTTGCAAGAAACCATGCTTTAGTTTTTTTCTATAGGTGAAGGAATTTATTAATATTATTGGAAAAAAATATAAGTCAAAGCACACATTTTTTTATGTGATTCAAATTATTTTTTTTACTACAGCAAATAAATTTGCTTATAAAGGTTTTTTTTATTTGATAGATGTAATTAACAATAGCATCTAAATTTTACAAATTGGAAAAAAAAAATTTTGAGATTTGAACTCAAGACTTTTTTTTTCAGTTGCGATAGCCGATATTTTAGAGATTATGTTTATGTTACTACCGCACAAGCAACCTTTGAATAAGTACCTGAAAACACAACTATAATCGCACCCGTTAATTGAGAGAATGGAGGCGCTGTAGATACTGACAAGGCCTAGTATCTCAGTCATAAAAAAAATATTTAACTTTACTTAAAAGGTGTCAGTGTTTTAGTCAAATTTTATCATTTTTTTTTTGATGAGAAAACTTTGAACAAAATACTGGAACTAAAAAATCTTAATTGACGATTATCTTGGATTTTGTTAGATATTGAATACCTCTGTTTTGTCGTTTTCAAGATATGGATATTGAACTCAAAATTAAATCCATTTTACAACAAATTCAAGTTGTCTCATACTAAATGGACTATTGCTTCTCCCCCCTCTCATTATTTTTTGTAAGAGAACTCTGTATGTCTTGCTGAAAATAGAAACTAGTAATCTTTATGCAAGATTCTTGTTGGATAATCATCATAATTTCAGTGTCGGCACCAAATTTCTATTATAAAACGTTTTTAGTAGGTTCAACTCCAGTTTTTGGAAGGTTCAACTCTCAAGCGCAGGATAACGTCGATTTCTTTAAGATCCAGATAAAAAATCAACTCGTTGGAAAAGTTTATTGTCAGCCTGTCCAGGGAGAGTCAAAAAGTATTAACCTGCACGAGGATAATCTAAAGCAGATTTGCCCAGATTAGGAGGAGTATCTGGACGGGTTAAGAGATGACCTCACCAAAAAGTTTAATAGAAACGCGACACAAAGAACTAGAAATCAGCCTGCACAGTCTACGTCACCAGAAAATTGAGCCTAAGCCCTCTACCAAAAACGAGCTAAAAACACTTAACTTTTTCAACTCTTTTGCCGCTGCAAACCCAAGCCAGACCAAACAGCTCAGCAAATTATCAAAAGTTCCAACCTAGGCTTTCCTCAAGAAACCTGCAAGGAACACGATTGAATCCGTAACTTCTAAGGATGAGCAAGTTCAAGATTCACCTGCACACTATTGATACGGGTCTCCCTAAAACTAACCTTCTAAAGGGGATTCACTTTATTGGACCACAAAAAAAGACAAAGAAGCCGAAGAAAAAATTGAATAAGTTTTTTTTAATAATCAACGTTATACGTTAGGTGCTTTCAGCCATCAATGCCAAAAAACCGGTCCCTAACGTCCCGTATGAAGCTTTCCTACTTTGTCATGCTGACACAGAACGCCACCCTTCCATTGTTAAACAAGATAAATCCATTTTATTGATTGAAGTTAATGCACTAACTACATCATCTTTGGATGTTTTATCCTCAACAGCCCATCTCCAGGTCTCAAGGACTGTAAGATTTTACAGCAAAATTTTGGAGCCCTGCCATCCAACAAGCATAAACTAAAGATTCCGTTTTCTGCCATCAAGTGCCACTATCCGACCATCGCTGCAGCTTCTAGGCAACTACCTACCGTTATTGTCAACACTACCACAACAATCCTTTCTAACATCACTAAAGCAAACATCACATTACACCTTATATTACACCAGTGATAACACTGGGTGAGTGTATATGCAAGAAAATGCAATTAAAGTACTAAATTTATTTGACACACCGAACCAATTTACAAAAATTTTCCTCCTTCCAAAAAAAGTTAGGTTAGGTTAGGTTAATAGTGACAGAAGACTGGTCTACGTACAAAAGCGGTTTGGCGAAACCGTTAGGTTAAGTTAATAGTGACAGAAGACCTAACCTAACCTAACCTAACCTTACCTAACCAAACCTAATTTTTTTTTAAAGAAAGAAAATTTTTAGCTAAGGTTCTTACCGGCTAATAACCTTCTCCCAGACGGGTATATCTGTCTTTACTCCACTTTGAGATTGCATTAAAGTATTACTTTGAAGTGGAGAATTGCCAAATTTTCTGCCGCCCTCTAATTCTTAAACAACATTTTTTTACAAAACACACGTCAAAATATATTAACACCATGATACAAGTTATATCATTTATACCTTAACAAAAAGAAAAGATATAGGCCTCACCTAAGGCAAAACTCTTACTTTTCATTCTTCCACCGGAGCGAGCTCTTTTTCTTCCTTTTTTTTTCCAGAGAAAATTTCCTATTATGGTGGACACAATTTCCTAGCCGATCTGGGACGTTATCATTGTTTTCACTATGTTATCCGGCTTCACACTCTCTCCGCTGATTCTCACCTTTGCGAGAGATTTACTTTCATCCAAGCAAAACAGTCTGCTCGACCGTGTCCTTCTGTCCGCAGTACAAGCATACATTGCTCTTGCACACTTTCAACCACTGTTCACTTTGCCGTGACCCCTACTAACCCAACGCCTCACGTTTGCAATGAGCCGTCTGCGCCTTCCTGGTTCACTACCTTCTTTGCCATTCTTTCTACACCCATTTATTCTGTTTGCTCCTCAAAAAGCGCCTTTCCCACACCTCGGTCTTCATCAGAACCACGAGGTCTAGTGGTCTAGTTTCTGCAACTATCAGAAGAGCTGCAGTCGATGCCGTCTTGTAGGTGCTGCATATCCTTTGGCAGCACCTTCTCTGGATTTGAAAGACTCACTTCTTGTTCCTCTCCGTATAGCACTATAGCAAGCTACACCCTCCAATAAACGAATCTTTGATCTCTCAAATCGGAATCCTGTGTAGCCAAACTAAGTACATGTGGCACTAAAGCTTGTGTGGTGATTGGACGCTTCAAAAATAATTTAACGGCAGCAGTAAGCAATTGCAGTTGAACTTGCGCGTTTTTATTGGCGAATCTTTCCAAAAAGCTGTCGAGGAGTTTGTCAGCGTTATCGATTCTCTCTGCGTACTCGCCGATTATCCAAACTATACTTGCCCTTGCTTACGGTTCATTAAGGGTATCAAGATTCTTGCAAAGATTACTGATAATGCTTTTATATTTGTTGAGATATAAAAAGCATTAGATAGCGAACATGATTGTTGCGTTGTGGGCAAAAAAGCGTAAACGAAAACATTTTCACTTTATAAATATTGAATTGTGTGAGCTTTATTTGATAATTTGTCAAAAGTCAAAAGTCAAACGCAATTTTATTTTGTGAATAATATTAGAAGTTTGTGCCCACAATTAGCGCATGTCGTCAGTTGTGGGCATATAACGTCTTATGTTGGCTTCATTATGTTTAAAACATACCAAAAATATTAAATTGCAAAATAAAAAATTTATCAAAGTTGGTTATGATTGTTCAAATCAATCAATCAATCTGTCAATCAATATTATTTGGATAACATTTTTAAAAATAGATTTTTTCTTCTCCAACATCATAACAAGCATGAGCAAATGGATGATAAGTGTCATACTAAACATATACAAAAAACACCAACAGCACTTATTGGAACAACGTTTGAGGAAAAATTTTATATCGTTTAGTCCAGAACCAGTGATATGGAATCAAACTCCGATTCTGAAGTAGGGAAGCGATTGGTTGAAAACGATTGCATCGATTTGGTTAGGCTCGATTTTTCTTTTTTCTTTAGGAACCCGTTGGTGCGCAAAAAATCGGCCGAGACTATACGAATGTACAGAGTGGGGACGTGCGGACCGAGAAACTTCTTCGGTAAGATGAAGAAGTGTTCACGCCCGCCCGCCCATGAGTTTGTCATTAAAAAATTAGAAACTCTAATCGTTTGACATGTTCTTGCAGCTAACACACATGACAGAATGACTGACAGATGTCATTAAGTTAGAGAAAAGAGGTGACGTAATTAATTTCTTGATAACAAACACTCAGGCGGGTGGGCGGGAACACAGTTTATAAGTATTGAGTTGGTAGTTTGAAAACATGAACGAAACGACTGAACACAGCAAGCAGCTGTAAGAAGCCCTGGCTCTCTCCTGATTTGACATGAGACCCGCCAACGACTGGACCGCCCTCTCTCCTTTTTCTCATTTAAAGTTCTATAAGTTGGAACGCGCGATTTCCTGCTTCCTCTAACTCTTGCTTAGAGTGTTTCTTGACCACCACCGTCGGATTGTCTGCATACGCCATCACTTTTACGCTTTAGGCATATCCAGGCCTACCACGCTATCATAAAGGACGTTCTACAACGTGGATCCCAGGACCTTGTGGCACACCCCACCACCTTACCTCTTTCCTCTGCCCACTCTGGCCCAGCAACAAAACCTAACCTAATCTAACCATCCTCGTACGTAGATCAGCCTCTTCTGCCACTATTATTGGAGACTGGCCGGTAGCACATCATCCACTTGCAGATTGTTTGGCTTCTGTAAATGATGGCTTTGTAGGTTGTTGGTGGTGTTAAAGGATGGGTAGCTGTTAGCACTTCTTCGTTCTTTTAATTAAGACTGTGATGGATTTTATTATGTTATGGTGGCCTAGTTCTTCAATTGTTAGGTTAGGTACTTTTACCAAAAATTTTGGAGATGTTGAAAACCTTTTTAAGCACAGCATCCGATATTTCATTTTTTGCAAATGATTTTCAAATCAAATTACGTAAGTAGTAAGACTTTCTAAGGACGTGACGGATCACAGCTTTAACAGATTATTTGTTTGTAACTTGGAAATTAAGTACCAGGTATCTGTTGAAAGCAACAGAGCTTTTGGTGAGCAAGTTGAACTAGCTTAAACCAACTCTAATTTGGCAAAACTGCTGTGGAAACCAAAGTTTTGTAGTTTAAATCGAACAACAGCTGGTTATCAAAAAGGTTGAGGACAAATTCACTTAAATGATGACAGTTACTCACATTAACAAAACCGTTACTGCAAAAAAATTTAATAATTTTGCTCGGTTCTAACTGCAATCGCCACCATCAGCAACCAATCTGAACAATACGCTATTGACGGAAGCCGCTTCACAACTAACTTCTAAGAACCAAAAGTGACAACGGATCAACTTCCTTGTAGTCCACACATATGTATCCAACATTGTCATCACCGTTACAACTGCTGACGGCAATAAAGGAAAGGGAGCCCAACACCAGCAACGCACCTTGGCAATCAGTTGCAAGGAGGGGGGCTGGCTTTTCAGAGATTTTTCAAAGGTACCACAAGTTTTTGGTGGACATTAACGGAGATTCCTCTTTAGTTTAGATACCCGGGAGTATTTTTGATATTTTGGTCTATTGCGGTCGATAGATGTCTTTTAGTAGATATTACGAGGTCTTGACGGAAGTTGTTGGAGATGTCTTTTAGGTAATGGTGTCTTGGAAGAAGTAATTTTTTTTATTACATTTTTTTATGATCTATTTTTCTTGGATGACTGGAGCAAAGGAGTCGTTGTGGCTTTAAAGTTGGCGGTGGAACTATCTGACGTATCAAGCTTGCTTGCAGCAATCTCCTTTGTTGTTTTAATTTTGCTTACATTATCAAGAGAAATTTTAGGAGAAGTGTATGCGTTTTTATGGTACGCACTAACTTTTTCAAGCTAAAAAAGCCGAAAATCTTCCTGTGAATAACGTCCAGGAATGGATCAGTTGGTGTGGTTCAATTTTGGTCCAGATTTCAGTCATATCTTAGTAGAGTAATTTCCTATATTGTCACTGTTGGTCTGGTTTGCGTGGCGTCAGCTTCCGGGTGCTGCGAGTTTTTGGTCCGCATCCAGTAGTAAATGCACCATTTTAACCAACCGGGATTTGCGCTCCATCGTGGTCAGCACTTGCCTCTCAGTGGTTGTGCTAATGAGGTCTTGGCGTAGATTGTTGGAAATACCCTTCAGGGAATAGGGGGAAGACCTGGAACAGGTAATCTTGGCCCGTCTCCTGTTTTTGCGGTAGCACCATCCAACTACTCTAAATTTTTGATCACGACCCGGTTATGGAATAGCTACTACGAATGTTACAGGCAAACGCTTTGTTTTCTCATTCCAAGAAAACGGTTGATAATCTGAGTTTGGATTTACATGCGCGTGGGCACAAAGCACCAATCACACTAAGCCAATCTGATCTACAACTTTATTGGTCAAATTTGATGCATTAATTACATCGTCTTTGAGGCGTTTTGTCCTTAACGGCTTGCTTTAAGGTCCCGAGGACTGTAAAATTTTACAGCAAGGCTCAGTCAAATTATGGAGCCTTATCAGCCAATATCGGATTGAACAACACTAGCCCAGCAACCATAATCTAGAGATTTTGCCATGGACTCTGAACTACTGGAGAGATTATTTATCTACTTCGGACCAAAGAAGGGTCATAGTCTTAAAATTCTACGCTGACAAGGCGGGTTGGAGAGTGAAAGAGCGTATATGCGTTTGAAATGATTTTAGTTATGAGATTCCAACTTAAAATGTTTGGTGCTGCAGTCGGATGCCTATACCACCGCACCATGTTCCCCGTTTCTTTTTGATGTTAGGACCGATCAATTCAAATACAATTATATTTAGGATTCGTTTTCTTGCGGCAATGGAGATACGGGAATTATGGATACTATACATCCTAGTAAGTCAATTGGTCTTGAATATCTTCAAAACAAACACCCAAACGTGTGTCTGAAGCTGCATTTTAGCAGTATGCTAATTCTGTAGAGGGTAGGATAGTCACAAAGAACATCCCATGTCTAACTAAATAAAAGTACTTAATAGTTTAGTTTAATTAAAACAAAAAAATTGCATAATCAATAACGTATTTATTGTTTTTAAAGTAGATGTTTTGTATTGTAGTCCTTGCATTTTTAAACAAAGGTAAAGAAATAAGCTTGTTTGTATCACCTTCCGATGATGACCTCGTAAAGGTTGAAACTAGTCATGTTTTTTTTATTTGTTCGTGATCTAGTACATAGTAAATGTGTTTTATTTAATTTCTATTATCTTTTTTCGATCAATATTACCAGTCTAATAGATCCAGAAAATTATTATTCAATGCAGTAGTCGTATCTCCAATTGAAATTTAGAAGAAGAATAGGGTGGGATTTAGGTTCTCAATACTTTAATATAAAATAAGCTTCCTTTGCTTTCTCCGATGCCTATCTGCCAGATTGAAAATAATCACTTGGTTTGATCTCTTTGTAATTTTCCTATTTTTTAATGTTTGATGTAGTAATGCCTCGTGCAGATGCTAAAAAACAAAACTGCTCACTTTCATCGCAAAAATATTGCCATGAAAGTAGTTGTTTTCAATATTTAACATTTTTTTAATTATTTTGATATTATGAACACTGATATTTTTCATTTCATAATAAAACAGTGCATAAAAATTCATAACATGGCTTACACATTTTGTATTGCGTCAGATAAGCGCTATCGGATTATATGTATTACAGCAAGATTAGAACAAAGCGTGAATTTTCTCAAGTTAGAATAACGCGGAAGTCCCCCATGATGGCCATTTCCCTTATGTTCGTCTGCGTTTTACAAACAGAATTGCATATTATACACCTGAAAACACGAGACGAGCGTCTCTAGACACAAATAGGCCGCTGAGATAATATGAACTGTCACCTTCACACAAAACCTATTGTCTCGTTAAGCTTGGTTTAAACTACTAGATTAAAATTATTATTATTTGTATTTATTTAATATTATAAAACGTATATCTACTGCGATCTAATTACAATTCAGCAGGAAGGCGTACACAATTACATATAATCCTAAATTCCGTGCGTGAATTTTTAACTGGCTACGAATAAATTAAGGAAATTTATTTACGTCCCGGCATAATAAACAATAAAAAATACTTCTTGAATACGCGAATTTTACTCCCCTTCAAAGAATTTGCATTACAATCGCAGGTATTTAGGAAGTGTTTAATTATCAGGATTTGCTTGATGCTAGATGAAAACAATAATTATCATTTGCAGTATTGTTACGTTAATATTGATTATGTAAATACAATTGAATCTATTTTAATATTTGTTTCTATAAATGCCATTAGGTCGTTCTCATCTTTAGCCAGCACTAAAATGTCACCTGTTATGATAGGGTGGATACTTTTCTACTGCCACTCAACCAGCTTGCGCATATCTATACGGTTCTTTTATATTCGCCACATAAATATTGAATAGCGCGAGGTTTAATAGTCACCGTTACTTTGAACCTTTAGTGGTCCTGAATTGTGTAGGTAAAGTAAGCTTCCTATTCAGGCCAAATTTTTATGCAAATATATGTCCATAATTTTCTTGCTACTATTTTCTCATCACGTAAATAGCAATTTAAATTTTCTCTAATTAAATTGAGTCTTATTAAATTCTCTAATAATATGTTTACTAACAATTCTGTTTTCTTTTGTTCTAGGTAAGTGAAATTTAAATGATGTTACCACTCTATCCATATTGGTGAGTAAATTTGTTAAGAGTTATAAGAATTAGTGTTTACACTAAAGTAAACCAGTTTAAAAATTTATAATTCTTAAATGATTGATGTTACCTCACCATTTGTAAAGTTTATTAGTATACAGGGTGCTTCAAAAGTGAGGGGTAATAGTGTTGGAAAAAAATATTTAAAAATCTTTGTTCTATTTTCCAAAATATTTTGGTATTTAATTGAAAATATTAAATGTTATAAATAATTATATCTGTTTAACGACTCAATACTGTTAGAAGTTGTCATTGCTCTGCAAACAGCTGGTAAATATTGGTGGCGTTAGGTCAGGAGGGCTAAAAACGCAAAAAAAATCCAGAGGCAAACTTTGAGTGGTTTGCGGTGTTTATTGCTTTTGTACCGCTCCCTCAACTTTGGCCTAAAACTGGCTTAAATAGCTGGCCTGTTTTGGGCCAAGTTGGCCAACTGAATAGTTGGCCCAACATCAAGATTTTGATATTAAAAAGTTAGGCCAAAATGTTTTTGACTCCAATTTTGCTGAAATATAGCGTCGACTTACAAATTTTTAGCTCTAACAGTTTGCTTGGAAAAGGGGTAAAACGTTTTTTAGAAGTTTTGATGCAGATTTTGGATTTGGACATAAATTTTGTTCCAATTATTTTAAATCTGTCAAAAGTCACCAAAATTTGCTGAGAGCAGACGCGAGTTTTGTCTAAAACTCTGGTGACATATTAAAAAATTTGACCAAAACTTAGCCAAGCTTTCCTTTAAATTTTTGACTACCACTAAAAACATTGATTCAAATATTAGAGAGTTCTGTAGTAGGCTGACCTTAGTCTTATTTTTCTATTGATTTCTGGTAGTAGATTTTATAACATATTGATTGCTTGTAGTAATTATATGTAATTATCTACTACTTTAGTTTTCTTCTCTAACGTTATGAATTTGTTGTGCAAATTTTTGCTTTAGAGACATTTATTTTCAATCCTACCTTGTTGCTCGTTGATCATAGCTTCAAGGTTTTGCAAATATCGGGTATTTTCCATTAATTTTAATCCTTTTCTCTTCTTCTTTCGAAATTGGTTTGCAAATACTTGGGCGGGTGGGCGGGATCACTAATTAAAACTTTACGCGCATAATTTTAAACTTAGTTTCCGCCCACCCACCCAAGTGTTTGTTGTCAAGAAATTAGATTGCAAACACTTGGGCGAGTGGGTGGGAACAGCAATTGAAACCTTAGGCGCACAATTTTAAACTTAGTTCTTGTCTACCCACCTAAATATGTTTGTTATCAAGAAATTAGATTGCAAATACTCTGAGGCTGGTGGACAGATGCACCAATAATTTATTAGAAATTGCAATCAATTATTTTAAAGATTGCCTAATAAACTTATTTATTATTGAAATTAATTGAAGTTTGGTCAAAAAATGTTTGAAAAATACTAAATTTAGTAGGAACAGACTTTAAGTTATTTACAAAATATATTCATTCTTTGAAAAACTCAAAGTTTGTAGTTATAGCAAGATCACAAAAACTGGGAGAAACAACCAATCTATTAATAACAAGTACTTTGGCGGGTGGTGGTCGAATTGACTAAGAAATTTTAGAACCATTTGATCAAATTTTGGTTATTTCTAAGGCATTCTAAAAAGCTTTGATTAAATTTTTAACAAAATTCTAAAAATTCCTTAAAAATCCTTAAAAACTTTGATCAACTTTAGAAACTTTTAATAACTTTAGGAAACATTCGATCAAATTTTAGAAATTCTAAAGTGTTCTAAAAATATTTACTTAACTCTAGAAGTTCAAGATTTTTTTTACCAACTCTAAAAAGACCTGAAACACTTTAGAAATACTTGATTAAACTCTAAATACTTTTGAGATCTTCTCAAAAACGTTGCTAACTCTAGAAACCTTACAGCAAGTTTTAGAAACTTTTGAAAACTACAAATTTTTTTTAGATACTCCTGAGAATTTATAGGAACATTAATCAAGCTCTAAAAAATTTTAAGATGTTCAAGAAAGTTTTGACTAACTTTTTAAACCAAATTTTAGAACATTTTGAAAAGTTTTGCCCAACTTTCTAGAGAAACTTATAAGAAATTTTAAAATAATTTGATCAAATTTTAGAAATTCTCAAAGTGCACTGAATACCTTTGGTCAACTCAAAAATTATTTCCAAGTTCTAGAAATCTAAAAAAACTTTTTGAAACCTTTGACCAAATAAAAAATTCCCAACCTTTGACCAAATCAAATTCTAAAAACTCTAAAAACCTTACTGTAATTTTTAGAAACTCTTGAAAAGTTCTAAAAACCTTTAACTAACTCTGGAAACTTTTGAAAATTTATAGAACTCATTGATCAGATTCTTAAAACTTTTAAGATGTTTTAGAAAGCTTAGGCTAACTCTAGAAATCTTTCACTAAATTCTAGAAACACTTGAAAAGTTCTAGAGACCTTTAACCAATTTTAGAAAATTGTTAGAAATATTTGATTACATTCTAAAATTTTTTTAGATATTCTTGAAAGTTTTTGCTGACTTTTGAAACCTTTTACTGAATTTTAGAAACTTTTGAGAAGTTGTAGAAACCTTTGACAAACTTTAGAAATACCTAAGAAATTTCAAAAACATTTAATGAAATTCTACAGATTTTCAAAGTGTTTTAGATACTTTTGAAACCTTTGACCAACTTAGGAAACATCTGGAAAACTCAAAACTATTTGATCAAATTCTAAATCTTCTGAGATGTTCTAGAAAACATTACAAACCTTTCACCAAAAAATTTTGGAAACTTTTGACTAATTTTTAGAATCATTTAATCAAATTCTAAAAACGCTTAAGATGTTTTTAGAAAGCTAACTTAAAAAACTTTTTACTAAATTTTATCTAAAAATTTCTAGAAACTTTTGACCCACTCTAGAAACCCCTTAAAAATTTTAAAAACGTTTGATCAAAATCTAGAAGATCAAGATGTTTTAGATATCTTTGGTCATCTCATCAAATTGAAGAAACTTCAAAAATATTTAATCAATTTCTATTTTCATATTCTTGAAAAGTTTGTTCTGGAAAGCTTTGGATAATTCTAAATACTTTTCAAGTTCTAGAAACTTCATAAAAGTTTTAGAAACCTTTGACCAACGCCTTAAAATTTTCAGAAACTTTTTATCCAGTTTTAGAAACTTCCAAATGTGTTCTAGAAATATATGGTCAATTTTAGATGTTTTTCACTAAATTCTAGAAATATTTAATCAAATTCTGAATATTTTTAAGAAGTTCTGAAAAACTTTTACGTTCAACAAATTCTAAAACTTCTGATATTTTCTAAACACTATTGATTACTTTAAAAAAATTTGAAAAAATTTAGAAACATTTGTTCAAACTCCAGAAACCTTCAAAGTGCTCTAGAAACTTTTAGCCAACTCAAAAAAAATTTTAATCAACTCTAGAAACTGTTAAAAATTTTAAAAAACATCTGATCAAATTCTAGAAATTTCAAACTGTTCCAGAAATATTTTGTCTAGAAACTCAAGAAGTTCAAAAAATCTTTTACCATTTCTAAAAAGTTCTGAAAAACTTTAGATATGTATACTTGATCAAACTTCTGAGATCTTCTCAAAAACGTTGCTAACTCTAGAAACCTTACAGCATATTTTAGAAATTTTTAAAAATGACATAGGATATAGGAACATTGATCAAATTCTAATAAAATTTAAGATGTTTTTGAAAGCTTTGACTAACTCTAGAAACCTTTGACCAAATTTTAGAACATTTCAAAAAGTTTTGACCAACTCTCTAGAGAAACTCATAAGAAATTTTAGAAATATTTGATCAAATTTTAGAATTTTTCAAAGTGTACTAAAAACCTTTGGTCAACTCTAGAATTCTCACTCTAAATTCTGGAAATCTATGAAGAGTTTTTGAAACTTTTGACCAACTCTAGAAATCTTTAAAAAACTTCAGAAATATTTGATCAAATTCTTAAAACTTTACCGTAAATTTTAGAAACTTTTGAAAAGTTCTAAAAACCTTTAATTAACTCTGAAAACTTTTGAGAATTTATAGAAACATTTGATCAAATTCCTAAACATTTTATGATGTTTTAGAAAGCTTAAGTTAACTCTAGAAATCTTTAACTTAGTTCTAGAAACACTTGAATAGTTCTAGAAACCTTAAACCAATTTTAGAAAATTTTTAGAAATATTTGATTACATTCTAAAAACTCTTTAGATTTTTTAAAGTTTTTGCTGACTTTTGAAACTTTTTATCAAATTCTAGAAACTCTTGAGAAGTTGTAGAAACCTTTGACAAACTCTAGAAACCTTTAAGAAATTTCAGAAACATTTGATAAAATTCTACAGATTTTCAAAGTGTTTTAGATACCTTTGAAACCTTTGACTAACTCAGAAAACCACTGAGACACTCCAAAAATATTTAATCAATTTTTTTAAGATGTTCTAGAAAACGTTACAAACCTTTTACCAAATTTTTGAAACTCTTGAAAAGTTTTGGAAACTTGATTAATTTTTGAGATTTATTAGAAACATTTAATATAACTCTAAAAAGCTTAAGTTGTTTTTAGAAAGCTTAAGCTAACATAAACTTTTCATTAAATTTTTTCTAAAAATTTCTAGAAACCTTTGACCAACTCTAGAAACTTTTTAGAAGTTTTAAAAACATTTTATTAAAATCTAGAAGTTTTTAAAATGGTTTTGGATACCTTTGGTTAACTCTATAAATTTTTTATCAAATTCAAGAAACTTTAGAAATATTTGATTAAATTTTAGAAACATTTTATCCAGTTTTAGAAATTCTCAAAAATATTTTAGAAATATTTGGTCAATTTAAGATGTTTTTTACTAAATTCTAGAAACATTTAATCAAACTCTGAATATTTTTAAGAAGTCCTAAAACGTTCATCAAATTCTAAAACATTTATTGACTTATTCTAGAAATTTTTGAAAAAATTTAGATACATTTGTTCTCTCTCCAGAAACCCTTAAAGTGCTCTAGAAACTTTTAGCCAACACAAAAAGTTTTAAACAAAATTCTAGAAACTTTTGAAAAATCAACTCTAGAAATTCTTAAAAATTAAAAAAAAACATTTAATCAAATTCTAGAAATTCCAAACTGTTCCAGAAATTTTTAGTTTAGAAACTCAAGAAGTTCAAAAAATCTTTTACCATTTTTAAAAAGTCCAGAAAATTTTTAGATAAATTTGATCAAACTCTAGATATTTCTGAGATTTTCTCAAAAACGTTGCTTACTCTAGAAACCTTACAGAAAATTTTAGAAACTTTAGAAAATTTCTAAAAATCTCTAGAAACTCCCAAGAATTTATAGGAACATTGATCAAATTCTAAAAAATATTAAGAAGTTCTAGAAAGCTTTACTAACTCTAGAGACTTTTGACCAAATTTTAAAACATTTAAAACGTTTTGACAAACTCATAAGAAATTTTAGAAATATTTGATTAAATTTTAGAATATCTCAAAATTCTCACTAATAACCTTTGGTCAACTTTTTTTAAATTTTTTCTTCAAATTCTAGAAACTTATAAAAAGTTTTTGAAACCTTTGACCAACTCTTAAAGCCTTTAAGGAATTTCAGAAATATTTAATCAAATTCTAAAAACTCTAAAAACCTTACCGTAAACTTTAGAAACTCTTGAAAAGTTTTGAAAACCTTTAATTAACTCTGGAAACTTTTGAGAATTTATAGAAACGTTTGATCAAATTCTTAAAACATTTAGAAAGCTTAGGCTAACTTTAGAAATTTTTCACTAAATTCTAGAAACACTTGAAAGTTCTAGAAACTTTTAACCAATTTTAGAAAATTGTTAGAAATATTTGATTACGTTTTAAAGATTTTTTAGATATTCTAAAAAGCTTTTGCTGACTTTTGAAACTTTTCATAAAATTCTAAAAACTTTTGAGAAGTTGTAGAAACTTTTGACCAACTCTTGAAACCTCTTAAAAAATTTAAAAACGTTTGATTAAAATTTAGAAGTATTCAAAATGTTTTAGATATTTTTGGTCAACTCACCAAATTCAAGAAACTTTAGAAATATTTAATCAAATTCTATTTTCATGTTCTTGAAAAATTTGTTCTGGAAAGCATTGGATAACCTTTCAAGTTCTAGAAACTTCATAAAAGTTCTAGAAACCTTTGACCAACAACTTAAAATTTTCGAAAAGATTTTAATTAGTTTTAGAAACTTTAAAAAATATTCTAAAAATAATTGGTCAATTTTAGATGCTTTTCACTAAATTCTAGAAACATTTAATCAAATTCTGAACATTTTTAAGAAATTCTAACAAACTTTCACGTTCATCAAATTTAAGAACCTTTTGATATGTTCTAAAAACTATTGACTTATTTTAGAAATGTTTGGAAAATTTTAGAAACATTTGTTCAAACTCCAAAAACCCTCAAAGTGTTCTAGAAACTTTTGGCTAACTCAAGAAGTTTTTCACTAAATTCAAGAAACTTCTAAGCAATTCTAGAAATTTTTGAGTAATTGTAGAAACTCATTAGAAGTTTTAGTAATATTTGATTAATGTCCAGAAACTTTTATAGTATTCTATAAACTTAAGCCAAGATTTTGGAATTTTTCAAAAGTTTTAGAAACCTTTGACTAACTCTAGAAACTCTTAGGAAATTACAGAAATATTTGAGTAAATTCTAAAAACTCTTAAAATGTTCTAGAATTGTTTGGTTAATTTTTAGAAGCTTTTAATTAATCATAAAAAGTTATTAATTGCGAAGCGATAAATTGTATCACGAAGTGACATTATCACTAAACTGAAACTTCTTAGATGTTCTAGAAACCACCAACAAGTTTAGACATCTTTTACAAAATATTAGAAACTTTGACAAATTTTAGAAATTTTTGACAATCTCTAGAAATTCTTAAAAACTTTTAGGCACATTAGATCAAATTTTTCTTTTTTTTTAAGTTCTATAAAATTTTGACTAACTCTTCAAATTTTAGAAACATTTGATAAAATTTTAAGAACTGTTAAGTTAACCTTTGGTCAACTCTAAAAGTCTTTCACTACATTCTAAAATCTTTTAAAATTTTTTGGCCAATTTTAGAAACTATATTTTAGAAATTTGTAAGGAGTTCTAGAAAATTTAAACCAACTATTGATAAAGTTCTATAAACCTTTGACCAACTCTGGAAACTACTAAGATATTTTAGAAAAATTTGATCATATTCAAGAACTCCTAAAGTGTTTCAAAAATCTAGAAACCTCACTTACTAAACTCTATAAACGTTCTAAAAATTCCTAAAAAAAATCGAAAACATTTAATTAACTTCAAAAAACTCCTAAGGTGCTGTAGAAACTTTAGAAGCCTTTCACTCTCTAGAAACTCCTAAAATATTCTAAGTTCTAAAATTTTTTGAAAAGTCTAAAAACCTTTTTGTTCTAGAAAATCCTGAAAATTGTCAAGAACATTTCATTAAATTCTAAATACTCATGAGAAATTCTAGAAAGTTTTGTTCAACATTAGTGACCTTTCGCCAAATTCTAAGAAGTACTAGAAATTTTAGAATCTTTTGAAATAGTTCTAAAAACTCTAAAAAACTTTTGAAAACAATTGTTCAAAGTCCAGAAACTCCTAAAATGTTTTAAAATTGTTTGACCAATTTTAGAAACTTAAAGGTGAAGGGTTGATGGTAGAGGAGAGGGTGATGCTCAAGTAAGTGACTTGATTAACGAAGGTTGTGGCAAACATGGAAGTGATAGAAAAGGATAATATTTATTCATGTAAAATATACAATAAGTATTTACATTCGTCATTATACAAAACGTTAAGTCAATTAAGATAAATTGGGTTTTCTTAGGGTTAGCGGTGAGCTTCTATTTTTGAAGCCACTGTTGAAAGGTAGAAACATAGGTTTGTAGGTGTTTGCGACTGAGGTATGGGGTACCCACTCCGCAGTGTCATCCGCAATAGTTGGAGTTTGATGCGTGGGTTTGAGGGTAGGGATAGGGACATCCCGTATATGTTAAAAAGGGTGGGGGAAAGGACGGACCCTTGTGATACCCTTGCGTAGGGCGAGGAAAAGTTTGATACTGACGTGCCGCAGCGGGTTTGAGTTGACTGGTTGGTTAAGGATGACTTGATAATTGCTATAATGTGGAGAGGGGGAATTCTAAGTATAATAAGTTTGTGGATTAGGCCATCGTGCCACAAGCGGTCATACGCTCTGGTAATTTCCAAGAAAATAGCAAGGAAGTACCTTTTGGTGTTGATTGAAAATGACATGTCTGTCATTAGGTTGAATATGGAGTGACGAGTTGAAGTGCCATTTCTGAATTGGGATTCAGGGATTGCAACCAGATCGTCGCAGAAGGATTGAAGACGGGTTTGGATAAGTCTTTCTAAAAGTTTAGATTTTGTTAAGATTGTGTAGGCATGTTTTAATTGGTGGGGGGGATTTATTATGATAAAGCAAAAAGGGCATTTTATGTAATATTTTTTTGATGATCCCGTCTGATCCTGGAGCGGTGCTTCTCCTAGGCAAATAAACAGCTCCTGGAGTTCTTCCTTGGTGACCGGCTGGTAATGGTTGTTGGGTGCGGATGGCTCCTGCCTGAAGATCGGTCGGAGAGAGGGGTAGTTGGCGGTTGTTTTGCTTATTCTATTTTGTTCTTTTAAGAACAACTGTTCCTGGGGGCGGAGAATGTCACTTGTAGGTGGTCGGCGAAGAGGTCAGCTTTCTTTTGAGGTGTGGAGTAAACCACGTCATCTTTTTTGAGTAGGTGGTGTTGAGTAGCTCTGCTGCCGGTAAAGAGGTTAAATTTTTCCTGATAGTCAAAGAATAGATTCCATCCACTTTCTTTTCCTGGAACAAAAGAGACGGAATGGGACACTTCGGCGCCGCCGTTTCGGCGCGGCCAATTCGGCGCGGCCGATTCGGCGCGAGGACACCTCGGCGCTGGCCATTTCGGCGCCGGCCGTTTCGGCGCCAGAACTTTTCAAATAAAATAAAAGTATATATACACATTATAATAAAAATTGATTTGTTTTGTGAAACATAACAAATAATGTATGATAAATAAAATATAAAATACATATAAATTACATAACATATCAAACAAAAATTATACATAAAAATCATAATATATGTACGTACATATTTAAATTGTCAAATATACAATATATATTATAATAAATAAACATAACTTTGGTAATTAATTATCACTTTTTAATGATACGTAATAACCTGAAAAATATAAAGGATAATAGTCTATTAAAATAAATAACTAAATGAATTAAAAATATAAAATAGTAAAAAATACCAAATAAATTTTTATGATTATAATATATTTGTATATACTATGTTTTATTTAAAAAGTTTTGGCGCCAAAACGGCCGGCGCCGAATCGGCCAGCGCCCAAACGGCCGGCGCCGAATCGGCCGCGCCGAAACGGCCGCGCCGAAATGGCGGCGCCGAAGTGTCCTAGACCCCAAAAGAGATCACGACAAATTTTACCGTTAAGCTTATTCCATTCGGTTTTGATTATGGGGTCACGAGAGCAAAGGATCTGTTTATATGTTTTGTGCTTTTCCCTGATTTGGGAGAGGATTGATGCGGGGATAAGGTTTTGTGAAAGTAATTTTACTTTGGTGGGAATGTGGAAGGTAGATGTCTAGAAATTCGTCAATGTTGTGAAGCGAGTTAAGGGAGGGGGTTCTTGTTGGGGGTTGGTGTTTTTGTATTTCCAATATTTGACAAATGTGGGAAGAAGAAGAGGGGGGTTGAAAAATGAAATGAAGCTTAGGATGGGTGAGTAGTCGCTTTATTCATCATAACAAATTAATGACAACATTATTTTTAAAACACCTTGATCCAATCGTGGATAAATGTTTAAGTTTTCTAAATCCGGTCTTGGATTGTAATTATGTTAACTGATGCATTCGTTATTTTGGCCCCCGTTTACATGTAATTCCTTATACTGGCCGGGGTATAGAGGCCTCTTAAAATTGACTAATTATTATTATATTAATTTAACCTTATTAAAAGTATAGTAACACAAATAAAGATAAAAGCATTCAACTTGAGGTAAATATAAAAACTCAACAATTTAAGTTTTATATAAAATGTGAATGATATATAACTGGAATCTAGACTTCAGATCAACTACCACTTGTAAATGCAATTGTAAAACAGGAAGAGAAATATTCATATCACTAAACTTTTCCGATCGCATTGGGATTTATAAAGTCTTTGAGAAAACTTTGATTGAACCATACAATCATAATTTAAAAAAGTTACGTTGGATTTAGTACTGCAAAACTATTGTCTTAACAATCAGTAGATTAAAAAAATAAATTTCTGGTTAACATAACATTTTTTTTATATATTAGATTATATAATACCCAAATGTATAAGCATGTAAGTGATTGCAGTAGATGCTAAATTCTTTTAAAGGTTTTCCCAATGGAATAGCGCTTACCTTCTATACCAGGGGAGAGGATATGCTAAAGTTCAAACGTCGTATATGGCATGCAATAAACAGTAATTAAATTAAATACTGATTAATTGACAGTTTACAATTTTGTAATTAAATTAAATAATTGCAATATTTACAAATTTGTGAATGGGAATACACAACAATTTCCGAGGTTATGCGCGCGACACAAAATAATATTAGATAATTAATTTTAGCGCAGAGTCTTGCAGCAGATCAAACGAACAAATAGCAAATTTCCGTTTTATAGGCGCACCCTGTATATACTGATATATCCTTATTAAATTGTAATTACATTTCTAACTTTTGTACTTTATAACATTTATGAGTAATTAATATTAAATGACAAAGCTGCTATAGCCAATTAAGTCTAAACATTCTTTCCTTTTCTATCATTCCTTTGTATGCATTTATACCTTTGAGCGTCGGTAAAGGAGTGTTTCTCTGATTCAACTAAAATGCATTATTATAATTTTGTTTTGAGGAAATAATGGAACGTTTTAGTAAGTTTGGTGCTTTGGAATTATTAAATGTCTGGAACATTACGTACGTAAAATAGCTGCTTCTGTGGGATTATGCAAGGAACTGTATAGAAACGTGCTTTAAATAACATTATTTAATGTATGTTTTTGCTAGCTACTTTAAATTAATTGATTTTATGCAACGTGATACTCCACTTAAGGAATTTTACTTGAAACTGTAATATCAAACGAGCAATTGCATCTAGTTAATTAAGGACGAAAGTAAATGTAAAGAAGAAATTATTATAAAATAAAAATATGAAACAAATTGTTGAAGCGCATAAAAAACTCATTAGTGCTGACTACAACAAAAAGCAATGTAAAAACTATTATGGGTGGCAGAGGTGACAAGCATTGCAGTAAACCTTGGTAAACATAGAGTTTGTTTGGGCTAATGCAATTCATTATTTTATTGTATTTTTGCTTTGCTTTTCCTCTCGCAGTTTTTATGTTTCTCTATTATTACAGCTTTTTTAATCGTTTTTGTCGTTCCTCTAACTTGAAAGTCACTTTTTTTTAAGTTTTAAACGCTTTACACGCATAAACAAATACCCTTCATGGTAACTGCTCAAGCGGGTTTGGTGCTAGTTGGATCTAGTGATGCTAAGTTGAATTAATTTCAGTTTATTTTTAGTGCTGTCTTGAATACTTACGCTAATATTTAACCTGTATGTAATGTATATTTGTTGTCCAATTGGAAGCTATTTAATATTTATAATTACAATTACAGAATTTGCAATTATAACAAATCAATACTTATAATTATACAGTCAGTTTCCTAAAACTAATTAGAAGACACGATATTCTACCGATTTAATTGTTAATCAATGAAGTAGCAATTAATAATATTTATAAAGTATTAAATGCATTTTGTATTCTCAATTATCAGTGTCTATTGGAATGCATGAAAACGATTTTATAAATACAATTTTGAATTCTATCATAGCGGAAAAGTAATGAAATCAGCCTCAAATGAGCCGGCTGATGAGTTGTTTAAATAACATTCAATATCTCCAAAACCGTTACTTTGTGGACCTATGTTTATTAAGACTTTTTTGTTAATTTTGGTTCATACTACTACCTCTTTAAATATTTCAAAATCTTTTCTTAACACCCTTTTTTTAAGAAGGGAAAGGCCACGCAGCGGCTACTCATTTTGGTTATTCTTTAATTCTTCATTCACTTATACGCATAGGTTTCTTATCAGACCCTTGCCTGCCTGGCTTCCGTTTGACGGTCCGGTTCTTGCTCTTTCTTCTAGATGATTTCCATAGCCTAATTCTCTATCATCCTCCATGTATCCTTGCCTTAGAGCATGTACTCCGCGTAAATTTTTGACTGTCCGAGCTAAGCCTCCAGTTGTCCACCTAACGCATTGGAACATGGTATGTTCGGGTGTATCCACTTCATCACAGTATACGCATCGGTCACTCTCTATTATGTTTGTCCCTTTCAGGTAGGCTTGAAAGCAGCCGTGACCTGTCAGTATCGGGGTAAAGTGGTATCTAACTTCCTCGTGTTTTCTCGTAATCCATGGAATCACTTTTGGGATTAGCTTCTTTGTCCATCTTCTTGTGTCACCTTCTACGTCCCATTCAGCTTTCCACTTCAACAGAATTTTAGCTCTGGTCACCGTCTTCTGCGCATTCTGGTTTGTACCAGCCGTGTAAATCCTTTCCAAAACCATCAGGTTTATAGGGATGGCCCCTGCTACCACCTGCATGTTTCTCTGTACTCCTTATAACGTTTTTCTGTACCTTGGGATCAGTGCACAATTGCATCGTATTGTACGATGGATTTGGCCACCAAGCTAATAGCCAGTCTTCTGTTCTCTCTGGCTCCTCCGATATTGGGTAGCAGTCGTGCAAGTACTGCTACCGTTTTCCAGCTTTTCTAGTTGTCTCTGCAATGTGGGCTCCCATGTGCAGATTTCTTCTAAGATAGACTTCGAGGTATTTGGTGTTATTTTTGCTGGTGACGATGACATCTCCTACTCTTACGGACTCAGATTTGAGTGAGTGATGTCCGACCAGTACAACGATTCAGTTTTCTGCTGGCCAGTTCCAATCCTTTCTTTGCGAACTACATTTCTACACGGTTTTCGGCGCACTCAGCATTTTCTTCGATGGTTGCTTTGCACGACCCGTACACCACCATACCACCGCATACCCTACTAAAGTTGTATCCTCCGGCATGATTTCTCTAAGCACCCCGTCGTAGTTGGTGTTCCATACTGTGAGGCCAAGAACTGATCCCTGTGGTACCCCGAAGCCGACTTGGAAAACTCTGTTATGAAGGTAGTCGCAAATCTGTCTAACAAGAGACTTGCTTCCTCTTCAGTTACATAATAATGTTTTTCTACGGAGCCGAGTTAAAAGCATTTTTGACGTCCAGTGTCAACAACACTGCAAACTTATTTTTTCTTCTTTCTTTCTCCGCTATGCCTTTGATCCTTTGGTTCGCGTCTACCGTTGACCTTTCTTCCGTAAAACCATACTGCTCAGGGGACAGTTCATCGGTTCTCAGTAGCTCTTCTAGCAGTCTCTTATTTAAGTACAGTTCAAAGAGTTTTCCCAAGCTATTAAGAATTCTAAGTGGTCTGTAGGTAGCTGCACTGATACTTTTGGCTACAATTATAGAACACACATTTTAATATGCCATCATCAGTAATTTTGGATTTATAAATTTCTAAGACGTATCACAATAACCCAGTCTGACAAAAGTTGACATTGCTTTTTGTAAATTTATTACAAGTATTTAAAAAAAATATAAAATGGGTATTGGGACGATTGAGCTTGGCATCCAAATTACTTGACAGTGTAAAAAATGAAATAAATTGTCATCTCAAAACTATTTATTCTGGAAACTTTTTAAATTTGAGTTTAATTGTTCTAAACTGTAATTTGTAAAATTATTAAATGTTGCATAGAATACAGATGTTTGGTAAAAATCAATAAAAAAACTGTAAAAGCACATTTATCGCTTAAAAAAATACATGTAATGCTTGAAAAAGTTTAAAAAATCGTTAAAGAAAATCAAAAAATTGTTTAGAAATCACGTTTATTGCTCAGAAAATACATTTAATGCTTAAGTTTTAAAAACTATAAAATGGTTTCATAGAATACACAATTGTTGCTGAATTGATGAATAAATGGTCGGAAAACAAATATATCGCTCAGAAAACAAATTTAACGCTTAGAAAATTTATTTAATTTCCGAAAACGTTTAAAAAGTCATTGAAAAGTTGCATAGATTACTCATTTGCGGCTGAAAATGATTGAAACATCAAAAACTAGTAAATACATTTTACGTCTATTGCTCAAAAAATACGTTTATCGCTCAGAAAATACATTCATTGCTCAGAACATAGATTTAATGCCCAAAAACGTTTATAAAATCGTTTAAAAGTTGCTTGCAATGCACATTTGCTGACAAAAGTTATTAAGAAATTGCTTAGAAAATATATTTATCGCCCAGATAATACGTTTATCGCTTAGAAAGTAGATTTAATCCCAATTTCTTTTTTATAAATTCACATTTTATGGTTGAAAACGTTTAAAAAAACATTGAAAATCTTATAGATTACACATCTGTTGGTGAAAGTTATTGAATAAATAGTCAGAACAAATTTATCGCTCAGAAAATACATTTATTGCTCAGAAAATACATTTATCGCTCAGAAAATAGATATAAAGCCCAAAAACGTTTATAAAATTGTTGAAAAGTTGCTTAGAATGCACATTTGCGGACAAAAGCTATTAAGAATATGCTTAGAAAATACATTTATCGCCCAGAAAATACGTTTATCGCTTAGAAAGTAGATTTAATCCCAATTTCTTTTTTATAAATTCACATTTTATGGTTGATACATTTAAAAAAATTATTAAAAATCTTTTAAGTTACACATTTGAGGATCAAAGTTATTGAAAAAATAATCAGAGCACAATTATCGCTTAGAAAGTACATTTATCGCTCAGAAAATGTATTTATCGCTCAGAAAATAGATTTAATGCCAAAAACGTTCATAAAATCGTTGAAAAGTTGCATACAATGCACATTTGCACATTTTAGAAAATATATTTATCGCCCAGATAATACGTTTTTCGCTTAGAAAGTAGTTTTAGTTCCCAAAAACCTTTGTAACATCACATTTTATGATTGAAAACGTTTAAAAAAACATTGAAAATCTTATAGATTACATATCTGTTGGTGAAAGTTATTGAATAAATAGTCAGAACAAATTTATCGTTCAGAAAATACATTTATTGCTCAGAAATTACATTTATCGCTCAGAAAATAGATTTAATGCCCAAAAACGTTTATAAAATTGTTTAAAAGTTGCTTGCAATGCACATTTGCAAACAAAAGTTATTAAGAAATTGCTTAGAAAATACATTTATCGCCCAGATAATACGTTTATCGCTTAGAAAGTAGATTTAGTCTTAAAAATCTTTTACAAAATCACATTTTATGGTTGGAAACATTAAAAAAAATATTGAAAATCTCATAAGTTACACATTTGAGGGTCAAAGTTATTGAAAAAATAGTCAGAACACAATTATCGCTTAGAAAATACATTTATCGCTCAGAAAATGTATTTATTGCTTAGAAAATAGATTTAATTTTTAAAAACGTTTATAAAATTGTTGAAAAGTTGCTTGCAATGCACATTTGCGGACAAAAGTTATTAAAAAATTTCTCAGAAAATACGTTTATTGCTCAGGAAAAACAATTATCGGTCAGAAAATAGATTTAATGCCGAAAAACGTTTATAAAATTGTTGAAAAGTTGCTTGCGATGCACATTTGCGGACAAAAATTATTAAAATTTTGTTCAGAAAATACGTTTATTGCTCAAGAAATAAATTCATCGCTCAGAAAATACAAGTTTCGCTTAGAAAATACAAATATCGCTCAGAAAATAGATTTAATACTTAAAAACGTTTATTAAATTGTTGAAAAGTTGCTTGCAATGCACATTTGCAGACAAAAGTTATTAAAAAATTGCTCAGAAAATACGTTTGATGCTAAGGAAATACATTTCTTGCTCAGAAAATACGTTTATTGCTTAAGAAATACATTTTTTGCTCAGAAACTACATTTATCGCTTAGAAAATAGATTTAATGCCTAAAAACGTTTATAAAATTATTAAAAAGTTGCATGCAATGCACAGTTGCAGACAAAAGTTATCAAAAAATTGCTCAGAAATTACGTTTATTGCTTAAGAAATACATTTATCGCTCAGAAAATAGATTTAATGCCCAAAAACGTTTATAAAATTGTTAAAAAGTTGCTTGCAATGCACATTTGCAGACAAAAGTTATTAAAAAATTGCTCAGAAAATACGATTATTGCCCAGGAAATACATTTTTTGCTCAGAAAATACGTTTATCGCTCAAAAAATAAATTTTTTGCTCAGAAAATACATTTATCGCTTAGAAAATAGATTTAATGCTTAAAAAGGTTTATAAAATTGTTAAAAAGTTGCTTGCAATGCACAGTTGCAGACAAATGTTATTAAAAATTTGCTCAAAAAATACGTTTATTGCTCAAAAGATAGGTTCAATGCCCTAAATCGTTTATAAAATCAAAAATTTATTCAATTCATTTACATTTATTGCTCAGAAAGTACATGCAGTTTCGGAAAACCGTTTATATAATCAATAGTCGCATACAATATACATTTGTGGGTGAAAAATTGCTCAATAAAACAGATTCAACACCCGAAATAAACGTTTAAAATCTTTAATTCCTATAAACTTTAATAAAATCATTGCACTTAACACACATTTCTAGATGAAAATGATAGTAACTTTGGCCAAAACACATTCGATGCTTAGAAAATACATTTATTGCTTAGAAACATTTATAAAATCATTAAAAAGTTGCTTAGAATACACATTTGTGGATGAAAAATATTGAAAAATGGCTCCGAAAATACATTTATCGCTCAGAAATTGGATTTAATGCCTAAAAACGTTATTAGATTCATTGAGTAGTAGTCGAAAATACATTTAATTATTGTAATACTGCAAAGATTACATAAATCTTTATAAAATTGCTCAGAAATTACATTTATTGCTTAAAATGCTTTTATGCTTGGAAATGTTGAAAATATTGAAAATCTCATAGATTACACATTTGTTGGTGAAAATTATTGAAAAAATAGGCAGAACAGAATTATCGCTTAGAAAATACATTTATTGCTCAGAAAATTCATTTATTGCTCAGAAAATAAATTTGAAGTTCAAAAATTTATAAAACTGTTGAAAAGTTGCTTGCAATGCACATTTGCGGACAAAAATGATTAAAAAATTGTTCAGAAGTTACATTGCTTAAAAAATAGATTTAATGCCTAAAAACGTTTATAAAATTGTTGAAAAATTGCTTCAATGCACATTTGCGGACAAGATTATTAAAAAATTGCTCAGAAAATACGTTTATTGCTTAGAAAAAAATTTTGTTAGCAAAAACCTTTATAAAATCACATTTTATGCTTGGAACCAATTAAAAAATCATTAAAAATTTAACAAATTACACATTTGTTGCTGAAAGTTATTAAAAAATATTTAGAACAAAATTATCGCTCAGAAAATACATTTATCGCTTAAAACACATATTTATCGCTCAGAAAATAGATTTAATGCTAAAAAACGTTTATAAAATTGTTAAAAAGTTGCTTACAATGTACATTTGCGGACGAAAGTTATTAAAAAATTGCTCAGAAAATACGTTTATTGCTCAAATGATAGTTTCAATGCCCTAAATCGTTTATAAAATCAAAAACTTACTCATTTCATTTACATTTATTGCTCAGAAAGTTAATTAAATATTCAATAAATTATTGAAAAATTGCTTATAAAATACGTTTATTTCTCAGAAAAAACATTTACTGCTCAGACAATTTATTTATCGCTCAGAAAATAAATTTAGTTTTCAAAAACCTTTTTAAAATTATGTTTTATGCTATAAACATTAAAAAAAATCATTGAAAATCTCATAGATTACACATTTGTGGGTGAAAGTTATTAAGAAATAGTCAGAACAAAATTATTGCTCAAGAAATACATTTATCGCTCAGAATATATTTTTATCGCTTAGAAAATACATTTATCGCTCAGAATATTCATTTACTGCTTAAAATATATTTTTATTGCTCAGAAAATAGATTTAATGCCCAAAAACGTTTATAAAATTGTTGAAAAGTTGCTTGCAATGCACATTTGATGACAAAATTAAAAAATAAAAAATAGATTTAATACTTTAAAATCCATAATTCCTAAAAACCATTATATAATCATTGCACAGAATACACAAAAAATTTGGCCAAAACACATCCGATGTTTAGAAAATACATTTATTGCTCAGAAACATTTATAAAATCATTAAAAAGTTGCATAAAATACACATTTGTGGATGAAATTTGGCTACGAAAATACATTTATCGCTCAGAAATTGGATTTAATGTCCAAAAACGTTTTTAGAATCATTGAGTAGTAGTCGAAAATACATTTAATTATTGTAAAACTGTGAAGAATACATAAATCTTTAAAAACTTGCTTAGAAATTACATTTATCGCTTAAAATGCTTTTATGCTTGTAAAAGTTTAAAAAATCATTGAAAATCTCATAGATTACACATTTGTGGGTGAAAATTATTGAAAAAATAGGCAGAATACATTTATCGCTTAGAAAATACATTTATCGCTCAGAAAATTTATTTATCGCTCAGAAAATAGATTTAATGTTGCTAATGCTCAGAAAATACGTTTATCGCTCATAAATTACATTTATTGCTTAAAAAATAGATTTAATGCTTACAACAAAATTATCGCTCAGAAAATACATTTATCGCTCAGAAAACATATTTATCGCTCAGAAAATAAATTTATTTACCAAAAACGTTTAAAAGATAGATTCAATGCCCGAAATCGTTTATAAAAACAAAAATTTACTCAATTTAATTACATTTATTTTTTCTCAGAAAGTACATGCGATCTTCAAAAATCGTTTACAAAATCAATTGTCGCATACAATATACATTTGTGGATGAAATATTGCTCAAAAAAAAGATTCAATACTCAAAAATGTTTATAAAATTATTAAAAAGTTTCATAGAATACACATTTGTAGATAAGTCATTGAAACGTTGCTTAGGGTAAAAATAATTAAAAAATTGTTTACAAAACTAAAAGGGTAGTGTAAACATTGTACTAAGAAAATTAGTTCAATACTTTTATAAAATTATTTTATTAAAAATGTGCATCAACGGTAATTTTATCACCTCTTTGGTGAATTGATATGTAGTTAAAATAATTAACCTTTAAGGATTATAAAAACTAAACTATATGCTAAGTTTGATAACAATTTTTCTTTACAGGATTAATTGGAACTTAACATATTTTTGCTATATTTTTAATAAATTTATTATTTTTACGTTTAGACATAATAAAGGGAAGCATTTCTACAATACTATACTTGGATACAATTACTGACTATTGTTATTATAATTCACTTTGTTCAATTAATAAAAAGTATTTTTTCAGTTCGCTTATAAGGAATCGCGAACAAAACAGAATTGTTATGAAAAAATATTTCTTCATTCCATGATTACATTCATTACACTTCTCGCAACTGCCATTAGTTAAAGAAAAGTTCTCAATACATATTTTTTAAGACTTGGTGGCGTATGATAAGTCCTATTATATTTGTGCTGCATCTTACTTCTAGTTATCCAATTTAATAGATGAGTAGTCTATAAAGTTTTGTATAAGTTTGAAGAGGGTCCAAGTCTTTATTATCGAGTATCGCACCCGGAGTGTTTATTATATTATAATCTCTTGAAACTTATACTACCTGATAAATCAATAAAATTTGTAAATAAAAAGGGTTAAGTGTAATGTTTTTTAGGGTGGAGATGTTATTTATACAAAGCACAAGTGGGAGGATCTAGTTCTTTATTTTAGACACTTATGTAGAAGTGATGTAACTGCTTTTCCCACTTGGGAGAAGCTGGCGCAGACAATACTAAAAGAATTTTGCAATGAGGAGCACTTAACAAGCTCGGAATGGCCGTAATTTAGCCAGAGTTGGCCACTTAAGAATTTTGATTGCTTTATTATTTCTATCTGCAACTAACAAGGTCTCCACATTTCGAGTAGAATTTGATAAGTTTAAAGAAATCGATCTGTTGCTTCAACTGGGAATATAAAGTTCTATTTGAAAAAAAAGTGTATATATTTTATATTCTGAAGTGCTAATGGTAGTGTTCGAAATGAATTTATGATCTCGACAGCTTTCCCATAAGAATTGCATCTGTTTTATTTGCTAATATTGTGATTTGATTAAGTTGCATTAAAAGCATTTGTGGTGTAGACTACAATTGATGTAAAATAACACACTTATTGCTTAAATAACTCCTTCTGACAAGTACCTTTGTCGGATTTCGACTTAATTATTTATTACCAAACCCTTTAAAAGTTTTATCGATCTTTTAATCTACCCTACCCACTAAACGCGGCATAATACTTTGCGTTAATTTCAAGAGGGAGACTGATTCTCACCTATTCCATTCTAACCTTACATAATGTAGATTCTAATACGATAAAATCCAATAAAGCAATAATCATTATCCCGTCTCCTATTATTTCGATAGAATCTTATTTTAATTGCTTTATTTTGGAATCCAATTATTTGTGCCATACATCTTTTTAGAAGCTGTATTAATTTACAGCTTTGAAATCATCAATTATGCTAAGCAACGTCAATTCTATTAAAAAGCTTTTAAAACTTTTACACTATCCCACTCGAACAAAAAATCCCATTAAAAATCTTTACAGTTTCCCTTCATTTATTAAGCGTATGTTACAAAGCCTATTAACTTTTCATGTACAATATCGATCTTAATAAACATTAATATCCAAAGCTCAATTTATGCATTCATTGTTTATTCAAACGCAGACAATAAAAATTATAATTTATAAAAGCATGTCAAAGTTCAAATAGAGACTACGGATCAAATTTATTAGACATGCGCATATCAGTAGCCGATCTTTCCGTACTGCACAGACAATACAGATAAAAGTAAATTATAATTTGCGGCCTTACTAATATTATAAATATTTTATGTGAAGAATTACACTACAGAAGTAAAGTAGGGGCATCAGAATACTACCTTTAGTCGTGCACGTTTTTTATTTGTTATCAAAAACTCAGAATGGGCCCACTATTGACCTGAGTCTAATCCACACTCAACACGCATCAATGAGTTACTTGTTACCAGCCATTTTGTTAAAGGAATGAATTGGACTGGTCTCTTCGGATGTTGTAGGAATGTCCTCTGATGCATTTGTTGAGCATCTGTAAGAAGGTTTTTTGCCGTCTATGCCTTTGTTGGCTAGTTTTGAGCTAGGATTTGTAGTGGTAACGACTTGGAATTTACATCCGTAAACCAATCTAACTAAACAAGCGGTTTGTTGTCTTTATACTAAGTAAGCTCTCTACTTATTATGGCTTTATACTCAAGTTCAATCAAATAAAATGCTGTCTATTGTTTGGTCAATTGCGCGCTGCTACACTAGAAAACGTTTATTTTTGCTGTTGGTTTTTGAGTAACGACACCCGATTTTGTCCAAGGCCAAGTTAGTCTATCCCGAACTTGCATTTAGAAAGTTAGAAGGTCCATTGAGTTTTCTGTAGTCAATACCGAACCGCGGTGATTTGCTTTTCTTGTTAACCAAAACAATCGGAGCACAGTATTTGCTGGTATTATGTTCAAATCGGTCGCAAGTAGTACTTCTATTTGTTTTTAGATTGTGCTCTTTTTGCTGGCGTTGCAAGTGAGTAGCGGGAGATGTAAGGAATATAACCAATGTTTCTTCACAATTTAAAAAAACGCCAAAACACATAAAATTTGTCAACGCCAACCATCTCATCATCCTAAGTTTTGGGAAACCGTGCGATGATCTTTACCATTATCTTCAGCCACTGGTTATTTTGTACTTGGATGCTTAATCGCTTCTCAAGTTTTTTAACTGCCATCCCTTTTCCACCTCTAAATTGCCTTTTGGTAACATGTTCCAAGACTTGCTAGTCGAACACAAGCCATAACCACGTGCAATAAATTATGAAAGCAGATACAATCTTCACCAACGTCAACCCTAAAGAAGAACACTACTTCTACACCCCGGTACCAGCCAATTTTAGAACTATCAACTTGGCTATCCTCCGGGCTAGTTCCACATGTTTCACATTAGCAACTTCTGATTTGGAGAGTTTGAATACTTTTGGCACGAACTTTTCCAAAACTGCTCCAAAAGTCCTGGTTTTGGCGGCGGTTGTTAGGGCACCTTGGTTTGAGGAGGAGCACGATTACAAGTTCTAATGTTTTGCGCGGAGTTGTTTTTGTATCGTTTGTATATATTTTTTTTTTAACATTGCTTGTATTTGTTGGTTACATCGTGTCGGAGTATCTTCTCTGCTGTCGTCTTTATCAGCAATAGTGATCTTGACGAAGTTGGTTGCTTTTGTGTAGGCCAAAAGTTTATCCTTAATGCTGTCTTCTGTGTAAATAGGAATTGTGGTGTGACGAGTGGTGGTTTCAATTTCTTTGTCTTTCATAATACCCTGGATAGAAGTACCATGACATGTCTTCTCTTCTGTCATATTCGGGGTTTTGATGTTGGCCATTGTTTGCAAGTGAAAGTATGGGCGATACATTCTAGCTAACTTGCTCTAGACTCGTATTGGTTGACGAAGCTCCTGACTTGTCAAACTGGGTTGGTTGTGGCCACCCAGATGACCTATTGGGTGGCCATCGTGAGAGATAGTTGCTCTAATCTAACCTCAGCACGTTAGAAACGGTTTTTTTGTACGTGGGATGCCAATGCCGTACCTAAAGTAAGTTAGATAATTTTCTAACGATTATTCTTTCATTTTTTCGCGGCGTTTCTGTTATCTAGTTTAGTTCTTCTTACTATTCTGAAAGTGTTGTATTGGAGAACATAAAGACACTATGCATTACTTTGCGCGGCAGTAGAGAAGGAACGTTTGTCTGAAGACCCAAAGAACAATTAAGTAGCTTAAGGGGCTGTCACTTGGTTGCTATTTTCGTCTCAATTGTTGTTTTGTAGGTTAAGAACGAGAATTTTGAAAATAATGGGTCTCATAGACAAAGTGTCGGATTTTCCTCAGTTCGGTCATATAACCAAATTGGAAGAAACGCCAACTAAACTCCCTCTCTCCTCTCATGGGTTGTATACCTGGAAGTATTAACCTTTACAGGTTTACAACCATTCGTTAGAAAAATTAATTTAAAAGTAGATAAGGAGAAACGGAACGGAATTGCCCATAGGTTGGAGTGTAATTAGGTGATTGAGCGGTTTTTCGACTTCTGGTTGGAACCGGAGTTCTGGTGGCATTCTGTGGGGATGATGTTGTGATAATGTTGGAAGTGTAAATGAGTGTTGGTTGTCTGTGTGTAGGGTATAAAAGAAAGAGCTGCAACCTTGTTTTCTCCAGCAGGGTTCCTTTTATGACTCTCAACTCACCCTTGATTGTGTGTTGTATGGTGTGATGATGTCTGGAAGCGTTATCCATCTTCTTGATCTTTATTTGTCCTTCTGAGCTATTGGAGTACGCTGGCAGTTGGTGATTTCTTTTTTGGATTTTTTTGTCTTTGTTGGTTGTAACCTGGTTGACCTCAAGAATCCAGTCATTTGAAGTGACGGTACTTTTCCACTGTCAATGTACTTGCTCCTTCTGTTTCTTTTTTTGTTTCTACTTTTCTTATATCCTGTTTTTAGCTCAACTGTTATCAGGTTTGTCACGTTGTAGGTTTTGTCGGAGGCAGTTGATGACGGAGGTTTTGTGGATGGTGTTATACCTGAGCTGTCCAGGTTTTGTTCCTTTTGGAAAATGCCTCAAAGAGTGTAACGAACCCTGTAGGGTACCACAAGTTTTCGGTAGAAGTTGACAAAGATATCCTTCCAGACAATGCCAGGACTAAACTATGTCAGACCTTTTGCCACCGATAGCTTAATGTTGTGAGTATAGTGCTGGGACTTGACGGAGGTCACCGGTAGATTTATTTCATCAGTTCATGATCCTGGGTATGTTTTGGTAGTAGCAGAGTTTGATGTTGTGGCCTCGAAGCTTGCGGTTGAACTGGCTGGTAAGTTTTGGCGTGGCGGAGTTTTGCTAAATCGGAAACCACAACCCTTGCGGATACGTACCTGCAACAGGTTAATCGTGTTCAAATTGTGGGAGAACTATGAGATTGGTTTCCTAGTCCGCACAGTTGAGGTACCGGTATTCCCTTATTGCCGCTGATGAAAGTAAGTTAGGATGGAAATTTGTTGGGCTGACTTGGCTGTGTAATTGAGTTTTTTTCCTCTTTTCTTTGTTCTTTAGTTTCTTCCTTTTTATATCTTTTTTTCTATATTATTCATCTTCTTCTTTGATCAAGAAGTTTTGTTCTGGTGGCATTCTTTAATCTTTTCTGAATTTTATTTTGTGTTGGACGTTTTGGTGTTAAGTTGCAGGGTTAGTTGACTTTAGTTGTTGTTCAAGTACTTGATGGCTTTATTGGCTATGCTAGGTTTGCAGTAGCATAAGAAACTGTTAATGTAGCACAAAATCTCTTCCCCAGTCCAGTGCAGGAATTTATCGCTGCCAAATCATCCTAAAACTTATACATAGTAGACATCAAGTTCCGAGTTCTTTGATTCTGTTAGTCTCTGTTATTTTTCTAAACTTGTCAACGTATTTCAAGAGGTTCGTGATTACTGTTAGATTGCCGGATCCATGGTACCCTTGTGCCGTTAGTTGTTAATAATATTTTGGTCTCATTTAATTGTAAAAAAGATGTTTGATGTGTAAACTGGATTGGTCATTGTTGCTTACACGCCAGTGGTTTGCGGTTGGTTGCCTGTAGCAATGTTTTGCAGGTTGACTACTGATGGATGTTTGGCTTCGTCTTTCTCACTATTTTTTCTATCAAATGTTTTCCAGAAATCTTTTGGTTTTCCAAGATGGCCATATTTGTTAGGTTTTGCAAAAGTAGTAAGACAAGTATTATTGCTAGCTTTGGTGGGGTTTGTCGTTGACTACTTTTATGGCTTTCTACTTCTGAACTGACGATTTTGTTTAGGAGTTGTTAGTCGTGTGCTCTGCAATTTTTGTCTTCTTTGCTATCTTCTTCTCTCTGTTCATAATCTTCTTTTTCTTTATTTGTGATAACTCATGTAGTCTTGTTTGTCTCCTTTTTTTAGGAATACTTTTGGGGTAAGTGAAAAGCTATTTGGTAACAACATGTTGCAGGTATGGGTTTAGTTTAGATTTTTGGCATATCATAAAACTTGGAACCGGTTGGAATGCAACAAGGATTTGCTGTGGTTGGCAACGATAATCTAGCTGAAATGGTAGCCAATTGGTTGTTCTGAAAGCGTTTGTGATATCAGAGAAAAAGTGTCGGAGAGTCTTAACGTTTGTCGGCTGGAAACTCGTGTTGATAATGTTATTACTTCTACTACTTTAACAAAAAGGCTTACAAGCTTTTGAATATCAAAAATTTTATTTGTACAAATTCAATGTTGACATTTTTTTATGAGAAATTGTAGGTTGTCACTGGCTGGGCACCCGCAGATGTTAAAGGTGCGGCCAAGTGTCCCCTTGAGTATAGGTTCTTTTTCCATAATTTCGAAAGCGTTTGGTGAGGCCTTTGGGATTGATATCGCCTTATATCGGTTCTTTATTGTTTCTGGTTGCACTCTTGCAATGTGTGTTGCGCAGAGTGCAGAGGTTAGTAGCCTCGCCTAGAACGTGGCCGGAGGATGTCACACTATCTCCTAATCTCTTAGACTGAGATTCCATATTAATCCTCTAGAGATAGTGTCTAAGTATCGTCGATTATTTTGGTTCATTGTTTTATTGTTTGGGATGGGAGTAGTCTCTAAAATATCAAGTGTCTACTAGAGTTTTACTATTAGTTCAGGTGTTTTGGGTTTGCATTGTCTGACTAGCAGCACCTAAACCATTTTAGATTAGCCCAAAATGGTTTAGGTTTCGGGCGTCGGAGGTTTCCACGGTTTTTGCGCACTAGGGTCTTAAAAGCTGTGCACCATGTGCAGGGTGTCGATGCCAAGATGTTCTGCTTACCAAAGTTGTCTTCATCGTTATGATAGACAGTAATGACGGTGTCAGTGAGATATGTATGGGCTACACGTCCCGTTGAGGGCTTTGCCTGGCTCAACTGCAAGTAGTTTCGGTAAAACTTCTTCAGTCGAATTGGAAGTTAGACAAAAAATTACTGGTCTATGTTTCAGCCGGTTCCTCTGGGGTGTTGGAGTTACGATATTCTTCTTGTAAAAGTTGGCCAAGAAGTGACTGTCTTCCAATTTGTCGTGTCACTGTTGTTCGTGTTTGTATGGAGAGGAGAGCCGAAACGTAACACTTTTTTGTGGAACATGTTCGGCGACGCAGGTTGTTTGACCTCGATGATCATTAATGTTTGCATTTCTACAAGTTTTGACACATATTTGCTGATGACGCTAGAATGTTGCAATTATATCTGTAAACCATTTCCATCTGTTCGCCAGGTGGCTTGCTATTTGTTAAAAGTAATCGCTGGTTTTAGTTTAGTTTGTAGATTGCAGACGTAATCGGGGTTGGCGATTATTTTTGCTAGTTGAATAGCTTGTCCTAGGAGCACGTTAATTTGGTTTTAGTCCGCGGTATGTTGATGCGTTTCTATATGCGTCTCAAAGTTATTCCACACGAATATGAGATATCCCGTCATGTCGGAGGGGTGATGCGTTATAGTGATCAAGCCGTTTGCATATGCTACCGTGCCACCATACTTTTTGGTGGTAATAGATGGGTATAACGCCAAGTATCTGTTTGCGTCTACCTGGTTAGCAAACCGGTGATTTTGAATAAGCTCTGGTCTGGTCCATTTTGTGTTGCAAGTAACAGTATCTGGGGTTTGTTCGAAGTGTATGCTGGGATATATCCTATGATTGTGTTAGGTTTGTTGACTGAAGTCACAGCTGCTGGTCGACACGGTTCGCGACCTGGTTGGTGACCGTGATGTTGTGGTCACCCAGGTGACTAGTTGTTCTGTCATCATTAGAAATAGTTGCTAATATCGGAGAATGGCTCAGTTGGGTGAAGCGCCTAACTTGAATCTTGGCGCATAAATTGTCAAAGGTTTAAGCCCCAGTTCCGGCAGAACATTTTTAAGAAACTGTGGCATTTATTAATTCAGGATATTAGTCTATAATACATTATAAGTAACCATATATACATTTAATAAAAGTGTGAGTGGACCAGACCTTGTCAGTATCTACAGCGCCTCCATACACTCAATTAACAAGTTTAGGTAGTATATATTATGTTAATAATTTACAGGTAGAAACCCTTATAAATAAGCGCATGTTACTGAAAAAAAAAAGCGGATCTTCTTCTTCAGAGCGTCTTTATCGCCGAGTTTTTCTCTTCTTTTTTCTTATCTCGGGTTGTTTGCGAGATCGTGAAGATACCATGCTCTTCTCTGTCCAACGTTGGATGCCATTTGTCATCGGCTCGGCCCTCGTAGATGTTAAGGGGGCGGCCGTGTGTGTCCTTGAGGATGGGAATGTTTTCCCATGATATCGATTTTTTATTGTTTGTGGTTGCACTCTGGCGATGTGTGTAGCGCAGAATGCAGGGGTTAGTAGCTTTGGACGTGACTGGAGGATGTCTACTTTTTGTGGTGAAAGTAGGTGCATCCCCGGCAGATGTCTACTTACACGACACCAGATAGGTGGTTACGCGAAAGTTGCAGTTACGTGCTTAGACTAGGGTCGCTTGGGGATTCTAGACGCTAATTGGCCATCTATATCTGTGCCCAGGTACGGTATGGATAGATATTATCTGCTTGGCTTTCGGATTCGTCCGCCTGGTTGGGAAAAAATTGTTTCTTTTGCAACAGGGCCTGAAAATCGTACATGTTTATTTGCATTTTTCCTTTCGGTTACACTAATGTTATAGAACTTGCCTGGAAAATGTTTTTCAAGAGTTTGGTGTAGATGTGCGCTTATTTAGGTTAGGTGGTGATACTTTAAGGGTGCGGTTAATTGTCCAAACATCACAATACAGGAAAACTTTGTGATGCTGGAGAATAGTAACTTGGGTAATCCTTCACATAAAATAAATCATCCTTGGATTGGTTTGTTTTTATTTTCCAGTTTCTTGTGTTTTTAACAATCTTTTTGTTTAGTTGGAGGCCTAGTATTTGGGTCATTTTTTTTTTACTCTATTTTGTGGCTTCCAGGCTTTTATGTTGTCTTCTCACTATGATAGACGCTGTTTGGCTTCATGCAAGCATTGTTTTTGTTATATTTTTTGGTGGGTTCTAGGTAATACAGTTTTTGGCTCCGCCACTGGCTATATAATAACTACGCCACTGTTTACAGCGTTGCAGGAATTTTTATTAGGTGCGAGGATGTCATGATAACAACAAGTTTTCTGTAAGAACTTACCTGGTAACATGTTTGAAAATTTTAGCAATTATATAAAATATTAATGCAAGTTTGTGCGCTGGCGGTGTAAAGCAGTATCAATAAAAATGTAAAAGCGCCCTTCCTTTGGAATTTAGAAAGCACTAGAGAGAGTAAATACGCAATAAATCAATCCGAGACAGAAATTAGGTAAAATGATGAATTTATTAAACCATTATACAATAGCAGACATGATAAAAGAAATCCACAAATTATCTCCGCCCGGTGAGCATCAAACGCAGGAGAACTCACGTGTGGTCAATGTCAAGTTAATGATTTTACCACACGGCACATGCATTGTGTTAAACTACTCATGCTCATGCTAATTGTAATGTGTATATTAAGTTGTAGACGCATATACATATACATTAAATTAATTAAGTACGCTAGATATTTATAAATATTTTTTGTATACATGCAAGGCCGTTCCGTAAAGCGCTTGCTTAAAATGTGTTGATCCAAATAACATAGGTTGCGCAATATTATGTTTGTGTCTACAGTACGAGACAACTTACCTGCTACAGTAAATACGTCGAATAATCTAATATTAATTTGCTTATAAATACACTACTAACAATCTAAAATCTTAATTTTATTAATTAAATTTATTCATTATTTACAAATTCTATTAAATCGAATATGGCTTGATTATGGCACTTTATCACCATCACCCTTCTCGAACGGTTTGCGGCGACTGGATGACGGAAGCTTCTTGGCCTCAAACGTGTAGATCTTCACGTCTCCAACCTTAACTACAACATACAGCTTGTTATAACTTCAAACTTTCAACTATTAACTATATCAAATAATAATCAATATACTTACATGCAGAAACGTCTGAGCGTATGCCTGGTGGTAATCTGCAGTTCATTTTGTTTTGTGGCTTATTTTCTTTGTTATCCATGATAATAAAAAAACGCTACTTACTCCACGTGATTGTAGATGTTTATGATGCCTGCTAACTCGGCGCACCGATAAATGATTGAATGTATGTTTATGCAGCCATCTGTACGTCTTTGATTAATCGTAGCCTATGTTCTATTATTCTACATTCAAGTTAGAATTGATGAGCATTGGCGTACGTTGCAGTAGATGCTTTTAGTAATTCGGAGTAATTGGCAAAAAGGAATGTTACAAGGATCTTTGTACGCTATCATTTCTGTCAGTACAATTGCCATATATTTCTACTTAATCCACTTTAATGGGTTTCATTATTGTCAAGCAGGAAATATTTTTCTTTGGCAGATTTATAAATGTTATTTTTGGGTCAATTTCCTTTATGAATTATATAATTATTGTAACAAGATAAAGTTTTTAATCCAGAACCTGATTTAAATATAAATGGACTATAAATTTTTAATTTAATATAAAATTTTCTGCAACATTATATTTCAGAATAAAATGGAACTGGTGCAAATGGACAATAAGAAATTAAATCATAGAAGAAATACTTTTCTCATTTTTCCTATGGCGGGAGCTCTTCGCAGCAACTTTAAGTTATATGAGAAGTTTTCGGACGATAAATTTAAACTATGACTAAAATTTTGTATGTGTGTGGTGGAGGTATCATGATATATATTGCAATTCGTTTTAGCTAGATTTTTATATATCTGGCCTTGTGAGGTTTTATTATAAAATGTGGAATATGTATATAATAAAATAAATATGTACACTGGATGATTTTAGAATATATTTGCATTTTTATAAGAACGAACAAAGTGTAATGCTGTTGAAATTTTAAGGAGCAAAAATATACTAAATATTTCTACCCGTAAATTGTCTAATGATTAAATTATAATCTGATAGAAGAGTAGCGTGGTACATGCATTAGCAAATGCGTAACTTTCAAAATCAAATCTTGATCTAAACAAATGCGGTTAATTAGGGGCAATTTATCAACAAATATAATCTTTGAGCATGAATTTATTTTAATTGTTTTAAAGTTTTTGTTATTAAATTACATTCTTACAAGCCATTATATTCTTCTATGAGTGGAGATATAAAAATTAGTTAAAAAAAAAAAATTGTTTAGCTTAGATCAAAGTTAATTTCAGTTAGTGCGGTTAAGATACAGTTACGCATGGATTACTTAATATAAGTGGTTGGGTTCTCGTTTATTCGTTAACTATACTATTGGTTGGAAGCAAGCCTGCGCATGGTAACGTAGAGGAGGAGACTGTTTAACTATTTCTACATTTAATTTGTTTGAGTTTGTTGAAAACTAACTAATTTTTTTTATGTGTATAGCATTTACACAATTTTTTTCTCTGCTGCTTTATTTGTAATTAGTAGGAACGGATAATAGTTTTTAAATTTTTATTTATTTCTTGACTATACAATTGGTTAGAATCAAGCTTGCGCAGGAGGTTACTTAAATATTTCAATTTTAATTGATTTGCTGAAGACAGCGCATGTTTGATTTAACTAATATGTGAATAATGTCTTTTTCCTTTGCTGTTATATTAAAATTATTATTATAAATAAATCGGTAGAATTTTGAGAACCACAAACAGTTTAAATTTGGTTTATTTGTCAATCACACTATTGGTTGAAATTAAGCCTGCGCAGATTAACACAGAGGAGGCTGCTTACATATTTTTACTTTTTAATTGTTTGGACTCAGTGCATTAATTAATAATTTTTTTATGTTAATAACGTATAGTATTTTTTCCTTTGCTACTATATTAGTAATTAGAAATAAATTAATTGAGTTTGTAAACTTAAAACCACAAAACAGTTTCATAATTCTTGTTTATTTAGCATTTATACTATTGGTTGAAATCAAGCTTGCGCAGCGTAACATAGAGGAGGTTACTTAAATATTTTTACACGTTTGGATTCGTCGTAAACAGCGCTTGTTTGAATTAACTAAAGGTTTTTAATATAGATGGCGTTTGCTGTTAATATATTTGTATTTTTAAAATAAATCAATGAAATTTGAAACGGAAAACTACAGAAAGGCACGGTATATTAATTTAAATTGGGCCACTTATAGAGAATAATTTATTTTTTAGATTTGTAGTTTCCTTTTTTATTTCTTATCTTGTTTTATTTATTACGTCATTTTTATAGATTGTTTTTTTAACCGGATAATTTTTGATGTTTGCTCAATCGTTTTTTTTTTTAATTACTATAACTTTTACGGCAAAAATTTGTTCAATTTATTTTGAATGAAACTGTGTTAACATATTACAGTAATTTTCAAAGCCTACGAAAATTTAATACATCAAGAAAAAAATTAAAAAATATAATTTTTTTTTTAATTTGTGCAGAAAGCTTTTAATATTGTCAAAACATATTACACTTGATATGGTAGAACATTGAAACATTGAAAAGGTGCCAACAAATGACAAAATTAGTATAATTGTAAACATAAAAGAAGAAGCAAAAAAAACATATTTTTTTTTAATTAGTTGGAAAGTTTGAAAAAAAAATTGTTTTTTTTTTTTTTTTTTAATTATATTTGTTTAATAATTTTTTTTATAATATCAGTTTTAAAAATTAAAACGTTTATACATTGATGCAAAGTTTAAAAAATAAGAATTTTTATTTTTTTTTTATATTTTAGTTTTTTACTTTAAAAAAATAAGACTGATACGTCAAGAAAAAAAAGTAGGAACTAAGATTTTTTATGGTTTTTAGCTTAATGTAGATTAAAAGATTTTTTTTAATGTTTGATAAAAAATACATTTTTTAGTTGCTTTGCTATAAAAAAAACATCAATTTTTAAAAATTTTTATTTTAATACAAAAAATAATTAAAGCTTTTAAGCATTTTAATAATTCTAATTCAGACTTCAAAATTACCGGAACACATAAATAATTCTTTAACCGTTAAAAATGTTAAACAAAAAATTTCAAACAAAAGGTTTTTTGGTTTTAAACAAACTAATTTATAAAAAAAAAATAATTCATTTTATTGTGGAAATTTAAAAAACTTTTTTTTCAAATAAAATTTTATTTAAAATTTATTTTGAAATTTGTAACTATTGGAGAATTATTTAGGTGTTTTGGTAATTTTGACTAACCCTGTATAACAAAATTTAAAAAAAAAAGATTTTGCATAAAAACCTAAAAAAATATTTTTAAGTCTGAAAACATTTTTCAGTTAGCTTGACATAATTTATTGATTTCCCTAAAATAGGATACATTGAGGAAGTAGAATTTGTTATATTTTTAACCCAAAAAAGTTTTTCTTTTAATTGATTTTTTTCAGTTTGTTTTGGCATATACAGGGTGTTAGGTAAACATACGGCAAAAATTTAAGAGGTTATTCCATGGCCTATTCTAAGAATATTTTGTCGTAGGATGATTTTTAAAAAATCCTTTTGTTTTAAAGATACAGGGTGAACAAAACTTGCGACAGTTATAACATTTTATTATCAAAAAGTACATGTAAAGTTGCTGAATTTACAATAAATGTTTGAAATGACTTCTTCTAGCCTGGATACAAGCATTCAATTTTTTTGTCATTGAGTGCCGAACTTTTTCAAACACACCGGTCTTCCAAATTCTGGGAATCGCGCAGGCCAAGTTTTTTTTTTTTTTTTTTTTTGTTAGGCGTAGGTAGGAAATCTTTTAAAAACTTTGCTTCTAGGACGTGTCGAATTTACCTTTCTAAGGGTGCCCACCGACTAAACCCCACCTATCTGGGAATTGCCTGGAAGACCTTTCGGCTTATGTACCTTCCGTTTGGAAATGTGTATGTAGGAGGTTGTTTAGGAGTCGCCTTATAGGGTTGGGGTTTTGTTTTTGGATGTGGTTTTACCTACGCTATATTAGAAGTAACTCTGCTAGTATTGAGTTCACTGGCCGTTTGTGGACAAAATTTTTTTAATCTGGTTTGAGTCTTGCCAGATCGGGATTAGAATGAACCGCGAGGTTTTTGGAATACTTTTTGGCCAAATGTTGACAAAATGGAGAAATTTCTAGGTCTGTCCGAATGTCCAGATTTTGAACGTACCATGGAGCTCCTGTGACCATTCGGAGAGTTTTGCTTTGGAAAGCTTCTAAACGATTTAAGTGGCTACTTGCCGCCGTTTCCTAAATGGGATGGTATGTGATCATCGGTCTGATGGTTGAGATGTAAAGCCGGATTTTATTCAGGATCGACATGCCGCTGTTTTGCCATTTTTGATTTGTCATGAATGGATTGAACCTGAGGCTTGTAATAAAGACCTTTGTACAAGATTACCCCAAGATACTTGGCAGTGCTGGATCACGGTATGGGAACGTCATTGAAGGTGACGTTCTTATGCGGTTTAAGTGACTAACGCCGAGTAAAAAGTACTGCCTTGCTTTTTTCTGGGTTTACTCCAAAGTGCTATTTATCCATCCAATCTTCCAGATTGGAGGTGGCTTTTTGAAGATGTAAAGTGATCATTTTAGTCGACCTTGAGGAGTAGATAAGTGCTGTATTGTCAGCGTATTGAGCCATTTTAACCCCGTTTATGCGCCCTGAAGGCATGTTGGCTACGTACAAGTTAAAAAAGTGCGGCGAGAGAATAGAGCCTTAAGGAATTTTGGCCTCTATCTGCTGAGAAGTAGAGATGTGGTTATCAAGTTTGACTACCAGATTTGGCGTTTTAGACATGAGGCTAGCAGCCTTATAATACGCAGAGGAAATTGTTGTTTGATTAGCTTTAGAAGCAGTCCCTTGTGCCAAATTTTGTCGAAAGCTGTTTTGACGTCAAAAAAGACCACTTCCTTTGACCAATCCAGCAATCACCGTATGTTGCTGTTAAATAATCACAAGCAACCAAACTGAAATGTGATGGTGCACTATCGTGCATAAACTACATTGCAATTCTAAATGCTAATGGTCATCATCCAGAAACTAAGGTATCATGTGTTCCAAAAAATTGCGATACACCTTGCCGGTAAAACTTTTTGGTAAAAATACTGGTCCAGTTAGACAATGGTCTACAATTCTAACCCAAACATTCAAGGAAAACTGGTGTTGAAAACTATCATCACATACTTGATGCGGATTTTTATCTGCCCATACATGGTTGTTATGAAAATTCCTGATTGCATTTTTTGAGAAACTGGCTTTATTGATGAAAAGTATATGTGTCAGGAATTGAGGGACTAGAACTAATGTTTGCAAAAGCCATTGACATAACGCAATACGTGAAGGAAAATCAGCAGGTAGTAGTGCCTTAACACGCTGAATGTGGTATGGATACAACAAATTGCTCTTAAGAATTTTCCAAACTGTCCAATGACTTAATTTAAAGTATTGGCAATTTTTCGCGTAGAACATATTGGATCTTCTCGTATCATGTCCAACACATTCTGTTCCAGTTGTACCGTTTATGTGGTCATTGATCTTCTTGGCCTTCCAATTTTGTTTCACAAAGACGTCTATGAATGTTTTTGAAGATTTTTTGGTCAGGAGTATTACGGCCAGGAAACCGTCCAATGAACAATCGTCTAGCTTGTAATGGATTGCCATTAGCAAGTCTATATATGAAATGCATGTCTGTCATCTCATAAGGTAGATAAATTCAGTTTTTTATACTTGATAAACTATTTAATTTTTTGTACTTGATATACTTATTGGCGTACTTTTATTTACATTAATGATTTTAACAAATATTGAAAATGGTTGTTGCTTATTTTGTTCATCCTGTATCTTTGAAACAAAGGGTTTTTTTAGAAACCATCATAAAACAAAATATTTTTAAAATAAGCCAAAGAATAACTTCTTGAATTTTTACAGCATGTTTACCTAACACCCTGTATTTAAAATTAAAAAAAAAATAAAATATACCAAAAAATTTAAAGAAAATATTTGAAAAATTAAAATTTAAAAAATGCAAACAATGTTTTACGCCCAGTTAATAAAATTTGTGTTTATATAACTAAAGCAACAAACGCTAATTCACCCATCCACCACACCGTGCGTTTACGTTTTATATTAATTAACACTAACTCATTTCAAGATCGACCGTCAAATCATTTTTTAGAGTTATTCCAATCTATTTTATTTCTTTTGCATCAACCCGTTACAATCCGTTATTGTTCCAGCTTACGTAATGTGATCTGCATACAACTTCAAAGTTAGCTAACTAGCCAGTGTAAGCTGACAATCTTTTACAGTTATTGTACAAAACAATAGCGAAGCTATGATTTATAGTCTCACTACAAAATATTAAGAAAGGTCTCTCTGAAACGGTTTTGGAAAGAAAGCAATTTTGTTCATATTGTTTTTAGCAATATGATAAGTTGGCATAAATCAAACAAATTGTTTCTTAAACTGTCAAAAATGTTACTACATCTGTCAAAAAAATACTAAACTGTCAAACAGTTCACAGCAATATAATAAATTGCGTACATCTGCCTGATTTCTTCTTTTTCTTTTTTTTTCATCAGCCTGTATCGATCTTCTTTTAAATTCTGCTACACGGTCCTATCTTTCTGTTGCCACAAATATTTGGCGGCTTTTTGGATGTCGTCTTTCTACCTTATTTGGGGTCTTACTTCACTTCTTTCAGAGGTCCGAGGTCTTCATTGCATAACCCGTATCGTATACTTTGCTGGGTTTTGCCTTGCAACATGGCTTGCTTAGCTCTACTTAATGTTTGCGACTTTTGTAATAATCTTCTTCACACCTGTTTGCTTGCGGATTTTGGTGTTTCGAATGTGATCCCTTAGGCTTACACCTAACATAGCCTTTTCCATTGTTCTTTGGCAAGTTTGCAGCTTGTCTGCTGATTTGCTGGTAATTGTAGTTGTTTCAAGACCATACGTAATTACGAGGAAGATGCACTTATTGTACACTCAGCTCACCGAATTCCAACTCATCTTAATTCTGCGTTTTACTTTGGCGCACTTTTTTTTTCCAAGTCTGATTACATGTCCCAGATACACATACTTGGCTACGTTTTTTATCAGATTTTGTTCTATGGAGATAGGAATTTTAGAATCACTCATAATTTTGGTCTTCATGAGGTTCATTTTGAGTCCGACTTTTTTTGGATGCTAAATTTAGTTGTGTGAGCATTGATGTTTACACCGTTCTTCATCCGGTACAAGCGTTTAAGACATCTTCCATTGCCAGCGTGAAGAGTTTTGGTGTTATGATATCACCCTGCTTTACTCTTCTTCTTATAGGAACCTTGTTAGTAATGGTGTCATTGTCCAGTTTAATTTGGAGTGTCTCATTTTTACAGATGTAGTTCAGTAGGTTTGAGTATTTGGAGTCAATGCGTGCGTTAGTCATTGCATTTAATACTGCCCATATCTCGGTCGAGTCAAACCTGATATAGCAAATTTTGTTTTAAATTGTCAAAATTGGTACTAAAACTGTTAAACAGTTTACTATAACGTCATAATTTGGCAGAAACGTATCAGATCTGTCAAATAATATTTTAAATTGTTAAACTATTTACAGTAAAGCAGTGGCGGAGCTAGGAGCTTAGGCTTTACCGCAAAATGTAAAAAAAGGCTGACTCAGGGGACGCGTATGAAAAAAACGTACAAATTTGTAATTTTTTTTTTGCTTCTGGTACAACCGGAAATCTTAATGCACAAAGCATACTTTTAACAGCTGTTACGCATAAAACTTGAATTCTAAATATGGGATTAACACATAACTCAAAGTCATCAAATGCCAAATCAATTTGGCTTTCAAATATTTTTTTCTGACGTTGTTTTCAGTTTTATTTTTGGTGTGGGTGCAGTTTGTCTTATCTCCTTACAATGCTGGCATAAGTTACTATCCACTAATTTGAAATTTTTGAAGGTCACTACCAAAGCATCCATGCTTTTCTAAACTTTAGGTGAAGTAGTAGTTTACCTTTCCGTGGTCTCTGTTAATCCACATTTTCAGGTTTCTGATCAGTAACTTAGAAGAGCCAGTTTTACCAGCGTCCTGGTTTTTTTCTATCTATTTCCTGTGCTATGTACATTTTTGTTTTTGTTTTCTACGAGCATGTCAATGGGTATTGCCTCTGCAATTACTTGCACTGCTTCTAGGGAGGTACTATGGTATTCTTACTCAATTTAGCTTTTCTTTGAATTCTAGTAATTTGTAGTTTCCTCTTTTTCTGAATTGTTTTATCTTATATGGCTTCAGGATTATAAAGTTTACCACTAAGCACAGTAGTGTCCTTTTGCTAAATCTGGGACCGTTTATGTTAGCTTTGCCAGTGCCGTGAGCGCCTGTTCTCTTCAGGTTCTTTCTCTGGTTGTTGTTTTTGCTAAAGATGACTAGAGGTATTAGATGCTTGTTGAGCTTTAATTTCCACTTCTGTGAGCCGCTTTTTGTCAAATACAACCACCATTTCTGTTTTTTTGTTGGACAGTTCAAATCCTAAGCTTATCCTTGATGGTTTGGTGTATTATGTCTTTAATATTGTATTTTGTTTTTCCGTGTGCGACTATCGCAGTGTTGTCCGCAGATTCAAGAATCTCTACTTTTTTCTGATTTTAATTCTTAGTACCTGGTTGTATAAAATGTTCCAGAAAACCGAGCCTAGAACTGAACCAATTGTAGTATATTGCAACTGACTTTTATTTTTTTTTTATTAATTAATATTGACTTTTCACTAAATAATTGTTTAGCAAGTTAAGAAGGTAATTGCTTACTTTTAAGTTTTAAGTTTTTTGTTCTCTCTGGCATCGTACATGCTACAACTGTCAAGTTTTCAATGACCCCAATGTCAATGTACTTTGTTTTACACACATCTAAGACTCCCTGGTATGTGTAATTAACCTTAGATTGTTTTTTACATTTTTTTAATTTTTTTAGACTTCATCAAGTTTTTTTAAATTTCTAAAAATTTTTTTTTTAGTTTTTCTGTTTTTTTTTTTTTTTTTTTTTTTTTTTTTTTTTTTTTTTGGATTTTTTTTTTAATTAAATATTTTTTTTTAATTTTCTTTAGTTTTATTTGCAAAAATATATTTTAAAACACTTTCTCAATTTTTTTTTTTAATTTTTTTTTTTAATTTCTTTGCAAAAATCACAAACAATTTGAAAGTCACTAGAAAACTTTCAGAAACCTTCAAAAAGCTTAAAAGATTTTAACAGACAAGTTTTAAGGTTTATAATGGCGATTATAGAGAGCTTTTATAGCAAACAAAAAAAAAATCATTTTTTTTAATAAATAATTTTAGGTTGACTATTTTTAACTTGTTCATCAAGTAAATCGTATTGCTTCTTTGACTTAAAGACATTTTAATAATAAAAGATTTAATATCTTGAGTTAAAAAATTGTATATTACAAGGATCATAGAAGACTATGAGAGTTTTTTTTTTTTAAGTGTGGCGCTGGAGAACAGAAATATTATTTTTAAGCTCATACAATTACATTTGTAGTCACGTTAAGATGCTATTTTGATACACTTTGCTAGTACGCACTTGATATTTTTTAATTGTATAATTTTCTGAGATGCTATGTCGATGCACTTGTTTATTTGTAAATACGCAGTTTGTATTTTTCAACTGTATACTTTAGCGCTGAAAAACAGAAATACTATTTTTATATTCAAACGATTCTACTGTTTGCGTATACCCAGTTACGTAGAAATGCTATTCCGATGCACTTGACTATTTACAAATACGCACATTCCAACTGTATACTTTTTTTAAAAGAGAGCACTGGAAAATAAAAATATTGCTTTTTATGCATAGACTTAGACTAGATATACAATGCTATTCTGATACACTTGATTCTTTAATTTTTTTGAACATAAAATATTTTAATACTAAAATATTTTTTAATAATCTTAACAAGAATTTGCAAATTAAATAAATCTTTCTAGTCTATGCTAGAGCTTACCACTGTATGCTATAGACATTAATAAATGTAATCTATATTACATACACAACATCAACTCAGAGTTTTTTAAATCGGAACTGATTTTCTTGTCGCTTTTATAACAATTTTGTTTTCGACTTTACTAATTTAATTACTGTTACATCCTTACTTTTGACATAAATTATCATGTTACATATACATGAGCTTGGTGCGATTTCTCCTGTGTCATTTTATAAACGAAAATTTGAATTTGCATCAATTTGTGCATAATATTAAATACTAATAATCAATCATAAATTTTCTAAAGATTCTGTGGATGAATTGAATTTATTAAGCGTATCAATTTGTTATATTGAGTACTAAATCTTCACACCAGGTTTCAATCAGAGTATTATAGTTGAACAGACAAAACCGCTACTAAAACCAGAACATTTGCACATATTAGCATTCGATATGCGTGATTGCCGTTAATGTATTTTATTCCAATATAATATATATGTATATTACTGATTGATAAACGCTAAAATTAATCATGTTTACCTATATCGCCATGTATTACATGCTCAGCGTGATATTTATATGCTAATTTAAAAAAAGAATTGCGGCAAGGATTTGAACATTATTAATTCATATAATGGTTGGGAATCAATTTATCATTCGCATGCCGATGGTGATAAAAATTCCATATGTAAATTATTGGCTGGTTGAAGCTCTATTCTCAATATTTTATCAGCGCCACACTTCCTGTGAATAGATTATTTCCTTATACATATAGAAACACCGGCGGTTTATAAATTTATACCGCACGGCCCTAAATTTACAAACCGTTTTATATATCTAACTATCACTTCATTTCATTTAATATTCTATAATAAATTTTATCGATGCGTTTACATGAAATGGATTGGATAAAATTCAGTGTTTTTTGGTTATTTTTGTTAATAAAATAATATAGCCTTGCTTATGGGTTATTTGGTAATGACCTATACTTTTATCGCATTGCCGATCAGCACAATAAAAACATAATTACATCATTTGCATACTAAAGTTTATTTCTATAAACAGAAAACTACTTCATCTGCTAATCAAACAAGCAAAGTTTGGACAGGTCACAATAATATATAGCTAAATATAGCTCACTAAAAAGAAGAGTACTGAAACATGACATTTGTTTTCTTCTATGTGTGTCCTAATGATGCTATTGCAATGGTAAGTTAAACTATTGCAAGTTCTGTTCTTGATGCAGCCTTGAAACCCAGAAAAAGTTATCAAACCTGTTAGTTAAGGTAACTTCAGTGTTGGTCTTTTCTTGATTGCATTGTGAAAAACATTGCTTTGTTGGTAAAAATTACCGAATAACCCGGTAGCGTTGGTACAAGGAGTGCTTGAAGGTTGTGTAATTTTGTTTGTGTGATACTCGCCGAAAACTTCCCCAGAATGGGTTTAAGTGACTCTAGGCAGTGAGGCTTGGCCAGAAATTGGCCTGTTGAGTTTACTAAAAAAAATTTCTAAGTGCATTAGAACTCAGGTAAACTTTTTGGTGTATTTCTGTCTAGTGTTTATCGAGTTTTAATTTTTGACTTCTTAATTGCAGTCGATTGGAACTGCTTTATTTACCGTTTTTAATTTGACTGACTAAAAGTTGGTGAATGTTGCAGGCATGTAAATTTCAATGTGGTGTAACCTGACTTGTTAGTTAAAAAATTAACAAGTCAAACGACGCACGTACTTTAACATTTATGGGGTTCTTACGGCGACGTTTTGTCAGCGGTCCGTGCATTTGGTACTGCGTTTGCGCAAACGAGCGGAACATCAACACAATAGAAGACATTATTTTTAACCTGATAGCATGGCTTGGACTTTTATTGCTAAGGATATTACCCGGTTAGCATTGCCAGGGCAACTTCACTGAACTTCGATTGTCATCTTGTTAGGGATTTTGATTCCTTAAATGTCAAACAAATTACTTTTTTTTTTACGGTCTAGGCTTGCCAAAGGCGGTAGTTGACGACAGTTTCTGGGCTGATAGTATGCTTGAGAAAAGGGTTGTTAATGTGTGGGGTTGTGCGTTGCTTTGGGTTTTGAGCTTTGGGCTTGTTTTCCTTTGAGAAGTGCTACAAGAAGTGGAAATGGATATTGGGTCACTTGTAGATGGGGGCAGTAGTTAAGCTTCAAAGTACCACGAGGTCTTAGAAAAGGTTGTTGAAGATTCTTTTCCGGTTAGCTTTGCAGAATAAGCAAATTAGGCTCATTGCGACCGGTAGATACATTTTAGTAGTGGATACTGCCAGTTTTTGACAGAGGTTATTGAAGGCATTTTTTAAGAAGTGTGTTTTGTAGATCAGATGATTTGGCTTATTGCGATTTTTTTCTGCAGTGCTCTTTCCTAGTTTGCTTAATGTTGATGGTGGGGGAAACAAAGAAGATGTTGTGTCTATAAAGTTGGCGGTGGAACTGGCTGGCAAGTTCTAGCTGTTGTCGGCTTGAGCTTGTTGTGTAAGCAGTAACGACGGCTTCTTGCTTCTGCGTGAAAGCTGATGTTTTTTTGTCGAACTAAAGATAATTATTAATAGTTGCTTAGTACTTGCGTACTTGTACTCGGGGTTGGTCTGATAAGGTTGAGCCCAACGTTTTATAAGTGGTCTGATCAAATTATTGACGCTGGCAAGAAGCGGTGGCAGTAGCTGCCCTAGACCTAGACCTTTGTAACAAAGTATTTTTTTAAGAAGTTGATGCTGTGACGATGGGGCTCAGAGTGAGAGCTGAGAAAAACGGTTAAGCGCATAGACAGCATTCAAAAATCCGATCGAAAAGGGCCCCGTGACGGTGAAAGAGATTGAAGTTTTTTTTTTCCTATTGTGCTAATGGTACCATTACATGTCTGCAACATTTTGGTATTGATGTTGTAATGGAGATTGGCTGCGCTCGTAAATGACATCAATTGTTGCTGTTTTAGTTCTTGGAATTAGAGATGGCAAAGGTAGTGCTTAGGGTTACTTGGGTAATCTCATGCGATTGTTTGTTTGTGTTTGGAATCCGTATCAGTGCTTCTAAGGTTTGCTTATTTTGCTTTAACGGAGTATCTCAATGAGAATCCAGTCTGAAATAATTTAAAATTTGGCTTGAATCGAGTGCTGTGCAATGATAGTCGATAACTTTTGATTTTTTGGAAAACGTTGCCTTGATGGGTGCAGATTAACTGGAAAGTTTTGTTGCGGTTGTAGTTTGTCCGCCAATGTTGTTTTTGGAAAGTACGTCTAGGATCTGCACTAAACCGGACCATCCGGGTTGTCTGGTTGTGGAGCTGGTCTGAAGTTATTGACGTTTATTTTAACCGGGGGCGATGCGACTGGTTTTTCACTCAATGTTACTGTCTTTCAACGGTGGAGACAACTTCTTTAGCACAATCCATTTGGCGGCTAGTTTTTGTTTACAACTTTGAACCATTGTTTGGTTGCCGAGGTAGTACTTGATAGTGGCGTTACGTCGTTGGGGCTAGGTGAGCTTTTTGGATTTTTTGTTGTTGTGCACTCTTGTTTATGGTGCGTTGCAAGCTCCGGGTGCGGCGAAAGTAGTTTTTACTAGGATTTCACGTGGGATGAAGTCGGTAGCCGAGTTTGTGCGCTTCTTAAGTTAGATTGTAATTATAAGTAATAGCTTGTTTTTGGCTTGGGTAGTTGTTTGACTCCACGGCTTCTACCCATAAAACCTAGGAAGTAAGCAAACCGATCCTTCTACGTGGGCATCAAACTTGTACCGTTTAGAGGCAAAAGACGCCATCCTAGGTATCGATGAAGAGTAGTGGTGTCCGCAAGGGCCCATGATGGCTATCCATTAAACGAGATATCTTATCTACCATGGGAATTTGAGTTGCAGGACGTGCTTGCAAAAGCACGTATACCGGGATTTAGCTGTACCTCACGGCACAAATTCTCCCGAACTAGGTGCAAATTTAGCCTTGTCTTAAGTTTTTGAGCAATGGATGAACTATTGAGATTGTAAGATGTGAAGTACAGGTGGCGCAAGCTATTTGGGCGGTTACTTGTAAACCGTGACGCAAGTCGACACGACTACTGAGGGAGAGTAGAAGCCTTACCGGTAGATGCTGGTATCTATTCGCATGGCGTTAGTCTCTTAGTGGCGGCGTTTGTTCTTTAGCAGGTGGTAGTGGGTCTAGTTGTCTATTTATATGTTTAAGTTGGGGGGGAAGGGAGGGGGGAAATACGTACTGCTTGTATAACCCTGTCCCACCGTCTCCTCCAGCTATTGTGCTCTGTCAATGAGAGCGCATGTAGGAGAAAGCTTTGCTGACGGAGGAACAACTTTAGTCAAAATAGTAGTCCTGGTGAGCCCTCTACGTTTGAAGCGTTTGATTTACCGGCCGGTGAGCATAAATGAAAGCAGATCTAACTCACTGTGTAATGAGAACTCACGGTTTGAACGCTTAGTCTAGCAGGTAAGCATGTGGGTTAAGTTAATGCTACGCCAGGGGGGTGGCTAACGGGGAGCTAACCGCCCTACCCTCTCCCTGGACTCTCCGGTGCAGGAGTAACTATTACTCTCTTAAGTCTTCTACGTTAGATTGCAGGCGTTGTTTGCCGGAATATTCCGAGGGTGGTATGTGGCTCTACTTGGCCATGGTAAATTGCGGACCTTTATTGTTCAGCAGAATATCTAGATACCCATGTTGGCAGAAAGCCTGAGGGTTTTGATTGGGACTTTGCTAGTTGGTGGCAAAAGATTTTATCTAGCGGATGTATTTACATATCTATGGCGGTTTCAAATAGAGTTTGTGTCGTGTGTGACTGTAGGTGTAGGTCTAGTTGTGTTGCGGGGACTCTGCGGATTTAGTTTTACTGCATGGCTGGTGAGGTGACATTGCTAACTCTCTATTGGTTCCCAGCCAGTAGCCTAGACCAAGTGTTTCTTTTTCCGTTAACCTAGCTAATAGGTTGCAAATTTTTTTGGATGTTATTTGTTTTTACTTGACAGCAACGGTCAGAATCTTGACTTTCAAGGGTTGTGTTACGTGGAGATTATGCGGTCTTAGTTCCGCTGCGATAGTTTATAGTATAATTCGTTTAAACGGCTTCCTTTTGCTGCATGTTTGATGGTACTGCTAACTGGTTTCAACCTGCCATTGTGTGGTATATCCTTCCGTTGGTTTCCAACTTGTACTCTGGGTTGGTATTTTTTTTGTTAAGATTTTTTGTTAATATTTTTTGTTACGGAACTACAAGGTTGCAAGCCTGTTTGCATGTTACTTAGCATTTTTTTACAGCTGCGGTTAGAATTTTGACTATCAAAGGTTGTGTTACGAGTGCTTTGAGGCGTTAGTTTTGTCGCCGTGACAGCTTATCTGCTGTTTAAGTTACCACTTTATTTTTTTTCTGCATAACAGGTGGTACTGCTGGTCCTAACTATAACTTGGGTTAGAGGTTTTTTTTGTGCTAAAATTTTTTTGTAAGCTAACTGCTTGCATGTTACTTGACTTTGCTTTAAAGTTGCGGTCAGATTCTTAAGTTTCAAGCGTTTTAAAGCAGAGAATTCTTATTTTTGTCGTGGTAGTTTATAGTATAAGCCGTTTAGGATGTCACATCTTCTTCTGCTGCATGGTAGGTGGCACTAGTATCTGATTTCAACTTGCTATTGTGTGGTATATTTTTTTGTTGGTTTGTTGGTTTTTTTTTTCTAACATTTTTTCTAACTGAGCTACAATGTTGCAAGATTGCTTGCAAGTTACTTGGATACAACTGTGAACAAAGTTTTGACTTTTAAGAGTTGTGTTACTAAAACTTGCGAGTGACACTTTATGGTATAAACTGTTTAAGTAATTGCGTTGAGCAGGACTAAGCGGTCCAAATTATTTGTTTTTGTGCCAACATCTTTATTGCTAGGATCTTAAAACATGAAATAAGCTTATAGCATCTTTGTGGCACTTGGCTGCAATTTTTTAAGTTGGAGTGGTTAAAGAGGTTATTGTTACTTGCATTGCCTTGTAGATGACCATACTAGAAAATAGATTACAGGTTTTTGCCATCCTTCTAATGTTACGTTGATTGCTTCTGTAATAGCAATCTTGATGTAGCCGTGACTGGTTTTAAGCTGCAGTGTCTCAGGTGGTTTTTTAACTACAATTGCTTTGTAAATGACTTTAGTAGTAGTTAAATTGCAGTTTTTTGGTATAAACTTTAAGCATTTTTCTTGATGTTACGGTCATCTCTTTTGAGGTAGCTATCTTGATGTGGTTGTGACTGTTTTTAAGTTGCAGTGTTGTAGGTGGTTGTTGTTACTTGCAGTGTCTTGTAGATGACCTTACTAGAAGTTACTTTGTAGGTTTTAGTACAGTCAATCAAATTTTAATGCATTACAGTGAGTACGCTAATTAAGAGTTTTGTAAAAGTGCTATTCCGATCCACGCGATTGCGACAAGCGCCTGCTGCACGCTACTATTTTTGTTAATACTTCTGATAAACTTTACCACCACAAAGATTAAAGTATTTAAAACAAATAAAAATAGTTTTTGGATGCATGCGACCATTGCGACACGGGACTGCAACATTTTAATGTTATATACTTTATTGAGGTTGTGTGCTTTGAAAATGTTAACATGTAAAATATAACCAGTAAGGTTGCGCTGCTACAAAATGTTTACTGCGTTTGCGCACGTTGGATAATATCTTATGGTTAGGTGTCGCGGTTGCATGTCGACCTTAAGGTAGTTTTTCAATACATGAATTGCATGTCGCGGTCGCGTGTTGATTTTTTGTTAAATACGCGCGACCGTTAACTTATTATATGTATTTTTTGGTTGCGGTTTTTTGTTTAAAGCAAAAAACCTTTTAAGCATATATAAAATGATCGCGTGTTGCGGTCTTACAATATGGTTACGTGATATAGTCGCGCAAAATAGTTGCAAGTTGCAGTTGCGGTCGCACTCAACGGAACGGAATAGAAACTAATAATATTATGCTATGTAAATGTTTGCTTAATGAATATTAAAATAAACTAGTTTATATGGATGACCGTAATTATAACATAACAAAGCTTAAAATATAGGTCATTAATGTTGTTGATCGACTATCATAACTAAAACTAGAATTTACGCAACAAAATTTAGTTCTGAATACAAAATATGCTTTTACAATTTAACATCTAAACTGTCACCGTTCAATTCTGCAACAAATTAAAAAAAGCGCTTGCATATTCTCTCCCTTCAAACACCATTTTTGTTATTAAAACAAAATATAAAAGCGTTGTATTATAAAGCATTCGTGTCAATTGCTATCCTGCAGGTGCAATTTTATACAATTCATACATAACAAAATATTTGTTACAGTTATTTTTAAGGACATTGTGACTTGAAGGAATGTTATAGAGGTCATTGATTGAATGTGCAAATGCATTGGGTCACGTTTCAATTTCAGAGGGGTCGTTCTTACCCTGTAGATTATTCGCATATCCTGGATACCTTAAATTTGCAGCCAGATTTTCTAACGGTAGAGATTTGCAATCGTTGCTTCAATCTATTTATGTTGTATTTATTAATTAAATTGAAGATTAGTTAAGAAAATTAAATAGCATATGATTTAATATATGTAGTTAGGAAATTTTACATGAAAGTATGCTAACTATGCACAACATTAGAGTTAAATTAGGGCATGCTAATGAGGGGTTATTATTTATTGTTCCTGGTATTTCAATATTTTACTTTATGTAAAGAGGAGCTTTAGAGATAAAACATAAAGGTAGTTAACTTTTTGTTAAAATAAAATATGGCAAGCGGATGTAGACTGTAGATTATTTGCGTCCAGGTCATTTGCAGAGATTTTATCAACTAGCGAACAATACTTCCGTTACATCATGCTTTGATTAATTATTATTTTCAGGTGTGAGTTAGCTCCATCAAGTAATAATCACAATGAATATCATTTTCATAACGTGACAACTATTACAAAACGTTATCCATTTATATTATTTATAAGAATAGTAGAGAGATAATCATTAATTTTATGGTGATTGGCAAATTGGATCTTTCCTACAATTGAGAGCCCGACGCGTTCAGTTGAGTGACAGGGCGGTTTTTATAGAAACTAGGATAATTGAGTCCCAACAGCTTCTACTCTTTCCCACCTCACACATTCCATTAATTAAATCACGGATAAAACGCTATTCTATAAAAAAATCAAGGAGAAGCTCCAGGATATTTTAATTTATCGTTGATTTGAATTTATAGGAAAACAATGGAGTTGGTATAAATTTTTTTAGCAAAAATATAAATTTGAAATTATAATTTATTATAACAATAATCCTCTCTTGACGACATAATCATTGAATTATTAAATCAATTAATATGGTACAAATATAGAGGCGACCGTAGCACAATGGTCTAGTGCGAGGACTGTTGAGCAGGCAGCCCGGGTTCGATTCTTGGCTGCGGCAATATCTTATTTGTCGAATATATTTTGATGCGGTCGTCTTCTTTGCAAAGCAATAGTAAACCAGCAAAGTATTTGCCTAGTCAACCCCTCTAGGGGTGTGGTTCGGATTTTAGGTTAAATTGTAGATCCCGCATGTTTGTGTAGAACTATTATCGCACACCACAAACGTACGAGAGCGGAGCCTATGCTCGTAGCGAGCACACGGCACTATAAAAAGAAGAAGTACAAAAGAAACATGGCGTAATACAGCGACTTAAACATGAAGTAGTCTTTGTTGCGGTAGGATATGGATTTCAGTAGTAGTGAGTAGCAATATTAGGGTTTTTATTTGTATTGAGAAGACCTTGGGATATAATTGATTATGCAAAGTTTGTTTTGATAAAATCTCCGTGCGACCAGAAAAGAATTTGTTGACTAAGCATTTTAAAGGTCAATAGGTTTTTTAGAAAGTGCACTAAAGAAGAAGTAGATTTTGCAAACCAGAACATAGTTGTTTGGCTTTGATGCTTTCTATTTTGGGTTAAGTTAGGTTAGGTTAGGTTAGTTGCATGGTTATATGTTACTGGTTCACAAATTTGAAAAAGCTTGAGGATGGCGTAGTACAGCGACTTGAACATGCAGTATTTCACGTTGCGATAGGATAAGGTTTTATGTCTGGGTTGTTGTTTGTATCGAGAAAATCTTGGAATAAAATTGATTATGCAAAGTTTGTTTTAATGAAATCTCCCTGCATCCAGAAAAACATTTTTTGATTAAGCACTCTAAAGTTAAGAAATCAATAAGTTTTTTGGAAGTGTTATTGGTGCACTAAGGAAGAAGTGGATTTTGCTAGGCGCAACTATGTTCTGGTTTGGACCTTGCCTTTTTTTCGCCAAAAGAGGTTAGGTTTAAACCAGAACTTTGTTGTGGTTTTGATTTGACTTTGGCGCCTTCTATTTTGGGTTAGCAGTTGCTGGCTTAGAACTTGAGGTATCTGCCTTGCCGGAAAAGGGATTTGTGTGCTTTTTAGCAGCCAAACGCGTCTTTCTTTGTCTTTTTGCTTCAGCCCCGCTGATCCTGTGTATTTTGCACTGGTTTGTAGGGTATGGTTCAAAGGCAGAATAGTTTTGGACGTGTACGAGGTGTTTGTAGATGCATTCACCGAGTTTGTGGTTTACCTGAAAAATTGGTTTTGAGTTTTTGTTCTCTTAAACTGAGGACTAAAATTGCATTTTTCTGATTTTTACTTGCCTTGAATTGGAGACTTCTAAAGTTGATCGCCAAAGTTACTAGAGAAATATACCCTTAAAAGTGAGTTGTATATAAATGAGTAACTCATACCAAACTAATAAGTGAGCGGCCCGTTGGATATTGCTTCACTTTCAAGGACTTACTCTGTTGGCTATCTAACTGGATGACGCAGTCGATTGATTGAGGTGGTCACCCATTGTTTAGACGCATCTATAGTGGGAATCAGCTACCAGAAGCCCCTCATCTTCCTTTACGGGTTTTTACACGTAGTTAGTCATTCCACAGACTTGCAGCGCAACTACTACATTGCGGGCTGAATAAAATTAGTTTGGAATTTTGCTCTTGATTGTTTAGCAGCTTGTAGTTTAACACGCAGAGGTTTCTCTTTTGACCAAATCTAAGGAGAAACTTGCAAGCCTAATAAATACAGCAAAGTTACGATCTTTAAAGGAGAAAGAGCGTTGCATTTTCTATAGGGTTCTATAATGAATTATAAAGGTTGGTAAGGACTAAGAATTAATAGTGAATGTTTTTGTGGGAGCTACTAAGGTGCAATGGCAACTACAAAAGTTGATTTCAAAACTACAGATTGTTCCAACAGTTTTTGGTCTAGTAGTGATGCTTGAGAACAGGTTTTGCAGGGAGTGGATTGCGGGGTTCAGTTACAGCGAGGTTTTGGCAAGAGTATCTGTGACACCTTACAGAAAGTTGGTGTCTTGGAACAGGTGATGTTGACCTGTCGCGTCCAGTAGATTAATTTTGAGCAGTGTTTTTGCTGCTTTAGTAGAAAACTTGTTGTGGAATCAAAACTGGTGGTGAAAATAACTGACAATTTCTGGTGCGGCTAGATTTTGTTTATACGCAAGAAGGAAAGATTGTAAAAACAGTAAATTCTGAAAAGATAAACTTTGGTATTGATTTGAAATGGTCTTAATTGAAGAACGTTAAACAAGGCTGCTGAATAAGTCGTTTGATTAAAGTGTTGTTGGTACTTTTAGCAGGAAAAACATTTGTTTCTTTTTGCAGTTTAGGGAGGAGAATCTTCAAAAGTATGGGTTTTTATAGAAGGAGTGTTGGATTTGCCTTACAAAGTCTAGCAAAGAGCTTAAACTACCTTTTATTGGAGTACCTTAAAGTACAAATTTTTACTGGTTATAATCTTTCTTATGAAAAACTCTTTGAAAAGAATTTTTGAATTTTTTTATAGGGTTTGTTTTATTAAAACTTTTAGGGCGTTTCTAGGTAGGGCCTTTACTAACACTACTGCTCTTTTTGGCTTATTGTTCCAGAATGAGCAGAAACGTTGCAGACAAAAGTGCAACTTTTATATGGATGCTTATCTGATAACATTTGGGTGAAGTGTGGCGTGGTGTTGTCTAGAAGCAGTGTTGAATTCTAGAAGTGATCCATCTTTCTTCTATTGTATATCGCTAGTGAATTGCGCTGGCAGCAGTTGATGGTTGAGATGTTTTTCCATCTCAAGTAATTCTTATTCTAGCTCCAGAAGTACGGACATGTAACCCAAATAAGAGCAATTTTGAATAAGGAAGAAAGGTACCTAAGGCACAAGATTAGAATAAAACCAAATTCCTAAAAGATCACTTTTTGCTCAACGCAACTATTCATGGCCCAAGTACAAAAACCAGGTCAAAAAGTTTGTCAGGCTTTGGCTACAATTTTGGCCGTTTTCCTAAACTACCACACGACATAATTGGAAGCAAGCAAAAGTCTTCATCTTCAAAAATAAAATAGTTTAAGAAGAAAAAAACAAAGATGCAAATAGCAACTAGAACAGTTTGACATTTGAGGTGGAAGGAAAACAACACCAAAAACCCTAAAGCAAATTAGTGTTTGTTGCTAACTATCTTCCAACTCTTACAAAAGTAAACGGCGCAACTAACCTGTCACTCAATTAAGTTGTAGTACTATAGCCAGTTTAAAAAAAAAGTCACTAAACTCGGAACCAGCTTTGTAAAAAAAATAGAAACAATTAATTTACTAACGCTTCCTATTAACACCTCAAGCATCAGAGGGTGGCTGTAGTCTATCAACCAAAAACCTAAGTTATAGTGCAAGTCCAAAAACACGTTCTAGTCGCAAAGAGGGTGATAACAACAACAGACTGCTACTAACCCAAAAATCGTCTCACTGACTTCCGGTAAAAATCTACTTTGACAAGTTTTTCCAAACCAGAAAACCGCCGTATTAACAAAATGTACCAATACATATAGATAGCAACAGCAAAAAAAATGCCAATAACTTCAAAACAAACAAAAAGTTTCATATTTACTAATAAGTCTCCTTCCCCCCCCCCCTCCTCTTTCTTGGCCGTAAATTGTGTTTTGTCAATAAAGCGGTGATGTCACTGAGAAAACTGCATCTATTTTAAGGGAAGACCACCACCTTTGTATGGCATTACAACCGTAGGCAAACGGGGTCCGCGCCATCTATAAAACTCCTTCACCAAGCTTCAGAAAATTAATCAAACAAACTAAAGTTTTACTTCAAACCCGCAGGCAAGGCTCATCAGCTTCTGTCGATAAAAAGCTTGGAACTAAAAAGAACCTATCGACTGAAGAAGACTAGTAACACAATTACCCAAAAGCTAACTCGAACGTATACTCAAAGACTAACCTGAAAACAAACTAGAAGTCAAACCAAAAAAATGTCATACAAGCAAGATACTCCCGCAATAAAAAAATCTAACACACGACAGCAACAAACTGTCCACAAAAACGACACAAAATAGAAGACAATAGAGCAACCACGCAAACAACCTCTAGCCACTACCAAATTTAATAATACATGACTTGCCAAGTATTATCTTAAGCAACCGGTCAAGACCTAGCCGCAAGCAATGGTGTCGGAGGAAGTGCTCGTTGGTTGCAGTAAGTGACGTTGTCGGAAGCTGCAGCGGTGGTGATCAGGGTCATCTAAGAGACACCAAGCGGATTGCCAGCTGATGTGGTGGTTTAGATGATGTCCTTCTCTCGATATGGCTGCTTTGGGTTCTGGATCTCTACTGAGGAACGGAGGAGAAAAACTGGATATTTATAGGCGCGCGGTTGCGCGCGTTGCGCTTTGATTGGTGGACGGTGTCTTACCTTTGTGCGGCAACAATCTCTTAACTTCTTAGGCTGAGCTTCCGATTCACTTTGGCAAAGATGTTGTCCAGGTCTTGACTTCTTGGTTAAAAAAAAAACTGATTTTAGTACTGTAAGCAAGAATCTTTGCAGCAAAAACACTTTATATCTATACACTTTATTGTAGATCAGAATAGAAAAAATTATTTGTAGCAATGGCCCAATCAACATTGCGGGGCTCTGAGCAAGATTTGCTGTACGATGTTGGTCAAAATTTTGACTTTAAATTTTTTGACGTTTCTACTACCTAAGGGACGTCTTAAAAAGTTTACTACCAAATCCTAAATTTTGGTTTTAATTTAAACCAAAATTCTCTTACTTTGTAATAACAAACCTGATTGACAAGCAAGAACTTTTGCAGCAAAAAAACTTTATATTTGTACATTTTACCGTAAACAAAGATAAAAAAATATATTTGTTGCAATGGCCAATCAACATTACGAGATCCTGAGCAAAATTTGCTGTATGGTGTTAGTCAAAATTTTGGCTTCAAACTTTCAGACGATCCTACCACCTAAAGAACGTCTTAAGAAGTTTCTTACCAAATTCTTAATCTTGGTTTGAATTTGAACCAAGATTAACTTACTTTGTAATAACAAACCTAGTTGACAAGAAAAAATTTAAATAGATTTTGCTATTTTAAGCGAGGATCTTTGCAGCAAAAAAACTTTATATCTATACACTTTACTGTACATCAGGATAGAAAAATATATTTTTAGCATTAGTTCAATCAACATTGCGGGACCCTGAGCAAGGTTTGCTGTATGATATTGGTCAAAAATTTTATTTCAAAGTTTCAGACACTCTTATCACCTAAGAAACTTTTTGAGAAGTTTATTACCAAATTCTAAATCTTGGTTTGAATTTGAACCAAAAATATTTTACTTTGTAATAACGAACTTGGTTGGCAAGAAACAAAATTAAATAGATATAGAATACTGTAAGCGAGAATCTTTGCAACAAAAAACTTTATATCTATACTCTTTACTGTTGATCAGGTTAGAAAAAATTTATCTTTAGCAATGGCCCAATCAACATTGCGGGATTCTGAGCAAGATTTGCTGTACAATGTTGGTCAAAATTTTGAATTCAAACTTTCTATCACTTAAAGGAAGTTTTAAGAATTTTACTACCGAATCCTAAATCTTGGTTTAAATTTAAACCAAGATTTGCTTACTTTGTAACGAACCTGACTGACAAGAAAAGAAAACCTTTGCACAAAAAATTAATTTAAATTTATACATTTTATTGCAGATTAGAATAGCAACTATATATCTTTAGCAATGACCTTAAGCAAGATTTGCTGTATGATGTTGGTCAAAATTTTGACTCCGGAAATGAAATTCTTGAAGAATATTTAGACACCTCTTAATCCGATAGAAGCCAAGCACCACCTGGAAGAAGACCTTGAGCTGGAAATCATGGAAACCTATCTATATAAGGTTTAAGAGGAGCAACTGACAATCTGCACCAAATACTTTCTACGCTGAGAATCTGACCAAAATTGCACCCGAACATAGATTTGAACGTAAGGACTTCAGCGCGGAAGAGCAAGCTAAAATCAGCCATCTATACTCTTTTTATAATAGCTTCTTGGACAATTCTAGCAACGCTTTTGCTCCGACATTGGATTTACAAGTTACGTTTAATTTGATAAACCTAGACAATTCAAGAGAGCACCCAGAAATTGAACTTTAAATCAACAAAGGTTAATCAATAACTTTAGTTAACATAGTTTTTTAACTACTGCACCTGAACTTGAAACTCTATTGGGCAAAACTCATTATGCAGCACCAAATGGATCTTATCTTGTCCAAAACTTAGGTGCTCATTTTTGGAAAAAACTATGTTGTTAAATTGGAAACTGGACACTATTGCAAAAAGACGGAAGTAGTCTGTAACAAATAAGAAAAGTGTCCACTAGGGGTTCATTATTAGTCTGGTGTTACGGGGGATTAACATGTCAATCACTTGCGGCACGGGTTTGTCTAAAATTTTACTTTCCGGGTTTCAGCGGTTTCCGAAACTGGGGAGTCACTCGAGTTATTTTGGCCAATTCTCGCGCACTAGGTCGTAGAGCACTACGCGGTAGGTCTACGATGCACGCGATCCACTTGAGCTGTCTGTGAACATTGCCTTCCTCTTCTTCTTTTCTTGTCCCTTTTCTTTTTCTTTACTTGTCCGCGTTTGATGTGCCGGACGTTCAGTATATCGGTATTATACCGTTCAACCGGTTCCAAACTCTCCTGTTTTCAGAGGTTGTCGTCCATGTCGCGATGAATAAGAGCGGTTTTGGTGATACGCATGGACTGCGTACGTCGTGTTGGGGGCTACGCCGTGCTCAACTGCAACTGTATCCGGGATAGTATCTGTAGTCTCCTTTGAGAGATCGGCTTCGGAGTTAGACGGAGTGCCTGTCTGTATCCTTATCGATATCTTTGGGTTGCTTCCATATACTGGTATTTTCTTTTCCTCCTCAGAATCGAACGTGAAGCGGTCTTCTTCCGACTCTTCTGTTTCTGTTACGTTTGGTGTTGTGATCGTAAAGCGGCTTTTGTCGTTTGCATCTCGTGCGGTGATGAGATTTGATCGCAATCTTGCATGCCAGATAGCGCTGCCTCCACGTCTCGTTCAAGCGGTTCTAGAACGATCTTAACAAATCTGGTTCTTTCCACAAGTTGCTTGGGGTTTGGGTTGATGGTTTGACCTTGGTACTCCCAGGTGAGTAGATGGTAGTTTGAGGTCGTAACGCTCGAAGTCAGCAATGTACTCCTGCAGTGATTGTTCTTCCTCTTCTTGCTTGCGACGCTTCTGTCGCCAAGTCTTCTTCTACTGTCTTTTCTCAGGTTGTTGTTGAGGTCTGGACGGCAGAACTATGCGGTTTTTCGTCCCACGTTAGGCGCCATTTGTTACCGGCATCCTTCTCTGGGAGTTGTGAAGGTTGCCTGACAAGTTTGGGGGTGATTTCCAGACAATGGTATTGTACGTGTTTGTACTTTTGTTTCGTATTATAAACCAAAGTTCCTACACACGTGCCACACAGGCTCTGGATGAGAAAAGCTGGATATTTATATGCGCGCGGTTGCCTGATTGAGTCAAAAGAAGATTACACTACTTTATTTGCCGCCAGACATTGCATCTTTGTCTGTTAGCCCTTGGCAAGTTTAAGTCCACCTGGAAAACTTCCTGTACACACTACAAATCCAAACCGCCAACAAGCACTATTAAACAAACAAAAAATGCGACAAGTATCAAGAGAAACCCGTCGCCTACAACTTCTGTCCCGCCATTCACCACGTTGTTATCTAATGGACTTATTTCTTCATCACCAAAGAAGGTGACTTAAGAAGAAAGATTACCACACGCACTACTAGCAACCCAGGACAGCTTTCCAGCAACTGACAAGTGCAGAATATGCTCCATTACAAGTTTGAAGTTTACTGGCTATTTGACTGACTTTCTAGAGCTCAATTGACTTGTTTGAAGCATAGGTTCTTTTATCGTTTAAGTTATTATTTAGCTTCTGACAAACAATTTAATCCGACTTCTGCTTAAAGAATACTTATCACCCAAAGTTCTGTCAACAAGATTAAGTACTTATATGGTAGCCATGAAAAACTTCTTTTGTTTCAAAAACCATTAAAAGCATTTTACATTAAATCAGATGACCTCATCTGATGTTAGACACACTAATAAAGAATGCATGCCTTGAAACACTGGTGGACGGTTCTCACTTATATAAAATCGCTTATTAAATATAAATAATAAACATTTTAATATATTATACCATTAATTGTTTAGAATATGTAGTAGCTTAAATATATTTTAAGTAAATTTAGTGAAAATATTAATTGTTTATTACATAAATTGAAACCTCAATTAAAAATATCAATGTTGTTTATTTATAAACGTTGAAAATATGTTTTTTAGTTAAAGCTAATTTATATTCTTGAATGATATCGTATTTCCGCAATCGGTAGAAAATCGATTTATATTTTTAGTAGTTTTGTGGACTGACAGAATATTCCCGTGTGCTAAGGATTTGTAGATTTGATAAAAATGTCAGATAACTGGTTTTACTTTATAGTCTATGTTTATTATATGTTTGATTTTCTAATAAAACATAAAATGGATGCGTGTGTACGATATATAGTAGAAAAGATAAATCTGTATATAAATCGAAGGGTAGGTTTATTTGCTCTTAAAAAGCTTTACAGCGGAACTGATTTTAGCGATTTTCGGTCTGATCCGAAGTGTATCAAGGTCAATAGGATTAAAGGATTATTCTATCGCACTTTCTGATCGTAATTCGGAGGGAATGCCGGTACTTTTCATCATAACAGATTTACATATACACATCAATATGAAGATGCCAACATTGATATAGTGTGAGCATCCGCGCCTCAGTTGTAACTTGTCATATGCAGAATGATTTAATTCGGCATAAATCCTGAATTCTGAACACGAGTAAACACGATTACAGATTGGCTGAATACTAACTAAGCTTAACAAAAATATCGCCATATCATGTTTGAGCTTTGATTATTTTACATCTGACAGCTTAAACATGTCTTTCTAATTACAACAACAATTCACGATACAAATTGCAACTAATAAATATTACTTCCAGCAAATGTTGGTTGCATTGATTGCAATCGATACGACCGAATCAGATTTACACAATCTTATTAGCCTAACTAAACACAACAAGATTCGTTTAACCCAACACATTCACACACAATTTAATTAATTATTACGGCCAACGCACTACCAGAATATTTTAGTTCCTCAAAGCATTTTTGTTTATTTAAGTTACTAAATCTTAATTATTAATATAGTTCCTTCATTTTAATTTAAAACAAAAAGCAAATTTATTACATCAAAACAATCTTAAATGAAAATTTTATTCTATCGTCATGCAATTACATTAGTCTGTATGTAAATAACATTAAAAAATAAAGATTTAACTGCAGCACTTTTGTAGTTATTTAGATCCCTGAAGAATTAAAATTATAATGTTTCACTAAAATTTAATTAAGAGGTGTAATAGCTGCATTTTTCGCGCTGTTGGTAATAAATTGCAAAATTAAATTATCATTTCAAATAGTACAAAGCAGTAAATTGTTCTTATGAATATTTTATTAAATGAAAGAGTAGTGAATTGTTTACGACAACAGAAACATTAAGTAGTAAATTTAAATCAAATGAAACAGATTAAGAAATGTTTTCTTTAAGCAATATCTATATACAGGGCGTTTAAAAAATGTAGCAGCTTTTTGCATACACGCGGTTAGGTTAGGTTAGGTTAGGCTTTTTGCATACACGCGGTTAGGGTTTTGCTATTTCAACAGGTACTGTTCATATAATGATAGTGAGTTAGGTGATAGTATAGACTTAACGTATGCAAGTCAAGTAAACTTTAGGTACGAGTCGGATGCGAGTTTGATGCGATTCGGATTTGGGTTGAATGCGGTTTGGATTCGGGTCAGGTGCAGATTTCATAAGATAGGTCTATACCACAAACTTTTTTGTAAACAAAACTACCAGTTTATGGTACGCCAGAGAAAACATTTGAACGTATTTACCAACGATATAATCAAATGCAAAAACATAACCTAAGCTATTCCCTAGGATTTGAATAAAAACATCAATGTTTTAATCTGGCTATTACTACAGTGCTTATTGGCTCATTGATTACAAATTTTTCAAATCTTTGATCAACTCTAGAAACTCATAAGAATTTTAAAAAACATTTGATTATAATTTTAGAAATTTCAAAGTGTTCTAGGAACATTTAGTCAACTCTAGAAACTCAAGAAGTTCAAGAAATCATTTATCAACTCTAAAAAGTTGTTAAAATTTTTAGATATACTTGATCAAACTCTAGATACTTCCAAATTTTTTTCAAAAAATTTTTCAACTCTAGAAACCTTACAGCAAATTTTAGAAACTGTTTAAACATTTTTAGAAATTTCAAGAAACTTTGATCAATTTTTATAAAATCTTAAGATGTTCTAGAAAGCTTTGATTAACTCTAGAAACCTTTGACCATGTTTTAGAACATTTTGAAAAATTTTGACCAATTCTCTAAAAAAATTTTTAGAAATATTTAATCAAATTTATAAATTCTCAAAGCGTACTAAAAGCTTTTGGTCAACTCTAGAATTTTCTCTTTAAATTCTAGAAATCTATAAAGAGTTTTTGAAACCTTTGACCAACTCTAGAAACCTTTAACTCTGACTTCAGAAATATTTGATTAAATTCTAAAAACTCTATAAATTTTACTCTAAATTTTAGAAACTTTTGAAAAATTCTAAAAACCTTTAACTAACTCTGGAAACTTTTGAAAATTTATAGAAATATTTGTTCAAATTCTTAAAACTTTTAGGTTTTAGAAAGCTAAGGCAAACTAGAAATCTTTCACTAAATTCTAGAAACACTTGAAAAGTACAAGAAGCTATTAACCAATTTTAGAAAAGTGTTAGAAATATTTGATTACATTTTATTTTTTTTTAGATATTCTAGAAAGATTTTGCTGACTTTTATAACTTTTCACCAAATTCTAGAAACCCTTGAGAAGTTGTAAAAACCTTTGAAAAACTCTAGAAACCTTTAAAAAAATTCAGAAACATTTGATAAAATTCTACAGATTTTCAAAGTGTTTTAGATACTTTTGAAACTTTTGACCAACTCAGGTAACTTTTGAAAAACTTCAGAAATATTTGATCAAATTCTAAATCTTCTGAGATGTTATAGAAAACTTTACAAACCTTTCACCAAAAAGTTTTGAAAACTTTTGATAATTTTTAAGAATTTTTAGAAACATTTAATATAATTTTAAAAACGCTTAAGATGTTTTTAGAAAGCTTAAGCTAATTTAAGAAACTTTTTATTAATTTTTTTTTTATTTCTAGATATTTTTGACCAACTCTAGAAATTCTCTAAATTTTTTTTTTTTTAAATACCTTTGGTCAACTATAATTTTTTTACCAAATTCAAGATATATTGGATAAAATTCTATCTTTATGTTCTTGAAAAGTTTGTTCTAGAAAGCTTTGGATAATTCTAAAAAGTATTTAAATTCTGGAAACTCCATAAAAATTCCAGAAACCTTTGACCAACGCCTTAAAAATATTAGAAACATTTTATCCAGTTTTAGAAATTTTCAATAATATTCTAGAAATCTTTGGTCAATTTTAGATGTTTTTTACTAAATTCTAAAAACATTTAATCAAATTCTGAATATTTTTAAGAAATTCTAAAAAAATTTTACGTTCATCAAATTCTAGAAACTTTTGATATGTTCTAAAAATTATTGACTTATTCTAGAAATGTTCTAGTGTTAAACATAAGTTTGGATAATCAGCTAGACAGAAGGTGGGATGTGAGATTTAGTAGAGCTCCCGGAGAGAGTGTTCATTAAACGCATTGAAGAAATTGCAGAAGCCAGAGGTATAACCAAGACTATCTTATTCTTAAACGATATCGAAGTCTTAAGCAATAACGCTTTCACAATTGGGATGATTTATGTGCCGGGCTGTGCGCAAGCAATTTCTTCCACGCAACTACAATGAACGGCAATGGGCTCAAATTAAATCTTGCATAGGAATGAGGAAATGCGGTAAAGTCTTATTAAAAGCAAGAAGTTACGAGTGAGGCTGAATTAATAGATTTAAGAAGGCAAATAGAGTAGTCCAGGTGGGCTATGAAGGAATACTGTCCACCTAGTGTAGGAAAAGTGGAAGAAGAAGCAGATTTGGCCTACGTAGGAGATGAGGTGAAGGGTCTTTGAGTTAGCAAAGTCACCTCAGTTAGAAACGTGGAGAGTGCTAGTCACTGGAATAGTCCAGGACCCAGTAATGCTGCATCTACTAGGGTGCAGTATCAGGGTGATTGAGGCCAATTTTATTCTCGGGAGAGAAATCAGTCTCTATACGGCCGGTAGGCAGATAGTGTGTCACCGTTGCAATAAAGCCGGACATACTGCACAAAACTGCATGGAGCAGATCATTATGTGCATTGGTTGTGGCAAAATAGGGCACATGCGCGGACAGTGTCCGGGAAACTACCGGCGGGATTGCTAGTAGATCAACCAGCGATCCCCAAACAACATTATACCTTAATTTTATCCTTGCGCAGTCAGGGGAAGGTGAATGTCCGTATTTGTCGGTTAGTGTTTATGGAATTTCTATGTTGGGGTTGTTGGATTCTGGAGCTACAGGAGTAATTTTGGGGGTTTTGGGATTTGGCTCAATTAAAAAGATTGAGAAGTGCAATCAATCTTGCCATTGCAGATGGAAGTAAAGTTCAATGTGAAGGAAAATATTCACTTCCGTTAGAAGTAAAAAGCAAAGTTAAAATTTTTAATGTTTATGTAGTTCCAGAATTGCAACATGAGTTGGTTTGAGAAACAGAATTTTGGGTGGGATTGGACATAATTCCTAATTGCTTTTTTGGAAAAAGCGACAATAAGTTGGTGACTATGATGGCAGTCAATTCAGTGATAGGGTGCAGCAACCTTAATTTGAAAGAATTGGCCAACTTAAAAGAGGTTGTTAATTTTTTTTTGTCGTATGGAAGGGGTAACGTTAGGATGTACTACAGTGGTGGAACATCAAATAGTAACGTCCAGTCCACCTATTACAAGCAGATATTATCCGGTAAGTTCATACGTGCAAAAGCTCATTGATGAAGAAGTTGGACTTGGGGATCATTGAGAGAAGTTCAAGTGGGTGGGGCTCTTTTATAATAATGATCCCCAAGAAAGATAGGTCTTATCGCTTTTGTGTGGACTTTCAGAAATTGAACGCAGTATCTGAACCCTGTGCGTATCTCTTGCCATACATAAATTCTATTCTTACAAAACTGGGCAACTCTTGCTATTTAAGTAGTTTGGACATCATGTCCGCCTACTGGCAAATTTTAATGACTGAGGATAGCAAAGCTTTTACAGCTTTTACTATCCCCGTCCGTGGTCTTTTTTTTTGGAGGATGCCATTTGGGCTAAGCGAAGCCCCAGCTACGTTTCAGGCGTTGGTAGACATTAAGACTCAAGCTGGAACTCTATCTATTTAAATATCTGGATGACATTATTACTGTGACTTTGGATTTTGCCACTTACCTACGGATATTTGAGGTGTTTAAACTATTGAAGACCGTAGGCTTGTCCTTAAATAAAGATAAATGTATTTTTTGTAGGGAGGAGTTAATTTATTTTGGGTATCTTGTAAACATGAATTGGTTAAATGTTGATCCTGAAAAGGTACAAGCCATTGTCCCAATTTCCGCTTCCAAAACCATCCGGGAGGTTAGGCGGTTTATGGGGATGGTACCTTGGTATTGTTGGTTTATTCCACGTTATTTAGAGATATTTGAACCGTTGATCAACCTGACGAAAAAAGAGCAGAAGTTTGTATGGAATGAAGAGTGTGAAAGAACGTCAACGATTCTTAAAGAAGCGCTTGTGAGCCTTCCTGTGTTGGTCTACCTTGATTTCACAAAGCTTTTTAAGTTGCAATGAAATGCAAGTGATGTGGGGTTAAGTGTGGTATTAACACAGGGTATAAAGGGGTTCGAAAGAGTGATTTCTTATTTATCGAGGTCACTCACTAGTGCGCAGAGAAAATTCTACCCTACAGAGAAGGAATGTTTGGCAGTTCTGTGGAGCATCGATATTCTGCGCTGTTACCTGGAGGGAGGCAGGTCATAACGGACCATTACAGTTTGTTATGGCTGGACCATCTGAGAGACTCTCAGGGAAGACTATGCCGATGGGTTTTACGGATGCAGTAATTCGATTTTCAATAACTTTACAGAATAGGCAAGGATCAGGTGGTTTCGGATTGTTTCTCTAAGCTATTCTGGAAGGAAATTCTCTCAGCATTAACTTTATACAAACCCAGCCGGAAACAGTGGTCGATAAGTGGTTTTTATACATGGTCTAGCGAGTTAAGGACAAGCTTTTAAATTTTATTAACTGGATGGTGGTTCATGGGGAATTATTTTGTGGGGAACAGTTTAGGGCAGGGGGGTTTGGATACGTGTCGTTGAAGAAAAGTGATTCCTAAAGAAAAGAGGAAGTAGTTGCTGCTAAAAACAGCTAAGGGTTAAAGTGTCCGTATCAACCTCTTGAATATTTGTTTAAAAAAATAATTTAATGTTAGATCTATTTGAAGACAAAGTCACAAACCTGGATTTTACCCAAACTGCTGCATCAAAGATTGTGGGTTGAAACTTCACAACTGAAATCATTTCAAAACATAGATAAACTCTTCTATTCCCTAGCCCGTCATTTCAGCGTAGGTTTGTAGAACTAAAATCCTTCTCTGGTCCGGAGTAGATTAATAATTGTGTTACTCAAAACTGTAGATCCACCTGTAATGTAAGTTGCTAGCATTTACGGGCAAAGAAAAGGCTGCGCCAACTGTAGCGTGTATAAAAGTGGGGGAGTGACCCACCGACCCGACCAAGTGTCCGTCATGAAGGGATTTGATATCACCAACAAAAACTTTTAACGCTTACAGAGTAGAAAAACTTTCTATCTTTTGATAGGTAACACTTAAGTGGGTGGGCAAAAGCTCTAGTTTAAACTGTTTTCCGTACTCATATTCTAGAGTGACAAAGTTAGAATATGACTAACCATAACCATTTTTTGGACCACCATTAGTCCAAAACCGTCGCTTACTACTGCCTCCAACAAGACTAAACTATAATATTGCATTTGCTAAATGCATCGGCAACACTTTATTCGAACAGTCTTTTATTGTACATATAGAATTTTATTCTATTATTTCAACTATTTATTGGATCTGTTTGTCCAAATGCTGTACAAGCCTGAATTGAATGCTTTTCACCCTGATCACACGGATCACTGCTGGTTTATGGAAACCTTAAGGTTCAGGTTTTGTTTTGCAATGGGCGTGGAGAGTTGCTTTTAAAGCGGAGGTACCAGGTGATTGACATGGTTTTGAAGCATCAAACAGGTAGTTTTGGACTGAGCACCTTACTCACTTGTGTTTACTAAGTAATTTAGGTTTATAGCAGAGAAATAGTGGTCACCTGCAATTTGGTTTTCATTTCAAATGGCTAGTGATCTAAACAACTTTCTTGATGCTTCGGACATGGTAACTTGTAAGTTGAACCAAAAACCACAGGTCAGGTTACTTATTTTTCTTAGACACTAACGTTGTTTACCAATTGTGTCTAGAAAAATGCTTTAGAGGGAGTATGATTCAAAGTTGTGCTAAAAGTATTTTTAAGTTGATCTCAACTGCAAGATTTGTTGACGATGATGTTCCCGATTTTTATAAAGTTAAAGTGCTTTCTTCTAAAGCTCTTGCAATTGGGCGCTAAACTGCAAAAAAATGGGGTTTGCTCAAGATTGGTATCAATTGTCCGGGGAGTTGCTTTAGATTACCAGTAGTTGCTTCTGTAATTTTTTGCTGGAATCACAAATAAGCAAGAATTATATAGACTAGAATTTTGTTTTTGTTAGCCAAACGTTTACTTTGAAGAGCACTATTGATGAAGGAGAACCGTTGAAGCCCGATTTTATCTAGAAGATGAAGTAGTGGTGAACCAGTTATATGGAGGTCATCTCTCAATGCTATTTTTGTTGCATTCTTGTTTTGCTTGATGATGTTTATTAGTCTGAAAGTCGACTTTTCATAGTTTTTTTGTATTTGGAAAGCAAAATTGTTAAAACACCTAATGTGTTAGATGTACTTACTAGTAAAGTAAAGTACCAAGGTTAGCTACCCAAACCCAAAATTGTCATCTCATACTTAAGTTTATCTTTCTATTAGATCAACTCAATTTGAGAGTAAACAAAACAAAAGTCTATCAATCTAACATCAAATAACCAAACTGACAAAGAACGGCGATGGTTGGAAGGTGGTGATTCTCAATGACAAACGTTAAGAGATTTTTTTAGTATTTCACAATTGAATGAGATAAATGGATGATTAAAATTGCAACTATTTAAGTTTGATAAATGATGTATTTTATGTGAAATGCTTCTTTACCCAGTGTGAGACACTAGTGTTTCAAGGTATGCATCTTTTATCAACGTGCCTAGCATCTCACTAGTCGAAGCAACAACTTACATAAAATTATAATAACTATGTATAAAAAGTTATAACTAGTTTTTTTAGGTTTTAAGATTTAAGGGCCGCAAGTAGCTGACCTCTCATGTGAATAAATGTATATTTGATTAATGGGCATTTTCTCTTGTAACGAGTATTCCGCTTAACTAAATGCTCATATAATATTAATCATCTCATTACTTATCCATTTCTATTATTAAATAATATATTTCTTTGTTGATTATTGTGTGACCTTTCAACTTGCCTATTTATAAAAATAAATCATTTATTCCATCACATTTTACATTAATATAAAATCGGATTATAATAGGAATCTCACAAGAGAAAATAAATGTAAGTTGTATTTTTGGGATATCCGTCATCTATTATTGATGTTCACCACTAGCCAATTATGGTTTGTGTGTAACATGATTTATGATGATGAGAGATGAGAGAATCGGATGATAAGGTAGACAACACAATAAACACCCATGGATCCTACATTCCCTTTAGTTGAAAAAAAAAATATATATGAGAAAAATTGCAAACTTTCTAAGGTACATATTAATTAAAATCAAACAACCGGTATTAACCATTAACATTAAAAAAATTTACCGGAAATGCATGAATATTAAAATATGTAAAATGTTAGGCAAAGTTGAGGGAGGATGTTTAAAGGTGGATGCAGTGCAGTAGCGTATCTTTGCATTAGATAGTCCTTTGGGTCAGTAAGTTCCAAAAATAAAATCACATGCAATAAATCCTGCATTTAAATCGTGTTTTACTTATTGGTTTTATGTTTGTCCGATGGGATTTAAATTCAAGCGGCCTCACAAGATTTATGTCCTTATATAAATTAAGCAAATTATTGAACGGAACTCGGGGAATTAATGAGGCTTTTAAAATATACAAGCTTGTAATGGCTAGTACAACTAAATTATTGATTTATTATTGCGATTTATATTTATTGCTGTTAATAAAATAATTTATTAATTATTGTTTAGTACGATAAGTTGCATCTTATAATCACGTATAGTTGTACTTATTACAGATTTTTGAAATTAAAGTATAAACTTTTGGGTGCTTTGACAAGTTGCAAAAAAAAATGTTGAAGAAACTATTGAAAACATTGGATACATTTTTAAAGCATTTTAGGTATTTCTAGTAACAGATTTTTAAAGCATCTGACAATTTATTTAAAGCATTGGGAAATTAGTTAAGCATTTTAGGTGCTTTTAGTTTAGAAACAACTTGCAGAAAAGCTGAAGAAACTTTTGAAAAACTTTTAGAAACTTTTAAAGCATTTTGAGTGCTTCTACAATTTTTTAACACAAACAAATTTAGAGGTTTTTAAATTACATCTTTGTGTTTCTAAAACATAACATTTTTTGAAACATCTGCCATTTTTAAAATAGCATTGTAAAGCTGACAATTTTCAAAAAAACTTTTTAATGCATCTTAAGTGATTTTAAACGTTGAAAAGTTTTTAGAATATATCTTCCTGTTCTTAAAACTTAACAAAGTCTTAAAGCATTTGATAGTTTTTAGAAAGCCTTGAGAAGCTATTATAGTATTTTGAGTATTTCTAGTAACCTCTAACAACTTGCAAGAAAGGTAAAGAAACCTTTCAAAATTTCTAAAGACTTTTTAAAGAACTTTGAGTGCATCCAAATATATTCTTAAATCATCTGACGTTTTTATAGTATCTTAAGTGCTTCTAATTTTTTTTTAGAATTTTCGAAAAGCTGTAGAAACTATTTAAAGGTTTTTAGAAACTTTTAAAGCATCTTGGGTGCTTTTAAATTTTTTGTTTTGTTTTTAAAAGAAACACTTTTTTGCATATCACAATTTTTAGAAAGCATTAGAAAGCTCTTTCAGAAATGTGGGTGGTTCTAGAATTTTTTTCAAAAAAGCTGATAAAATTATTGAAAAACTTAAGAAATTCTTAAAGCAATTAAGTGCTTTTAACGCATACAAACGCAGAAGTTTCTAAAATATATCTTTGAATTTTTAAAACTTACCTAGTTTTTGAACGCTTTTAGAATTTTTGCCTTTCAGAAAAGTTAAAGAAACTATTGAAATTTTCTGAAATTTTTTTAAAGCATTTTGGGTGCTTTTAAAAACCTTGGACAATTTTCAGAAGAGTTAAAGAAATGATTAAAACTTTCTAGAGACATTTTTAAACAATGTTTGGTGTTTCTAAACGACTAACATATAGAAACTTATAGGTTTTTAGAATATATTATTGTATTTCCAAAATTTTAACATATTTTAAAGCATCTTATAAATTGAAGAAAATTTTGAAATGCCTTAATAGCATAGCATTGGAAAACTTTCATAATCGCTTCTAGAAACCTCTAACAACTTGCAGAAAAATTAAAAAAAAGCTTTTTGAAGTTTTTAGAGTAAATTTTTGTTTTTTCAAAACTTATTTTTGAAGCATTTGAGAATTTTTAGAAAGCGTTTTGGGTGCTTTGAAATACTTTTAACATATAGAAAGATCATTTGACAAGTTTTAGAAAGCATTGGAAATTTTTTATATTATTTTGGGTGTTTCAAGAAACATGTAGAAAAGCTGAAGAATCTGTTGAAAAGCTCTGAAAAACCGTTAAAGCATCTTAAGTGCTTTTAAATGTTTTTAACATAAAGAAATTAAGAGGTTTTTGGAGTAACACAGCAAGTTTTTAAAGCTTAACTTATTCTTAAAGCATTTGACTTTTTTTTTTTTGTAAAACTTGCAGAAATGTTGAAGAAACCATTGAAAATATTAGATGTAATTTTAAAGCATTTTAGGTATTTTTAGAAACAGATTTTTAAAGCATCTGACATTTTTTTTAAAGCATTGGGAAACTTATTTAGTTTTTTGGGTGCTTATAAAAATTTTTGACAATTTTTAACAAAACTGAAAAAACTATTAAAAAGCCTTGAGAAACTTTTAAAGCATTTTGAGTGTTTCTAAAGGTTTTGATTAAATACAAACTTAGATGTTTCTAAAGTATATTTTTGTTTTTTATAACTTAACATATTTTTGAAGCATTTGCAATTTTTAGAAGTATTAAGAAGCTTTTGAAGCATCTTGGGTGTATCTGGAAATCTGTGACAATTTTCAAAAAAACTGCAGAAATTGTTAAAAAAATTTGAAACATTTTTAAAGCATCTTATGTGCTTTTAAACGTAGAAACTCAAAGGTTTTTGGAATATATTTTTGAGTTTTTAAAACTTAACATAGTCTTAAAGCATTTTATAGTTTTTAGAAAGCACTAAAAAGCTTTATAGTATTTTAGGTATTTCTAGTAACCTCCGATAATTTACAGGAAAAGTAAAAACATTAAAAAAAAATTGAAAACTTTTAAAAGACTTTGATTGCTTCTGAACATTGTTGAAAATGGAAAAAAAATTGTAAAATTCTTAGAAACCTCTAGTTTCTAAGAATTTGACAAATTTTTAAAGCATCTGACAATTATTAGAAAGCATTAAAAAGTTCTTATAGTATCTTAGGTGCTTCTAAAAACTTGTTAAAATTTGAGAAAAGCTGTAAAAACTGTTAAAAAATTTTGATTTTTTTTTTAAAGCATTTTAGGTGCTTTTAAATTTTGGTTTTGTTTTTAAAAGTAACATATTATTTATGCATTTCACAATTTTTAGAAAGCATTTGAAAGCTTTTTTAGAAGTGTGGGTGGTTCTAAAAAATTTTCTCATAAAAGCTGAAGAAATTATTGAGTGCTTTTAACGCATACAAATGCAGAAGTTTTTAAAATAACTTTTAATTTTTAAGCAAAAATTTAGATAAGTTCCAAACTTTCCTAGTTTTTGAACGCTTTTAGAATTTTTGCTTTTCAGAAAGGTTAAAGAAACCATTGAAATTCTCTAAAAAACTTTTAAAGCATTTAGGGCGTTTTTTTAATTTTTGGACAATTTGCTAAAAAGTTGAAAAAATGAATAAAAAGTTTTGAAAAACTTTTAAACAATTTTGGGTGTTTTTAAACGACTAACATTTAGAAACTTATAAGTTTTAAGAATATATTATTGTATTTTGAAAGTTTTAACATATTTTAAAGCATCTAAAAGTTTTAAGAAAATTTTGAGATGCTTTAATAGCATAGCATTGAGAAACTTTTATAGTCGCTTCTAGAAACCTCTAACAACTTGCAGAAAATATTGAAAAGCTTTGAGAAAGCTTTTTGAGGTTTTAAGAGTAAATTTTTGTTTTTTTAAAACTTATTTTTGAAACATTTGAGAGTTTTTAGAAAGCCTTTTTGTGTGCTTTGAAATACTTTTAACATATAGAAAGATCATCTAACAAGTTTTAGAAAACATTGGAAAATTTTATATCAGTTTGGGTGTTTTAAGAAACATGCAGAAAAGCTAACGAATCTTTTGAAAAGCTTTGAAAAACTGTTAAAGCATTTTAAGTGCTTTTAAACGTCTTTAACATATACAAAATAAGAGGTTTCTAGAGTAACACAACAAGTTTTTAAAGCTTAAATTATCTTTAAAGCAATTGACAATTTTTAATATTTCTTAAAAAAGTTGCAGAAATGTTGAAGAAACTATTGAAAATATTGGATACAATTTTAAAGCATTTTAGGTTTTTCTAGTAACAGATTTTTAAAACATCTGACATTTTTTTTAAAGCATTGGGAAACTTATTTAGTTTTTTGGGTGCTTCTAAATTTTTTTGACAATTTTAAACAAAACTGAAAAAACTATTAAGAATCTTTGAGAAACTTTTAAAGCATTTTGAGTGTTTCTAAAGGTTTTGATTAAATACAAACTTATATGTTTCTAAAGTATATTTTTGTGTTTTTAAAACTTGACATTTTTGAAGCATTTGCCATTTTTAGAAGCATTAAGAAGCTTTTGAAGCATTTTGGGTGTATCTGGAAATCAGTGACAATTAAAAAAAAAAAACTGCAGAAACTGTTAGAAAAATTTGAGACATTTTTAAAGCATCTTAAGTGCTTTTAAACGTAGAAACTCAAATTTCTAGAATATATTTTTGAGTTTGTATCCATCTGGGTGTTTTTAGAAACTTCTGACAATTTGCAGAAAAGTTGAAGAAACTATTGAAAAGCTTTAAAAAAATTTTAAAGCATTTTGATCTGTTATTTTTAGGAGGCGTTGAAAATTTTTTGAAGCATCTTAGGTGCTTCTGGAAATTTTTGACAATTTGCACTAAAGTTGAAGAAACTATTAAAATTAATTTTTGAGTTTTTAAAACTTAACATAGTCTTAAAGCATTTGATAGTTTTTAGAAAGCATTGAAAAGCTATTATAAAATTTTGGGTGTTCCTAGTAATTTCTAACAACTTACTGACTTGGATGTTTCTACACGCTTTTAAAATATAGAAACTTTAAAGTTTCTAGAATATAATTGGTGTTTTAAAAACCTTACATATTTTTAAAGCATTTGACAATTATTAGAAAGCATTAAGAAGTGTTTAGTAACTTGGATCTTTCTAAAAACTTTTGATAACTGTAGAACCTATTGAAAAGTTTTGAGAAATTTTTAAAGCATTTTGAATGCTTTTAAATTTTGTTTTGTTTTTTTTTGAATACCACAGTTTTTAGAAAGCATTCTTATCTACGACAGAAAAGCTAAATAAATTGGTCAAAAAACTTGAGAAATTTTTAAAGTATCTTTAGTGTTTTCAACGCTTTAACATAAACAAACGCAGAAGTTCTTAAAGCATTTATTTGACTTTTTTAAACTTTACATAATCTTAAAGCATTTATTAGTTTTAGGTAAAAAACTTTCCAGTTTTTGAACGCTTAGAGTTTTTGCTTTTCAAAAAAATTAAAGAAACAATTGAAATTTTCTGAAAACTTAAAGCATTTTGGGTGCTTTTTAAAAAATTTAAGAAATGATTAAATATTTTTAAAAAAATTTAAAACAATTTTGGGTGTTTCTAAACGAATAACATATAGAAAGTCAGAAGTTTTTAGAATATATCTCTGTATTTTTACATATTTTTAAGCATTTTACAGTTTTCAGAAAGCATTGAACGCTTTTAGGAATTTTTGACAACTTTCAGAAAATTTAAGGAAACTATTGAAGTTTTTTGAATTAAGAGCTTTTTAGAATAACAGTTTGTAAAGCTTATCATATTCTTTGACAATTTTTAGTATTTAAAAAAAAAAATTGCAAAAATGTTGAAAAAATTATTGAAAATATAGGAATCCTGAGGTTTTTAAAGCATTGGGAAACTTGTTTAGCATTTTGGGTGTTTTTAAAAAATTTTGCCAACTTGCAGATGAACTGAAAATCTATTGAAAAACCTTAAGAAACTTTTAAAGCTTTTTGAGTGCTTCTAAACGTCTTTAACAAATACAAACTTAGAGGTTTCTAGAATACATCTCTGTGTTTCTAAAACAAGATTATTTTGAAGAATCTGCCATTTTTAGAAAGCATTGAGAAGCTTTTGAAGCATCGTAGGTGTTTCTGGAAATCTGTGACAATTTTCCAAACAAAAAACTGCAAAAATTATTTAAAAAAAATTGAGCCATTTTCAAAGCATCTTAAGTGCGCAAAGGTTTCTAGAATGTATCTTTGAGTTTTTAAAACTTAACATAGTCTTGAAGCATTTTTTAGTTTTTAGAAAGTATTGAGAAGTTATTATAGTATTTTGGGTGTTTCTAGTAACTTTTGACAACTTGCAGGAAACGTAAAAAAATTATTGAAAGTTTCTGGAGAACTTTTTAAAGCACTTTGGGTTTATCTAAACGCTTTTAAAATATAGAAACTTAATGGTTACTAGAATATATTTAGTGCTTTAAAAACTTAACATATTTTTTAAGTATCTGACAGAGCATTAGAAAGTTCTTATAGTAACTTCTCGCAACTTACAGCAAATCTGTAGAAACCATTGAAAAGTTTTGAAGCATTTATAGCATTTTGGCTGTTTTTAAATTTTTGTTTTGTTTTTAAAAGTAACTTGTTTTTTATGCCTTTTACAATTTTTAGAAAACATTACAAAGAAAATGGTAATAAAAAATATAGATAAAATAAAAGCAAAGTTAAAGGAAGAGATAAATAAAAAGCACAGAAAAAGCAAAGAAGTCTTTGAAAAGATGAAGAATGATTGAAGACTAATGAACATAGAAGAGAACTTAGAGAAACAAGAAAAAGAAAAAAGAAGAAACATCATAGTAATATCATGAAGAGCTGTTCAAAACAAACTAGGTATAGAAGTTAAAATAAAAGAGGGTTACAAGATAAAGAATAAAGAAGATAGAACATAATTAAAATAAAAATAAAAGACAAGGCAAGCAAGAAGAAAATAGCGGAGAAAAGATCCCAAGTGTACATTGATAATGACAAAACATACAAAAAAAGAAAAATCCAAAGCAAAATAAAAAACAGAGCAAGAGAAGAAAAAGCAAAAATGAAGAAAACAAAGATAGGATACCAATTATAGGATGAACAAAGCATTTATGGAACCCAGAAAAACAAAATATTACAATGACAAAAAACTAATAGAAAAAGAAGAAAAAAAAACTAGAAGAAGATTTTGAAAAGATGTGGGCAAAAAATGGGCAAGTAACAATCTACAACGACATAAGAGATCAAATACAGATTTGGGAGGCTAAATTGGAAAGGATACTAAAAATAGAGATGGGAGGAGAGGAGAAGACAGAAAATAGGACAGTAATAGTAGTATATGGACCAAATGAAAACGATAGGGCGGCCAACAATGAAAGATTCTAGGAAGAGCTTACAGAGTCAATAGAGGAAGCAAAGGGAGTAATATAGATAGTTGGAGTCTTTAACTAATAGTAGGGTAGGGGTAAGAGATGAAGAATACAAAAAAGCAATAGGAAAAAATATCAAGAAAAAATAAGAAATAATAATGGGAGAAGAATGCTGGAAGCAAAAATAGTAAGAAAAAACAATCAGCATGGTGGTCAGAGGAAATAAAAGAGCAGATAAAAAGAAAAAAAAGAAAACGTGGATAAACTATTTGACAGAAAAAACAACACTGAAGTATGACACAGAGAAATTAGTAAAGAGAACTAGAAGCTATTTTATGCAATATTGAAACCAAAGAATAAGAAAGAAGTACAATGATTAAAAATAATAAAGGAGAGACATTAAAGGAAGAACAAAAAATTGAACAATTAGGGAGAAGGAAGAAGAAGATGAGACAGAAACAGTAAATTATGAAAATCAGCAGGAAGAAGAAGAAATAATAAACATGGATGAACTGAATGAAATGATCAGGAAAATGAAGAAAGGAAAAGTAGCGGAAAGTGGCAAAATAACAGAAGAGATGATACAAAACATGGGACAAAGAGGAAAAAAAAATGCTGTGCAGAATATTCAACCAGGCATGGAAAGAAGTAAAGATACTAAAGAAATGGATGACAGCTCTAATAGAATGTGAGCACTACAGAGGTACAAACTTGCTAAGTACCACAATGAAAATGTACGAACAGATAAAAAAAAAGCAAATCAGTTGGAGGAGACGCAGAGTGAGCTTTAGAAAAGGAAGAAGCCTACAAGACCATATATTTACAATAAAGCAAGTGGTTCTTAAAGCAATATAGGAAAAAATAAGTATATACTTTGTTTTCCTCCTCCATATAAAAAAAGCGTTTGATAAAGTGCCAAGAAAGATATTGTTTTACATAAAAGTTTTTGATATTGTTTAAAAAAAAAATTTCATACATTTTAGAAGATTTGATACATTTAAAAAAAACATTTGCAAACTTTAATAATTATTTTTAAATCTTGAGTGGCTCTGGCAAACTATAGAAGTCTATGAAAGTTATTGAAATTACAATCAAGTTTTTAAGGAGTTTTAGACTTTTTAGAAGCCTGCATTTAGTTCTCGAAGTGATGTAGACGTTCTAAAAGTAAATTGTAACAAATTTTGGACATTTTTTAATAGTACTAAAAACCCCAATACTATTTTTTTATTTTTTTTTTTTAAATTTTGAAAAGTAGTTTATAGGTTTATTGGTATTATTGAAAGACTCAGTAATTTAAAGAAAAAAAAACAGTAGCAACACTTGTACAACTTTAACTCTCTATTGACCTATAATTTGAGATTGTTTTTTTTGCTTTTTTAAAAATATTAAAATCAATGTTTATTTTTAGCACACACATATTGTACATAAATTGCATTCCTAATATAGTGAAACTCATAATTAGAACTAAATGGGGATGTAGGTAATCTATATAACCTAATAATATATAGATATAACAATCATCTTCATTGCTCCCAACAGGGGTTATAAATGGCTATTAACCGGAGCTTTCAACTAACTGATTAAGATGCAATCCGCCAGTAGCAATTTCAATAACTCATTTCCCACCTTAATTTTACTTCCCTCTTTGATGTATTTTATTTTGAATACGTTCAACAAAAAATTATAAATGCCATTTAAAATGATGGTTTGATCCTTAAGGCACCAATCGACATTTTTTTAATTAAAAATAAACCCAGATTTATTAACATTTTTAATTTATTCCTTAATTAACAAATTCAATTAATTTAAATCGTGAGGTTAAGGTGTACAACATTATGGTATAGTTAATATATAGTGTGTAGTAGCTACACTTTGACGGCATGTAATACAAGTTTATGAAGCGTTGGATATTCAGGTAGGTACATATAAGCTGTTATAATTGGAACAATCCATAAAATTCAAACTGAATATTATAACTAAAGATAATTTGCTACATCCATTTTGATCCTGTTTTACTAATTTAATATAAATTCTATTTCAAATGTATTATTTTTTTATTAATGGTCTTTGTGATTATTTATTATGACAGAATTTGTGTATGCATGTTTGGTTTGAACAGAACAAAATTAATCTAATTTGGTTGAAAAGTTTGTTATTAATATTTTGGGATCCGCATCTCCAAGAATGAAATTTTAAATGGAATCACGCAAATAATATGTATTCTGACGTTTTCATGGTTAATTTGAACCGTAATGAAGCCATCACTTTTAGTAAACAGTTTTGTTGCGATTATATAATTAGAAATTGAAGCGATCATTTAACTTGGGATTTCTTTGCTAGTGTAATTAAATTTTGTACAATTAGCCCGAACTATTAGCGCAGCGTACATTTTTCTTCTTCCTTTTCGTACATTTCCTTTCTACTTTGCATTTTAATGTGAACTTAAGATTTCTAGTTCGAACTAATAATATGTAAATGCAGTATTTTACATACGGTTCTAATTTTAAATTGTATCATTATTCTACGTTCTAGTAGGGCGGCACCCTCAGCCAGATACCCATGCCATTTTTTGTAACTTCCCAGACGGTTAGTGAATGGCAGTAATTAGCACAAACCCTTGTGAAAGATTTTTTTACATTAGTTGATAAAATACACACAAAAAATATTTAAAGCACTCAATAATGACAATAATAAATTATAAAATTTTAAGTTAATTGGATTTTATAAATTTGCTTTAATCTACACATTAGTTCTTATTGCGATCGTTTTAGAAAATAACAATCCAGTTGCACTTATAATTTTGCGGGACTGTTATAATATTTGAAAATTAAAATGAAAAACTTTTGTTCTTATGATTCTTAGACACCATTATTTTATAAAAGATTTTTATCGTGAGTGCTACTTGGATAACTTTAACGTTTCCGCAGTTATGAATTGTTTTGAAAGATACCAAAACAATTTTTAGTCGATAAAAGTTTTGTTGTTTAAAAAAAAATATGGCTGCGTTTAAAATTAAAACATATAAATATACATATATTAAAAGCCAGATAGCAAAATATGAGTTGGATGCGGTCAATCCTGCGGCTAGCTATTAACTCAGTAGATGGATGCTTTGCCAGCGTGGAACTATTTTTTAACTATAATTTTTTATTTGATTTTTTTTATTGATTTTCTGGCCACAAAATATTTGGCTACTCTTGCGATAAGCCATCTTTCCCGGTAGCAGAAGACCAGTGATTTTCCTTTAGAGATTGAAAGAAAATTTAATTTTAAAAATCATTTCATAAAATTTGCATCAGTTTAAGTTACATACTAATTTTGAGTTGGTTTTTGGTTTAAAATGCACATTTTAGAAGATGATGTTTTAGGTTCTGGGAAGATTTTTGAGCAAATGTGTCTTAGTATACTGTGGTACATTTGAACAATGACATGGAACCATTAAGACTATTCATGTCTGGTACTTGAAAGATTTGTAAAACCCAGATTCCGTGAATGTGAATTTGGAAAAGCAGAAATACTTGGGCCATTGCATAATTGTTGATGAGAACACATCATCTTAAATTGATAAGAATACACTCTACACCAAACATTAAAAGCAACTTTGCAGATTTTTTGGTTTTTGCAGTAGGTTACAAATATGCCTAATTTTGCAAAAATAGCCGGACTACTAACGACCATGCAAAACTTTTACTGAATTGACAGTACCAACGCTGCCGTAGAACAATTGAAGAAGGTTATTTACCAACTCCTATTACTATTGAGACTACAACTCGAGCTGCACTTTATAATTCGAATCAGAAAGACCTGACCTGAACTTTTTAACTAGTAGTTACATTGGAGGCCAAGAAATTATTCAGTGCTAGTTTAGAAACAGCAACTAAAGCAATACGTGATACAAACGCACTGGTTTGTTTGCTTTTGCTTGTATCTGTGGTTACATCTAAGTTGCTTTACATGGCCTTTGCTTGGGCAGCACGTACCGGTACTGCAAAAACTGGGATTGGCTAAGGCAGTCAGATTATAAACACTTATTCCAGAGCTTACAGAATAGTATCTACCTTGGAAGTATTAGCATTGGTTGTTCTAGCCAATATAATGGGCGATAAAAAGGCAGCAATCTACAAAAAAATTATTGCCAGAGTCAGATCATTAAAACGTTGTCAAAGTTGATGAAATAAAGCAAAGGAGAGTGGACACAACGCTTAACCATCAACGTCGAAAATTGGTACAGTAAAAGCTACGGCAATTGTTCTACTGGTTTTTGCAGTTATTTTTGAGCTACTAATGTTTTTTTGTTTATCTAAAGTGAATTGGCAAAAGCTGTGTTGGCAAATTAGACGATGCACAGCACGTACTCTTGCATTGCCCAAACTGGGAATATAAGTGCTTTGAGAAAGTTTGCAAGATTTATACAATGTGAACACTTTGGTGTTACATTTGGTTACAAGTGCAAGAAAGTTCTAACTTCTTTGATAACAGCCAGAAAAAGCTATGGCAAGTGTGCATGTACAAGTGCGAGTGGTGTAGTTGTTGCAGGTGTAGTGCGGTATAAATTTGTGTGGTCAGATACTACTGTGCTGGTCAATAAAGTTCTATTTAGGTTACCGGCTATACAAGATAGGAAATTTTTTAAGATGAATGTGGTATTCCGTGTTTGTGGTGCCTGGCAATTTGATTGTAAGCCACAGCGCAATCTACACTCGATTAAAAAAAGTTATCTTGATGACAAAGTAATGGGCAAGAAGGTACAAAACTAGACTGCTGTATCAACAACTGGGCAGATGTTATCAACAGCAACGCAAACAGAGCAACCTGTTTCAAGAAGATATTTTTAACATTGTTTCTTCAGTTTTTGAAAAACTCAAAAATTTGGACGCAAAATTTTTTTTTCAATGAGGCGGATGTCCACAATTGCTTCTACTGCTAATTTTACCCCAGCAGATAGAACGTCAATGTGGCAATCTATAGATTTAGCAATTTTTTATCAGCGGTTGACATAGAAGATAGTTGTATTGGCGCTGTATATTTTTAGTTTAAGACCTTCTTTTTGGCGTTTTGTTTTTGGTATTTTGGTCTTTTAGGTAGGTCTGATTTTTTCTGTCTTTGACTGCAATTGCGGATCTGGCATTTTTAAATTTTGAATTTTTTTCTCCGGTAGATTTTTTGACTTTTGACTTGATGGTTTTTTTTTGTCGTTTTGCTAAGCGCGGTGCGCTTGCGGCGTCATCTGGCTTGTTGGTTTTGTTTTTGGACAATATTGGCAAAACTTTTTTGGCGTTGTCTTTGTAGATGACATTAACGTATTTTTTGATTGTTTTTGTTTACTAATGTCTTGAATTAATAAATGCTATAATTTCTTAATAAACCAACACGTTTTTTTAAGTTTTTGACGCACACTGTCTCTAAGGTGGGAGATGGTTGGCTTTCTTTGCTTTTTTAAGATTTTTGGCCTTTTTCTTGAGGTTTTGTTGCTTTTTTTGGGTTTGACATAGTCATTGATACATCTAGGTTTGTTATAGTGAAATTTTAAGAAATAGAACGTATGGCAGGTCTTAAGGCAATCAAGCGTTACCGAGTCTACTTATAGAATGAAATGTTTACGATCAAAACGGACAACAAGACGCTAGCTTTGAACGTTTTTTGGCCGAGGGTACGATTATTGGTGGTGACAGCCAAATTTGAAGCGTAGCGTTAGTCTAACACATTAAGTTTGATTTGTGCCAAAAAAATTCTTATTTTTATTGAAAGTAGGACGACAAAATATTTTTTTTCTGGACAAAACAAAGAGACACGTTTGCATTTGCGGCAAGCCATCAATCTGAGTAGACGTCTTGTCAATTTGTGTGCCTCGAACTCTAACAACTGAAATAATTGGCAGGTGGTGGCGGAAAGTCATTTTTGGGCCGTTTACTTTTTTTAGGACAGGCTTTATGGCTTTATTAGTTTATGCGTTTTGCGCTTTTTGAAGGATAATTTTTTAGCCTTTGACGGTGGTTACGGATTTGGTCTTTTTGGTATAATTTTTTTTATGCGGTGGCGGTTTTATTGGTCTTCTTTGACGATTCGGATGATTTAGAAGGAGTGAAGCGCTTAGCGGTTTTTGGTTTGAATTTTTTTATTCCGGACCTCTGTTTGGACAAATGTGTTGTTAGAGTTAGCCAACTTTACGTATTTCTTGATGAATGAATTTTATGTACTTTTTGATTCCTTGCAAGAAAAAACCGCCGTGCTTGTTTAGGTATTTGATGTTGTTTCACACTATTTCTAAGGTGAATGATGGTTGGTTTGGCTTTTTTTGGAGTGCAGTGACCGCAATCATGCTGGGCAATGTTTCTGCTGATGCCAATAGGTCTGCTGATCTTGAGCTTTAAACGTACTGGAACGCATGACAGTTACCTGTGCAATCAGGTGTTTTAGAATCAAATATTTACAATTAACTTGGATAATAAGATGCTGATGTTATTAAATACTTCTACCGACACAAAAATGTACCACTATATCTAAAAAAAAAAGAAAATATACGACAGTTGTATACTGCTAGTGGCCACAAACTGCCTAGAAACTATGGCCCTGATTAAGACCATGGCGGAAAAACTTGGAACCAACCAAAAAGCTATGAAGAGAGCCATGCTGGGAATTACACTAAGAGATAAGGTGCAAAACGACAAAATCCAAAGTAGAACGAGAGTAACAGATATTATAAGGAGAGTCGCAAGTCGCATATGGCAATGGGCGGGTCACATTGCAAGAACGCTGGATGATAGGTGGACACAGAGGATAGCAGCTTAGAGACCAAAGAAAAGCAAACGAGGAATAGGAAGACCACAAAAGCATTGAAGAAACGATATCACTTGTATTGCCGAAAGGAACTGGATGAAGACTGCCAGGGATAGGACTACATGGACTGCCAGGGATAGGACAACATGGAAACGCTTAGAAGAGGCTTATACCAACATTGGATGATACATGGCTAAAAAAGAAAAAGAAAAGACCGATCAAGAACAAACTTGTAGAGCCATAAACTTGTTGAGACACGCCTTGTTCTGAAAATGCAAGGACAAATTGACCGTTTTGAACGTCTGTTTGGACAAGTGTACCTCTGGTGACAGCCATTCAAGTATTTCTTGACGAAAAGCGAGAGATTTTGGAGTCGACTTTGTAGATAGCAGCAACATATTTTTTGATTGCTTGTTGGGACAAATTGCCGCACATTTAAGGTTTTTTAAGGCGTGGCATACTATCTTTAAGGAGGGGGTGGATAGGCTAGAAACATTTTTGGGGGGGGGGGGTTAAAAATGATTTTTTGGTTATAGCGATTGATACCATGCCGGGCTACCTTGCCGTTGGTGCTAGTAGGTTTGCTATTAGGAAGTTTTAACAAACTTATACGCATGGCAATTATAAAGTTTATCTAGAAGATGAAATATTTACTATCAAAAACGGGCAACAAAATTTTGTTGTAGTTAAACACTTTTACCGACTTAATGGCACTCTTAGAGCTATAAACTTGTTGCCAGAAACTTTGATATTTGGAAAACAATTAGTGGATGAGAAGGTACAAGATGTAGACTGCTCCGGATGCCTTTTTGGACAAAGATGCTTCTAGTGATAACCGATTTTAGGTATTTTGATAAATAGTTTAAGCTTTTTGGTGTTGTTTTGTAGTTGGCAGCGACGTTATGTTGCAGATTTTAGGTTTTTGATGGCGTTATCATCATCTTGGAGGTAGGGTTTCTTTGTGTTTTTCTTGTGGCTCAAAGAAAACTTTTTGGTTGCAGTGGCCACCACCGCGCATTCTATCTTGAAAATAGTTGAACAAGTTTTAACTGTTTGACTTTAAAAAACAAAAGTGTGGTGCGTAAGCTACAAGCCAACATTTTGAGATCAAAATAAAATTAAGTTTTATAAAAATTATGGGCGGTCTAAAGCAAAATCATGATTAAAATGTTTTTCTAAAAATTTTATAATCATTTTGTAACAACTTTTTTGATTTACATAAATATATACAGGGTGTAGATTAATTGGCGGATAAACGCCAGGTAACTTTGTAGACCGTGCCAAAAGAAAACAAAAATCTTAATTCCAAAATGCTGAGAAACTCTTTGTTTGGCCTCATGAGGTTCTCAAAGTTTCAATTTTGTCAATACAAATATTGTTTTAATTTCGTATTTTAAGTACCAAGTACCTTCTTTTTTAGTATAATAAAAGTTACGAAGTTTATTAAAAATTAATAATGAAAAAATATTGAAAAATGTGCAAATTACTTTCCAAGAATAAATCAAATTTAAACTTAAAATACACTTAGCACCGTAGCAATTTTTTTAATAAAATTCAAATTATAACGTAGGCTATGCAATAAATGTCAGTTGATATTTCTATTTTATTAAGACTTTTACTTTGAATGAATATGCAAATTACGCCGGTGATGCTTGAGAATGTCATGAATTCAATATCGTATAGTGTTTAGAAGTAAACGGTGGCCAATATGAACATTTATAGTTTATAATAAATAATAACATTTGATGTGTATATTAAGTTGCCTACATTGTAGGTTTGAATTGAGGAATAGAAATTTTGCTACGTTGCCAAGCGTAACGAAACTTTGAGGATCTCGTGAGGCCAAACGAAAAGTTTCTCAGCATTTTGGAATTAAAATTTTTGTTTTCTTTTGGCACGGTCTAGAAAGTTACCTGGCGTTTGTCCGCCAATTAATCTACACCCTGTATACATATCTTACGTGTACAAGAAATGTATATTATACAAATATACATATACCATATACGCTTTTTACACCATATATACGTGTAATAAACTTTTATTAGCTACACTAATAAAAAAATTAGTAATTTGAGGTGTGGGTAGCAAATTGTGTGTATTATAATATTGATATAAATTATGAATTTGTTATAATAAATATTTATCTAGTTATTATCTCAAATAATCAATCTAAATAAAGCAACAGAAAAAAAATGGCAAAATTTACGAGGTTTCAAAAGCCACTTGCTATAATGCGCAAAGTTCGAAATTATGATGAACCAATAACTTTCAGCTTAAATGATGTTTATGAAGGCGATAACGAACTACACAACAAAAAGAAGTCCCTGAGGTTGGAGGGCATTCTCATTCCGCGAACCTAATCCTAGATATTTATTTATTTGGGATATCATGAACAACTTTTCACGAACGGGAAATAAATAATAAAGAGAAAACTAGAACTTTTACACTCGAGTAAATAATCTAATGTCTATAATTCACACTTAAAATTGGGGTCAACAGAATTATAATGTATTTAGTCCCATTTTCTTGTATTGGGACGATTTTTGCATATTACAATGGAGTTAGTTTATGACTACACATGCGATTTAATAATTTCCTTGGATTTAACATCAATCTTGAAACTCCGCAACTTTCCTACTCATCGTTACCATGGTATTTATCAGACTTAATACTTCCAGTCAGATATGAATATTTATGACTTAAATTCATCGTCTATTTTTAACATTTTTCTTTTAACATTAATATTTATATAATTAATGGATTCTAATTAACTTCACATATGAATTTATATTCATTAAAATCTATTATAATCCAACTGCTAAAATTCATTTGTATTTCTTCCTCATTTCTCATTAATTGCGGATGCGATCATTATTCTCTGTCTTTTTTTTTATGAATGAAACAATTTATATTTTGATCTAACAATAGAAGATGGGAATTATATTTTAACATATGATACATTATACTTTTTTTGTTAACAACCAAAGACATGACAATGGTGACACAAAATGGCTTGAATAGTTAAAAAAAGTTGGATACATTTCAACACATTATTAGCTTTTCATAAAAAGAGATTAATGAATAAAACAAATACAATAATGAATGTGTTTCTTAACAAAATGTTAATGCGTGACATGTTTTATTTCCATCCGTTTGGAATTTTATCTGATCATTTGATTCTACAATTTATCATTTTAGTTAAAATAATTATTGAATAATGAAATAATAAAACTTTTTAGGATAATTTATTTGTACAAACTCGTTACTAGTTTTGACTTGACTAGGCCTTCTACGGAAGTAACTTAAGAATTTGTTAAACAAATTTTATTGATTATTCTGCATCCAAACTTCCAATCGGATCAGATTAAAAATTGTATACAAGGTTCATCAACTGATTTTTGACAAATTTATTTATTATAAAGAAGGTGGGAGTAAGGGAAGGTTTAGGAAATAGTGCCATTCTCAGAGTTTTTTTTTTATTTTGAAGATTAAAATGGCGATAACTTTTTTTTTTTTAAACTGACCCGGGAAATATTTTTATTAACGTCCCTGTAAGCATAGACGTAGAAAGTTTTTTTTAATTAAAAAAAAAATTTTTGTTTTGTTAAAATTTTAAAGTTCTAAGAACGTGAATTTTTTAATTTTTTATTTAAAAAAAAATTATTAACGTCTGTGTAAGCATAGGCGTAGAAAGTTTTTTTTTTTAATTTAAAAATATTTTTTGTTTTTTGTCGAAATTTTTGAATTTTGATTGTTTGTTCTGTTTTATCTTTATTGCATTTTACATATTTTTTGAGAAACATCTTTCTATAAGTAAAACCACTGCAATGTTTTCAAAAGCGGTTTTTTGGTTTTCTTGGATCCGATAATCTCTATTATGGGTTTGTTTATTTATTATTAACTTTTTCTTTTTTTTTACGTCATGAAACCGGAAAAAATCATTTATGTTTACGCCACTCTGCACATTTTCTTAGAAAAAAAATAGTGGTGTGTTACAGGCGTCTCTTCCAAGGAGGTGGAAGAGGTGGCCGGTTTAAGGTGGAGAGTGTCTTTGCTCTCCGGAAGGTTGCTCCCTGGGGTCGGCACGCGAATTTGACGCACCAAACACTTCAGCGCAGCGGCAAGTTCTTTGATAGCACGGTCTCGGCACTGGGTAGGCCAATGTTTGATCCGGCGATGTGTCCGAGGTTTGTTGAAATTTAAGCGCAACCTGCGCTGATCCATGACCCGAGGATTCCGGTTAAAAACGTTTAGAGTGACGATGTCTTTGCTGTGTGTAACAATTGGAACGGCGTCAGCAACGCTGAGGTCAATGCCAGACTTAGCACCCGGTTTTACCTATGTCGGTGCCTTTTCTACTGTATGAGTGGGACGGTTGGGGACGGTGCATTTCCAGTCTTTATAGGTTCCGGTTTGCTTGTAGGGGTCTTGTTATGATCAGCTTTTTCTTCAGTTTTGTTTGGTTTTTTTGCTACCGAGATTGCATTACCGGCCGGTAGCAAGTATCGGTTTACGTTTTTGATGACTATCAGGTTGCAGTAGTAACCTTTTCCATGCATGGCCTGTCGAATGTCTATGGCTGCTTGGAAGATGTACTTCAGCTGTTGGGAGTCAGCCTGGTTAATGTCAGTCATCATCATGCAGTGGTAGAACCAGTTTATCTGGCGGCAGATTTTGCTTGTTATGTTTAGCCAGTCTCTACGATCAATGCAGGAGCGGCGTATGAGGTTTGTGGTTTGTACATTAGCAGGACTGCCTTGGTTCACGGTCAAACTGTGGTTGACATGGTTTTTGACGCGTAGTTGATTGCAACAGCGGTGTCTGATAGTAATACCACCGTCGTCTTTGCAGCTAACACTGCCTCTATAGTTACGTGAAGTGACGTCTGGGTGTTGGGCCATGTAGCGGTTTAATTCGAGATAGTCTGTTGCTTGGTAGCAGACCTCGATCTTTTTGTCTTCTATCCATAAAGTGTTGACAGTGTTGGTTCTGTCTGGAGCGCAGCTGTTATAGTACAAGGTATTTGTACTCCAGCTTAGTCGCGCGGCGTCAACGTCTTTGACATTTTTTTGCTATGTTGTGCGGGATAGCTTTTTCCATTTCTGTATGTCTTTTTCTATTGTTCGGGTGTGTCCGGGCATGCCTTTGGATCTCTCTGCTCGGGCGCCATTTGTTACCGGTGTCTCTTCCAAGGGGGTGGAGGAAGCGGCCGAGTCAAGGCGGAGAGCGTTCTTGCTCTCCGGAAGGTTGCTTAGTTGTAGATAGCATTTTTTAAACAAATTACTTGTTTTCTTTACTAACACTTCCACACAGAAGGCTACCTACGAACATACTCACTCAGAGTGCCACTACGAACACGCTCACTCAGAGCGTTGTCACCTAGGAAACGTTATTGTTGTATGACGCAAAGGAGCGTAGAACTGCCCACAGTGTCCGTACTGAGTGATTTTTTCTTTGGCGGTTGTGCAATGCCGTCGGGATAGAGGCAAACCTCAGTGCAATGTTGTTGATATGCCGAATTTGATCTAGTAGGTCTTTGAATTGTCTGTGGCGAGCCGGCGACTAAGATGCGTCAAAGGCGGAATTCCTGCCTAAAGAGACGTTTTTGTCGTGGTAGCCGTTTGGTCTCTACCGAGAGTGAAGTTGAAGTAACGGTTGAACGGAGTGCCTGTTCTTTGTCACTGGGTTTTGTCTGCGGGAGATCGATGTTGACGCTGCGAATGAGTTTTGGGTTTGCGGGGTTTTCCAAAGTAGGCGTGGTTACGGGTTGATATACCCTTGACAGGTGGCGTGAATTTTTTTTTTCCAAAAACGTAATAACTTGAGTAACGCTCCATCATTGTTGTGTAACAACAAAAAACTTAAAATTGTATCGGCTAACGCAGCTAATAGCATGTGCACATTATGGTTGGTGGTATAGTCAACACCACAGCTAAGGCGGCAACTCCCCAGTTTACCAAAAACTTTAGTGCACCAACCCAGTTCTCTCTCAAGAAGTCTGCCACCAACCAGGTTGAGTCCAGCACCTCCGAGGACAAAGATGCCATAAAGCTCCAACTAGACGACAAAGTCAGAAACGCTCTGGACGCACCGCCTATAAAGGAAGAGTACTATGTAGTCAACTACTCCAAGACAAAGAAGAAGAAGAAGGCGCATGATGAGATTTCTAATTCTTTTATTATTGGGCCATCAGTGGGTCCTCCAAGTCAACCACCAAGACGAAAAACTCCTAAACCCGGCCAACCCCGTTTACTTCGGGCACAGCCTTTTGCCCTCTTGGTCTCATTAAAGAGGAAGTTTAGTCGGTAAACATCCGTGAGAGTAAATCCAATATTTTGCAAGGTCTATTAAGAAGATTTTCATTTCAATCCGCAAAAAAAAAGTTGTTACGGTATAGGCTTGTTAGAAGCGGTGGTTTAAGTGAGGTTGTGCAAAGCTTTGGGCTTGGTTTTTTTTTTTTCAAAATCAATGCAGAGAGCGCAAAAGGTTGCAGTAGTAGTTGCGCCCTAGAGATAGTGGTTCTTACAAAATGTTGGTAGAGATCGTCGGAGATACCATAAATGGGCTTTTTGAAACAGCCTCGGTCGATAGGCGATGTTTTTTTTCTGATCTGGTAAAAACAGAGATATTGTTATGACCTTAATGCTGGCGGTAAAACTGGCTGGCAATTTTTAACAACTTTTTGCTCACTACTCTTGCAAATCACAAGCTTGAATCAATTTTTACCACTTTTGCGATCTATTACTTTATAATACACACTAATTTCTTGTACTGGCTCATGAAAAAAATTGTAAAAAAAATCATTTTAGAAACCACGCCCAGGAATAGATCGCGTAGTGTAGCTCAGTTTTGGTTCACATTAATGTCATGTCCAAGAGTCGCTTTTGGTATTGTCATTTTTGATTGTTTACTATAACTTGCAAGCGGATTAATAACACTAAGTCTTGAGGCCTTGTAAGGTTCAGGTTTCAAAAGCTGTGTCGTTTTTGAGTTGGTTTGACAACTGCTAAGTTTAGCTTTGGTTTTTGCTAACAACGTTTTCCGGTTTGAGAAACGTGGTTCTTTCCAGACGTAAGCGCCTAAGACTTGTGCAAATTAAATTCCTTTTGGTGCTATACCATGAGTTTTGACCCAGAGAGTTCCAAGTATGCGTGCAATAGTGATGATACAATGTTGGCCAAAAGTAGTAGGTAAGCTCTGTTAGTTTCGAATTCAATTATTTGGTGGTCTTTTGAGTTGATTAGGTCAATTCAGATTGGCCACTTGCAAGTCCGGTGTCAAAACAGTATTCTCCAAAAAGTTCTACTCTTTGCTTCTTTGCTAGAAACGTTTTCCGGGTTGGAAGAAACGGTTTTGTCAAAAAAAAAAACAAGTTGTCTAAAAGTAGTGATTGACCTGGTTTAGTTTTAAATTGTTACGGCTGATCTCTTGAATTGTCTAGGTTTATCAAATTAAACGTGACTTGTAGATCTAGTGTCAAAGCAAAAGCGTTGCTAGTTTTGTCCAAGAAGCTATTGTGAGCTTGGTATAGCTGGCAGATTTTAGCTTGCTCTTTCTTGCTAAAGTTTCTCACGTTCAAGTTTGTGTTTGGGTGCAATACTCAGCGTAGGATGTATTTGATGCAAATTGTCAGTTGCTCCTCTTAAACTCTTAAAGATAGGTTTTCAAGTTTTCCAGCTCAAGATCTACTTTCAAGTTGTGATTGGCTTCCATTGGTTTGAGAAGTGTCTTAATGTTGCTCAAAGGTCTTTTGTTTAGAGTCAAAGTCTTGACCAACATCATACAGAAAATCTTGAGTCATTGCTAAAGATATATTTGTGTTATCCTGATCTACAAAAATGTCTATAAATATTTTGTGTGTCGCTTACAGTAGCAAAACCTATTTAAGTCTATTAAATGGTAGGAGATCTGGAAATTTAAAATTAAAATTTTGATCAAAATCATTCAGCAAATGTTGCTCAAGGTTTAACCTTAAACCAAGATTTAGAATTTGGTAGTAAATTTCTTAAGACGTCCTTTAGGTAGTAGATGCGTCTGAAAGTTTGAAGTCAAAATTTTGACCAACATCATACTGCAAATCTTGCTCAGGGTCCCGCAATGTTGATTGAGCTATTGCAAAATCTATTTAAATTTTTTTTTGTCAATTAGGTTTGTTATTACAAAGTAAATTAATCTTGGTTGAAATTCAAACCAAAATTTAGAATTTGGTAATAAACTTCTTAAGACGTTCCTTAGGTGGTAGGAACGTCAGGAAGTTTGAAGCCAACATTTTGACAAACACCATACATCAAATTTTGCTCAAGGTCTCGCAATGTTAATTAGCCATTGTTAAAGATAAATTTTTTATTCTTGTCTACGGTAAAATGTACAAATATAAAGTTTTTTTTGCTGCAAAGGTTCTTGCTTGCCAATCAGGTTTGTTATTACAATTTAAGAGAATTTTGGTTTAAATTCAAACCAGGATTTAGGATTTGGTAGTAAACTTCTTAAGACGTCCCTTATGTAGTAGAAACGTTAGAAAATTTGAAGTCAAAATTTTGACCAACATTGTACAACAAATCTTGCTCAGAGCCCCGCAATGTTGATTAGGTCATTGCTACTAATTCATTTTTTCTATTCTGATCTACAATAAAGTGTATGGATATAAAGTGTTTTTGCTGCAAAGATTCTTGCTTACAGTAGCAAAATCTGTTTTTTTTACAACTTTGTTATGAACTTCTGGAGACGTCTCCTAGGTGAAAAAAGCCTGGAACAAAACGAACCAATTTTCTAAAACCCTACGTTGAATGCCAATAATTACAATCCAAGTTTGTCGGAGGCAGTGGTTAAACGGTTAAAAATCCAAATCCGAATCTATAGGCGTACAAAGAACTCAACCAACAAGTCACTAAAGACCGTACAGGAGCTTTCCTAATGTTATTACACACTTTGGAACCAAAAACTACACCATCACAGACTCCCCAAGGCTTTTTCACATCTGGACGACATTTCCAGAGAGTCGTCTAGGAACCGGTGATCATAACCATTAAAAAAAAAAACACAAAAAATTGAAAAAGTCTCAGCGTATTCCAGCGTGAACCTATTGGCCGGACTTGATGAAACAATTAAATCATCATAAAGTTAGGGTTGAAACTATTGATTCAAAGACATTATTTGTAGAGTACAGTGTTTTCCAAGGGTTGAAATAAATGTCACTACAGCTAGTTTCAACGGCTGCAGTTGACAATTTAGTGATCTAGAATATCTTCACGTCAACTGCAGACCACCATAGACAAAATCTTACTTAAACTGTTTTGCAAAATCTTGAATCACTGTCATCAAAATAGTTTGTTTTTAGGGCTTGTGCTTGATAAGACCCATTTTCTTTGAGCTCACATAAACGAATTGGTCACAAAATGCAAGAAAGCTTTGAACGTAATCTAGTGTTTGGCCAACATTACTAGAATGCGCAAAGATGCCTTGCTTTTGTCACGCTTAAAAACGTCAACGCAGGTATTAGATATGCATCGAGTGCATTTTGGACAAATCCGCACTAAGTCTTTGCTACGAGCCCAGAGTACCACCTCTAGATCTATGATTTTGGGAATCTTGTAGTAATTTCTCAGAACAAATGAGAAGCTTGCTATGACGTCTCAAATAGCAAGTTTTATGATATTGCTGCTAAGTACCCTTTCAATTTTTCCCAGTCGGTTTGTAGTGTAGAACATGCTTTAGTATTGACGGTACGACTTATTTCTGGTCGTTCCTTAAATAGACTTCTGTGTACACTGCAGAACTATATGGAATACATAAAGCTTACAGCTTATACGACTATTTTTATGGTTAATATACGTATATTAATGAACATATACCATATACGTTTTTTACACTATATATATACAAAGCACACTGACGAGGTTTGTAGAACCGAAACAATTGTCTGTGCTCGACTTTTAGCCACTGTAACCGTTAAATTTAGTCTGAATAAGTATTTATTTTATGTTCAGTACGGTTAGAATAGACTAAATATATAGATTAAAATAAATAATATTAAAAAGAAAAGTATCAATTATGCAATGTAATTTGAAGCGTTATCCAAATTACATTACGTAATTGATATTTTTTAATATTTTACATTATATTGAGTACATCCTGACCTAGTACAACATAAAATAAATAAATAATGTTTGTATTTGATGTACACGTCTGTTAATCACGTAGTGAGTCACTTAAATTGACTAAAAAGATAAAACTCAATTCATGCATTTTGTATTAGCTTTTCACACTAGCTACACTCAAATTACGATAGGGTCAGAAAATGAAGGGTAGAATATTTGAATGGACCGTGACTTGATCAATAGTGTGCCTATATGTGCGAGCATCTCTTGAATGTAATAAATACGAATAAAACTCAAGAAATGTGTGATTTAAATATCAGCAAGTTAATGATTGAAGTAGTGAGATAATTTAAATTGTAATATTAAGACAGTTTAGCAAGTACATTAATGTATATACGTGTATAATTATCAAGTTTTAAACTTCGACAATATACTCTAAATTAGCAGCTTCAGCGGTTGTGAGTAATTACATATTATAATCTAGTACAGGAATATAATTAAACTCGAGTTGATGTAAAGCGTGTATTTACAATATTTGAATACTAATCTTTTAGAAAAAAATCCATATTCAATATCATTTTTCATTGAAGTTATTATACATTTATCATGAATAGTTTTTTTTTAGTAAATCGTTGGAAAAGCTTTCATCTTTTGAAAGTTTTATACTTGTGATTTGTATTCATATGACGCCGCAGAATGGGGAAAAATAACCAACAATACATATCATTAGAAAAGTCTAATCATTCCTGATATGCTTCATGCCTCGTATATCAATTACGAACATATCCCGCGAACCCAAAGATGTCACATAAATAAAAAGTTATATATAGAGGGGTGAAAATTACTTTATTCTATACAGGGAACAAGAAAAGTCTACGAGGATGAAAAATAAAACGTTACCGTCGAACTTTATTGAAGGATGAAACTGTCTGTATCACAAGGGATAATAAATACTTTTTATTAATTTCAATTAAATGATTCACGGCAGTTCAAATATCGTTACAATCCATTTGAGATTAAAGCATTTGATTAGATTGGAACTAATTGGAATTGATCTAATTAGGTGTAAAGCTGGTTAACGTTACAGTATTATTACATTAATCAGTAATGATCTTAAATATTCCACTAATATTTAATAATTTAATTAATGTTAATATATAAGGGTTTTAAAAAATAGTAACTGCATTAATTTGTCAAAAAAACATTCTATAAGAGGGTTTGGTTTTTTTATAGATGGTTCTTGATCCGCACTTATCCGTTTTTTTTTTTACGGACACAACATTATTTGTTTGACTTTTTTGTCTGTATTACAATAGATGGAGCTACAGCCTTTTTGTTACATTAATTTGCTTGTGGTCATATGTGTATTTTCAAAGAAGGAGAATGTAGAAATTCCCTAAAATACCAAGAAACTGGAGGCCTGACATGGCAGACACTGTTTTGAGAAGTCCAGAGTCACAATAACAGTAAGAAAAGTAGGCTTGGCATTTCTCCAAAATGTGCTTTGCCGTCAGAGTCGTGACATGTTTGTCGCCGGTCAAAAGATGGAAAGAGATCAAGTTAGCATGTCTTATGCGTAAACTGCATAGAGCAATCTTCTTTCTCCTGTTAAGATCTACAGACAACTCAATATCCTTCAGTTTACTCTCAAAGCTATTCTATAATTGTTGCCAGTCGTTATTCTACCAACTAGGAGACGTCTCCAGAAGTTCATTACAAAGTTGCAAATCTTGGTTTGAGAAAAAAATAACAGATTTTGCTACTGTAAGCAAGAATCTTTACAGCAAAAACACTTTATATTTATACACTTTATTGTAGATCAGAATAGAAAAAAGTAATTTGTAGCAATGGCCCAATCAACATTGCGGGGCTTTGAGCAAGATTTGCTGTAAGATGTTGGTCAAAATTTTGATTTCAAGTTTTTTGACGCTTCTACTACCTAAGGGACGTTTTAAGAAGTTTACTACTAAATCCTAAATCTTGGTTTAAATTTAAACCAAAATTCTCTAACTTTGTAATAACAAACCTGATTGACAAGCAAGAACCTTTGCAGCAAAAAAACTTTATATTTGTACATTTTACCGTAGACAAGAATAAAAAAATATATCTTTAGCAATGGCTAAGCAACATTGCGAGACCCTCAGCAAAATGTGCTGTATAGTGTTGTTCAAAATTATGGCTTTAAACTTCCAGACGTTCCTACTACCTAAGGAACGTCTTAAGAAGTTTATTACCAAATTCTAAATCTTGATTTGAATTTGAACCAAGAATAACTTACTTGTAATAACGAAACTAATTGAAAAGAAGAAATTTAAATAGATTTTGCTACTTTAAGCGAGGATCTTTGCAGCAAAAAAACTTTATATTTATACACTTTACTGTACATCAAGATAGAAAAATATTTTTTTAGCAGTAGCTCAATCAACATTGCGGGACCCTGAGCAAGATTTGCTATATGATGTTGGTCAAAATTTTGATTTTAAAGTTTGAGACACTCTTATCACCTAAGAAACGTCTTAAGAAGTTTATTATCAAATTCTAAATTTTGGTTTAAATTTGAACCAAGAATATCTTACTTTGTAACAACGGTTCTGATAGACAAGAAAAAAAAATTTGCTACTGTAAGCAAAGACTTTTGCAACAAAAAAACTTTTTATTTATCCACTTTACCGTAAACCAGGATAGAAAAATATATCTATAGATATGACCAAATCAACATTGCGGGACATTGAGCAACATTTGCTATATGGTGTTAGTCAAAATTTTGACTTCAAATTTTCAGACGCTCTAGTTTACTATCAAATTCCAAAATTTGGTTTAAATTTAAACCAAAATTAAGATTTGCTGTATGATGCTGGTCAAAATTTTGATTTTAAACTTTTAGACGCTCTTACTTCTTAAGGGGCTTTTTTGAAGTTTACTACCAAATTCCAAATCATGGTTTTTGTTTAAATCAACTTACTTTGTAATAACAAACCCGATTGACAAGAAAAAAATTTAAATAAATTTTGCTACTATAAGCGATTTTTTAAGGATTTTTGCAGCAAAAAAAACTTAAATTTATACATTTGATTGTAGATCAGGAAAGCAAACTTTATCTTTTGCAATGACCTTGAGCAAGATTTGCTGTATGATGTTGGTCAAAATTTAGATTCCAAACAAAAGACCCTTGAAGGATGTTTATACACTTTTCAAACCGATGGATGCCAAGCTCAATCTAGAAGAGAACCTTCAGCTGGAAAACTTGGAAACTTATCTTTAAGGGTTTAAGAGCAACTAACAATTTGCACCAAATACCTCCTACGCTGTTTATCTAACCAAAATTGACTTGACTTGAACATGGGGATTTTGGCGAGGAAGATCAATCTAAAACCTGCTAGCTATACCGAGCTTACTCTAGTTTTTTGGACAAAACCAGCAACATCTGCTTCTACACCTGATCTACAAGTCACGTTTAATTTGATCAACCTAGACAATTTGAATGAGCACCCGGAAGTTGAACTATCAGAGGCCAATCATTACCCTTAGCCAACATGTTTATTTTCTACTGCACATAAACTTGGAACCCTATGGGGCAAAACTTATTAGGCAACACCAGGTGAATCTTAGCTTGTCTAAAGCTTAGGCGTTCATTTTTGGAAATAACCACGTTTTCCAAAGCGCAAAACGTTTCTAGTAAAAACCTAGCTGCTGTCAACATCGACTTTGACAAAGAAAAGCAAGCTGAAATCTGCGAGCTATACGAAGTAGGAGCTCTTTGAAGAAAACCGTTTTCGCAATGGCTTTGCAGGTGGCCGATCTGATTAAATTTGATCTAATCGACTTAAACAACTTAAGAGACCACTTAGAAATTAAACTCGAAACTAACAAAATTCAATTACCATCTTTGGCCAACATTGTTATTGTTCAATTGAATGCATACTTGGAACCCTATAGGGCACTAAGAGGAGCTTGCTCAAGGCTTAAGCGCTTACATCTGGAAAGAACCACGTTTTCCAAACCGGAAAACGTTGTCAGTGAAGACCGAGGCAGCTAGCAGTCGTCAACGTTGACTCAAAAACAACGTGGAACTTGAATTCGAGCGTGCTACGCGAATCAGGAGCCCACGACGCGTTGGTCAAGTGCTCTTGATCCGCGTGCAAATTATAGTAGGTCACACTTTGAACAATTAAAAATGACAATATCAAAAACGACTTTTGAACATGACTTCTAAGAGGATTGACTTTTTTAACTATTTTTTTCTTGAGCCAGTACAAGAAATTAGTGCGTATTACAAAGGCACTGCAAGTCGCAAAAGTGGGGAAAATTGTAGCAGGCTTGTGATCCGCAAGGGTAGTGTGCTAAGCGTTGTTAGAAATTGCCTGCCAGTTTTACCGTCAGCATTAAAGTCATAACAATACCTCTATTTTTACCTGATCAGAAAAATGTTGAGAGAAACCTACCAACCGCGACTGTTTTAAAACGCCGATATCCCTAGAGGGTATCTCCAACTTCATGAAAAATCTGAAGGGTGAAATCTATAGCGCAAGTTTTTGGAAGTACAACTATTCCTGCAATCTTTTGCACTGCGATTTTCAAAGGAAAACCAAGCCTGAAACCCCGCACAACTTCACATGAAATAACCTTATTTTTAGGATCAAGAAATTAATCTAAGTATTTGACCTAATTTGCGTCCGAACACAGACTTGAACATGGAGGATTTTAGCAAAGCACACTAAAATCTGCCAGTTAAACCGAGCTCACACTAGTTTTTTGGGCAAAACCAGCAACGTCTCCGCTTTGACACTAGATCTATAGGTTACGTTTAATCTGATTGGCCTAGACAATTCAAGAGAGCATCCGGAAACTAAACAAAGTCAATCACTACTTTTAGCCAACTTGGAACTCTATAGGGCAAAACAAAGTAGGCAGCACCAAATGAATCTTATCTTGTCCAAAGCTTAGGTGCTCATTTTTGGAAAGAACCATCTTTTCTAAACTGGAAAACGTTGCTAGCAAAGACCGAGGCAAACCCTAGTTGTTGTCAACGCCAACTTTGGCGAGGAAGATTAAGCTGAAATCTGCGAGCAATACAAAGTAGTAGCTTTTTGAAGAAAATCATTTTGACACCGGTTTTGCAGGTGGCCAATCTGATTAAGTTTGATCTAATTGACCTAAACAACTCAAAAGACCACCCAAGAAATAAACTTGAAACTAACAGAGGTTAACTACTACTTTTTGCTAACATTGTTTCTTTACTATTGCACTTGAAACCCTACGGGGCAAACTTTATGGAATAGCACCAAGAGAAATTTAGCTTGCATAAGGCTTAAGCGCTTACGTCTGGAAAAAACAAACGTTTTTTAAACCGAAAAACGTTGTTAGCAAAGACCGAGGCAAAACTTAGCAGTTGTCAACACCGACTCAAAAACGACACAGCTTTTGGAACCTGAACCTTACAAGGCCTTAAGGCTTAGTGCTATTGATCCGCTTGCGAGTTATAGTAAACAATCAAAAATGACAATAGCAAAAACGACTCTTAAACATGATATTAATGTAAACCAAAACTGAGCTACATCACGCGATTTATTCCTGGACGTGGTTTCTAAAATGATTTATTTTTTTTACAATTTTTTTCCCGAGCCAGTACAAGAAATTAGTGTGTATTATAAAATAATAGGTTGCAAAAGTGGGAAAAATTGTTGCAGGCTTGTGATTTGCAAGGGTAGTGGGCTAGAAGTTGTTAAAAATGGCCAGCCAGCTTTACCGCTAGCATTAAAGTCATAACAATATCTCTGTTTTTACCAGATCCGAAAAGAAACACTGCTTCAGAAAACCCATTTCCTTAAAGGGTATCTTTGACGATCTCTACCAAAACTTTGTGAGAACCACTATCTCTAGGGCGCAACTACCACTTTAACCTTTTGCACTCTCTGCAGCGATTTTGAAAAAAAAACAAGCCCAAAGCTTTGCACAACCTCACTTTAACTACCGCTTCTAACGAACCTATACCGTATCAACTTTTTTTTGCGGATTGAGATGAAAATCTTCTTAATAGACCTTGCAAAATGTAGGATTTACTCTCACGGATGCTTACCGATTAAACTTTCTCTTCAATGAGACTAAGAGGACAAGAGGTTTTGTAGTTTTTGGTCTTGGTGGTTGAAGATTTTAACGCTGGAGGCGCTTGACTTAGAGGACCGACTATTGGCCCAATAATAGAAGAATTAGCAATTTTATCCTGCGCTTTCTTCTTCTTCTTTGTCTTGGAGTAGCTACTCCAAGACAAAGAAGAAGAAGACTACCTAGTACTCTTCCTTTATGGGCGGTGCGTCCAGGACGTTTCTGACTTTGTCGTCCAGTTGGAGCTCTATGGCATCTTTGTCCTCGGAGGAGTTGGACTCAACTTGGTTGGTGGCAGACTTCTTGAGGGAGGGCTGGGTTGGTGCACTAAAGTTTTTGGTAAACTGGGGTGTTGCCGCCTTAGTTGTGGAGATCGGGGCCGGTGTTATTGGCGCTGGGGCTAGCTAGTTGGACTGCTTAGCCATTAGCGCTATAAAGTTGACTGTAGAGTTGGCTGCGCTATTCTTGATCTTTGCTGTAATGTCCATCCGGAGAAAAAGTAAGGTATCACCAAGATCGATTTTTCTCTGTTTTAGATTATCAGCAAAGCAATCCCCTAGATCTGCCTCTTCGACCATCTTGATGACCTCTTCCATGTTCTTGAATTTAAATTTTGGATTTTTTTAAACTTAATTAGGGCTGCGGGTTCGCTTCAGTTGGGTGGTGAAGTGTGTTGCTACCTCGGTGTAGACGTGTTGCTCGGTTGGCTGCTGGCAGTCCAGTCTTACTCTGTGCTCTTGTTTGCTCCCGTATCAACTGACAGGTGTTGCTTTCTTTTCTAAGGTTTAGACAAAGCGCACGGACCGTTGACGGAACGAGGTTTTCTAATCATCGGAAATTGTGCCCGGGTTGCAATTTAATTAATTAATATGTTGTCAGAACACAAGCTTTTGATTAACGGAAAGCATTCGTGCTTGTACTTATGAATTTTTGTCAGTGGCTTTGAATAGAATTTGTTTTGGTTTGAGGTTATGGTAGTTTGTAGCTGACTTGAAATTCTATCAACTTAATCATTTTTTTTTAATTACCGGCTGAAAAGTTGCTGTTGATAGAAATACTTTGATACAAGTGTTATTTTATTCATTAAAAATTGAAAATGTTTGTAAACAAACGTATACACTTGTTAGTAGAAACAAACTTTAAATTGCCTGGATAAAGTAAATACGAATTGGTTGCACATAAAGCAACCAATCAGAATTATTAAAAAGCACACAAAGTGACCACGGCATTAGCTTCTTAAGCCGCTTACTGACTTGAATGGTTATATGTTTGAAAGCTCAACGGCGACTTTGCAGTAGCATTGAAAAAAAATAAGTAATAATTTATATAAAAAAATTTAGAATTAAATTATTAATTAATGTTATTTATAGAAAATGTGACTGAAAACTGTCATTCATTAGATTACGTTAATCAATCAGAATGCTTTATAGGTAATACATTTTCTTGAATTTCGGAATGTTTTGCTTTGACCTTTCCAGCGTTTGATTGATTGAATTGAAAAATGAACGAAACGTATCTAGCCAGAGTTTGAATTGAATCAATATTTTCATGATATCTTTGGTGAAAACTGATGAGAAAATTGTTTTGTGTAAAATTAATTGAGTTAATAATGCAATTAAAATAGAATTTTAATAATTGCGTCCTTAGTAATTATCTAGAATAATAAACGGATGCTCTTTCACAACATGCACAACAGCACACATGACAGTACTTTGAAGTGGCATTAATTGAAAATTAAATGCTATAATATGAAATTGTTAGGTAAAGTGAAAAATATAATATATTCAAAAACGCTTTTCTGACATCAAAGCAACAATTAAATGTAGAGTAGAAAATAAATGAATACCGGATTAGGTTATAGCATAACTTCATAAAGTGCTAATTTTATAAAATTAATCTTTAATATAAAATTGGATTAGTTTTCTGGCTTAAAATATATACAAGCGAAAGTGGTTTGTTCTAAAATTTTGCATGCAGATTAAAATAATTCATCTCGACGTCAGTAGGCGTTGCTTTTAAAGGAGAAGAATCGTTTTCCTTTATTGATCTCAACATGTAAAGTCTGAGAAATTAGGTTCAAGATAACGAGACGAGGAAAAAAAGCTAATATTTTCTTGCCGTGGCGTAATAATAAATGGTGATTGAAGGCGAGCGTATTAAAATAATGCAATGCATGCTTTTAATTAAGTGGAAATTCAATGCAATTAAGAAACCAAAAAGTTCTTTTTATTTGTATTTCTTTTATTTTTTTGAACCCGTATGCTGTTTCATTATCGATCTTTTATAAAGGAAGAAGTTTTAGATTGTAAAGGAACGGACTTTTTCCAATGTCCAAAGCAGAATATTTCATTAGTTCTAGTTAAACTTCAATTGTCGGTACAAAATTTATGGGAAAAATTCATAAATGAAGTTTAAGTGGAAAGGAATTTATTAGCCACGAGAGCAAAACTTTAGCTCTTAAACTATTTTATTCTAAGAAGAAAATAGTAGGACACTCATAAAAAAGTACCCTTTATGAGCTTAATAAATTTATGATGATTTTTCCCTATTGTGATGTATACAAACATTTTAGACTCATAAATATATCAACGAGTGCATGCAATATTTCATTTAAATTGTAAATAAAACTTATTACAGGCTATTTATAATATTTAACCTCCCGTTTAGATATAAAAGTGTATTTTTATAAAGCTATATGATCCTAAAGTACATGTATATAAATAAAATGAACTATGGTTGAGTTCGCAGCACCGACACTCGCATATATCACTTGTTGTTGTTTACAGTTTCCTTCCTGACCGGTTTGCGTTTGCACTTCCCTACCGTATATTCTTCCAAGCAACCTTTGTCTTGGATTCCATGTCGAGCTACTTAGTAACATTTTAAACTTAGTTCAAGTGCATCCGACTCTAAGAAAGGGGAAAACGCAATATCTACTACTACTATACCACCACCACTATCACATACCATAGAACTTCACACAACTCAATAAATATATTCTGCTATTAAATATGCAAATGACTTCACCATCTCGCAAATTATCATACTAAAATAATATGCGAAGAAAGTTTCTTAATGGTGCAACTTGTTCATTTAAATTCTTAGCAGGAATTTAGAGGTCACAACAATTTTACTCACATTACAATTATTACAAGCGATGGGTTTCGTGGCAATGGCCTGAAATGAAGGGGTGAAGTATACGTAATGAGAATACTGCGAATCTCTTACAAGAAAATAACGTAACAATTTGTATGGAAAATCAAATAAACAATTTTTTATTAAAATTGAATTGCCGGAAATAAATAAATAATTGCATTACACTGAATAAATAAATTGAAAATAACGTGCATGTTATATGTTATTTCAGTGTTACTATGTTAAGTTTAAAAATGTAAATTAAATTAACTCCTGAGTAATTCTCCATGCAACGTAGAGACAAAATAATGTTCGTGCGCTCCTTAAGCAAAATATTACACAATTATCTCTTGAACAAATACTCGACATTTTCAATAATTTAATTTTGCTGGTTAGAACTTTATTTTTACAGACAGGTTTATAACCAATTTTGTTAACTTAAATAAAATATGAAAATGCATATTTAACTAACAGACCAGCAGTTATTTTCATCATTAACTTTTAGTACATTGTCTATGTCTTATGATTTTCCTTATTAGTATATATATAATCTATAACTTCTTAATATCGTTAAGTGTCTTGGTGTTGAACACACCGAGCCACAGACACATATAGGGAAGAACGCTACGCTTAGCATCACTTTGTGCATCACCCATCCAAGTAGTGACCGTAGCGTCCGTTGCTTAACTTTTGTTAGCGCTGAGTGAGCACAAAACTTAACAAGTCAATATAACAATCACAGCGACCAAGAGACAATTGTTTTGGTTTTACAAACCTTATCAGTGTGCTGTTTGTCATTTTTTTAGGTATTCATCATTACGTATAAATATCAATAACGTTTTTAAAGTACTACAATAATTGAAGTAATTGAATACGTTTGATACTACAAATACTTTGGATATTGCTTGAATGAACAGTGGGAGTATAGCCAAAAGTTCAAAATTTGTATTGAACATGCAAAAAGGACTTTTGTAAAAATGCAGAAACTTTTGACCAATCACAATTTAAACGTAGCTTTTAGGTTGCGAATGGTAAAATGCTAAATGGACTTAAGGGATAGACACTTTTGCAAACAAAAAAAAGCGTTTGAGATGTGGATGTATTGCATTTTATGAATTGTCAAAATAACCAATATCAAAATGGTACAGAGAATGAACACTGATCCCAAAGTAGTCTTCAAATTTTTTTTGGAAATTGTTTAGTCAATTCACTCAGTTTGCTTTCCTTAAGCAATTTTTTTCTTTTTCTTTTTATCTCTGCAATTTCGGTTGATACTAATATTTCAGTAAATGTTTTTTTCTTGTTTATCCTTTCAGCGTTCATTCCTTAGTAGGCATGATTGTCTTAGTTTTTTTTTTGTTTTTTGCTTTCATTTAGCCTTTTGCTTCTCCTTTCTTAGTTTTCTGTAACTTTTGTCTTCAACATGAAGAAACAAAAATTGCAGTACTGTGGACATATGATCTTAAGGCCAAAGCACCAAATAACTATTCTGAGCTGCTGCGTCAAAAATTAGCCATTATAATTGCTATTACTCAGAGATCCTTGTTTTTTTTGTTATAGTAGAAGGTTTGTTAGAGTTCTTTAAGAGTTCAGAGTATAGTAGGCATGTATTGTTCCAAAATTACTACTTTTGCTTCTCAAAAGGTTTAGCATAAACTTTCCTACCGAGACCTGTGTGCGATTTTGTTTTTTTTTTTTTTAATTTGATGATAGTGCATCTAAGACTCATCTCTAAGGTCATTCTTGTCAGAAAAGCAATATTGGTTTTGGTTTGCAAAATGTTCTAATCTCACTGGTTAGAATGAGTTCAACTTTTTATAGTTTTTTAGGAGTTCTGAGTATAGTAGGTATGTAGTGTTCCAAAATTATTACTTTTGCATTCTAAAAAGGTTTAGCATAACCTTTCCTGTGTGCGATTTTCTTTAGTTTTAGGCAAAGAAGTATGATTTCATACTTTATTAGTTTTTTTGATTTCAAATTAATGATAGTGCATCCAAAACTCATTTCTAGCGTTTTTTTGTCAGAAAAGCAATATTGGTTTTGGCTTGCAAAATGTTTTAGAATGAGTCCAACTTTTATTCTAATGTATAGTCTGAGATGTAGTTTTTAACTACTTTTTTTGAAAATCCTGTTTTATAGTTTGGGCAGAAAGTACTTACCAATTGCAGTCTTCTAAATTTAGTAGCAATACTTCTGTGTTGGGAGTATTGGTTTGTGCTAATTTTTGTTTGTTTTGGTTTTTATTGACATCTCACATCTTATTTGCATGTGTCATCTACCGCAACGCTTCTAAAAACATTTAAAAAATTTGATATTAAGCAAAAAAGTTAACTAGATTGATTTTGCTCATGACGCCATATATTAGAATTTAGTCTCCGTCAACGACCACTCTGTCTACAATCTATCCAAAACCAGCTACGACTTATCAGTACCAATTTCTATAAAACTCAAATTACCTTTTGTGATCAATGCTCCAGCAACTGGCCAAAGGTTGATTTATTGCAGCTACTGTGGTGTTTTGGCTAGCGAGAAGTGTGATCTAATCTACGAATACCGTGTACAGTTTCATTTAGGTGTTTGCGGCTATTTGGCAGGTATTTGTTTTGTTTGTTTGTTGTTGAGGTATTTAGGTTGCGAGTGACTCTGGTAGTGAAGGGAACTGGTTGTACTAGTTGATGTAAAGTGCGGGTGATACTTTTTACTCAAAAGCATTTGTTTGTGTGTAGACTGTGAACAACAAAGGTTTGGAAAACGTTTTATTTTATAGGTTAGCAAAGAGAATCTTTAAAAAAACTGGGTTTTGCATTTGATTCAATTTGGTTAAGTGACTACGTCGGAAGATGCGTCTACCGACTAAACTCTTTTTCCTGGATATACCTGGCACCTTTGAACTTTACTTTTATCCAAACAAAAGGCTATGACTTGGCCTTTTGTTTGGATATTTAAGAGTTAAGTAGGAGAAAGTATTTGATTTTGTCATATAGGATGGAGTGTATGAGAATAAAAGGGCTTATGTTTGATAGTTTAGTTAGGAGTATGATATTGTATGGGTCAGAAATATGGGGATGGAAGGAACAAGAAAAATTAGAAGCAATACATGTAAAATATTGGAGATGGGTGCTAGGTTTAAATAGAGAAACTCCAGCATATATTGTGCTGGAGGAAGTCAAAAAAGATAAGTTAAGAGTAGAAGCAGGAAAAAGAGCAATGAAGTATGAAGAAAGAATGAGACAGAGACACGAATGCAAAATATTACAAGAATGCATGAAAGAGAAAATGAGAGCAAGAAATGAAAAGCTAGGGGAGATTAGGGAAAATTATTACAATAGAAATGGGTATGCGAGCCAAGAAATTGAAAGAATGAGAGAATCTGGGAGAGAGACATGGTACGAAATTATGGAAAGAGATAGAGATATACAAAGGCAAGAAAGGAGAATGCGAGTGAAAGAGTCTAGGTACAACGCAAACTATGAACATATTATAGAAAATAAATTGCCAATGTACTTAGTGAGCGAAAGATATAGTAAAGATGACAAAAAGATGATTGCAAGATTCAGATGTGGTAATGAAGAGCAAGTGACAAGATTTTGGATGGAAGAGGATTTGAAAATGTGCAGAATGTGCGGAGAGACTAAGGAAACTATAGAACATATGTTGAAAGAGTGTAACGAAATGAGAGAAGAACAGATGGAAAAAAATGAGATATTGAAAGGGGACGGAAGAGGGGTAGAATGGATGAGGGCAGTTAAAAAACGAAGAAAAGAAATAGACGAACAGAGAAGAAAATATTCTTAATTGTGTTAATTTTATAAGGATTAAGTTTTATTATTTTGGGAAGTTGTAAATGTATTTGTAAATGTAATTTTCAAGGCCGAAAGGCAAGAAATAAACGTATTATTATATAGGATGGAGTGTGAGGTTCTGGCTGGAAAGCTGTTGCTTGGCTTCTGCATGTGTGCAAGACTTGGTGTTGTCTGTATGTGTGTGGGGTGTAGTGGGTGGACTTGGTTCAAGTTGTTAGTTGCTAGTTAGGTCCTTTTCTGACTCTCAACGCACCCGTGTTTGTGTGCGGTCTGTTCTATGCATACTTGAAGACATTTGAAGAAGTTTTTTTGTTCAGGATGTGCAGGAACGTTGCGCAGTCACTCTATAAGTGCTTATTCTGTAATGTGAGGGTGTGATCTGTAGTCCTTTGCTACTGCTGGTCTGCGCTGGCAGTTGGTGGTGGGGACATCTTTTTTAGTTTTTTTTTTGCGGGATGGGAGGAGAATCTTCCTAAAAGACCTTGCAAAAGTGTCAGATTTACCCTCACGAGCGCTTACCAACTTTTGTAAATCGCTGTGTGCGGCTTCTTGCACGATGCGCATGTTGCTACATGCCCTGACTTCTTAGTATATTTGCACGTGGAGGTGGATTGTCTTCCGGCGCACTTAACGCATTTGAAAAGGGAGTTGCATTGCAAAGCCGTTTGACCATAACGTTGGCATTGCACGATGTCTTCTGATTTACCTTTGATCTCAACACTTACATTGAGATTGTATAGTTTGGTATGAGACAGTATCTATTTGCTTTGCGAGTTTTGCGGAAGCTAAACGTAAAGCATAATAAAGGTTTTTCCACCTTTTTTTATTTGTTTTATAGAAAGTGGTTCATACCCCAAAGCTGATCATTCTGCCTGCGCTATATCAGCTATGATGCAGTCGAAGATGTTCCTAACGACGTATTTTAAAGTATTTTCGTACGTTAACTGGTACGTGGTGCACGTTATTGCCTTTGACGTAGTCCATGACAGTACAAAAATCCGCATGCGATGTTGGCTTCATGTGGATGCCATCTTTGACATTAACCAAACGATCAATAGGGATCTTTAATGGCTTAAAATTTGCCATCAACCTAGGAAACTTGTCTTTTTTACAAATTGTGATGGGCGGAAGATGACGTGTGTCGGCGTCTTCTGTAGGAACTGACGGATTTGGAGGGCATGTTGGAAGGCCAAGGAAACTAGAGGCTGTGCCATAAGTAGACGCATGGACCTTAGTGGTTGGCCGAGCCTTGGACTTTTTGGCTTTGATAGTTGAAGACTTTGATGGCGCTGAGGGTGCTTGAATTGGGGGTTGGCTGATGGCCGAGCTCACCCGATTTCTTTTTCTGTTTTTTCTTTTTTGAGTAGTCCTCCAGAGTGAATTCCTTTTCTACTAGCGAGGCTGTGGCGTTGCTCTCCTGCAAAGTTTTCATTTGTTGTTTTGTCGTTTTAGGAGCTGGAGTTGACCGGTTTTTCGGCTGGCCTTTTGAGCGAGGTTTCAGCCGCAGTGGCCGGAGACGTGGCTTGGATGCAGCATCTGGGGAAGATGTTTTGTTCTTTATAAGCTTAATATGAGAGGTCTGTACCGGTCCTTCTCAGTCGGCTGCTGGCTTGCTTTTGGCAGTTTTTGCTTTGAGAAAAAGGAGATTTCTGCTGATTTTTTTAGTTTGGATTTGGTTTGTCTTTGATATTGGTAGATTTATCTTGTTTCATGAAGAGCTGGTTTGGTTTTGATTAGCCGTTATGGCTTAGGCATGCTTTGTGGCTGTATTTTGGTATTGTGATTGACTGGCCTGTTTTAATTGCTTACGTAACACCAAGGTCAAACGCACGGACCGTTGATGTCACGGGCTTCTTTATGGTTGCAATGTTGTTGTTGGTCCGGGTTTGAGGTGACTCAGGCACAGCCGCTTTCGAGTTTTATGAACATAATGGAATCGATTAGTGGGTGGTTAAATATCTGCATACTTGCGCGATTGATCCCGGCTATGACCTGAAGAGGTCTTAATTTGAGGACGTTAAACGACGCTTAGATTTAGCATAGACAACTTTTGCTTTTTTTTATATGGAATTTTCTAGCTAGCAACTTGGTTTTGTAAGTAACTTACTTTTTTAGTAACGTAACCTCCTACCAGGTACCTTGTTGCTGCTTTGACGTCTGGGCTCAGAGAGAGATCTGCGGAGAAAAACGTTAGTGTAAGGCCAACCGCATGCAAAAAGCCTCTCGAGAGGGTCCCGTGATGGTGGAAGAGCCGTGTCTTGAAGAAGTTTTCATCTAGTATGAGATACATACACTAGTGTTTCAGAGTATGCACCTTTCATCAGTGTGTCTAGCATCTCACTGGTCAAACAATTTACATAAGTTTTCAATAACTTTATACATTTTATTTATTTGTCACATAAAAAAACTTTTAATGATATAGAAACAATATTCATGGATAAACAAAAGTTATGTTTTGTGTTTTGTCTACAATACCTTTAAATGCAAATATGTGATTATAATCATTTATTATTCTAACTAAAGAGTAGTAACGAGGATGTTATACTAATTTTCATTTTCTTTTTGTTGCAGGTAAGCTTCTTATTTCTACATGCTACTGTATTGGTAAGAATATTAATATTATATTTAAGATTCAGAGATATTTTAAAATAATTGGATACAGAAAGTAGAGCCCGATTACTGAATCTTTGTTTATTCTTTTGATGCACACATTGCTCACTACATAATTTGTTTGCATTTTATAAAATTTGAGCACTTACAACCTAAAATTTTGTGCAGTTTTTTTTAAATCAAACAAAATTAAATATTTGAAAAAAATGAGCTTAAAGGATAAAAAAAAACAATTCTGATTGACAAAAAAAAATCGACATAGGTTTTAGTGGGAACTTATGCAGTAAAAAAATTTATTTCTATAAACTGTATTGTCAATTAGGATAAAAAATAAAATAACTAACTATGGCTAATTCAATATTTAGTTATTAAATGTAAATATTACAAAAGTCACGTTTGGGTGACAAATTTGCGTATTAAAAGAATCTTAAAAAAAATCTACTTTAACATCGTTAGCATGCCGCAAAATACGTATATATGCAGAGTGCTGCGCATAATCTGTACTTTTGTACGGTGTATGAAATAAATAGTTATTGCGTAAAACTGGGACATACAAAGCACTTTAAAAACTAGTGTTACATCAAAAACGTCTTTTTTCAAAACTGGTTATGTTGAATGTAGAAACATTTGTTGAGAAAGAAAGCAGTTAATCTATCAGGTCCTAGACAGTTGTTGGGTTTAAATACTGATAGTTTGTTGACAACATCAGATATCATTAAAACTACAGGCGATTCATTTATGTAGGTAGGAATAAATGGTGGAGAATATGTGCTGTGTGAACTTATTGGTGCAGTCAGCGGACTGTAAACTGACCCATAAAAATCAGCATAGAAATTTACAATGCTATTAGTGGTCATAAAGCCTCGAGCTAGTTTTTCTGAATTTTTGAGCAATCTTTACCTAGACACTCAACCACGACCTCAAGCGGAAAATCCTTGAAACGTATCTTCAAGAGAGCGACTGGCAATCCGCAATGAGCAACTCTGATGCTAAAATTTTGTTTAACATTGCACTGTTTAATGAAGAACAAGAAGCTAATATATGCCAGCTTTATCAAACTCATTTCTGTTTAGATTGTAGCATTTTGGAAATCAGCAATGCAAGTGCCCGATCTGATTACATTTGATCTGATTGACGACCCAAGAAAATACTCAAGAACTAAACCTAAATTTTGCATAGAGAAACCACCACCACTATTGGCCAACATAGTTATTGCACTACTGGATCTAGAACTCTATATATTTATTGGGCAGCAAGATGACCTTAGCTAGCATAAGGCTCTGGTGCTATCGTTTAATAAAAACTACGTACTCTAAACTGCAAATGTTGTTAGCAAAAACCGAGCAGAAATGCAGCTTTTGGAACTTGAACTCAAGCGCAGTATTCGATTCAAACGCCTGCAAGACCCAAAAACTTAGTGATTGTGAACTGCTTGCAAACTATAGTGAATCAAACCATGACCAACCAATAGTGACAATACTGGAAATGATTTTTTGACATTTTACTATTTTATTCTCTTGGCAAGTGCAAAGTAATAGTTTGTATGATAAAAGCACAATAAAACTTTTGGTGGTGAAACAGAGTTGCAAAAGTGGAAGTAAGCATGTTGTCCAAAAGCTTTAACAAGCCAGGCAACACCAAACTGCTCACTGTCATTGCCACTAGCTTTTCTGTGAGGAAAATGTTGGTTAAAAGTACTAACTTGCATTTTTGTTCAATGTTTTATGCGTGTGACCACAAAACAAAAATCTTTTTTGGTCTTTCTCTAAAAAATAGCAAGAATACTAGACTTTAAAAAACTATTCAAGTTAGGCTTTAGAAGGTTTTGAGTTTGTTAATACCCAAAACTGATTTGGGGATGATGAACATTCTATGCTTGCAGTGCAGGGACAATCTTGCCATTTTGGTTTTGTTTAAAATTTAGTTGACGTTTCTAGCAATTATGGTAGGAAGAGGTTTAGCAAAAATTTTGTCAAAGTTGAACATTTTTATGAAATTGCAGAGGTTGAAGTCCACTTAAGACCCAATTTTGTGTGTACTTTGGCCACATTTACAACAACTGCTTTTGATTCTAATGTGAGCGTGTCTGGTTATTAACCTTGGACCACAGAAAAAAACACTGTTCTACGTTTTTGGTCCACATCAGAGGTTTTAAAATACGTTGATTTATGATGTTTATTGTATATCAGGGTTAATTCTTTGACTTTACCCATTTTGTCTAAAATGTTGTTAACGTTCTTGACGTATACTTTAAACATTGCGTCAATTGTGTTATTCATTAGTTTTTAAATTGTGCAATAGATGATCATTGTTTTTGGCAAAAGAAAAAAAATGCGCAAATTATTTATTTGCATGTATCAGTGTTTTTTTAATAGATCCAGTGCAGACTAAAAATTATATTTATGCAGTCCGAAAAGTTTGCAACAAATCCACAATAAAAAATATGATCTCTACATCCAAATAAGAAGCTTAGCAAGAATTTTATAGTTTACTAAAAGTATTTATAATAAAAATTAATCAAGAAATATTGTTTTACTCGACCGAAAATGTCCAGGTAATTACCCACATATGCTTCTATAACACCTATAGCTAGGTTGTTAGTTTGAAATGCTAGTAATATATTCAGATAGCTAAACGCAGTTTATACCTCACACTTCATAAACCAAATTTAATAGTTTCGTTCTCCTTGTTCATCCAAAAATGGTGTTTTATATTATCCTGCATAAAACTGGTATCTACATGTTTACGATTTCATTCATTTATAATGGAAAATTTTCATATGCATATACAAGTTATATATAAATTAATAATTAAGGAAGTTAGGTATTATAATCTAATTATAACAATCAGTAAATCTCTATTATTAGATCATATAAATTCTGATTACGAGTATATAACAATCGTTTAATTTGAAAAGCGGACAAATAACGATTTGCTATATAATACCAGTTAAATTATTCGTGTAAGTTTGTTAATCGCGAGATATCTTAATGTTAAAATAATGAAGATTTTAATCTGCTTTATATCCGTGAGCATTATAAGTCGGATGAAAGTTTAATTAATAATGAATTATTGCCACTCGTTTCACCTTATTTGTAGTGAGTAAATATAATACTAGATTAAATATTCAAATATTTTTGTGTCGAAAATGTGTATATATTTAAAAGGGTTGCTGGATTGTCGGTGAAACAGGATAATAAACAAGATTTGTCAACTTAAGTGCCGTGTCTACTATGTCACTCCATCTTCCTATAGCATTTGTTAAAATGAACAAGCTAAGTTGCTACTAAACTATGTTTTGTAGTTTATAATATGAATAGACGTATTCATCTAGCTGGATAATTCTCTGGTGCGAGAAGCGTTGGCTACAAGCAAACATCAGAATATAATGAGATGAACTACAAATACGTGAGGTCATAAGCTTTTGTATTTTCATAACTTTTCATGCGCACAATAAAAAATATATTGTTTTATTTTTTTTATGACCTGTTATTCCGTACCTATTAATTATTACACTTTATTCCATTCCAGTTTTCAGATTGCTTCTTCTTAATTATTTTTACATTCAGTTTTATTATAGAACAAAAAGTTGAAATGCAGGTTTTACTTATTATGCACGATGTGAATTGAGGGACGTGACGGGAACAAAGGAAATAAGCAGTTATTATAATTGACTAAAAACAACCTTTTTTTGAACTAATTATGCAATTAAAACAAGAAATAATCCCAACATAATAGGTTAGCTTAGGGTAACGCTATTAGTTTTCTCTTCCATTTTATACACAAAACGTGCACATTTATTTAGTTAAAATATTTGATATTTTTTGCTTGCTTACACAGGTAATAAGTTTTATGAAATAAATTAAATGTCAAAACTTTAAGAAATTGTTATGATATTCCAATTTGTATTAAAAATCTTTAGAGATTATTAATATTTTCATTTTTTCCGTTGGTCTGGAGAAGTTTATCGTTTTTTTTTTCTTCTTTTCAATACTCTAATTTAATTTTTTTTTTAATGCTTTAAATTATTGCAATTTTTTTTTTTTATATACGAGGGTAGTTTTTTTCTTTTATATACGAGGGTAGTTTGAAATATTTTTAAAGCCTAAACACTGAAATAAAAAAAAATTTTATGAAAGAATTAATCATTTATTCAAACTCAATCTAACAATTATTGCGGCTAAGATTCAAGCACAGCTAATTAGTTTTGGTTTTACAAACCTCGTCAGTGTGCCTTGTCTTTTTTAAGTTAAAACACTTTTTTCAACTATGCTCCAACTTTTTTTAATAAAATAGTAATTGGTGTCTTGTTCTGCAATTTAGCGACTAAAAAAGTTTCTTTGTTTGATGACAATTTCTGTTCTTTAAAGAAAACGTTTTTCTTCTTATTCTTCTTTCATCTTGATTCTATTTTTGGACATAGGCTTCTTTTATACTTCTTTACAAGTTTTGATTGCCACCTTTATCCAAGCTAAACTTGCACGTTTCTTTAAAATGGAATAAGATCATTTCAGGCTTCTTTGTGACAAAAATTCGGCTATCTCTGCCTGGAGCATAGTTATATGTGTCTCTAGTGGTAAGGTTGCTGAGACGTCTAGATCTTAGGAGTAAATTCCCGCTGCAGAGCCTTGACACATTTTTGAGCTATGGGTGTAGATTTAAAAGAGTTCTTTGTTTTTTTTTGTTTATGTGTGTGTACATTGTAGAGCTTTTAATTACAAAGTAAAGGTGTTTATTTGCAGAAACTTTCTTTGTTGGTTCTCTTTGCAGTCCAGTTAAATTCAGGCGCAGTGCTAAATCCTTGACATAGATGTCGAGGAGTGGCAGCATTGCTTCTATCGCTGCAGTCACATAGCGCCTGTTGCACTATTGCGGGAGGCAATACATGCCCCATAAGTTTTTATTAGGTTAGGTTAGGTTGAGTTACGCAGTAACACTGCAGACTGACTGACGCGTTTCTAAAACACTCCTGAAATCTGTGCTGCTAAATCAGTTCTCTGTGTCCGATAATTGTGTAAAGTAGGCAGGCACCTTCCAAAAGTATTCTGCCTCACTTTTGCGCTAGTGTGGCGTTTGTGTTTTGTTAATTACCCCGACAATAAACAAAATACGTTGTTGGACTAGTGGAAATTTTCTACTGTGTGACGTTTCTGTTATTCGCGTGCGTGAAGCGGGGGAAGTCTCGCGTGCGCGCGACCAGTTTTTGTGAGTGGGAGCACACCCCCCTTGGGTGCGTACGAAATTGTCGGGAGTGGGAGTATATACTCTCCACATTTTCGATAATTACCTGGTTTTCGGACAAGAAAGTTCAAAATTTTATTTGACATTAACTGCAAAGTCGGCAAGGCGGAGCTGGTAGTGTAATTAGCTTTTCTGTAATAATGTCAGGAAAAGAGGATTCCGATATAGATTCGGATAGAAATGCTGGTTTCCATAAAAAAAAAATGGAATACGACCCCCCTGGCGGAAAGATACCAAGGGAGCAGCAGCTGCTGGGTGGTACTGACTCCGATTCCGGTGTGTCACCGAAACAGGTGCAGAAGCGTAAGAGGGAAGAGAAAAGAAAGAATCAGCCCCAACCGTCTAGGATGAACCTAAATAGATTTTTTGAGGCGGCATCGCAGGATAAGACTGACGCAAATAAGAAAAAGGCACTACTCAAACTGATGCAAGACATGGAGAGTACTGCAGCAGAGATAAGTTAGTTTATCATTAATAGCACAAGGAAAGAGATAAACACTGCTGTCTCTGACCTTAATAGAAAAGCGGCGTTGTTAAACAACCCGGACATGAGAGCTCTGGTGGCGGAGTCATTAAAAAACAGTAATGTGGGAACTATCGAGCACTCTGCGATAGTAAGTAATTATACTGCCAAGGTGGAGGAGATAGATGCCCTTAAAAAAGACAACTATGTACCAGCGGACCAAGTAGAGACATTCAGGGACGAAATCAGCTCCTTGAAAACGCAGAAGGACGAAGGTAAAAAAAAAAGTGGAAGAGCTTTTAAGCGAAGTCGAAGACCTAAAAACTGATGCAAGGAAAAAAACGGCTCTTATAAATAAGCCTGGGCCAACTGATGTATTGAGTGTGCCCTACACACTACTACGCAAAAGGTCAAACAGTATTTCATCTACTGAGATGGCTGAAATGACCGAAACAAAGGACGCTTCAGTCCAGCAAAACATGAAAGCGGTTTGCTATAGATGCAAGCGGCTAATAAATATGGAGGAGATGAAAGAAGTCCGGCTGCGGGGGAAAATCAACGAAGCGGATTCTTTAAAAATGACCGACAAAGATCTGAACGAAATTCTGGGTGAGCGATGGCCGGAGGACATCACGGTGGTCCCCAGTACAAAAGGAAACCCGTTTAAAGGGACGGAGGACGTCCTAATTTTCTTTGATGAGGCTTCACAAGTATCAAGTACTGGTCTTGCAAAAATAACCGGAGATAGGTACCCGGAACTAATTGAGCTGCTAACGGATGGGGCACTAAAACGTCGTATCGAAACAGGCTCGATTGTTACAACTACAAGTAAAGGCAAGAGGGAACAGAAAGTTTATGCCACTCAAGTGGAGGGCAATGACCCGGCGGGGAGAGTTAAAGTTCTAGCGGAAATTCGGTCCCAGATGGTTAAAAAAAATGCGACTTAGGCCAAGCTGGCTGTAGCAGCAACTGAAGGGCACGACTGGCTTGCTCTGAGAAAACTCCTAAGTATAGTCTTTAAAGAAACGAACATTATACCCGAGGTTTTTGTTCCTGTTGACCTACAGAAAGTAAACTCAGACACTGCAAAGAAGCCAACCCTAAGTAAACCCCAAGTAAAAAGGGCGGCTAACATAAACACCGATGCAATTATTGTTAAGGCCAGTGGCAGTGGTAGTACCTACGCCGATCTACTTAAAGATTTCAAGGCAAAGGCGGACCCACAACAGGAAGGAGCCGGTGACAAGGCGATCCGAAAAACCAAAGACGACAACTTACTAATCGTTACGGAGAAGGGCAAATCAGAGGACCTTAGAAAAATATTAAAACAAAAAATGGGAAATTTTGTTGGGGGAGGCAGTGGGGCGGAAAAAACCGTCCACATGGCAAACATCGATGGAGACGCGGACCAACAAACCATCGAAAAGGCCATTAACGACAAATTAAGCAAACTTGGCTTCAATGATATCGAAGTCAAACTCAAAAATCTAAGACCAACTAGAGGGGGCAACCAAATCGCCACTTTCTCGATCGACGAGAAAGCCGCTGACGCACTTATGAGTGCTGACAAGATTAAAATTGGTTGGCTGAAATGCTCGATGAGGAAAAGAATACATATTCCAAGGTGCACCTGCTGCCTCAAACTAGGGCATACTAGAGGGGCATGTACGGAACAAAGCACCGACAACCCGGGGTGCTTAAAGTGTTGCAAGCCTGGACACCAGGCTAAAGATTGTACAGACGTCGCCTTTAGTATACATTGCAAAGCCGAGCATAGGTCGGATTCGACTTTATGCCCGGTTTTTAGGAGCTTAATGGCACAGAGCAGGGGGGAGCTCGACAAAGCGACTCAAGATGCTTAAGCTTTACTTACTGCGATTTGACCTGCGACGACGCAGAACACACAATTATTTATTGTCCTAAGTGGGAAGACTCAAGAACAATACTAACTGACACCTTTGGCGAAAAACCATCGGCATCAAATATTGTAAGCCATATGCTAAAGTCAACCACAAACTGGAATGTGGTAAACGAATTTGCAGTGTCGGTTCTAACACGAAAGGACCTGGACGATAGGGAAAGGACCAAAACGTTGAACCTAAATCTGGTATAATCCATTGACCCTAGTGTAATGTGAAGTAATACCGAGAGGTGATCCCGCATTACACTGGTAAAGAGAAGGGGGTTGTTAGTCGGTAAGAACCCGACACTACTGAAGATTTTCCTCCTTTGGTAAAAAAAATAAAGGTTAGGTTAGGTTAGGCAAATGAGCCGGAAAAATTCTCTAGTTTTGGTGCTTTGTATAGTGAGAAGTTTTTGATTGCTCAGAATATACGCGTATCTTTTACAAGGTGGTGTGCAGGTCCCAGTCATTTCCTGATGGAACAGCCTGGGAAGTGACTTACCAACCGAGTTGTTGTTAGTGGTCTTTTGATAAGATTCTTTTAGCATTGCAGCAGTGGAAGTGTTTTTTATTTTTGTAACACGTTTTTCTTTGTCGTTGGCAAATAAGTTATTTGTAATATTTTTGGACATCATTAAAAGTCATCTAGTTTTGGGTCGGAGGTGGTGTAATGTGTATTGTAGGTTAAGTATGCGGATGCCACAATATTGTCCGTTTTTAGTTTTGTGGTCAAGCTATTCTTCACAGCTGTAACGTCGCTGGGGTTGTTATGTGTGTAAATGCACTCCTTTAGTTTACACATCTTTGGTGGCTACTTTTATGAGTGGTTTGAGAAACATGGCTTACTTGGCTGTTGTTCCCTCTTAACTTTCGACCGTTTGATAACAAATCAATAATTTGAACTGGAATGGCCCACCCACCCACCCAAGTGTTTGTTATTAAGAAGTTGGATTACTTCTTTCTTTTGTGACAAAATGACTTCTGACGCTCCAGGTAGGTCAAACATTCAATCTCTTAATAACGAACAATTGGGCGGGTGGGTGGGTCACTCCAGAGTTTGATAACAAGTCAGTAATTTGGACTGGAGTGGTTCACCTATCCACTCAAGTGTTAGTTATCAAGAGGTTGGATCACCATCTTTTCTTGTGACAAAATAACTTCTGACGTCTGCGTAGAAAACAAATACCAAATAACTTGACGACAAACAATTTGGCGGCATACTTCAGAACATAGTTACAAATCAATACTTTAAAATGGAGTAGCCCAGCCACCCATTCAAGTGTTTGTTATCAAAAAGTTGGATCACAACCTTTTCTTGTAACAAAATGACTTCCGACGTCTATATAGGAGGGACACTCTTGAGCATAACAACAGGCCAATGATGTGGAATAGAGTAGGGCGATTGGGCTTTCTACAACTAATTGATTAGATTAAGAAATGCCATCTTAAATAAATTGAAATGGTGTGAATGGTACCTAACGGAAAAGCAAATTTTCTAGCCTAAAGACAGAAAAAACCTTAGGGTCTAGTATATGTTAAATTTAATAAATCACCAAAAAAAGAGTATAAAAAACCGCAACGACAATATTTCAAATTCAACCTGATTAGTACGTGTGACGTTATTTGTGGGCAAAAACGGTGGTATATAAGAGTAGAGGAGTAAAGCGGTTTCTAGGCCAAAATCCCATAAGGTTTACATGGGGGGTCTAAAATCACTTTACTTCCGGTCTAGCAGCTTAACTGGGCATGTGATAAGAGGATGTAAGACGTTTATCGGTGTAAATGGTTAATTGGAAGATAAGTAGAATTAGGGGGTTGGTCAATTGGTGCATAAGTGGTTTGTTAAATTGGTCACGTGGTCCAAAAATGGTAGATTTGGGGTAGGACCCGCCGTTTGGGCTAATTGGTGGCTAACGGTAACTAACGGTGGCTAATCGGTGGCTAATCGGTGGCTAATCGGTGGTTAATTGCTGGCTCTATTTACTTTCCATCCACTTCCATCCACTTACAATCCACTTTTCATCCATTTTCCATCCACACATCACCAAGAGCTGCTACATAACTTCAAAATATGTGATATTTAGTTAACATAAGATGGTGATGAAGTGGGCTGTACACAAACGGGCACTACATTTAAAAACCATTGAACTGACCGGACCATGCAGTGGTTTGTTGTAAATGATCTCTATAACCAGTGAGATGCTAGGCACACTGATGATGGGTGCACACCTTGAAACACGAGTGTATGCGTCTCACACTGGGTGGAGAGACAATTTACATAAAATCATTATTAAATTCAACACATTTTTACCACAATTTGTTACTTTTTATTTTATATTTATTCCTGTTTATGTCTATTTATTTACAAATAATTTAAAATATAACATATAAACGCTTTTTTCGTTGAATAATGTTTTTGTTAAAAATGCATTAAATCCGTTTGGATAAAACAGTATCATATAATCGGAATATAACTGTTATTACTAATATTTATTATAATCTCTAGTTGCAATATTTTTAATATACATAAATAAATAATGATGAAATAATATTATCATTTTATATCATAAATATTAAATTAAAAATGTCGATCAATCATAAAATGTTTAACTATTTACTATCTATTAATATTAATCATAATTTTATTGGTGAAATACAAATTAATAATGCTTTTTATAATGTTTTATTTATTGTTATATTGCATGTATTATTTAGAGTAGATTAAATGTTGAATTATATTTATTAGGTATTTTTTAAATAAAATAACCATTACTTTCTTTGACTTTTAACGCTTACAGATTAGAGAAACTTTTTTTTCTTGATATCTAACACCTGAGTGAGTGACGAAAATCTCAGTTTAAACTACTTGTTCGTACTTATGTTCTGGAGTGACCAACCCATTACCTGACATTGAGACTTTTAACTCTAACAAGTAAATTTTTTTATTGTTGGCTGGGGAGGGGAATCTTCTAAAGGCTTAATGTGTCGGATTTACTTTTCAAATGTTTAAAAGCGCCTACCGACTAGATTTGTGTTAGTTTTTCTCGGTGTTGCTTTGGAGGGAAGAACAATGGGTCTGATTTGATAAGCGATCACCATAAAGAAATGCTACTGAAAGCTGCTGCAGGACTGGACTTTAAGTGGTAGTGCAGTGATACGATCTAGCGTTATTGTAGAAGGTGGTTAGCGACAGTTTTAAACTGGTGTTGCTTAAAAAATAATAGATATGTGAGGGGTTTACTATTGCTGGGTTTTGCAAACATCTGGCTTGCATTGTTTGCGTGAGTTAAGGTATTGGTTTTTGAGTCAAAATTGACGACTGTTTGGTTTTGCTTTGGTTTTTGCTAACGGCGCTTGCAGGTTTAGGGGACGTGTTTTTTTCTAGTCGTGGGCAGCTGCGCTTTGGGCAGTCTACGGTCAATCTGGTGCTGCTCTATAAGTTTTGCCCCGAAAGGTTCTAGTTTCGCGTCTAATAGTAAGGGAACTATTTTAGCCAGTGTTGTTGGTTGACTTCTGCTATGTTTTGATTTAGTTTCTAGGTATTTAGGATGATCAGGTCACACGTAATTATTAAATTTATGCAGATCTGGTGTTGGAGCGGGTGTGGTGTTAGTTTTGTAAAAAAAAAGACAGAGGTCAGAGCTAAAATGAGTTTGGTGTAGCTATCAAATTTTGATTTGATTTTTCTTGCTTAAGTTGTCTACGTTTGAGCTTGTCTTTGACTAGCCAGGTGCAATGTTAATCAAATATTACGTGTAGGAAGTACTTGGTGCGGGTTGTCAGTTGTTTCTTTAAACTCTTGAAGATAAGTTTTAATTCTTTCTATCTTAAGGTTGTTCTCTAAATTGTGCTTGAGTTTTATTATCCTCTTTTAATGGTTTTCCGTTTTGGGTTGAAGCTTAAACTGATATTGTCCAGTAGATTTTGGTGTTCCATAATGTTGAGTGGGCCATGGTATTTTTTTTAATTTTCTGATTTTCAGTACAGTTTAGGTTTTCAGGCTTTTCAGTTTGAAGTTGTCTTTAAAGTTGTTTTGGATTTATTACTTTAAGATGTATCTAAGTCAGGTATTTGTTTTTTAATGGTTTCCTTTTTTGAATTAAAGTTTTAACTAACATTGTTCAGTAGAACTTGGGGTTCTATAACTTGAGTGGGCCATGATTAGTATTGGTTTACAGTAGAGTTTATAAGTAAAAACCCAGAAAAAAAATTTCTTGATAATAAAAGTGGAGTTTTTGCAAGATAAGTCAATCTAAGTTTGATTTTGAACTAAGATGTACAATTTGTTGATTTCTAAAAAAAAAAAAAAAAAAGAATGAAGCGTTTGGAGTTTGCTCCGGTGGTGTGGATGGTTAAATTTTTGGCAGAAACTTTGTCCGATTTCTCAGGTGTTTTTTGTGATTACAAATCCTTGCGGTTTGAACGCTTTTACTTTAAGACGCTCTTTGTTGGGCTCCAATTGTTACTGTCTAGGCTTGTTGGAAGTAGTGGTTAGTGACGGTTGGTGTTGATGTCTGAGAAATAGGGTATTAATGTGAGGTTTGTGAGGTTTCTGGCTTGGTTTCTTTTTTTAATTTGAGTAGCTTTTTTCTAGGTAATTGTGTCTGTGTGATGGGGCAGCAGTTACTTTTAAGTGTACTACTACTATTAGCGTTCTGGCCGGTAAATGTCTATTAGTAGTAAAGATACTACAAGGTTTTGACGAAGGTTTAAGAAGATGCCAATTTGGGTTTGAGAAATGTGATGATATTTCTCACCCTAGACGGCTAAACCGATTTCAGAATAGAAACGGTGTCAGGGCGCTGTATACACTGTTTTAATTCTTAGTGAACCCTATCCACGTGGTCCAAATCCAAGTCGTTTTCAAAATTTGGCCTGCATTGGAGTTCAAGGCTGTCTGCAAATGTTTTGGCCTTACTTTCTAAAGTGTATTCAAAGCCATACATGCTCAAGAGCACTAATTTTTGTAAATCCTGTTTGCCTTCTTTATATTATTATTTAGCCGGTTTAGCTCGGTTTTGGCCAGTTGGTCGTGTGACCTTTGTCATAAATGTCTGGCACGGTAGTCTCTCTGTCAAGACTTAATCTAGTAGATAAAATTTTTGGTAACTTTTTCCATTGCTAGCGAGATAAGTACAGAATAGAGAAACTTTTAATTTTTTGATAACTAGTACCTGGATAGGTGGGCGGTAACCTCAGTTTAATCAAATTGTCCGTACTTATGTTCTGCAATGGTTCACAAACCCGCTCAAGTGTCCGCCACGAAAGGATTAGATATCACCATCACCTCCTGTGACATAAAGACTTTTAACGCTTACAAAGTAAAGCAACTTTAGGTGGGTAAGCGGGAACCCCAGTTTAAACTAATGGATTGGATATAACTATCACCTTCTGTGACATATAAACTTTTAACGTTTACAGAGAAGAGAAACATTAAATTTCTTGATAACCAATGTTTAAAGGGGATTGTTGGTTTTAATTGTGGTCTTGGTACCTATGTCATTACCTTTTTTGGTTTAGGTAGGTCCTTTTTTAAGTTTTATTTTGCTGATGTGCTAAAGAGCCACTCTTTGGTTGGCTTGTCTATACATATGATTTACAGGAATCATATCTTAAAGTAGCATTTTTAAAAACGAGCTGATTTCTTGTTTGTCGATCCTATTTTAGATAGTCTTTACGGTTTTTGCTTACTTAGAGTTAAGGTAGCAATTGAGAAATATTGCTAGTACAATGCCCTTAAAAGTGTCTCTAAAAGATCTTTTTAGGGTTTTTTTGTCGTTTTTGCTTTTTTGAGATTTTGGCGTGTTGGCGCTGGACAAGTTTTGCTTTTGCTTCTTTGATGTATCTTGAGTGTTTGGTGCAGGTAGTGTGTAGTATTGCTGTTGTGCATCGGATGCATTAGTTGGCGCAGTTGACTGAGTTCTTTGTGCATCTCTTTGTCTTCCCCAAAAGTTTAAGTTTTGTGGTTTTGATCTTGGTTTTGCTTGGCAAGTTTTGGTTTTTCAAAGAGTCTTTAATTGTTTTTGTGTTTGTCGATGTCACTTTTTTGTCTACAGTCATTTGGTTAGGTTAGGTTAGGTTTAAGTGGCAGCTAACGCTCAGATAGGCTTCAGATGAGCCCGTTGTGTTACCACAGTACTTTAAAGTACAACCCTCCTCAGGGGATTTTGTCAAACCATTTTGAGCCGTAAATGAACCTCATGAGAGTCTTCGCATCTAGTGATGCGAGGTCAGAAAGGTCATCAAAGAAAGGTCGGCTTAAGAAGAGCAATTGTGTTGCGGACAGAGAGGATCATTGGCATAAGTAATGCTGAACACTCTCTTCTTCCTCCTCGTCCAGGCAGCCTCTGCAGTAGTCCAGCTTTGCTATACCCAGTCTCTCCGCGTGTTTGCCAATGGGACAGTGTCCAGTGATGACTTCTACTGCCAGTTTGATATTGTTTCTTTTTAGAGAGACGATGTTGGTGCTTCTTTTCCTGTTTTGGTGAGACTATACTTGCCTGGTTACCTTGCAGGTGTCTTTATCCCTCCACCTTTGCTCCGTTAGGTTTGAAGTTATTACGGCTATGGTCTTCTTGCACGAGGCAAATGGAATACCAATACCCCGTAGTACTTCGGTTGAGTGCAGGTTTGTGCCATTTTTTGCAAGCTTGTCTACTTCTGTGTTATCTAGGATCCTGCTGTGGCTTGGTACCCACATGAGTCTTAAGTTTGTGTGTTCTGCCAGCTTGTTCAGCTTTCTCCGACAGTCAGAGACCACTGTTGAGTTGGTGCACACACTAGTATTTGCCCTGAGAGTCGTTCTCATGGCTCCCGTTATCAAGAGTTCCACCATTCTCTGCACTTTTGTAAGCGCCATTTGATGGACACTTTTATTAAGTGCCGGCCACCATATGAATACGCCGTAGTAGAGTATTGGTGTAACTACGGCTCTGTATAGCCAGAAGGTAATCTTGGGATTGAGGCTCCAGGATTTTCCTACCGCTCTCTTGCAAGAGTACAGCGCCACCGTTGTTTTCCGTATTCTTTCATGATCATTTTCGGTCTAGTATGAGACCTAAGTATTTGGCGCTCTCCATGATCGTCAGTTCAGTGCTCTTTAGCATTGGGAGCTTGAATTCTGGGATGTTGTGTTTTCTTGTAAAAACGACTAGCTCGGTTTTTGCCGGGTTGACATCTTTGCCACACCTTTTGCACCATTGCGCTAGTTTTCATAGGGTCTCTTCGACAAGTTGCAACATTATATTGAGGTTCCCTGAGGCTGCTATTGCTACGTCATCCGCATAGGCGACGACCCTGCAGCCAAATTTCCTAAGTTGGAGGAGCAGCTCATTTAGCGTGATGTTCCAAAGCAATGGCAAGAGGAGTTTCCCTACTCACTTTCCTTTTTATGTGGGATTCTCCCATTGTGGCTCTGATGTTCCTTTCACGGAGCATTTTTCCGATCACGTGACATAGTGCGTTGTCTATTGCTAGTCCAGTTAAGGTTGATTCTATGGCTTTAGGCTTTACGTTGTTAAATGCTCCTTCTGTATTGAGGAAGACAACCATCGTGAACTCCTTATGCCTCATTGAACTCTCAATCTGGTTTACTAAGGCATGGAGTGTCGTTTCTACGGATTACCCCTTTGTGTATACTTGCTGAGACTTTGACAGCATTTCTGGGTGTTGGGCTTCCTTCATGTGCAAGTGAATCAGTCTTTCAAGCGTCTTTAGCAGGAACTATGATAAGCTGATTGGTCTCAGGTTTTTGGGGGGAGGTGTGTGAGGCTTTTCATCCTTTTGGGATAAAGACCGCCTCGACCTCTCTCCAAATTTTTGGGATGTATGAGAGGTTTATTTATGCCTTAAACATAGTCTTCAACCAAGATATAACTATATCAATGGCCTCTTGCAGCTCAACTGGACTGAGCCCGTAAGGTCTAGGGGACTTAAAGGGTTTGAAGCTTTTGATGCTCCAGATTAACTTGTCTCCACCTACAATTCTGTCAGCTAGATACCAAGGTGGAGCAGTTATGGTGGAGTCCACTACACTTATTCCATTGCCTGGAAAGTGTGTCTTTATGAGTAGAAGCTTTGGACTGCCGGATCCTTAGATAATATTTTTTGCAGTCGGCTGGTTTCTGAGGTTTTCTCTATCTATTCGCAAAGCTAAACAAAGAATGACCTTTTGGCCTTCCTGACCTTCGTTTTAAAATTCCGCAGGCTGTTTTTATAGGCAGTCCACTCATTGGTGTTTTTTGCCTCGTTGAACAGTCTCCTGCATTCCTTTCTTAGGTTGCTTATTAACGGTGTCCACCACCGTGGTTTGCTGTTACCTTTCCTGCTCACAACTTTGCATGATGTGCGTGTGGCCTTGTTACAGGCAGATGTAAACTGCTTTAGAGTTCTGTCTAGCTCATCCCCTGTTTTTGGTGTTGGGGGCGGCTCTTCTGATAGAAGACCTGATAGGGTAGTTTTATACTTACTCCAGTCAGTCTTTTGTTTGTCTACAAACTTAGGCTTTGTTTGTATCTGTATGTCTACCTTAAATTCTATATACCTATGATCTGAAAAGGAGTGTTCTTTTGACACTTTCCAATTGCTTACAAGGTTAGGCGTTTTAGTAGAAACGAGTGTAATGTCAAGTACCTCCTTTCTTATGGCTGTAGTGAAGGTGGGAGTGTTACCTATATAACATATTTCTAGGTCGGATGTTAGTATAAATTCTAGTAAAGACTCACTTCTGTTATTCGTGTCCGAGCTGCCCCATATGGTGTGGTGGGCTCCAATGATCACGTCTGCCCCTACTCGGTTGGCTTCGTTGATAATGCCATGGAAACCCTCTGGGGGATTTTTCTTCTCCTGGGCAAAGTATCCTGAGATCATCCATAACTTATGGATCTTTTTACAGTCATTTGGTTGCTTTACCCAGAATCCGAGGAGCAGACTACTTTTTGGGTAGTGGAGGATTTTCCATTACCGGAACCTCCGTAGAGTATGCCTTCTGGTAGGCGTCAGGCGAAAGTTTTCTGATTCTTACGAGACGCACCCATAGAAGAACTGACAAGTTATAAAGCGTATATAAACTAAAAATAGTATTTTTTTGTTAAATTTAAGCTCAATTTCTGTTTTATTTGTATCATCTAAATATTATTAAACAATATTTATTTAATCTAAAAAAATATTTCAATGAATGGAAAAGTAAAGAAAACAACAGAAAACACTCTATTGAAAATAAATCCCATTGAAAAAGAACGGACTAAAAATAAATTCTATCAATAAGTCGAGCCGGAAATTAAATTAGCAAACGTAAATAAACATAAATATTGCATTATAAAAACTGGAACAATATGCAAACTTATTGCAGAAATAAATTTTAATTTAAAAACTAGAACACAGTTTCAGTAACCGATTTTGTCATATATTTTTTTGCATACATAACACGTTGCATGTTTCATATTTATTAAATTGCAGATTGGATTTTATTTTACAAAGGCTTAATTTTTATATAGGTGATATTTATTTAACTATATTCGTGATCGATATATTGCTACAAACAAAACATGTTCGACACACTTGCATGCCATTAATTAGAAGCAGCGTAACATAATTAAATATTGATTAAAATTCAACAAAAAAATCTTTTTATGGTTTAAAAAGCACATAAAAACTTTCATTTCCATAACGTTATAAATCTTGTGAATTTTTGTGTAAAGCATAAAATTTCTATAAAATAAAATTGCTTGAGAATTTATGATATTTTGGTTGTGATTGTATAATTATGTTTATTAGATGCTTACCTTAATTGGCGGATCCAGTAGTACATAGAACCCATTAATTATCCTTCAATCCCCTATTACTTGGGCATAACACGATTCGCCTAGAGATGAACGTAGGTTCAATTAACTGCTTAATTTGTGTCATATTTTTTGTTTTTCTAATTTAATATGAATCAATTCTGACAAAATAGTTTAAGGGTTATCTCTAAATATATTTACTTTGTATTACCTCAATTTACAGAAATGAAGCACCGCATGGAGACAAACTTAGTCTAGCTATGTGGGATTTAAATTATGCTCGTTCGTACGGAATCGACATACCCACAGACTTCACGAAATGTTTGTTTATATAATGTATCCTTGCATAATTAAAACAGAGTTGGGTGGTATTGACCAACAAATTCAATGGATTTAAATTTATGTACATTACATGAAATAAAATTATTTGATGTTAAATTATTAATTAAATAATATATTATAATATAATTTTCATGTAATTACTTTGTAAACCATCAATTTGCTACTCAAAGTTTTTGTTTGACCACTGACTTTATGAAGGTGATAGGTGTTTACTGTATATTAACTTGGCCTAACTGTGTGACCACATGTAACACCCCAATTACCACAAGAGCTTGACTTAGTTATCACATAATACATGTCAATATAATTAGTTTATTGAATCATTTTCAATGTTTAATTTAGAAATTAATGCTTGAATGCATATTTTTTAATAAAAGTTTTAATTATTATTTACGAACAAAAGACGGAAGCGATCGTATAAACAATAGATGGGTGGATGGATGAAGGTCCGGATAGATAGTGCTACCGATCGGTAGCCGGAAGAACGGATGGAAGGACAAACGGATATTGACTCCAAGAGATGAACATACTTGGTTTGTATTCTGGGACTGACGAGGCTTACCTTCGTCACTGTTCGGATTAATTCTACCATAGCAAGGGACATTAAAGTTAAACAAAGCTACCATAATATATCACATTTTAAATATATTCTATAGGTTGAAAATAAAAATTAATTGTATCCAATTAGAATCGATATATATATATAGGTTTTATTTAGGATGATAAATGAAAATTTGCACAAAATAATACAACAGAACAGTTGACATATGATATCTAAAACTACAATTTTTTTTTCAGAATAATTTTTGGTACTCACTTAATATCTGAATGAAAGGGGGGGGGGGGGGGGGGAATTTATTTTTTGTTAGGTTTGGCAAAATTTTTTTATATTTATGATTTGTGAACTAGAATTGTCTCAAAGCGTTTGAAACATGGGAAGGAGGGACTTTTTTATGTCAATTACGTATCTGATTTTGACAATGGAAGTGGTGGAGTTTGACTTTTGATTCAGTATAGGGTTTAGTTTTCTTAACCATATTTGTTTGAGAGAGGGTTAACATATAATGTTGGCAAATCAATTACATTTTTTTTGTAGGAAAGGATTTTTTTGCCTACCGACTATTCTCCCATACCTAGTTGGCTAGTAGAAACTTGACTGAAGATATAATTATTTCTAACTATTTCTAAAAACAATGCCAAAGATTTTTGTTTTTTTTACAAATTTTTACTAATTTTAAATATTTTTGAAAAGCTCTTGAAATGTTTCTTAACTTTTTAGAAATTCTGAAAGTTTTCTACACATTTCAAAATTTTCTAAGAAGCTCTAGATTTTTCTGAAATATTGCAAGTAAGTTTTGAAAAGATTTTATAGTTTTTTTTCTACTCATTTTAAAATATTTTGAGAAGCTCTTAAGTATTTTTAAAAAGCTTACACAAAACTTTTAACAAGTTCTAATAGTTTTTTACACATTTTTAGTTTTTTGAGAGGCTCTTAAAAATGTGCAAAATATTTAAAAAAAATTCTAAATACTTCTGAATATTTTGCAAATAATTTTTAGTTTTTTTTTTTTAATTCTAAAAGTTTCTACACATTTTAGAATCTTCTGAGAAGCTCTAAATACTTTAAAAAATTGTGCTTAAAGTTTCAACATATTTCAGAAATGTCTGAGAAGTTTTCTATTCATTTTATGATTTTTTAGATACTTCTAGATAAGAAAGTCTTTAAACTTTCTATTATTTCCTAAAGTTTTTTACACATGTTAAAACTTTCTGAGAAGCTTAAATTTTTATTTTATCTTTTTGAGAAAATTTTTGAAAAGTTTTTGCAAGTTTTAAATATTTTTTTTTCAAATTCTAAAAGTTTCTACACATTTTAAAATCTTCTGAGATACTTTAGATTTTTTTTTAACTTTTGGAAAAGATTTTTGAAAAAATTTTTCAAGTTTTAAAATTTATTTAAACGTTTTAAATTTTTCTGAGAAATTTTAGATAAGCATGCAAAAAATTTTGAAATTTGTTCTAAATTTTTTTTTACTTTGTTTATATATTCTTTTTACTTTTTTAAAAAATTTAAACAATTTTTACACTTTTTGGAATGTATAAAAAAGCTCTGATAGCTTCTAATAGTTTTGCAAACATTTTTTTTTTTTCAAATTTTAAAAGTTTTTACATATTTTAAAATTTTCTGAAAAACTTTTAAAATTTTTATAAAAATTTTGTAACTTTTGTAAAAAAATCATGATTTTTTTTTATATTTAAAAAAAAGTAAATAATTTTTAGAAATTTGCAGAAATTTTAAAAACATTGTGACTTGAGAAGACTTTTCTGTATAATTTTAAGAAGTTTCTCTAAAGAAAACGTTTTAAAATCTCCTGAGAAATTTTAGATACTTCTAAGCATGCAAAAAATTTTTGAAATTTGTTATCAAATTCTTTTTACTTTGCTTACAAATTCTTTCTACTTTTTTAAAAATCTAAACAATTTTTACACTTTTTGGATTATTTAAAAAAGCTCTGATAGCTTCCAATAGTTTTGCGACCAATTTTTTATTTTTTTTTAACTTCTGAAAGTTACACATTTTAGAATTTTTTGAGAAATTTGATAAAAAAATTTTCTACACTTTTTATTTATTTTTTAAATCATAAACATTTTTTTTTAAGATTTAAAAAAAAAGAAAGTTTAAAAAAAATGTAGACAAAATATTTTCTCTAAGCATTTTAGAATTTTTTAAGAAGCTTAAATACTTCTAAAAATCTACACATTTTAAAATTTTCTAAGAAACTTTAAACACTTTTAAAAATTTTGTATAAAAATTCTGAAAAATTTTGAATCAATATTTTTTGAAATTTTTTATACATTCTAAAAATTTCTACATATTTTAAAATCTTCTGAAAGATTTAGAATCTTCTCTAAATTATACAAAAACATTTAAACTTTGAAAGATTTTTATACATTAAAAAATCTTCTAAGAAGCTCTAACTAGTTCTAAAAAAATGTACCTGGTACTTAGAGGTTTTTAAAAGATTCTAAAAAATGTAGAAACTTTTAGAATACTAAAACAAACTAACAATCTATCGCAAAAATTTTAGAAAAGTTTAAGGCTTTTCAGAAGATTCTTAAAAGTATAGAAAATTTTAAAAATTGTACAAAAATATCATTAAAAACTTCTAGAAGATTTTAAAAAAAGTAAAAAACCTAGAAATTTGCAAAAATTTTAAATATCTGATTTTCTAGAGCTTTTAAAAAAACTGTAAAAAATATCTTCCTAAATATTCCAAATATTTATCAAAAAATTGCAAATAGTTTTTAGTTTTTTTCTTTAATTTTGTAAATTTTCTTTACATTTTAGAATTTTTTGAGAAGCTTTAAACTTTTAAAAATCTTGCAAAAAATTTTTGTTTTTGTTTACAAATTCTAAAATTTTTGAGAAGTTTTCTATACATTCATTAGAAGCTTTAGATACTTCTAAATAAGACTTTTGAAATATCTTTAAAATTTCTAATATTTCTTTAAGTTTTTGACACATTTTAAAACTTTCTAGAAGCTTTAGATTTTTTTAAAACTTTTAAAGAACATTTTTGAAAAGTTTTTTAAAGTTATAAAATTTATTTAAACGTTTTAGAATTTCTTTGGATACTTTTTAAAAGCATGAAAAAGATTTTTGAAATTTGTTTAAAATTTTAACTTTTTTAAAAATTTTTTAGAATAATTTGAAAAAGTTCTATTAGCTTCTAATAATTTTGCAAACAATTTTTTTTTGCAAATTCTATAAGTTTCTACAACATTTTAGAATCTTCTGAGAAATTTCCGATACATTTCAATTTTTTTAAGTAGCTCTTGAAACTTCTAAAAATGTGCAGAACACTTAAAAAAATAGAATTTTCTTATAAGTTCTAAATAATAATAAATCCTGCAAATTTTTTTTTTAAATTTTCCGAGTTTCAAAATCTTTTGAGAAGCTCTAAGTACTTCTAAAAACTTTGCAAAAAAATTTTGATTTCTTTTTACAAATTCTAAAAATTTCTACATGATTTAGAAATTTCTGAAAAGCTTTCTATACATTTATTAGAAGCTTTAGATACTTCTAAATAAGATTTTTGAAAAGTTTTTTTTAGTTTTAATTTTTTTTAACATTTTAGAATTAATATTTTCTTCTTTTATTTTTTTTTCCTGAAAAGTTTTAGATACTTTTAAAATGAATACAAACATTTTTTGAACATTGTTTACAAATTCATTTTACAAATTCTAAATTTTTTTTACACTTTTTAGAATATTTTAAAAAAGTTCTATTAGCTTATAATAATTTTGCAAACAATTTTTGTTTATTATTTTTCAAATTTTAAAAGTTTTGCACTAAGTTTTGAACAGTATTTTAAAATATTCTGAGAAGCTTTAAATATTTTTAAAAAGATAACACAAAACTTTTGAAAAGATTTTACAAATTCTTAAAGTGTCTTACACATTTCTAATTTTCTGAGTAGATTTTGAAATTTCTAAAAATTTGCAGAACATTTTTGAGAAAATTAACATTTTCTAAAAAGTTCTAAATATTTTTTTTTCATTTTTAAAAGTTTCTACTTATTCTAGAATCTTTTGAGAAGCTCTAAATACTTCTAAAAATTTTGCGCAAAGTTTTTAATATTTTTTACAAATTAAAAGTTTTCTATACATTTTATGATATTTTTACAAGCTCTAGTTACTTCTAAATAAGACTTTTAAATTTTTTTAAACCTTTCTATTATTTTTGACTCATTTTAAAATCTTTTGAGTAGCTTTAGATTTTTTTTAATTTTTGGAGAAGATTTTTGAAAAGTTTTATTAAACATTTTAAAATCTCCTGCGAAATTTTGGATACTTCTAAAAAGCATGCAAAAGATTTTTGAACATTATTTACAATTTTTTTATTTTTTTTTATTCTAAAAAAAATTACAATTTTTAGAATATTTCGAAAAAGCTTTATTCTAATAAATTTGCACACATATTTTGATTTTTTTTTAAACTCTAAAAGTTTCTACATATTTTAAAATCTTAAAAGCTCAAGACAGAAAACTTTCAAAAAAACTTTTACAAGATTTAAATGATTTTTACACAATCTTTTAAGAAACTCTAAAGAATTTTTAAAAAAATTAAAAGTTTCTAGAGATTCTCAAAAGATTCTAAAATGTGCAGAAACTTTTAGAATTTAAAAAAAATCAAAACATTTTTTCATTTTTTTTTTAAGTATCTAAAGCTTCTCAAAGAATTCTAAAATGTATGACTTTTAAAATTTGTCTAAAAATGTCAAAAATCTTTTGCCAAATTTTTTAAAGTATTAATAACTTTTAGAAGATTTTAAAAAAAGTATAAAACCTTAAGAAATTTTCAGAAATTTTCAGAAATTTTAAAAACAATTTGACTTGAGAAGACTTTTTTGCATAATTTACTGAAGTTTCTAGAACTTAAAAAAAATATATTGTGGACATTTTTTTGTTTTAAAAAATAAAATTATAAAAAAAAATCTATTTAAAAAGTTTACATTTTAGAATTTTTTGAGAAGCTCTAAATATTTCTAAAAATTACGTTTTAGAATCTTTTGAGAAACTTTAGACACTTTTAAAAATTTTGTAAAAAAGTTCTGATAAATTTTAAAACTTTTCTACACATTTTTATTTATTTTTTTTAAACATGCAACATTTTATGAAATTTTTTCTACATTTTAAAAATGTCTACATATTTTAATATCTTCTGAAAGCTCTAGAATTTTTTCAAAATCATGCAATAAACATTTAAACTCTAAAAGATTTTTACACATTTAAGAATCTTCTAAGAAGCTCTAAATAGTTTTAATTTTTTTTTTAATATCTAGAGGTTCTCAAAAGATTCTAAAATGTGTAGAAACTTTTAGAATACTAAAAAAAACAAAAATCTATCGCAAAATTTTTAGAAATTTCTAAGTTTCTCAGAAGATTTTAAAATATATGGAAACTTTTAAAATTTGTAAAAAAAATATAAAAAATGTTTGCCATTAAAAAATAATTATATAGTAGAATATTTTATTATTTATGAATAAATATGTTAAATATAAAAAAATATTATTAAAAACTTTTAGAAGTTTAAAAAAAAAGTAAAAAACTTTTAGAAATTTACAGAAATTTTAAAAACATTTTAATCATTTAAAAAAAATGTAATTTAAAAAAAAATTGTAGAAAAAAAAATTCTAAAAAGTTTTAAATATTTCTAAAAATCTTGCAAATAATTGTTAGTAGTAGTAGAGTTTTTTTTTTAGTTTTGAAAATTTCTACATAATTTGCGTAAAGTTTTTGATTTCTTTTTACGAATTCTAAAAATTTCTACATATTAAGCTTTCTATACATTTTATGATTTTCTTAGAAACTGTAGATACTTTTAAATAAGACTTTTTTTAAAAGTTTTTTAAACATTTTAAAATCTCCTAAAAAATTTTGGATACTTTTAAAAACCATGCAAAAGATTTTTAAAACTTGTTAACAAATTCTGTTTACTTTTTTAATTTTTTTTATAATTTTTTTTTTAATATTTTAAAAAAGCTCAATTTTGTTTTTTTTTTCCTAGACTTTTTTAATTTATTGAGTAGCTTTTGAAATTTTTAAAAAGGTGCAGAATACTTTTAAAAAAATTACATCTTCTAAAAACTTCTAAATACTTCTTAAAATTTTGCAAATAATTTTTTGTTAAATCTAAAAATTTCTACTTTTTAGAATCTTCTGAGAAGCTATATACATCTAAAAATCTTGCAGAAAGTAGATTTTTGTTTGCAAATTTTAAAGTTTTCTACATATTTTAGAAATTTTTGAGAAACTTTCTATACATTTATAAAAAGCTTTAGATATTTCTAAATAAGACTTTTGAAAAGTTTTAAACTTTTTATTTTTTTTTTGTTTTTGACACATTTTAAAAATTTTTAAGAAGCTTTAGATTTGTCTTAAACTTTTAGAGAAGGTTTTTGAAAAGTTTTAAGTTTTAGAATCTCCTAAAAAATTTTAGATATTTCTAAAAAGCATGCAAAAGATTTTTGGAATTTGTTTACAAATTCTTTTTACTTTTTTCAAAAATCTTTTTTTTTACATTTTTTAGAATATTTCAAAATCACTCTATTAGCTTCTAATAATTTTGCAAACAATTTTTAATTTTTTTTTACAAATTTTAAAATTTTTTTACACTTTTCTAATTTTCTGAGAAGCTCTTAAAATTTTAAAAACATTTTGATTTGAAAAGATAGTAAAAAAAAATAATTTTAAAAAGTTTTGAGTTATAAAAAAATTTTTTTTTAAGTTTTCAAAAAATCTTGCAAATTATTTTTTTTTTCAATTTTGAAATTTATAAATTTTAGAATCTTCTAAGAAGCTCAAAATACTTCAAAAAATCTTGCGGAAAGTTTTTGATTTCTATTTACTTCTAAAAATTTTTACATAATTTAGAAATTTTTGAGAGGTTTTTTATACATTTTATGATTTTTTAGAAGCCCTAGATAATAAGACTTTTGAAAAGTGTTTAAACTTTCTATTATTTATTAAAGTTTTTGACAAATTTTAAAAAATTTTCAGCAGCTTTAAATTTTTTAATCTTTTAAAGAAAGTTTTAAAATTTTAGAAAAAAAAATTTTTTTTAAACATTGTTTTCATTTTTATTTTTTTTACATTTTTTAGAATATTCCAAAAAAGCTCTATTAGCTTCTAATAATTTTGCAAACAATTTTTGATTTTGTTTTTCAAATTTTAAAAGTTTTTACACATTTTAGAATTTTTTGAGAAACTTTAGACACATTTTTTTTCACATTTTATTTTGTTTTAAAACATGTAATTTTTATTATGCATTCTTACAATTTCTACAGAATTAAGGATTTTTCTTAATCTTAAAAATTTTAAAACTCCAAAAAAATCAAAAATTTTGAGCTAAATTTTTTGAAGTATCTGAAAAAAGCATCTCAAATTTTTTTAAAATGTATGGAAGGTTTTTAAAATTTATACAAAAATATTACTAATCTTCTGCAAATTTTTAAAAGTATTAAGAACTTTGGGAAGAAGAAAAAAAATTAAAAACTTTTAGAAGTTTGCAGAAATTTTAAAAACATTTTGACTAGAGACAGCTTTTTTACATAATTTTAAGAAGTTTCTAGAGCTTTAAAAAAAATTGTATATAAATAAAATGTTATTCAAAATTTTTAGAAATATATAAAACTTTTTAAAATTTGTAGAAATTTCAAAAACTTGCATGATTTTGAGAATAATTTAAAGGTTCTCTAAAAAATGTGTAGAAAACTTTTGTGAAAAAGTTTCAAAAAAAGAAGATTTTAAAATATGTACTTTTCAAAAGTCATTTGCAAATTTTTAAAAGGATTCTTTGAAGATTTTATTATGCAAAGAAAATATTTGAAATTTGTTTTTTTTTTTAAAAGTAGATCATTTTGGAAAGTTCTAAAATAGGTAGTAACTTTTAGAATATAAAAAGTTTCTCAAAAGATTCTAAAAGTTAAATTTTTTTTTTAATCTAAAATTTCTTTGAATATTCTATAATGTGCAAAAAGTTTTAAAACTAAAAAAAATTTAATTAAGTTTTTTAGAAGTATTTAAAGCTTCTCTGAAAATTCTAGAATATACAAAACCTTTTAGAATTTAAGTTACGCTTGTCCCGCTGCTTGCGCATAGAATCGTTTGGTGTATTCTTGGATGGAAAAGAAGTTTGCTGACCAGGAGCAGATCTTTTACCTTTCTTAGCTCTCAGTAAACAAGGGGCAGCCCTTGTAGCTAGAGGAGTGCATCCTACTCCTCTCGGCGCACCATGTTGCACCCGGATATTATAATTGCTTTTTTATTTTTTTTCTAGTTTGGATTTCTTCTTTGGGGGCGGGTATTGTAGTGAGAGTCAACATTGTGGTGCAGTTCAGTCTCTATATCTTCTTCCTTGAAGGTTGAGGAGTTAGCTGTGCCTTAGGCTGGTTTCTTGCGGATGGTCTGGACTAAGGCATCCGGTGCTGTGGGTGAAAAAAGTTCTGCAAACTACTTGGAGGATATTCTTTAGTTTTTTATTGTTTTTCTAATCGTTGATGCGGTCCGCCTCATTTTCTATCATTTGAGTGAGGTTTTTTGTTATGTTTTGAGTTCTGGTTTCTGAGGAGGTCTTCTAGCTTCTACAGCTGAACATATAATAGCCCCAAGACATAGCCACCGTTCAAGTTGGTTCCGAGGTTTATATTTGACATGACAATCAAACCTTGGCGTGACTTGTTGCAAAGAGAACTGCAATTATCCGGGCTGCGGGGCCGCTTCCTTTAGATGGTGAAGGGGTTGCTCTTGGTGTGGTTTATCGGCTGCTAGCAGTCAATTTTTCTCTTTCTCCCAGTTACGTCACTATAAGTGCATTTGCTTATTTTACAAGGTAAAAATATTTGAATTGAAAATGTCAGAGATAGGTTATGATTTGGTTGTCAAAAATCATGTAAAAATATAAAAGTTTTAAAATTTTTGGATCTGTCACCAAATAAAAAACCAAAAAATTGAAAAACCATAAATGTCAGAAATATTAGTTGTAAATAATAAGAAATCAGACACTAAAAAAAAAAAAACAGAAAAAGTTCCAATCTTGACGAGTTTTTGTAGCTACAAAACGCCAAATTTAGTCATCGATCAAGCAACAGGAAGAACAAAAATCTTTAGATTTGCGTAAAAAACATGAAAAATTAAAATTAACTCAAAATCTTTGAATACAAAATTAGTAAGGAACACGTTAGGAATAAAGGTACCGTTTTGGACAAATTAAGCAAAAAACACAAATCCTTGGAGAAGATACTTCAAAACAACCTAAATAAGAGGCAAAAATATTTTGGTCTACGTGACCCATAAAAAATGTTACCCGCTGGCTAAATCTAGCTTACTCTAAAAAAAAAACTAATCTCAATGCTATCGAATCTAAAGCCAATCAAACTAAAAATTGTTTACCCTAAAGCAACAATCAGAGTATTGTGGCTACTAAAAAATCAAAAAAATACCTCTCACTTTTGAATTTTTACCCGGTTAACAGTTTTGTATTTACACTTATTCTTAATTCAGATGCAAGAAAATAAATATTAAAATCAACCGATTTGCTTAGACTAGCAACATCTACACTAATTGTTTAAATATGAACATAATCAATTAACAACCTTCTAAAATAAAATATGCTACACTAGGGAAGAACATCTATGAACACCACCAACTTAAAAACTTGAGTTTTTGTGGATAAATGCCAAGTGATTCCAAGACAAAAACATCAAGATTCACTTCTGTTCAAGTAAACTAGTGGGTTTTGTAATAATCTTTAGTAGCTTTTTAGTGGTTTAGGTTTTTTAACTTAGATTTTTTTAAGATACACTAAAATTGGACGTTTTAGAACACACTAAAATTGTAATTTTTTGAGCAACCTCAAGTCAAGCAGAACAAAATAGATAAGTACCGCCTCCAATATTACGTAGTCTATGAGGATTATTTTTTGGCGGTAAAAAAACTTAAGTTCTCAATTTAAAACATTCTATTTCAGACTGTTTGTATTTTGTTATTTTTAGCAAAATTTTAATGTTTAATATTCTCATTTTCTTTGCTTCTTAGGTCGATGTTGATGTGCTAGCTTTTTTTGAAGCCATTCTTTAAGAAAATTGGTACCATTCTTTTTTTGGAACAGATTTTGTAAAATCAATAATAAATAAAAATATGATTTGTCTGCATCACTATGCCTCATTAGGTTTTTTAGGACTTGACGAGCAAACTTGGAGACAGCTTTGGCCAAAATTTATAAATTCGTAATTTGTATGGAGTTGCCCATGAAAGATCCAGATGGTAAAACCTAAAAAACCAAGAATTTATTATTTTCATCTACAATGTTGACTTTACTAATGATATTAGCATCAATTTTATACATTCCAGAACTAGCAGAAGAAATAAAGACATAAACTTGGTCTACAACCAGTACCTGGACAAACAGAAGATGATATGAAAAACTAAGACAACGCATGGCCGCTTGCCACAAAATTTTCGCAGACAGCCAGGACCAATTAAAAACCTGTTTGGTTAACTTTTAAGAAGTTTTAACAAAGAACAAGACTAGAATGATAAAGTTGACCATTTAGAGTTAACCTCAATTGAGCAATATCAAATCAAGAGCAAATGTCTAAAAATTAGTAACTGTTGGATAAGTAAAAAAATGTCTAAATAAGTTTAGCACTTTAACCAATGAAGACAACGCTAAAATTCAGCAAAATCAAAGCCAGAAGCCAAACTTCAGAAAATGTCTAAAGATTACTAACTGTTGGATAAGTAAGAAAAAATGTCTAAGTAAATTTAACACTTTAATCAATGAGGACACACTAAAAAAAGAAACAGATAGCTCTACCATCTTTACCAAGTAAGTCAACGCTTGGGCACCTGACACAATATTTTCCTAGTTAGCCAAAACTAATTAAAGACCTGCTTAATTAAACTCTAAGAAGTTTCAGCACAGAACAAGACTAGAAAGATAAAGTTGACAATCTAGAATTAACCTCAATTAAGCAAAATTATAACTAGAGGCCAAATTTCAGAAAATGTCTAAAGATTAATAACTGTTGGATAAGTAAGAAGAAATGTCTAAGTAAGTTTAGCACATTAACCAATGAGGACAATGCTAAAAAAAGCTTTCTTAGCCAAGTACGTAGCTAGTAGCTCTTTGGTTTTTTTTGTAACGCCTGGCTTCTATCCGCGCAGGTTTGACTCTAATCTAAAATTTCTTGTACAAAACATAGATTACTACTATATCCGATCTTTCTCACCGCGCTGTTGAGTTGACTACCAATTATTTTTATTTTCCCTAATGTGTTTTTATTTGTGTCAAAACGCTTTCTTTTTGTCTTTTGAGTGCGGGGTGACAGTCTCCGGCTTGCTGTAATTTTTCTCACGTCTGCAACAAAACCTTGCACTTTCGTCTGGATCAATTTACTACTTGGAACTCTTCGGAATGTCTCGGAACGTCTCGGAACTGTAATCTAAAGAACAGTATATTATCAACAATAACAAAATACTGGCAAACCCCACCTCACTCCATCAATCAATACCGACGGTTAGACACCGATACATAGCCGATGGCAATAAAATTTAAATTGGGACTATGTTGAAATATTTTAAGGAAACATTATTTATTACATGATAAAATATGAACATAGAAATATGACAGTAATGCAATTATGTTTCCAATTTTAAATACAAAAAGTACATCCTCAAAATATCACCTTACAAATTTGCATTGAAACATTTTTGTGAGTAACATTGTTGGTGAAAATATCTGCTCGAAATATTAAATTCTGTCTAATATGAGGAAAGTTATGATAAGATAAAATTTGTTACAAACTTAGAAGGTTTATGGAGGGATAAATTAACATTCACTTACTTCTATAACTAGATTAATAATTAATAGTGTTTATCAAAACGTGAAAGAATATTAATTAAAACGTTATTTTGTTGCAACAATTAATTTAATTAACAAAGTTCTATCTTGATAACAGGTAATACTGTAATGAGCGTGTGCGAATCGATAGATTTCCCACCGGAAAATTTACTTATCTATGTATGTGAATATTGCATCCACACTTCCCCTATTTCTCACATACATCTTTCATCCTGGAGAGCAGTAATCTACGCCAAACCGACAATTAATCACTTTGATAAGATAACTCTTACGTTCAGCTGCATCCCTATCTTTATAACGCGTATCTGTTGTATTTCAAGCCGTCACGTTCCAATTAGACAATTTAAAGACGATTAATTAAAATAGCAAATTAACAAACGAAAGAATTCGAATAAGTCAAGTCTGGATATTTTCTTAGTAGTTGATTAAACTTACACGTAGCTTCGCAAATTTTACAGCCGTGAGAAACATAAAAAAAGTTTAGGATAATTGAGAACTTTAAAGCTTTCGCTAATTTCGCAAAGATTTGCATTACGACTTTTAGAAGGGGTTTCGTTTAATAATTCCTTTGCAGAAAAATAAATGTTATTAGCATGTTTTATTATACTCTTTTTTTGTAAGAACGTTATATTGATCAAACTGTATACACTGAAATCTCTTGCTTTTATATGTTATAATTGCTTTTTACGTGCATCCTTTAATTAACTAAATATTATTACTCCAAAAACAAAGTTTACATTATAAATTCTATGCAATTCAAAAGGATCTTCCCATATTATAAATTCCAACTGCAATCAGCTTGAAGTTTCACATTATGTTTCATGCAATAGCTAATGACACTACATGCAATTTTCTTTGTTATTTTTACAAAAAAAATAAAAATTTATTATACTTTACTGCGATTATATATATTTTTTAAGAATGTAATTTTATTTTGTGGAGTGCTCTTGCCGATATTGACAATAGAATTTCGCACGCTGTAAACAAGGAAAAGCTTAATTCTTATTGCACATCTTATCGGTTTAACGTGGGTAATATACATTAACAAGCTTAAGTATTATAGCTTCTAGTAAAGATTAAACAACTTTAATAAGGAATAGTTTCCGCTACTTGTATGAGAGCACAATGTTAATAAGCTTTCTACAAATAGAATCGAACTTAATTATTTATATAAACATATGTATCGTTCATTGCTTTTAATTGATAATTACGTATTTATGAAACTCAATTTAATATATTTACGTTTTCCCTTGAAAGTGAATATTTAATAAATAATTTGAGGTAATGATTATTTTAATTAAATTTCAGTTTATAATTAATGAATAATGTATCATCATTAAGTAAGTTTGTTAAAGGCTTTTGAAACTTATGAGAACTTTTTTGGTTTTTATTACTTATAGGCACACATAAATGCTCAAAAACTTTTCTTAAACTGAAAGGTGGCAATGGAAACTTTAAAATGTGAACATTTATTTGATTCAAGTGAGTGAAACAATAAAACATAAAATGTATAATAGTTATTGTAATTTATTGCAATATGTTTCTCTGGCCAGTGAGATGCTAGGTTCATTGATAAAGAGTGCATACCTTGAAACACCAGTGTAAGTGTCTCTTGTATGATTTCGGCATTGCATGATAGCAAAAAACAAATTTGAATAAATAATTCTGTGTTTATAAACACAATTTATTATGTAAATAATCAAACGACTGTGACTCTATATAGCGCAAATTTCAATAAATTGTTGATTGTGGGGACGGCGTCGTTATGCGTTGACAGGGGTTGATGGTGTGTTTGAATTTTGCATTAGGCCCGGTGTACGAGTTTTTTAGCGCAAACCTAACTTTGTTCACGGGTGAAATAGTAGCAGATAGTGTTTTATGGATTTTTTTTTCTTGTCTAAAGGCGCGTTTTGTTAAATTGCATTTTAGGCCTTTTTCTTGTTTTTGTTAGTAGTTCAAATGTTTACCCATGATTTCCAAGTATACTATGATGTTGTCCAAGTATGCTCATACAAAAGTGCTTCGCACTCCGGCGGGTACTCTAAACATTAGCTTCTGGAAGGTTGCCTTGGCGTTCTTCAACTTGAAAAGCATAATTTTGAATTATATGGTTCTTCAATTTTGTGCTGCACACGGGGTAAGGTGTTTGTTTGTCTTTTCTATGGGTATCTGCCAATAGCCAGAGTGCAGGTTCATTTTGTTAAAGATGCGTGCGGTGCCAAAGTCTTTTAACGTTTTTTGGATACGAGGTACAGATGCTGCTTTGCTTTGGGTCGCTTTGTTTATTTTGCAAAAACGCAGCAGTTGCTTCTGCTGGGTTTTATTGTTTGTGGTTAATAGTATCTCTATCTGTTTGAATATTATTGCATTTTTCTGAGCATTATACTACACGTCTGGGTGCTTGTACGGTGTGTTATGTTTTAATTGGATGTAGTGGACCACGGTTTTGATGGTTGTGGGTGTTTGGTTTTTGGTCTTTAGTTTTTGGTCTTTGGTTTTTGGTCTTTAGTTTTTGGTTATTGGTCGTTGGTCTTTTGTCTTTGGTCATTGGACTTTGGTTTTTAACCTTTGTTCTTTTGTCTTTAGTGTTTGGTGTTTGGTCTTTGGTTTTTGGTTTAGTCTTTGGTTTTTGAACTTTAGTTTTTAATCTTTGTTCTTTGGTTTTTGTTCTTTGGTTTTAGGTCTTTGGTCTTTGGTTTTTGGATTTTTGTTTTTGGTTTTTGGTCTTTGGTCTTTGGGTTTTGGGTTTTGGGTTTTGGTTTTTGGTCTATGGTCTTTAGTCTTCTTTGGTTTTTGGTTTTTGATTTTTGATCTTTGGTTTTTTGTTTTTTGTCTTTAGTTTTTGGTCTTTGGTTGTAAGTCTTTGGTTTTTGATTTTTTGTTTTTGGTTTTTGGTTTATAGTTTTTTGTTTTTGGTTTTTGGTCTTTAGTTTTAATCTTCGGTCTTTGGTGAAGACGGCACTGAATTTTTGAATAATTTTGCGCAGCTCCAGATCATTTGGGTACGCCTTTTTTGATTTAAGGAAGAAAGTTGCTTTTGGAGTAATGTAAATTTAGTATTTTTTTTTTGTTTTACCCTGTGGTCTTTTACCAGTTTTAAATTAATTCTAATTTTTATTCTTAGGAGTTAATGCGTTGGGCTTGACAAGATCTCCCTTCCCATGCTTGCAGTGTATTTTTTGTGGTTTGGTGATGCGTTGTCATCAGGACTTCTAGCACGTTGCGCCATTTAATAAAATTTGCATATCTTTGAAGCAACTTTTGCATAGTATTGCGGTAGCTTGACAAGGGCATTTTTTTTTAATTGTTTGGCATTTCTGCACAGGTTTTGAAGTTTTGAAGTTTTATGTTTATAAAGTGCATTTTTAGTGTCTTCTGGGATTTTGTTGTTGAGTCTGCTGAAAGTTGGCAAGTTTTCCAGATTTTCTGCTTTTGATGATTTAATGTTGACATTCTTCTTACCGTGGCCGTTATTTGCTTTGCAGCATTTTTTGTAGCGTTTATAACGTCTGTCTTGTCACGTTGAGTTAATTTTTCCCATTGGTCATTGAGGAGGGGGGGGGGGGGGTTGTTTCTACATTGTGCTTACTTTTAGTGTGCTTGGTCTTTGGTTTTTGGTATTTGGTTTTTAGTTTTTGGTTTTTGGTTTTTGGTTTTTGGTTTTTGATTTTTGGTCTTTGGTCTTTAGTCTTTAGTCTTTAGTTTTTGGTCTTTGGTCTTTGGTCTTTAGTTTTTGGTCTTTAGTTTTTGGTTTTTGGTTATTGGTTTTTGATCTTTGGTTTTTGGTCTTTGTTCTTTGATCTTTGATCATTGGTTTTTGATGAAGACGGCACTAAATTCTTGAACAATCTTGCGCAGCTCCAGATCATCTGGTATTAAAAACATTTTAGAACTTTTAACAGTAAATCAACTTTATTGACAGTGTAGAAAAATTTTAGGACAAGTTATTATTATTTTTTGACAGTTGGAAATAATTTGGGCATAGTATATTGACAGCTGCAACACATTTTGGACAATTTAGGCACACTTTTGACAGCTAGGGAACATTTAGAAACTGTTAAGAATTGTTTTTGACTAATTAGAAACATTTTAGAAATTTTTGACAGTTTAGAACTATTTTTGATTTTAAAGCAAAGTAATTTTTGGCGTGGCATAATTTTTTGGTGTTGTCAAGTGTCAGGTAAATTTGGCACAGTTGTTCTGCGTTTATACGTTTGGCGCCAATTTTCACCACCTAGCCCAAGAGGTTAGATTGAGAGGCGGGTGGTGGTCGAATTGACTAGAAAATTTCAGAACCATTTGATAAAATTTTGGTTACTTTTAAGGTATTCTAAAAAACTTTGATCAACTTTTTAACAAAATTCTAGAAATTCCTGAAAAATCCTTGAAAACTTTGATCAACTCTAGAAACTCTTAAAAATTTTAAGAAACATTTTATCAGATTCTAGAAATTCCGAAGTACTCTAAAAATATTTAGTCATTTTGTAAAAAATTTTAGATATACTTGATTAAACTTTAGATACTTTTGAGATATTCTTAAAAACGTTGCTAACTCTAGAAACTTTACAGCAAATTTTAGAAACTTTTAAAAAATTTAAAAAAATTTTAGAAACTCCTAAGAATTTATAGAAATCAAATTCTAAAAAATCTTAAGAATTCTAGAATGCTTTGACTAACTTTAGAAACTTTTGACCAAATTTTAGAACATTTTGAAAAGTTTTTACCAACTTTCCAGAGAAATTTTAGAAATATTTGATCAAATTTTAGAAATTTTTAAAGTGTACTAAAAACCTTTGATTAACTCTAGAATTTTCTCTCTAAACTCTAGAAATCTATGAAAAGTTTTTGAAACCTTTGACCAACTCTAGAAACCTTTGACTTCAGAAATATTTGATCAAATTTTAAAAACTCTAAAAACTTTACTGTTTAGAAACTCTTGAAAAGTTTAATTAAACCTTTAATGAACTCTGAAAACTTTTGAGAATTTATAGAAACATTTGATCAAATTCTTAAAACATTTCAAATGTTTTAGAAAGCTTAGGCTAATTCTAGAAATCTTTCTCTAAATTTTAGAAACACTTGAAAAGTTCTAGAAATCTTTAACCAATTTTAGAAAATTGTTAGAAATATTTGATTACATTCTATTTTTTTTAGATATTTTAGATAGCTTTTGCTGACTTTTGAAACTTTTTACCAAATTCTAGAAACTCTTGAGAAGTTTTGACAAACTCTAAAAATCTTTAAGAAATTTTAAATACATTTGATGAAATTCTACAGATTGTCAATGTGTTTTAGATACTGTTGAAATCTTTGACTAACTCAGGAAATTCCTGAGAATTTTCAGACTAATTTGATCAAATTCTAAATTTTCTGAGATGTTCTTGAAGACTTTACAAACCTTTTACCGAAAAGTTTTGGAAACTTTTGACTAATTTTTGAGAATTTTTAGAAACATTTAATATAATTTTAAAAGCGCTCAAGATGTTTTTAGAAAGCTTTAGCTAACTTAAGAAATTTTTTACCAAAATTTTTCTAAAATTTTTTAGAAACTTTTGACTGAACCTTTTAAAAAATTTAAAAACATTTGATTAAAATTTAGAAGTTTTCAAAATGTTCTAGATGCTTTTGGTCAACTCTATAAATTTTTCACTAAATTTAAGAAACTTCAGAAATATTTAATCAACTTCTATTTTCATTTTCTTGAAAAGTTTGTTCTAGAAAGCTTTGGATAATTCTAAATATTTTTTAAAATCTAGAAATTCCATAGAAGTTCTAGAAACTTTTGGCCAACGCCTTAAAAATTTCAGAAACATTTTAACTAGTTTTAGAAACTCCTAGAAATATTTAGTCAATTTTAGATGCTTTTTACTAAATTCTTGAAACATTTTATGAAATTCTGAATATTTTTAAGAAATTCTAAAAAAACTTTTACTTTTATCAAGTTCTAGAAACTTTTGATATGTTCTAAAAACTATTAACTTATTCTAAAAACTTTTAAAAAAATCTACACATTTGATCAAACTCCAGAAACCTTCAAAATTCTAAAAACTTTTGGCCAACTCAAGGAGTTTTTCACTAAATTTTAGAAACTTCTAGAAACTTTTGAGTAATTGTAGAAACTTATGAGAAATTTTAGTAATATTTGATCATTGTCTAGAAACTTTTAAAGTATTCTATAAACTTAAGCCAAGTTTTCAAAACAAACAATTTTTTTTGACAGTTTATTATTAATTTTGATAGTTGAGAGATTAAAAATTAACAGACAGTTTAAAAAAAAATTGGGCACAATTGGAGAACATGTTTGAGAGTTTAGAAACATATAAACAGTTTACTTTGGTATAAACTATAATTTTGGACAGTTGAGAAATATTTTAGATAGTTTTAGATGTTTTTGACAAAATAGAAATATTGTTGACAATTAATCAATACTTTTGAAAAACATTTAAAAAATTATTGACAGACTTTTGACAGTTGAGAAAAATTTAGACACAGTTGGAGAACTTTTGATAGTTTTTGAGAAGTAGGGTCTTTACTTACCCGAACTTGCCCAAATTTTTTTATTCTTATTTATTGTCTACATAGAAAGGAAAAACATCCTAAAAAGTCTTTCTTACGTTTGTTTTCCACCTCATCTCATTTTATTTCTGGTGTCAATTAACCTTGATGGCAGGTTTGGGATTAACTACAATAACGGTTTTTTTTAAGATGGTTGCTTTGATAGTTAGAATTTCTAAAAAGTTTTGTTAACTTGAAATGGTGAATTTTGTGGAGCAAGAATGGTTTATAGATGGACTGCAAAATACCAGAGCTATGGTTGATTACATCCCAGATTTGTTATGGACAAGGATTTTTTGATGACAAAACAGTTGACCCGCCATTTGCATTGATAATGCATTGGTGATAAAGCAAAAGAAGATGTAGAAGTTGGCATTGGCAACGTTGTTTTGTTGAGAGCCGGTTTTTGGTTTTTTTGAAGCTTTCTTAGAAAATCCCATATGCAACATTTTGAATTTTCAATCAGATTTAAGTAGTTTATGGACGTTGACTTTGAATAGACTACAGAATTCTGTCAAAAACCAGTTTTGGTAAAACAAAAATTGTTAAGAATTGTTAGTTAGGTAAAGAACAGTTACCAAAAGTACATGCTACGCTAATATCCAAATTTTTATATGAAGTGAAGAAGACCTTGACTAAACCTGTAACTTATATAAGCCCAAGCAACTGCATAGTAACTTTTGAAAAGATAACTCTAAAAAACGACAATGTAAGAAGAAAAAAGAACCTTTTGTGGCGTCTTGAAAAAACATCAAAACTTTGGCTAATTGCAGAAAAGTCACATAGCCGAGCAAACTTGGCAAAATATAATTGCAGATTTTTGGTTTATGGGAAACACCTAAGAAGGTTGTTATAGAAGAGCCTATGACCAAAACGGATCTTTAGATGGAAAGTTTACTACAGGCTCTAGCGGATTTTAGCAGTCAACGTTTACTGCAATTGGAAGAGTTTCTTTGCTGAGTTTGGTTATTACACAACTACCACTTAGCCTAATGTCACGTCAAGATTTAGGGAAGGTCAAAACCGAAATTTGTTGTTATGCATACTTTATTTTAACTTGGGTTACCATGGTACTATAGAAGAAAAGCATAACTATCAGAAGTAAACCCATCGGTTAAATAGAAGTATACAAAAAAATTTCAGAATCTCCGCCAGATCAAGCTTTTTTCACCAAAGATTAAAAAATTGTAACTAGGTGCAACTAACGGTTTTGGAATTCAATGGCATTGAACTACTCTAGAGTCCAGACAACTAATCGTTGTTTGGTAGCTAAAGGTGCAATACTACCAGGCGGTTGTGTTTTTTTGTTGAATCTGTAGGCACAACTTCTTTTGTTGTTTTGCCTTGTTTTGTTGTATTGACTTGACTGACTTGATGCCAAAAAATGTTATTGTTGAGGAGATGGTTTGATCTTTTCAGATTGACTGACGCAATAACCAGGAAGCTACTAAGCTATAAACTACAGAATTGGACTGATAACAGTTTATAGTAGGAAGAATCAGTCACGTTGTTTCTAATTTGCCACAATGTGGATTGGCCTTAAAATTTTTCTATGCATACTGTTTAAGTTCTGCAGATAGTGGTGGTGGAGTGAGACTGCTGGTTTAGTAGTTTATCAGTTGCGGTGGCGGTTGAGATAGTGATTCCTTTGTCTTCAATGGCTTTTCCAACAAAGAAAGCACTGGTAGGTGGGACTACCTTTAGTGAATTTACGACATTATTTTTGGAAATAATTGACATGAGTCAATTGGCGGAACAAGGCCTAGTCTGTTCCACAAATCAATTTAATCAACTAAACATTGACTTAGTTTATGGCCTTAAAGACTATCGATACATGGACACAAACTTCCAAATTTAGTATTTCTTAAGACTTATAAACCGCAAATATTCAAAGTCAATGTTTACAGACTGCTTAAATAGCGTCAATTAATTTAAAAAAATAATAATGTTGTTTTATAACTACAGCGTATATTCATCATTTACTGAAAACTTTTCGGTTTTAATTAAATATATTTTTTAATATTTTATAACAAATTGTTTGAAAACTATTATAGTATGCTTTTAGCTGATAGTAAATTGTTAGAGATGAAATAATCGTATATCTTCCAAAGTTGTACATATGAAAAATGAAATGCAGTTGAAAAACCTAGGAGAGGTTTTGATAAATTATTTTATATTATTTAAAAATAACTGATGATGTTTTCGTCTAGTTTTTATGCTGTAACGATGATTGATATTGTTTAGTATTTTAGGTCAGAAGAATTTACATTATAATTCGTAAATATTATATATCTATGGTGGAAAGAAAAAAATACCAGACACAGGTTTTCGATCCAATAAATTATGTCGGATGATGTGATGTCTCTATTTTATATTGAGTTATTGACCATATAAAGCCGTTGAATATTTATCGTTTTATATTTCCAAGTAAACCGCATTTTGCTTTCAGCCTGAGTTCTTCATTCTTATATATATATATTTTTTTTTGGGAAATCGCCGGCGGATAGAAAGTAATCGAATGTTTTTATTTTCAATATTCAAAGGAAGAATCACATCATCAAACACTAAATACCCACACTATTAAATCACAAAGGGGATAAAAATTCTTGCGGAACGAAATCAGGGATCTTAAAGTCAATAAGTTAGGAGGCCTGAGGCGTTTTTTCACTTTCTAATATTTAAACACTTACTTCTTGAAAAAGCTTTTTCCTTTCCGAGCTATATAAATCTTTACATTTTCACCAAAGTATACGCAACCTTTTTTAAAAATGTAAAAAGCTTACAAATATTAATATGATATATGTTATTAATTATTATCTTTTAACTAAAATATCTGCAATACTTAAAGCTTTTTACATTTTCTTTACTATGTCATTAATCAAACAGGGTGTTGAGATATAAGCCTGTTCACTCCGAAACAGATACCAGGTTTAAACAGCATATACTAGGGTCGACATGTATAGCATCGATAATTTCAGTCCAATATTCACAGCGTAATGTTATCCTGAATCGATTAAATTCATTTTATTTTGATCAATTATTTAAAATAGAAATTGACTTCTATTAAATTCTTAGTGAAATGCACTTTTAAAGTCAATATGTGCAGATACTTAAACATATTTAAGTTCTTAGCATCAAAGTCAGATTTCTCTTTGAGTGAAGTACAAAGCATTCATTGCCTTATTATTGTTGACTTTATTATTATGCAACATACAGTACGAGGCAATTTTAATGATAATATTAATGTAAACATATAATGTACACAAATCATACATTAATTAATAACTATTTCATTAATTAATAATTCTTTTTTAGGTAGATAATGTATAATCAATTCAAAACATTAAATACTATTTCAATTAAAATGTTAATTACTAATAATAATCATTCAACTTGTTTTAGGACAATTGCAAAAATACTTCAATTTGCCTAAATAATCTACATGTGCTTCATACCTCAAGTGTTTTGTTTTTAAGTTTTAAATTCAAAAAAATTGTTTTTTTGTACTTAAAAAAATTGAGGTAGAACTGATCAAATATTTGGGTTTTGCTTACGATGGAACAATTGGAGTAGCAAAATAATGTATTATGTACCAAGGGAGTAAAATGCGTAATTTTAACATTGCGACATTTTGATTTTTCAATCAGATTTAAGTAGATTATGGACGTTGACTTTGAATAGACTACAGAATTCTAGCAAAAACCAGTTTTGGTGAAACAAAAATTGTTAAGAATTGTTGTAAAGAACAGTTACCAAAAGTACATGCTACGCTACTAACCAAACTTTTATATGAAGTGAAGAAGACCTTGACTAAACCTGATGTAACTTAGATAAGCCTTAGCAACTGCATAGTAACTTTTGAGAAGATAACTATAAAAGAAAAGGCATTGTAAGAAGAAAGAAGAAGCAAAAAGAAGCTTTTGTGGCGTCTTGGGGAAATAACAAAACTTTGGCCAATTGTAGACAAGTTACATAGCACAGCAATTTTGGCAAAATATAATTGCAGATTTTTGGCTTATAAGAGACACCTAAGAAGGTTGTTATAGAAGAGCCTATGACCAAAACGGGTTTTTAGATGGAAAATTTTGGCAGTCAACATTTACCGCAATAGGAAGAGTTTTTTTGCTGGGTTTGGTAATTACACAACTACCAATTAGTCCAATGCCAAGTGTAGATTTAGGAAAGGTCAAAGCAAAAATTTGTTATCATGTATACTTTATTTTAATTTGGGTTGCCATGGTACTATAGAAGAAAAGCATAACCATCAGAAGTAAACTCATCGTTTAAATGGAAGTATACAAATATTTTTCAAAATCTCCGCCAGATCAAGCTCTTTTCAACAAAGATTGAAAAATTGTAACTAGGCAAAATACATTACTATACTTAAAGAGCGTGGCGCAGTGGTCTAGGCATCCGACCGCTGTACCGAAGATCGTGGGTTCGATTCCCATATACCGTGATATACTTTTCACGTTCTATACGCTCTCCCACTCCCCAACCCGTCTTGCCAGCGTGGGGTTTTACGGCTAAAATACCTTCTCTGAGGAGTGATAATTCTCTCCAGTGGTTCGGAATCCACTTAAAACTGTAGGTCCCTTGTAATGTAAGTTGCCAGCATACAAGCAGAGAAGAGGCTTATGTCCTGCAGTGGACTCAAACGGCTGAAAAGACATTACTAACCAGGGATTTATATAGAAAGTGAAGAAGACTTTGATCAAAACTAAGCCAAAGCGGATTCTTGTTATCATACATAATTTAAGTCGATTGTACTACTGTGGCACTATAGAAGAGAAGTAATTTTGGTAGAAAAAAAGACCTATCAAACATCTATTGCAGATACAAAAGTGCTAACCAACAGACTACAATTTTGGACTATCTTGTTGAACAGTAAACACATCGTCTTGGATGCAAATATTTTATACTTATGCGGTCCATGCGTTTTGCGCAAAGTTAAAGCTTGCCAACAGTTTGTTTTAGATTAACAAATTGTCTTTAGCCAGTTAACATAAATTTGTCATTGAGAAGAAACTGTTACTTTGCTACCAACTAACGCCGATGGTTTGAGGTCTACAAACCGTCTTCAACTAGTTAAAATCAAATTGCAATCAAAAGGACAGTTTCACTACCAACCAATAACGATATTTGTCTTAAGAAGAATTTAAACAATGTTGTGTGACCGCTTGGCAAACAACAATTTGTCTTGAAAGCTCTACAAGCATTGTAGACTCCGTCAGGCTTAACTTTGCTTTAATCAATTAAGGACACACAGCACAACCGCACTCACCACAACTGTTTTACTTTTGCCATTTGCCGGCAGTGTTCTTTATTATAGGTGCTTGGAATCAATCTAAAAAGATCAGTTTTGGCGGCGACCTAAAAATAAACTTGTATTAGCAAACCCGGATAGCAAGCAATAGTAAGTAGTCTTAAGCGAATAAATTTATATTAGAAATGTGAGAGTTCTGCCTATGTTTTTCTCATGACATTAAATGTACACAAACCTGTTGTCTGTTTTCTGCCGCTTTTGGGTTTTGCGTGGGTAGTGATGCTTTCTTGTCGGAATAAAAAGAATAATAATAATAAGATGGTTAAATACTTGCGTATTTTGTTTTTAGTGCTCGGGAAAGGATCGAAACTGGCAGTGACCTGAAAAGGTTTTAATTTGAATACGTTACACGACGCTTGAGGGGCTGCTAAATAAGTTTTGAGCAGCAGGGCGGAATTTGGTCGTCCTTATAATTGCTCTCTTGTATAGGTAGCAGCAGTGCGGCACGGCAAGTAACGGCGGTTTTATTTGTTTTCAATTTTTTTTGAGATGTTGCTGTTTTGTCTTCAAAGATCAGAGTGAATGTTGCGGAAAAAATGAGTTTGAGTATGGCCGCATGCAAAGACCGGATACGAAACAAAAGAGCTCTATGACCGAGAAACTTTGGTTTTGAGGATTTTTTTTTTTCCTAAGAACAACTCTACTAGAAAGTGGGATGGCGTCTGGAAGGCTGGTGGTTTTTTCTCTGGGTTTTAATTTTACGCGGGCAAAGGACTGGTTGCCTTGGTCTTGAAGTCTGGTGGTTTTGGGATGGGTTCTTCTTTATGGTGCTAGTTTACGGCTTTTGCAGACGACTTTGCCTCCTATGAATCTGTTATTGGTTGCTGGTATGGTCTGGTCTAGTCGGTTTGCATCTTTCTTTCTCTGTTTTGTCTTCTCAAAGATTGCGTGGACTCGCAGTTATTGCGTGTTACCCAGATTACTAGCTATTTTTTGTTGATTGCTATTTCGCTTTTTTTTTTGTTGCACTAGACTACGTGAAGGGGTGAGTGTTGTCGTGCTCTTCAGTTGCACGTAACTACGTGCTGGGGTAAAAGTCGCCATGTTCCTTAGTCGCATGTGACTACGTTCTGGGTTAGGACTAAATGCTTTTTCAGCACTTTTGTTTTTTTACTTTGTTGATCTTTAATTGCTTTCTAGACTTTGTTAAGAACTAAGCTGACAGTTTTCCGTTATTTTTTCTGGGTCTTGTTCGGTATTTTTTTTGGTTGGATTGTCAAAGTTAGTTAATTTCATCTATTCTTTGGTAATTATTATTTAAGCAGATGATGGAGTTTGGCCACCGGTTTTGAGTTGGTTTGATCTGGAGTAGTCTTGAGTTATCAACTTTATTCTCCGGATCATGTTCCTTCATACAGAGTCTAGAAAGATGTCCAGCAGTTTCTGGATATGTCTTGGCTTGGAATATTACCTAGAATATTGGCTTAGATTTTGCTTCTTTCTTTATGCTTTTTTTCAGTTTTTGTATTTGTGGTTGCAGTTTCTTAATTTTTGTTTGGTGGAGTTGGCAATGGGAGCGATGTTGCTGTCCTCTTGCTTCTTTGTGTCCTACTATTTGGTTACTCGTTTTTTATTGCGGTGTTGACGAACCATAAGAATGATTTTTGCGAAGTGTTGCACGGTGCACATAGCAAGGCATTTTCTGTTTCTTTTGGGTTGGTTACGTTTTGTTAGCTTTGCGGCTTGACAAATGGCAGTGGTTGCCATTGTGCACCACGAACACCCGCACGTCAAGAACATTGTTGACTATTGAAAGGCTGTGGACCCCAGTCTGTTCGCAACCAGTTGTGACACCAGTCAGCCAGACTTTTGTAATCACAAAACACCTAACACCTGGGTGCGCGAATATAACATACCAGTCATAACTTCTGATAGCTGCATGGCCAGGCTAATGGCTTTAACACGCTGCTCCAGCTATGAACAACTCTACCACCTAAGAGCAGAAGCTGATCTGATGATGTGTTGGATCATAGATTCCAACTACATCTGCAGCACCGAGTGCAAACTCCAATGAGATAGCTTTCTCATGGAAAAAAAACACTAAGTTAACGGTCTTGATCAATCAGATACGCAAATCAAATCCGTGACTATCAGTGATGTACGTTGAAGGTGGAAAAGTCTCGGAAATTTGCCGGTCGCCACTATCTACAATCCGCAAGAAACCGCCATATTAGCATACATCTAAGCAATCTATACGAAAGAAGAAGAAAAAAAAAACAATTCTATGGGTTGGGCAAATCTAATGTACGAGAACGAGACACAGACTAAGAAGCAGTCGGTCACCGCTTTCACAGGCGGATTTAGTAGTTTACTGCGCTACACTACATGCGTGGGAACAGTGCAAGAAACTTTGACCTTTTGATTAGAGCTCAGGGAACCTCTGAGACAGCCACCGGAACTCGGCCGCTTTTTAAACTCCCGTGCCGCGAGTGCTCAAACATTTTGAACCCGAGCCACACTACACTCATAGTGAAATCCTAGTGAACACTTTTTTGATTATAGATTGCTCATTTTCCTTACTATAGTACCAATACCAAATTGACGTTTAATTGAACACTTTCCTCGTGTTTATGTTGCCGATTAGCCCTGCAGTGAACGCCTAGATGGCGGTGTTCCGGGTGTTGGGGTCAGTAATTTGCCTTTAAAGATACTGTTAGTACTTTTTTGTTTTTGTTTTGGGGGTCCGTGGGGAATACGTCCATTGTTACGTTGATCTCCAATGTGTCAAATGTGGTGTTAAGCCCGCAATGGTAATCTGGGTTGATTGGCAAATTGCAGGGGCGGTTGATCTTCTCGAATTGTCCTAACTCGAAAATAGTGGTCACTTTATTAGTTAGGCGGTGGCAAGTGCCTACAAACTCAAACTTGTTTAGTTAGCGCGGGGTCGGCCTGAAAAGATCAATTCCTGCTGCGATTTATAAGATCTTATTATTGGACTTTAAACGACGCCCGGGGGCTGCCGAATAAGTGGCCTTTGTGAAATTTGCCGGGGCAAATCCTGTTTCTTTTCCAGGCTTTAGTCGTCTCTGGCGGTTGCGGTGGATCTGAGAGAATCGGCGGCGTTGTTGACGTTGTTGAGCGGCGATGGTTTGGTATGTTTGGATGCTTTGAGTGCAGGTTCAGCTAGCGTGGATTCTGCTTTGGAACTGGTTGATGTTTTCTTTCTTCTCGCCGAGTTAGTCCAGACGCGCGGACCGCTAACGAAACGTCGGTAAAAAAATTTGCGTTGGGGCCCTGGATGGTGAAGGCGTTTGTGTTTCAGTCTGGACTTTGGGAGGCTGTATCTCGGCCGTTTTTGGAGCAACCACTTCCGCGATAGCAACATCTCGTTAACGATGTTGTTGCTCTCAATACTCTGAGAAGACTGCGCAGCCGAGTCTCGGCGGGGTTTTGTTCACTGCTAAGCCTATTAGCGTTGCGCGCTTGCAACATTTACTTTTTTGCATCAGTCAAAGCCAAGCCACCAACAAGAGCAGAACGCAGATCCAAAAGCTTGTCAACACAGAGTGGATTAACCGTCTAGATTCCTGTGCCGATTCACCACTGTCACTGCTTTCACAAATACATTCTATGTATTAACACTTTGCTAGAGTTTCTAAACGCCGCCACTGACAGCTGCTCCGGCACTGACACGTCGCTTTACACTAAACGTGAATGCGAGTGGAATAGAGTTTTGAGTGCATGCAGCTCTCTGTGTAAGAGCGTCCTTGGAAACTTTTAGTTTGTATTAAAAATGCAAAACACAACAACCTCCGACCACCGGAGAACAACCCTTGACAGCATTTGCGCCGGCGCTTCCGGACTTGGACTTGCCGTTTCCGCATTTTTTGCGGACGCAAACAGTTATCAAATTATTAAAGCTCTAACATGTATTTAAAACCATATTTCATTAACATAGAAAATTACGCAAAACTTTTTATAGATGATTGTCTCCGATAGATATCTTTCTGAATATGTGAGAGGAGCTAGTGTTTTACTACTGGTGTCTAGTGTTGTATGTAAGTGTGTGGCGCTTTTTGGACGTGAGAGTTTCTCATCGAAGTACAAGTACGCCAAGTTCTATTAGCCTTGCTCCTCTTCCTAATATGTTTTTAATTTATTTTCTCCAGTTTGCAATGTGTTTGTTTATGTTTTGTTAGATTAGGTTAGGTTAGGTTATGTTACGCTAAACCTAAGCGCTGTAGGTCAAAATGGCGGCTGTAAACATAGACTATGTCAAAATGCTCAACTAGCCTTATTCAGATCTACGCGGTCATTTGGAGGGCACAGTAGGACAAAATAGCGCCTGTCTCAATTAAATCTATCACTTGTCAACGATATTCCTAAATGGCCTACAAGTTTTGTAGACACCAATGTGATCTAGAAAGCATAATAGTTCAAAATGGCGCTTGTTAACGTATAGACTTTTCCAGAATTGAGTTGATGTGGTTATCTGGAGGACAAAGTGGCAGCTGTCAACGTATAGACTATTCCAGAATAACTAACTTTATTTAGTATATTGCGGTCATCTGGAGAGCACAGTGTTTATTTGTGTGTTGCATGTTTATTAGGAAAGACGTTTTTGCATCGGGAATTTTCTACTATTTTTCTCTCACTTAATTTGTTTTGCAAGCGGCTAATAAATACCTGTGTGGTCTATCTAAAGGAGTTTTAAAAGTACCATTATTTTTAATGCATCACAAAGCTATCGTAAATCGTACAGTAGCTTTGTGATCGACTACGCATGATGAAATTTTTCTGTATTTTTAATCGAGTAAAATCGACTGTTTTTGCAACAAAGAAAATAAATTAGTTTTATCTAGCTTTACATAGCAATTAAATCAAAGAAATAAAACAACATTGTCAACATTTTAGCTTTCAACAAACACACAATTCGTAAAAACATCCAGAAATACGTAATAACTTGTTGGTATATGTCTCTGTGTGAATTTCCTTTCTATTTTACATTCCCCCTGAGGCCTTCATGCACATATAGTGCATCCTGTGGCGACTCAACAAGCTGCAAGAATGACCGACAAAATTTTATACTCGCATTACCTGTTTTATAGCTTTATATTCATACGCAAATTGAAAACCCTTACTTTAATTGCCCTATTTTTTAATTATAGCCTAGAACAATACCAGTTTATTATTAATTTTACGAATGACTTATTTGCATGAAATGCTATTTTTTATAGTTTTTCAATTAAAATATATTGATTGGATTTGTTGTTTTTATACAGATAATGATGATAAAAGTTGTTTGATATTTGGCTTACAGTTTCCACATGCTATTTTCATATAAAGTTTTATTATTAAACGTCTGCATTTGATGAAATTAATCATAACTTCTATGCAAGGAAGTTTATTAACAAAAATGCATCGGTGCCTGTTTGTGAATGGCTACATCGAACTGTATAAGACTCACCCAGCCCATTTCATTCCATCCAAACAAGAAAGCTTACGTAATGCAAATTGTGGTAGAATCTAGCTTAATGGCAAGCGGTTTTTGTATCAAAACATCGTATACGAAATAGTTTCAATGTAAAGGTACGGATTTCTACAGTAAAATCCTATTCTGGCTAATCGACTGCTAAAATTAACAAACTAAGCAGATCTTTTTCAAATCCCTTCTCGTTTTAACGTAAAACCCATGGGAAATTTTAACCTTGCTGACTCACTTGTAAAACAATAATATAAATACAGTACATTTTGAATCAATTTGCGCTGAATTTTCATGTAATAAAGCATTAATTACTCATTAAAAAAGCAATTAATTACAATTTTCATACATCATTAAGCAATATTACAATATTTCAGGTTACAGCGTATTTGATTCATTGGCTTCATGCAGTCTCGCTTCGGTTTTTTTTTTTATTATCTAACAATCGCTTTTCAGTATCATAAATGTTGAGCTACAATTTCATCGCTATTATTTCATGACGGTCAATTTTATTGTTAGGTCTTTTTATCACCTGCATTTTTATTTGACTGCTACAACATCAGAATATTTTATTGGCAATAGTTCAATAAATTTCAATTTTCAAATTGTGAACTGTGAAAATTCATCGTTTAGAATGGAAAATAATTGTATATAACGCGTTTACTTTTTTTAGTTTAATAGATATAATGCACAAAGTAATTTTTTAAATGATTTTAAACCTTAATACTTGAGATTTATAATGTGTCAAAGGTGGTAACGCAATGCCCCCTATTAGGAGAAACGTTAAACTGTTTGTGTATGAAGAAGAGCTGTAAATGATGCCAAAAAATTTCTAACAGGGGGCATTGCGTTACCACCTTTGACAACATAAACTGTTTACTAGTTACTGTGATTTTATGTAAATTGTCTTTTTGATCAGTGAGATGCTAGGCAGACTGATAATGGGTGCATACCCTGAAACACGAGGGTATGTGTCTCGTATTAGATGAAAAGGCAATTTACATAAAATACATAAATTATTAATTTTGTAACCACTGGCGCTAAAAGGTTTGTTAGGGTAGTTTTAACATATGTTACCGTCCTATGGACCTGGATGTAATCCATAGAGGGAAGAATGGTGCAAATGTTACAGTAATCGCCAGTTGCATTGGAGCGGAGCACTTTTTTAGATTCTTTTTGTGTTTGTTTTTTTTGGTATAAACGAGCACTGGGTCTCCATCAATGCCTGTCTCAAGCCAGGATATAAAAGGAGGAGGGGGAGGAGTAACAACCTTGTTAAAAAACCAGGATTCAGCTGGCCCGGTTAATAGCACCCTGTTAGGGCCCCTGTCTGTAGTACAATTGAAAACCAGTCAACGGTCCCGAAGACAGGAGATTACAAAAAAGTCACAATTGCGGAACGAGCAGAAGAGCTAAAAATAGCTTTTCAAAAGGTGACCTTCCTAAATGGCGACAGAGGCAAGCCACCTGGAGTAACCAAAGGCAAAGGCTCTGTCGGCAGGTTAAAGTTAGTTGTGGACTATATCGTCAGTATGGCGGCGGAAAATTCCAACCCAAGAACAACGGCGGCGCACAAAGTCCTAGTAGGCTGCATTACACAAACTTACCAACCCGCATGGCAACCGTGGTGAGTCATATCCAGAACCTTTTAACTATGCAAACAATTACGTTTACTAATTGGCCCCGAGTTTCCAGCGACCTGTTACTCTGCAGCCAAAGCAACGGTTGCACTAAAAGTCAGGTCAGGGGTGCTAAATGTAGTGCAAAACGTAACAGAGTATGTGTACCTGGGTCATGTGATCAGACTTGGAAAAGAAAACCAGTTCGCCAAAGTAAAACGCAGAATTAGAATGAGTTGGGCAGCATTCGGTAAGCTGAGTAACATACTGAAAGATTAGAGCATCTCATATATACTAAAAAAGGAAGTGTACAATAAGTGCATTTTGCCCGTAACTACGTATGGTCTTGAAACAACTACCCTTACCAACAGATCAGCAGACAAGCTGCAAACTTGCCAAAGGGCAATGGAAAGGGCCATGTTAGGTGTAAGCCTAAGTGATCAAATTTGAAACACTGAAAACCGCAAGCAAAGAGGTGTCGAGGATGTTATCACACGAGTCGCAAACCTTAAGTGGAGCCGGGCAGACCATGTTGCAAAGCAGGACCCAGCAAAGTGGACTATACGGGTTATGCTGTGGAAACCACGGACCTATAAGAGAAGTGTAGGAAGACCCCAAAAATGTGGAGAAACAACATCCGAGAAGTCACCGGCTATTTGTGGCAACAGAAAGCTAAAAATAGGACCGTGTGGCAGAATTTAAAGGAGGCTTATGTCTAAAAGTGATAGATACAGGCTGAAGAAGAAGAGAAGATCACTGGGTTTTGGACGACTTCTTGAAAAAAAGCTTCAGGTGTAGAGAATCTTTGAGGCGGTTGGGTTTGTTTTCCCATCATTGGTAAAAACTGTGATAACGGAAAGGCCCTTGCTGGGTCAATGGTGATGATCTGCTGGATGATTCTTTGTTGGCTTAGGGATTCCTAGCTGCAACTTGAGGTTGCGTTGTTAACGTTGGCTGTTTAAAAATGCAACAACGGGGTCGGCGAGTGATAGGCCACAGAGCGCATGTCAATTTACGTGGTCATGGTTGTTGGCCAATTGCTGCGCATTTGTTGGTGAGTTGAAGTAAAATTGTTGCTCTAACCAATCCGTAGCAGGTAGTAAGTCTGTTGTAGAAGTGTCCACAGGAATTTTGTGGTTTGAAATGTTTAAAGCCTTTGCGGACGGGTTGTCCTAAACTGCATACTCCGTTTAATAAACTCTACTAAACTAAATATTTCCTAACCTTTCTTAAGTAAATTTAAGTTTCTTGGAAATTTTGTTATAATGTACTGGTTTTTCAAATCCTATACTTAACTGTCAATTGTCTTCAGTTTTTTAAGATCTTTCTTGGTAGTCCACCAAGACTTAGTAAATTAGATTTAAGTTACTGTCTGATACCATTAAGGCCACCAAAGTTCATCTAAAAGGAGTTTGATGCTACTCGGGATACCTCTCAGTTACTTGCAAAAACCTTATTCTTCAAATACAGATATAAATCTCCAAACAGGACAATTTAGGTAGACTCATATTAATTCTTAAATTTAGAATTTACACTACGCCCCTTTACTACAAATTGTAAACAAATTTAAAACATCTAAATTCTTGATAGTTTTCTAGTTTTAACTACAATTTCAGAAATTTGTCTTAGACTATATATCTTAAAATCAGTCCAAAGCTTTAGGCTCTTAGTTAAAAGGTAAATAACTAGATTAAATCTAATACTAAACCTACAAAAGCTTTTCATTTATAGCCTTTAAAATTTTCTCTATAGACTAATTAATAGACTTAAGAAACTTATAAAGCTCTAAAACTCTTAATCCATATTAAGCATTCTTTTACCTTTTTTGGTTTTTATGCTTGTCAAGAATTACTTAACATTCTGTTAAAGAGTTTTATAGTGTGTTCTCTTTTTCTATAAAGCTGTCTTGGGTTCTAATAATCCAATTTTATTTTTGGATTCAAATTTCAAGTTTCCTAAAGTTTCTTAAATCCATAATTTTTATGTTCTATTATATCAGATTAGACTTTTAAAATTATAAGCTATTCTATTTTTTACTAAGCTTACCAAAACTTCAAAAACAGTTTTTTGGTTATTAAAGTTCTCTTAGATTAGACTATAAACCCCACTCAAACTTTCAAAACCTTTAGACATCAAAACCCAGATAGTGTTTTTTCAAATTTTTATTTGATGGTCATCAAAGTTTTTTTACACCAAATTAAAAAACGCAACAAACACATAGTTTAGCATTAAACTCACTTAAACTATCAAAAACTTTCTTTGGTACATCAAAACCCAAATAATGCTTCCCCAAAGTTTTGTCTAATAGGCATCTAGAAGCTTTTCTAGACCAAATTACAAAATCCAACAAATACCCAGTTTGATATAAAAATCTACTTTGGCTCTCAAAAACCTTTTTTGGTACATCAAGGCCCATATAATGCTTCTTCAAAATTTGTATGTGGGTCATCAAAGTTTTTTTGATTAAATTACAAAACCCAACAAACACACCGGTTGTTATAAAACCCACTCAAGCTCTCAAAATTTTTCTTTGGTACAACAGAGCCCAGATAGTGTTTCTTCAAAGATTTGTCTCATGGTCAACAAAGCTTTCCTAGACTAGACTAGACAAATATCCAGTTTGATATAAAAATCCACTTTTGCTCTTAAAAACCTTTTTTGGTACATTAAAGTCCGGGTAGTGCTTCCTCAAAAATTTGTATGATAGTTGTAAAAGTTTTTCTGGATGAAATTACAAAACCCAACAAACACACAAGTTGATATAAAACCCACTTAGGCTCTCAAAAACGCTTTTTAGTACAACAAAGCCCAGATAGTGCTTTTCCAAAGATTTGTCAGATGTTATCAAAGTTTTCCTGGATCAAATTACAAAACCCAACAAACACACAGGTTAATATAATATCCACTATGGCTCTCAAAAATCTTCTTTGGTACCACAAAGCCTAGATAGTGCTTTTCCAAAAATTTGTCTGATGGTCATCAAAGTTTTCCTGGATCAAATTACAAAACCCAACAAACACACTGGTTAATATAAAATCTCCTTTGGCTCTCAAAAACCTTCTTTGGTACAACAAAGCCCAGATAGTGCTTCTCCAAAGATTTGTCTGATGGTCATCCTTTTTCTGGACCAGATTACAAAACCCAATAAACACACAGTTTGGTATAAAATCTACTTTGGCTCTTCTTTTTTGGTACATCAAGGCCCAGATAATGTTTTTTCAAAGATTTATTTGATGGTCATCAAAGCTTTTCTAGACCAGATTACAAAACACAACAAATGCCCAGTTTGATATAAAAATCTACTTTGGCTCTCAAAAACCTTCTTTGGTACATCAAGGCCCATATAATGCTTCTTCAAAAATTTGTATGATGGTCATCTAAGTTTTTTTGATTAAATTACAAAATCCAACAAACACACCGGTTGGTATAAAACCCACTCAGGCTCTCAAAAACCTTCTTCGGTACAACAAAGCCCTGAAAGTGTTTCTTCAAAGATTTGTCTCATGGTCAACAAAGCTTTCCTAGACTAGACAAGTACCCAGTTTGATATAAAAATCCACTTTGGCTCTAAAAAACCTTTTTTGGTACATTAAAGTCCGAATAGTGCTTCCTCAAAAATTTGTATGACAGTCATCAAAGTTTATCTGGATAAAATTACAAAACCCAACAAACACACAGGTTAATATAAAATCCACTTTGGTTCTCAAAAACCTTCTTTGGCACAACAAAAGCCTTGATAGTGCTTTCCTAAAAATTTGTCTGATGGTTGTTTTTTTTCTGGACCAGATTACAAAATCCAACAAACACACAGTTTGATATAAAATGTACTTTGGCTCACCTTTTTTGGTACATCAAGGCCCAGATAATGTTTTTTTAAAGATTTATTTGATGGTCATCAAAGGTTTTCTAGACCAGATTACAAAACACAACAAATGCCCAGTTTGATATAAAAATCCGCTTTGGTTCTCAAAAACCTTTCTTTGTACATCAAGAGCAAATAGTGCTTTTTCAAGAATTTGTATGATGGTTATCAAAGTTTTTTTGAATCAAATTACAAAGCACAACAAACACACAGGTTGATATAAAACCGACTCAGGCTCTCAAAAACCTTCTTTGGTACAACAAAGCCCAGATAGTGTTTCCCCAAAAATGTGTCTGATGGTCATCCATTTTCTGGACCAGATTACAAAACCCAACAAACACAAAGTTTGATATAAAATTCACTTTGGCTTACCTTCTTTGGTACATAAAAGCCCAGATAATGTTTCTCCAAAAATTTGTCTGATGGTCATCAAAGATTTTCTAGACCAGATTACAAAACCCAACAAATACTCAGTTTGATATAAAAACCTACTTTGACTCTCAAAAATTTTCTTTGGTACATCAAGGCTCAGATAGGGCTTCCTCAAAAAATTGTATGATGGTCATCAAAGTCTTGAACCAACTTACAAAACCCAACAAACACACAGGTTGATATAAAACTCACTCAGGTTTTCAAAAACCCTCTTTGGTACAACAAAGCCTAGATAGTGCTTTCCCAAAGATTTGTCTGATGGTCATCCATTTTTTGGACCAGATTACAAAACACAACAAACACACAATTTGATATAAAGCCCACTTAAGCTCTCAAAAACCTTTTCAAAGCAAGAAAACTAGATTCACCGTTACTTCAGTTTTTTCACCCAACTCAATAGCTACTTTTTAGTGAACCTACATAGCTAGAACTGAAATCATTAGCAAATAGCTTGACAAAACTCAATATTCTAAGATTCTTGAGAAGATTTCTCAAAAAGGACTTACACCAGAATACTTATATCATCAGCAAAAAAAATTAAATAACTTGTCTGACTTCTTTTATTGTAAATTGTAAAATTTGTTATTGCGTGGTAGACGGCCACGCAATAACAAAGCCCAAGAACGCGCTCAACCACCTATGCTCAATGAAGTATATTTAAAAAGAAATATAATAAGAGAGAAGTGGTAACGCAATGCTTCTTATTATGAGAAACGTTACATAAAATACATCATTTAAATTAACAAAATATATAATAAGTTGCATTATTACCATTTTAATAATTAATTTTACTGATTTCTAATACTATATTATAATAAAAGTAATCACTGCACCAATACATTCCTGAAATCGAACATTTCTGATAAAATATGTTAACTATCGTAGTAAATTCATTCGGCCATATGAGCACAGCTTCAGATGTTAAATATGTATAACATAAACTAACTAAAACCCATGTGCTGAGTTATCCGTACGTTTTTGTAGAATACAAAAGAATTTCCTATTCATTGACTATCTGGCCATATGCCAGCCTATCAATGGACAATACTATGCATCTCTTCTGAATAGATTACGTGACGATATAGAAGCTAAACGATGTGGAAAACTAACCAAAGTGTTGTTATTGTTATTCTCCTGTTGATAAAGCATGTTATGGTCTGTCTGGGTGAATGTGGTTTTGAACTCCTACATAAACTCCGGTCAATGAAATTGCAACTATTTCTCAATAGTTCAAAGCCTAAAAGATAATTGAAACATTCAAACAAAAGATATTTCATTTTATTAAAATATTAATTAAAATGTTTGCGTTCAATATATATCCTTTTAAAAATTGTGTAAGGAAGCTTATTGTTGTGGATAAGAAAACACAATAATTTATCAAATATAAAAATAACACTGAAAAGTTTTGTTTTAATTTTGTGTGAAACGAATTGTTCTTCGTAACAAGATAGGAAACAATAAATGTCAAACCAGTAATCTGATGTGAATCAGTTTTGCTGCAACAGAATTTATTGATTTATCACGAAAATAAGTTTGTTTCAAATCCACATATCAACGGCTTTGTTTATCATTTTTTATGTACTTCACATGTAATTCGAATTTTTATCGCGTTTCTACTACATTAAGTCACACTACAACAAATCCAAACTCAATAATAAATTTATTGTCTGAAAAATATTTATTATAATGTTCAAAACAAACATAAATAAAATTGTATATAATAATAGAATAACAAGCACTGATTATGCATATCCGTTTTATAATGCACAATGCGCACTTTATCTATCAGCGCACAAGCACAAATAATTAATTGTGTTAACTTTAGCAAAAATGTAAAGGTTCCGACATGATCCGATTAATGCCGGAATTATACGATTGCAAATAAAGCCACCATCTTGAAAATGGGCGTGGTCTAAAAAGTTTTAAACTTTAGCAGATGTGTGAAGTCGAGTTTGGCGCTTTGCTTGGAGGCTCAATTACAACATCAAGACAAACAAAATTTGACAATAAACTACCAAACCTACAAACCCAAGTTTCTCTCTAGACTCTAGACAAAACCGATTCAGGAGCTGCTGGACAACTTTTTAGAAAACTTTGAAAAGGTGAAATAAAAATATATTATGTAACTAACATCTTGGTAAAAATATTAAAGTTCTAACATTATCCGTTTATTGTCAAAATTTTAGAAATAAATATGGTCTAAACATTTTTGCACAATTGGCTAATGCTTGAGGCAAAGCCTAGCGCTAACATCTCTTTTGAAAACTTAATTACAAAACCCAGACAAACAAAAAATTACAAAAAAAAGGTTAGATACACACGGGCACGTGCTAGACAAACTTCTAAAAAACTTTAAAGAACTTTAGTAAAAATGTAAAGGTTTCAACATGATCCAGTTAACGCCAAAACTATGTAAGTCTAAACAAAACTGCCATCATGGAATTGTACTTGGTCTAGACATTATTGCACAATTGGCAAAACTTCTTCTTTTGAAGACCAAGAAATGAAAATTTTCAATGAGCCAAAACAGTTTTTTTAGAAAACTTTGAAAATAAACAAAAAGATAAAAACAATCCAAAACCTACCCTAATCGAGCCATTTCAAAGTCAAAACATCAAAAGTAAAAAAAATTTTGATTCGACTCCAGAGACAGCAAAAAAGACGGAAATTAACAAAAGAAGAAATTCGCTTGCCAAACACGCAATTTTGAGGCAGATTCTAGTACAGATGACAGCAACAAAAAATTCAAAACGTTTATCAATGCCGCAATAAAAAACAAGGGACCACACGGTAGGACACGAGGAAGCAAGAGGACAGCTCCGTCGCTTCCCCTGTCGACTTCACCAAACAAACAAAATTGAGAAACTGCAACCACAAATACAAGAGCTGAAAGAAACCATTAATATACCTAAAAAAGAGGCAGAATTCTAACTCAAGGTAATATTCACCATTTAACAATTAAGGCGGCTAAAGACATAATAAAAAATAATTAAAAAACAATCCAACCCAAGAACACATGCCATGTTGGACATCTTTCTAAACAATTCTATGGAGGCACATAATCCGGAGAATAAAGTTGATAACTCAGGACTACTACCGATCAAACCAACTCAAACTCGGAAGCAAAACCCTATCAAATGTCTGAATAGTAATGACTAAAGAACAGATAAGATTTACTAATGTTTGCAATCCAACCAAAGTAAACACCAAACAAGACCTAGAAGAAAAAACGGAAAATTGTCCGTCCAACACTATCGTCAGCTTGGTTCTCGACAAAGTTCAGGGAGCAATCAGAAATCAACAAAATGAAATAAAGAAAAGTGCTGAAAAAGCATTGTGAGTTCTAACCTAACCCGTAGTCACATGCGACTAAGGAACATGGCAACTCCTACCCCAACACGTAGTCCAGTGCTACCAAAGAAAAATGCAAACCAATCATAGCGGACTAGCATCAACAAAAGACATTTGGTAAGCTGTGTTACCCGCAATGACTGCGGGGCAACGTTATCTTTGGGAAGACGGAAATTCATCATTGCTAACAAAACCTAAAAAAAAAGAAAACAAAGAAAGAAAGATGCAAACCGACCAGACCAGACCATACCAGCATTCAATAACAGATTTCTAGGAGGCAAAGTTGTCTGCAAAAACCGTAGACTAGTACCATGAAGAAGAAAACACTAAGAATCTATTCCAAGGTCACCAAACTCTGGGACCAAGACAACCCAAAGTCTCTTGCTCGCGTAGAATTAGATCCTAGAGAAAAGAGCACCAGTTTTTTAGACGCTATCCTACTTTTAGTACATTTGTAACCGGTACAGAGGCGTCCCAAGAAAATAAATCCTTTAAAACAAAGTTCCTTAGTCATAGAGCCCTTTTGTTTCGTATGCGGTTTTTGCATGCGGCCATACTCAAACTTTCACTCTGATCTTTGACGTCTAAGTAACAACATCTTAAAAAAATCAAGAACAGATATATAAAGCCGCTGTTACTTGCCGAGCCGCACTGCTGCTACCTATATAAGAAAGCAATCACAAGGACAACCCAAGAAAAGCAAAAATTGCATGTATAAGTGTATATTTGGTTGCCTAAATCGTAAACCTTGGTCATTCTCGCCCACCCTGTACTACTCTATATTTCTTGTTATTGGGGTTTGCAGATTCAAGTTCTTACTTTGCAGCTACTTCTTTTAAGACATCTGGTGGAATGTTATCCAATTTAGGAAATTTGTTTGTCTCAGTACATCTTCCACGTTTTCTACTACTTTAGCAGGTTCTCTTAGATGCTTGCTTTGTGAGAACAGTTCTTCACTTATGAATCAATTTTAAGTAAGTATTACTTTATTGGTAGTAAGTCGTAGTATTTCGGTTATCTTAGGTAGTTTTGTAGGTAAAACTTTTATGCTAAGAAAATCCGTAAAGATAATTAAAAAAAAAAAACGAATCCACCTTTACCGTCCTAAGAACGACTACAAGCTTAATTTTAGAATTAATTATACATATTTAAATTTGAATTCAGCAACTATATTTTTGTTATAGTATTTTATTTTATTAGCTGTATTAAACAACCCTCATCTGTTTAAACTAGACACTTAGTTAATTATTTGTTAGTACTTGAATTGATTACACTTGTAGTTGATCCAGATATGAACACAACACCCATTCAGATTGTATATGAAGATGGTTGATTTGAAACTCACTTAAAGTTATCCAGCTTTGCATAATTAAATGTTTCGTAAATCGAATGAGAAGCTTATTGAATCAATACTTAAATAATAAAGCATTAAACACTCAAAAGCTTCTAATTTCTTTAAAATAAAATTCTATTCTCAACTCGGATATTGGCTTTTAATATTTTTAACAGCTTTTCTTTCTTTATCGATTGCTTTAATGTGCGTGAGGACCGTGTGGACAAATCAATTATCAGGCGTATCGAGTGCGTGTAAACTTTCCAAACAAGAAAACTTTCAGGCTATTCGAAATTTAGAAACATAAGTTAAGACGTGCAACTTTAATAATCTTCTAGAAGATTCATATAGAAGTTGGAGGGATAATTATTTGTGATATAAGAAAAATACCTTACATAGTTAAAGTTGCAAGGAAAGAATTTTTAATTAATAATTGAGGAATTTTGTTGAAGCAATTGTTATTTTTGTGTTTTAATGTAAAAAATTCGGCTGTTTTTTCAGTTTAAATTACAACAAGAGGGGAATATGATGTTTTGCTAAAAAAAAAAAACATTCATAAAACGTGATAAAGCTATATATTTCACCAGTAAACTGTTAGGTGTAATACTTGCTGATAAATAGCTCAGAGGAAAGATCATGAATCACTGGTCCGAACTGACCACTACTACATTTACTTTTTGTTGGTATTTGTATGACTTATATAGTACAATGAAAACGAATTGGAAAATTCGGTTTTTTATTCATTATCGCACTTTATGAAGATATATGCGGTTTATCGATGAGCACTTACTTTATTCATTTTTTGCGTGCAAATTTATGAGGCTGGGTCGGGCCATGGAAATAAATACATTTGGGTAGGGCTCGTTTACATTGTCTTTCCGGCCGTGTCTATATATGAATAAATAAAGTTATAGCAAATAAATCAATGGTTGTTAAATGATTTTGTCATCAAGTGTCATTGTATAGCAATGTATGTTTTATAATGTTTCTTGCTTTAATGCAAGGGATTTCAAAGTAAATGTCGTAAGCTAACGGTCTCAATTTACATTTGACTACAACGTGACTGAAATAAATTTCAATTCCGGCCATTAAATTTGATTTGCGCCAAGGCATTATTGTTATATAACTACCAAATATATGTTGTGTGTAAATTAATCTAACCTAGCTTTGTTACTAAGAAAGTATAATTCATATCTTAATTATAATCATATGTAATAATATCTAATATTATTCAACGCATGCGTACATATTACGTCGATAAAATTATCATAGGCATAAATTGATGTAAGTTTATGATGTAATATATAAACAGATAAATCGTTACACGTATGACCTATTAATTCGTGAAATCAATCGACTATAAAATTGCAATTTCCGCTGAAATACTTACTAATTTATTATAATAGTAATGATCATTTCGCTGATTTATACATTAGTATCTATGTTCTACTTAATAGAAACGTAAGCAACATAACTAATGTGTCAAAAGAGTTAACGCAATGCCCTCTATTAGGAAAAACGTTGAACTGTTTGTGTGTGAAGGAGACTGTAATACAATTAAATAATACATATACAGGCAACGGCATTTTTGCCGAAACAAATTTATAATTTAAAATTAATAAATGATGTATTTTATGTAAATTGTGTTTCAGGGTATGCACCCATTATCAGTGTGCCTAGCATCTCACTGGCCAAAAAGACAGTTTACTTAAAATTACAGTAACTATTAAACAATTTATGTTTATTAATGTGTCGAAGCTGTTATTTCTTTTTTCAGTTTTTGTTCAGCTTTTTTCTTTTCTTGTTCCCATCATTTGCATTAGCACACAGTGTGCTCTGCCGTGTTGATTTGATTGCAATAGGAACATTTTCCGTCAGTTCTCAGGTGGAAGCGCTTCAAGTATGCGTTGAAGCACCCGTGCCCGATTACTGCGTGAGTGAGATGGTGGTTTATTTTACCGTGACACCTCGAATACCATGTCCGGTATTAACCTGCAGCCATTTGCTTTTGAAGCCTTTTTCTTACTGTTTCTGCTATTTGTTGAGTTTTTTTGTTCTTTGAATTTTCTAGATGTTTTTTTTTTTTACTTACTAAGAGTCTGTATAGGATTATTCTTCCTAGCACTTGGTTTGCCTTTAAGGATGTAGTGGCATATCCTCATGTAACTTAGTGCAAATGTTTATTGAGCAGAATTCAGTTTTGCCTGTTTTTTTTTTAGTTTGAGACTATCTATCCACACCAGGGCTACAGTCAGTATTCGTCGTTTGTTCTCTCTTACTCTACCAATATTAGGGAGTATTCTGCTGTTTTTACCTCCATGTGTTTGACAAAGAATGGGTTTTTGTTTAGGGTTACTCCAAGGTACTTTATGTGTTTTTTGGCGCTATAATGACATCAGCTACTAAAAATTCTATTTTTCTCCTAATTTGTTTGCGGTTGAAGAAGGTTGGGATGCTTTATAGGCAGTGGGATGAGGTTGTGGGGTAACCCATTTTAAGAAGAGATTTGGTGGACCGCACTACTATAGGAGTGTACTTTTTTGTTTGGTTCAGCCAATCTGGCCAGATCAGAATTTGAGTGGGGATCGAGATTAGCAAAGTATTTTTTGGCCAAATGCTTTTTTGTTTTGTTTTTAACGTATCAAGGGGCTCCGACAATCTAACGCAAAACTTTGAAGTGCCTCGAGACAATCAAGGTGATAGTTTGCTGTTGTCCTCCAGACTGGAGTGATTTGAGGTATGATGCTCATATATATCCGCAGCTTATTTTGGACCAACAACCTGCTGTTTTGGCGTAACATTAGTACTAGCAGGTTGTTTGACAACTTAGCTTTGTCTAGAATGGCCAGGACGGGCAACTTGTACGTCAGCTTGTTGACGTGATTTCGAGATACTTTGCAGAGTCCGACCACGGAATAGGAGTTTTATTGAAATGAACGTTCTCTTGAGGTGTGGTGCGCCGCCGTGTGGAGAGGACAGCTTTATTCTGGTCAGAGTTTACTTTTACTCGCCAGTCATTAAGCCAGTCTTGAACTAGTAGCTTTTTAAAGTTTTATAGTGTGTACCCTTGGTAACTTTAAGTTGTATATAATTGCCGCATTATTGGCGTATTGTGCCATTTTGGCCAGTGCTTCCAGCCCAATGGCATGTCGGCGACGAAAAGTTTGAATAGCATAGGCAATCGAAGAGAGCTTTGCGGTACTTCTGCCGTGAGCTTTTTTTTTTTTTTGTTAGGCTAAAAACCTCGTTTTCAGAAGTGTCAAATTTACATTTCTAAGGTTGCTTACCGACTAAACCCCATCCAATCTGAAATTTGCTTGGAAGTTTGAGACTTTTTGGTTTATGTACTTTCCGTTTGGAGATGTGTATGTAGGTGGTTGTTTAGGAGTTGCTTTATAGGCCAGGTTGGGATTTTGTTTTTGAGGTGGTTTTACCCACGTTACGTAAGAAGTAACTCCGTTACTATTGAATTCACCGGTTGTTTGTGGACAAATTCTTTTCGATCTGGTTCGGCAATTCTTGCCAGATTGGGATTATAGTAAACCGCGATGTTTTTGAAGTATTTTTCGGCTAAAGCTTCAATATGTTGACGAAGTATTCCTCTCTGTCTAGATTTCGAACATACCATAGAGCTCTTGTGAGCATCCGAAGAAGTTTGCTTTGGAAAGTTTCTAAACAGTTTAGGTGGCTTATGCCGCCGTTCCCCAAATGGGGGAAGCGTATGTGATCATTGGTCTGATAGTTGAGGTGTAAAGCCGGATTTTATTTTGGAGCGACATACCGCTGTTCCGACGCAACATCGAGTGGAGAAGAGATTTGGCAATTTTGTTTTGTCCAGTTTAGATTGAACCTGAGGTTTGTAATAAAGAACCTTGCCCAAGATTACCCCAAGATACTTAGCAGTGTTGGACCACGGTATGGAAACCTTATTAAAAGTGACGTTCGGATTCGATGCGGATTGAGTGACCAACGCCGAATGAAGAGTAAGGCCTTGCTTTTTTCTGGGTTTACTCCAAAGTGCCATTTATCCACCCAATCTTCCAGATCGGAGATGGCTTTGTGAAAACGTAAGGTGATCATTTTGGTCAACTTTGAGGAGTAGATAAGTGCTGTATTGTCAGCGTATTGAGCAATTTCAACCCCGTGCATGCTTCCTGAAGGCATTTTGGCTACGTACAAGTTAAAAAAGTGCGGCAAGAATATGTAGCTTTGAGAAATTTCAGCTTCTATCTGCCGAGAAGTAGAAATGTGGTTATTAAATTTGTAGAAACATGGTTTTGGAGTTGTACAGATAGTATTCTGCATTCTAAGTATTAAGCTAGCAGCTTTATAATTTGTGTCTGTGCAGTTTTAGTAGTAAACCTTTGTGTAAAATCTTATCAAAAGTTTTTTGACGTCAAATAATACTATCTCTGCGGTTTTTTTTAATCTAAAACTTTCAAAAATATGATCTGTTACTTGATTTAGCTGATGACGACAAAGGATTTACGCCAAAAACCGTGTTGGAAAGAAATAACTTCAGCGTGTTCTTGGATGTTATCCAGGATAACTCTTTCTATGACATTGCTCAATGTGCATAGGAGACTGGTTAGCCAATAGTTTTGAGGAAACTTTCAATTTTTTCCAGGTTTTGGGATGTTGATTTCTATTATTCCAAACTGTTGAAAAGTGCCTGTACGCATTAGTAATATTGTTTAGAGCCATTATTGCTTTGTGCAAGAAAGATTTCAAAGCTTTGTTTGGAACGGTCAAACGCTGTTCAGCGGCGTGTTGTTGTCACTGGTTTCCAAAAAATCCTCGACTTTTTGTTTAACCTTTTTGGTGTGCTCCAGATCAGTGGCTTTGTCATAGAGGGGAAGCATTGGAGTTTGAGGATGTTGGCAAATGCTTTGATATTTTCCTTGGTAGAGTATTGGAGCCTGTTGGGACTTTCCTGTTATTCAAGGCTTTGGAAATCTTCTACATTCGATTTACGTCTTTTGTGGTTGATTCTATGGTTTTAGGAATCTAACTTTCCTCTTTAGTTTGTTGAGGATTTCACGATCTAATATGGTTAGCAATAAGGTTGCTATTGATGTTTGGCGGCATTTCTTCTTTGAATCAACGTCTTTTGATTGCGAGATAGTCTTAGAGGGTTATCGATGCTAACCTGAAAGGTTTTAGAAGTTTTCTTTGTAGTTTTATAAATCAGTTTGACGGCTCTTTTAACATCCGCAACCGTATGTACTGGAGTTAGCTTGACTATGCTTTTTTCAGGTATCTTGAGAAAAAAATCCAATTCGTGAGGGTAACAAATTGTCCTCCCTTCCATAGATTTTTAGTATTACCGGAATGTGGTCAGAGCTTAGGTTGTTGATTGTTCTAATTTTGATTTGCAAGTTGACGTCTTTTAGTATTACTACATTCAGGACGTCCCTTCTATAACCAGCATTCTTTTGGACCTATGACTTGATAACCTCTTTTTTTCAACTTAGTCTTGCAAAGTTTGACCTTTAACGTTGGTTGTGAGACTGTTCTAAGTTGGGTGTTGGAACTAAAGTCGCCAGCAAGTATGGTAAAAAGATGGACGAGAGATTTTTTTTGAAACCCGCAATTTTGATTTGGTTGGTTGGGTTGACAAATTAAGATGCGTGTTTGAGAGTGCCCAAACCCGGCACCCTTACCACAATTGCATTTTATTCTAATGTTTGAGTGTCTGGGGTGTCCACTTCGAAATGGTCAAGCAATTTTTTTGCAAAGATTACTGTGCCATGTTTCCAATTTGCCTTTGACGTTTTCAAATACCTGAAAGTATTCTCAGCGCGTACTAGATGTGGTGGTTCGACTCACTCCTGATCGAACAAAAACTTAATCATGTTATTGGCATTCCAGAAGCATACTCCTAATAGCATTTGGGGCGTATTATCCATTGTTGGTTTGAATGGCCAGGAGTTTAGCAATTATTTTGGTTTGAAATTTGTTGCATTTTGCAATCATTTGCGTTTGCCTGAGATGGAGTTGGTGGGATGACCAAGCTAGTGCGAACTTGCGGGATCTGGAGATTTGAGGGCAAAATTTTTTGCCTGGACCGGTGCCAGCCAGGTGGCTTTTTTGTTTTTATTGATTAAAGCCAACATCTTTTCATAAAATTTGCAGCCAAGGTAGTTGGTCGAAACAAAAAGCGCACTTTGGTGTAGTGCCTTTCGGGCAAGTCTTCGACTGGTGAGGTCTCGAGCATATTCTGCATACGTACGACGACGCTTTGAAGCATTTTTTGGCGGTGTGCCCATAGCACTGGCACATCTAGTGCAGATTGTTGTCACAAATAGCAATCCTATAGAAACTATGACTAAAGCATAGTCGTTATTTGTTAAAGAGGCATATGAACATAAATCTACTTTTACAGCCGGGCGTACAAGACACCTTCGTTAACGACAGCTCAAAAGGCAGTAGCAACGGTAGTTTTGAGGACCACACTCAAAGTTAACCGCTATTGACTTTATGGTAATTAGAACATTACACCGAAAGGTAAACTATAAGTTGAGAACGACCCAGACTGAAGTAAAGACAGTTACTTAGACTTGAAGCGACCTATGCTAATTTCTACTACCATTGCTGGAGTTAAGAGATTGAGGTCAGTAGATCAGTAGACTTAACATCAAAGCAGTAAATATCTGGAGAGAAATATTAATACTGGCTCTAAGGTAAGTTAACCGTCAGTCAACTTATATAGGCAGAAACTTTAATATGTGAGAAGACAGTGCATGGAAAACTTCATAAAAAAAAAGCGAGAGAGTTAAATGTGAACAGTTGCTGGTTTGTGTAGCTGCTGTGTACGGAAGCAAATAGCTCCTCAATTGAAAAGCTTAAAAACTGTTGTTAATACAAATTAAGAACTACATTAGCTGCAAGAAGTTTGTGTGAAGATAGGCATAGAACTTCTACTACCTCAGATATTTGCTAACAGTACTGATTATCAACTTTTGGGTAAAGCTACGAGAAGAAGAACTAAAGCTGGTACTGTGTAGATAGCGTACTTGAAAAGACTAAGAACTAAGTTGTTTACTTGGCGTGCAAAGAGTGTTTTCTTAAACGCCACTAGTTGTCAGCTTGCTCATTTAAGTTGGTTGGGGTTTTCTTGTTTTCTAGTTTATTACAGGTAAGAACCTGCGACTGACAATCTAGCGGAATCGGCTTGGAAAACTCAATATATTTATTATTACTTAACTAACTCCCCGTAATCGTTTTTTGTGTATATTTGCTGATTTGCTATTGTATTCTTCACAAGCGTATTAAAATATATTTGACAGTTTCCTAGCCGAGAGTTGAACCTAAACTTCTGGCGTAGCAGACAACCCCACGTCAAAGTCCCTCGTGCACTACGGTCTGACAAACCGAGCAGTTGTTTGGAGCAATATATTATAAGGTATTTACTATGTTCTGGATAACAAAAAAGAAAAACATACATCGAAACATGTCAATGTTCTTGCAGACATGAATCTCGATCTTAAAGTGCAAATGTTGCAACGTTTTTTTTTTTACATTTCTGTATCGAGTTGAAGTCTGGACAGTGTTGCAAAGTAATATTGTGGGTGGATGGGTGACTTAACAAGTAATGCAGAGCGTAGCCTACTTTTCAAATGGATCAGTTATCTTATATAGGCATCCAGACATACACATGTCTTCTCTGCGGCTCGGTGTATCAGACATCTTGATTGCCTACCCCGAAAAGGAACGGCGTGGCTAAGTAGGTATGTTGGTACAGGCGGATGTGAAAAATATCATGGACAGAGAGAACAACAAACGAGGAAACAAGAAAATACTGCATAGAATGGGTAAAGAGTGGGAACTTATAAAGAATAATCAAAACTAGAATATCTAGGTCATGTCATGAGAGGAGAGAAGTATGCAATTCATAATACAAGAAAAGATTTTCGGAAAAAGAAGTATAGAGAGAAGAACAATCAACTGGTTGGACAACTAGGAAGAAGAAGAAGGAGTCATTCTGATGAAGCATAAATATTTAATAATAATACTCAAACCAATTTTTTTTTAATTATTATATTAGATTGTTTAGAATGTATTGAAATATATGACTAAAATCAGTGTATTTTGACAATATTAATAATATAATACATGGAAGATATAATATAATATAATCGTTTGCGTAAATAAGACAATAGTTAATTCAGTTTAGAGAAGGGTGTGATAGAAGCAATAATGTAAGTCGTGCAATCATAATATAAAATATTCATTGGTTTGGGCAAATAATTCAAGCGGAAGTGAGATCAAAACAGTATGTAATATTGACTGATTGAATATTGACTCGGAATTTGAAACATGCACAAGCTGGGCTAATACAGTTGGATGTAGGATGCATTGAAAAGCATGTGTTGGTTTGTATGTGAGATGTCAATTCTGATGATGGATTGTTGTTTTTGCGTATAGTTTAAACAATTTGAAAGTAGATTTGTTTGAAGGATTTTATAATAGAGAATGTATTCGAGATGAATTGTGTTGGTGAAGTATATATATATATGTTGCATAATGTAACATGCATGTGTGCATAGTTAAAATGATTTTGAAACTTTGAAGATAGATGGATGGAAGAGTAGGGTGTTATAAAGTAGATAGTGCGGAGAGTTGGTGAAGAAAATGGTTTATAAGTATGTGCGGTGGGAAATAGATGGCAATTCCAATGGTGTATGGCGGGCGGAGTATGCAAGTTTAGGGGAAGTAGTCAAGTGAGTCAATGATGAGTAATGAGAATAGGAATGAGCCGAACGTAAGTAAATTGGCGGTAACCGCAATGCAGGTAAAAGTACGCTCCGATAGTTCGAGTTCGTCCCCGTCGGGAGCTATCGCATAGTCCAAGTTGTTAGCGATGTTAGCGCTTCTCAACTCAGCGCCAGCAATAAATCTATGCAAGAGACACGTAACGTATGCGCTGAACAATAGTGATGCGCGCGACTTTGGTGATATATTTACAATGCTTTGTTCACTTTCGGATGAAATTTCATTTTAACAAGTTTGCGGCGTGTTTTTGTTGGAAACGCTTTGTTCAAGGCGGCAAACTCCAGGTGACCAGAGCGCGCGGCGCCGCACAGAATCAAAGGGATGTAATAACTTCAGTATTTTCAGCTTGAAATAGCTACAAACGATTTCAATTTCGGTTGCTGCTGCTTCGCATTTGTATATAGAATTTCGAATTTGAAAACTCTTACTCAAATAGCATGCCTTATAAATCCATTATCGACTGCTTGTAGATGCAAGGAATTTAATATAAATCACTACAATTATAACGGAACGTGTATTGTACTGAAACGATTCTCTCTCTTCCCTTAGGTAACAATTCGACCTGTTCCTTACAATCCTCACAGGTTTCAATTGCAACGGCGTTCCAGGGCATCTACGATATTACTCCATATAAAAGTTGCTGTAACTGGCCATATATTTGTCATTATCGATTCAGTTTAACTGAAATAATATGGTCCAGTTACTCCTGTTAACAAAGACGGTTGTAATTTTGACCTCAAATTGAAAATTGAGGATTTATATCAACAATGCGATTTATGAATAGCCCACTGAAAGCCATTCTAGATGATATTTATGAATATGGCTCTTTTTATACAAGACACAAACGATAAAAATTGGCGTGACAATAGCATAGGTATTTCATATACGTGCGCCGTAACCGGTCGTATATTATCCAATACCATTTCATGGTCTTTCTATCGATGTCCATGTCTATTCCATACTAAGCAAATATATCTTTTCCACTATCAATACTGTATGTAATATTGTAACACTATATTAGTATCGGTAAGCCTCATTCCACGTGTCGATATGGGAATTTGCACGAACTCATTCACAATATGTTGCGGAGGCAAATTGATATCCACAATTCATATCATATATCCACACCAAAATCCAATTATTTTCCAGCTGCATATAAAAAAATGCACGATCATATCACAAGATTAACTCGGCTTCGTTTCGCCCGTTTATTAATACACTAATTAAACACTGAAGTGCATTCACACAGATCTACCCTCACTTACATTCATAATTTATCAGCTCTTTCACTATTAATATACACCTAATAGACGTTCTCATGAATTATTTAATTTAATCAATTAACACAACTAATTTATCATATTAGATTTATTTGCATTTCCCAATGCACTTAGTTAAATTTGAAATACAATTAACAAATGTTTAATTTAATTAATAATTAATTTAACAGTTTATCTTTAAATAAACTAATATTTAACAGGAAATAGCAGTCTATTTTTAGTCCATGTTTTGCGATATCCTATATAAATTCTGCGGCATCCGAAACCCTAAACACTACTTCCAGTTAAATTCTAAGCCCATTCAGTAACACATAATATCCTTTTATCCGGTTCAGAAACGGCAGGGAAAATCTACGAAATATATGAATGATACGGACATTAATCCCTTAAAACTCAATCATACATTTACTCATTCATGTCATGCATTAACAATAACAATTAACAAATGTATTTTCGGACACAATTTACTTGTTTTACGTGTAAGCAAACAATTATAAAGTTAACACCCGTATAGTACTGATATAGCATGCCACTTAAAAGACTTTTAATTATTCAAGCAATCTTTGAATGTTTTTATTACTGACATTTATAGTCAATATAAAATAAAATTGAGTTGAAACACTATTTATTACAGCCTTATAGCGGTGTCAAAAAACCGCGCCGCATTTTTTAATAAAACTTGCGCGGAAACCAATTATCCTTTTTATTTACGTGTTCACGCTTTGTATAGATATTTTAGAACCTGAGGCTTAAGTCTATGCAATGGAACAAGTGATACAGTATTTGCAGCAACTAATCTGGCTTAAAATTTATTAGTAGAAACATAAGGTGTTTAGTATGCGGTCCGTGTGGTCATTAAATTGGTTCATGCTATGTATAATTATTAAATAAATTACTAATTGTTATTTTTTGTTTCAGGTAAGCTATTTTGTTGCTGTTACAATGTTGGTAAGAATAATATTAATATATTGAACTTCAGAGATACTTACTATAATTGGATACAAACCTAATAGCCCGATTACTGAATTACTTTGATGATTGCTTTGTACATATAGCAAAACACATAATAATTATATAAACAATGGAGGTAGTTGGTTGTTATGTTAAGACAACTTGATTTTTAGTCTAAACTAAGACCAAAGTATGTTGCTACTTTAAGACGCACCTTTTTAAATTTTTTTTAAGGAGGTGAGATCTTTAAAAGAATCCCACATTTTGTGGAGAGTGTCGGATTCATCTAACTCTTGTCAGGTGCCTATATATTGACTAACTATTCTTCTGGCTAACTGGGATCCTTTGTCATATTTTTCAGTCCGCGAGGCTTATCTCGTCTTGTTGCTTATCAGTTTTTAATTATCTTTGCTTTTCAGCATTAATTCTATAATATTATTGACTTTGAGATTGGTTTGAAGGGCAGTCTCAGACTCGTTTCTTTCTCCTTTTTGCCTGGTAAACTCCAGCAGCAACTTCTTCTTCTTCTTCTTCACGTGCCATCTCCTATTTGTAGGTTAGCTATTATCGTGGCTATTCTGATCTTTGAAACAGCAGCACGGAAAAGATCTTTAGAGGTGCAGCCAAACTAGTGTCTTAGGTTCTGCATCCAAGACATTCTGCGTCCTCCAACACTTCTCTTGCCTGCTATTTTCCCCTGCATAATCAGCTGTACTGCAGCTGATTATGCAGGGGAAATTATATTTATCCCCTTGCATGGTATGTCCCAAATATTTCAGCTTTCTGATCTTTATCATGTGAAGGATTTCTAGGTCTTTTTTCATCTTTTGAGATGTGGGCGTATCGGAGAATCCTGCAGCAGCAACTACAGTGCAGTATTGGGTTTGACCCAGTAAGTGTACTTATCTTTGAGTCAAATAGGGAGATATATTTCTGTGTTTTCGTGTGACTCCTTTCTTTATGTCTGGAAGCAGCTCCTGAGTTCACTGTCTTTTTTTATCTTGCAGCCACCTCTTCTGCCATTTTCTACCATTTTTTTCTCACTAGTTCTTTATTTTGCTTTCCTTTTCTTTGGCCAGCAGCGTGGAATTGTCTTGTACGCTTTACGCTCTGCAAATTTTTATGGCTATACTTTGCTGCAGGCTGTTTAGTATGCCTACGTATTTTTTATATAGTAGTGCCTCCTTCTATATTGGGACTGCGTACAGAATGGCCGACGCGGCTACCAATGCAAGGATCTTCCTTTTTCCTTTGCTGATTCTAACGCACCTAATCTTTTTGGTGCTGTTGTCACCAGGTACCAGGCAAAATAGGCACAATTGTTCTAAGATTTCAATTTTTTTTCTAAATTTAGAGAAGGAGGAGAAGAGTTGATTAAAATTGACCAGAGGGGTTGTTCCCGGTTCTTTCTTAAACTTTTGTTGTTAGGTGTTAGGTAAGTTAGGCACCTTTGTTGAAGAACATATCATAAGTTTTTTGGTACAGTTGTAGTCAGGTGTTTGAAAAAATAGGCTTAATTGTTTTGCTGTGTTCCCGACGTTGGGCGCTAATTGTTACTACTTACCCCAATAAGATGGACCAGGTGGCGGTGAAAGTGATTTTGCGTTAGTTAGGTAACTAGTCAAATTGCTGGTTTTGTTAATAAGTGTATTTGTATTGTTTACCTAAAGTCTAATTGATTGTTCTTGAAAACAACTATTCAGATACGAGGTTGTCCGATTTCATCGAGGTAGGGTTGCAAGAGTGGATTCATTTCTGCTGTAATACTGATTTTTTTGCAGATTTATTGCTGCCGCATAGGATATTGAGTGACGCTGCCACTAACGTTGTTACTGGAGTTTGTTTGGCTGACGCCGGCGTTGGTATTTAGGTACTAGCTGACGAAAGGTTGTTGTTTAACGCTGCTTTATGAATAGAATCAGCTCATCCAATAGCAATGACTGTGAAGTGGAGGTAGTAGTTTTTGTGTTAAAACGCGTTGGTTGGTTAGCATATTTGACCAAATGCTAGTAAAGAAGTTTTTGTTTGGAATAATGTTTGTCTGTGCTGTATGTTTGCGTTGTTTTAGATATTTGATGATATACTGTTTTCGTTTATTTTTTAATTTTTGGCGTGGCATAATTTTTTGGTGTTGTTGTCAAGTGTCAGGTAAATTTGGCACAGTTGTCTTGCGTTTATACGTTTGGCGCCAATTTTTACCACCTAGCCCAAGAGGATAGATTGAGTGGCGGGTGGTGGTCAATTTAACTAAGAAATTTCAGAACCATTTGATAAAATTTTGGTTATTTTTAAGGTATTCTAAAAAATTTTGATCAACTTATTAACAAAATTTTAGAAATTTCTGAAAAATATTTGAAAACTTTGATTAACTCTAGAAACTCTAAAGAATTTTAAGAAACATTTGACCAGATTCTAGAAATTTTGAAGTGTTCTAGAAATATAATCAACTCTAGAAAATCAAAAAGTAAAAAAAAAAATTTACCAACTCTAAAAAGTTGTAAAAAACTTTAGATTTAGATATACACTAGATACTTCTGAGATCTTCTCAAAAACATTGCTAACTCTCGAAACCTTACAACAAATTTTAGAAACTTTAGAAAATTTCTTAACATTTCTAGAAACATTTAAGAATTTATAGGAACATTGATCAAATTCTAAAAAAATTTAAGAATTTTAGAAAGCTTTGACTAACTCTAGAAACCTTTGACCAAGTTTTAGAACATTTTGAAAAGTTTTGACTAACTTTCTTGAGAAACTTTAGAAATATTTGATTAAATTTTAAAAATTTTGAAAGTGTACTAAAAACCTTTGATTAACTCTAGAATTTTCTCTTCAAATTCTAGAAATCTATGAAGAGTTTTTGAAACCTTTGACCAACTCTAGAAACCTTTGACTTCAAAAATATTTAATCAAATTCTAAAAACTCTAAAAACCTTACTGTAAATTTTAGAAACTTTTGAAAAGTTCTAAAAACCTTTAATTAACTCTGGAAATTTATGAGAATTTATAGAAACATTTGATCAAATTCTTAAAACTTTTAAGATGTTTTAGAAAGCTAAGGCTAACTCTAAAAATCTTTCACTAAGTTCTAGAAACACTTAAAAAGTTCTAGAAATCTTTAACCAATTTTAGAAAATTGTTAGAAATATTTGATTACATTCTAAATTTTTTTTAGATATTCTAGAAAGCTTTTGCTGACTTTTGAAACCTTTTACCAAATTTTAGAAACTCTTGAGAAGTTGTAGAAACCTTTGACAAATTCTAAAAATCTTTAAGAAATTTTAGAAACATTGATGAAATTCTACAGATTTTTAATGTGTTTTAGATACCTTTGAAACCTTTGACTAACTCAGGAAATTTTTAGACAAATTCCATCAAATTCTAAATCTTCTGAGATGTTCTAGAAAGCTTTACAAACATTTTACCAAAAAGTTTTGGAAATTTTTGAGAATTTTTATAAACATTTAATATAGTTCTAAAAACGCTCAAGATGTTTTTAGAAAGCTTTAGTTAACTTAAGAAACTTTTCACCATTTTTTTTCTAAAATTTTTTAGAAACATTTGACTAAACCTCTTAGAAATTTTAAAAACATTTGATCAAAATTTAGAAGTTTTCAAAATGTTTTAGATAATTTTGGTCAACTCTATAAATTTTTCACCAAACTTAAGAAACTTTAGAAATATTTGATCAACTTCTTATTTCATATTTTTGTAAAGTTGTTCTAGAAAACTTTGGATAATTCTAAATATTTTTCAAATTCTAGAAACTCCATAAAAGTTCTAGAAATATTTGACCAACGCTTTAAAAATTTCAGAAACATTTTATCCTGTTTTAGAAACTCCCAAAAATATTCTAGAAATATTTGGTAAATTTTAGATGCTTTTCACTAAATTCTAGAAACATTTAATCAAATTCTGAATATTTTTAAGAATTTCTAAAAAACTTTTACATTCATCAAATTCAAGAAATTTTTGATATGTTCTAAAAACTATTAACTTATTCTACAAACTTTAAAAAATAAATTACATTTGATCAAACTCCAGAAACCTTCAAAGTGTTCTAAAAAGTTTTGGCCAACTCGAGGAGTTTTTCACTAAATTCTAGAAACTTCTAAGGATTTCTAGAAATTTTTGAGTAGTTTCTAACATTTCTCATAAGATTCTACAACTTATGAGAAATGTTAGAAATTTTTGATCAATGTCTAGAATCTTTTAAAGTATTCTTTAAACTTAAGCCAAGTTTTCAAAACAAACAAATTCTAAAAATTCTAAAATGTTCTAGAAATATTTAGACTACTCTAAAAAATTCTAACTTTAAAAAATCCTGAAAAACTTTAGATATACTTGATCAAACTTTAGATACTTCTGAGATCTTTAAAAAACGTTACTAACTCTAGTAACCTTACAGCCAAACTTTTGAAAATTTCTAAATATTTTTCGAAATTCTTAAGAATTTACAGGAACATTGATCAAATTCTAAAAAATCTTAAGATGTTTTAGAAAGCTTTGACTCTAAAAATCTTTGACCAAATTTTAGAACATTTTCAAAAGTTTTGACTATCTCTCTAGAGAAATTCATAGGAAATTTTAGAAATACGTGTATTAAAAACTTTTGGTCAACTCTAGAATTTTCTTTCCAAATTCTAGAAATCTATGAAGAGTTTTGAAACCTTTGAACAACTCTAGAATCCTTTAACAAACATCAGAAATATTTGATTAAATTTTAAAAACTCTAAAAACCTTACTGTAAATTTTAGATATTCTTGAAAAATTCAAAAAACCTTTAACTAACTCTGGAAACTTTTGAGAATTAATAGAAACATTTGATTAAATTATTAAAACTTTTAAAATGTTTTAGAAAGCTTAAGTCTATAAACCTTTTACCAAATTCTAGAAACTCCTGAGAAATTGTAGAATTATTTGACAAATTCTAGAAACTCTTAAGAAATTTCAGAAACATTTAATGAAATTCTACAGATTTTTAAAGTGTTTTAAATACGTTTGAAACTTTTGACCAACTCAGGAAACTTTAGAAATATTGGAATAAACTCTAAATTTTATGAGATGTTCTACAAAACTTTACAAACCTTTTACCGAATTCTTGAAACTTTTGAATAGTTTTGGAAACTTTTGACTAATTTTTGAAAATTTTTAGAAACATGTTTTTAGAAAGCTTTTGCTAATTTCAATTTTTTTTTTCTAAAAATTTCTAGAAACCTTTGACCAACTCTAGTAACTTATAAAATAATTTAAAAACATTTGATCAAAATCTAGAAGTTTTCAAAATGTTCTAGATACTTTTGGTCAACTTTTTCATCAAACTCAAAAAACTTCAGAAACATTTGAGCAAATTCTATTTTCATATTTTTGAAAAGTTTGTTTTAGAAAGCTTTGGTTATTTCTAAATATTTTTCAAATTTTAAAAACTCCATTTCTAGAAACTTCCAAAAATATTCTATAAATGTTTGATCAATTTTAGATGCTTTTTACTAAATTCCAGAAACATTTAATCAAATGAATGTTTTTACAAAATTTGTTGTTTAAAACGTTATTTTTGTAGCAGCTAAGATTTGATCAAGTTTTTTTTTTATTTAGCAAAAGTATGAATCTTACTTTGAAAATACTAAAAAGCAGCCATACTCGAAGCTAGCAAAGCGTTAGTATTGAGCAAATGAATGTTTAGAATAGTCGCACTTTGTCTTTTTGAAGCAGTGTAATCAGAAGATTGCTAGCTATTTTGGCCTTGTCATGCATAGCCATTATGTGAGGTCTACAACAGAAGCTTTTATCCGACTTGGTTTTTAAGTATTTTTTATGGAATTAGAGTGTTTTTGAGAAAAACAGTTTTACGATTTTGTATTTTTTAAAGATGTGATATTATTTGGGATGTAATAGAATTTTTTAGGAACTAAGAGCGTTACATTGTGTACAAAGTATTTAGTATCCGGTCCGTGTAACAATCTTTTGGATAACGTGTTAATGTAGCTTAATAAGTAATAGGTTTGCTGGTGGACAATTTTTGAAAGGTTGATTTGGGGGGAGGAATTGCTTTAAAAAGCAAACTATGAGGAACGGACATGCGTTATAGTGCCACCGTAGTCAGTAGGTTTTATAAAAAGCCACTAACACAGTAAAAGCTACGCTACTTGTAGTAACCAGGTCTTTGGAAATCTACTTAATGGTGCAACTCGTAGATCTGCCTTTGTTGGTGGTTTTAAATGTTGTTGTTTGTTTTTTGGCTTTTTTGTATATTCCACATTAGTTGTAGATTTTTTTGGGGTTGAGTTGAATGGTAAGATTTTAGTTGGTTGATTTTTTGGTCATCTTAGAAATCTTATGTACTTCTAATCCGTCTTTTTAAATAAAAATATTGTTGTCATACATAAAATTCTCAAGAAGAACACATCTCATAGTAGTAATATTAATTTTTAAATCCGACCTAGTTTGGTATTAGAGGTCATGTGTTTGAATCCTGGGTAAGGCATGGATGTTTCGAATTTGTAAACAAAACTATATATACACATAATATGACTAATAAGTATCATGTTTAAATAAAAAAAAATGTTTTGCGTATTTTTAAGCATAGAATATTGTGACAAGCAATTATCTGATTAATTAGTAAATAAATTTGTCAAAATTTAGTATGTATTTATCATTATTACATGCTACTTGACTTACCTTAATTTTTTTAACAATACTGAAATTTGTATAATTAACTGAAAGATAATATAATATGTTAACGTCATCAATCCCCATTACATTCCTTCACTACTCCACCTGTCTATTCTCCTTCAATATATCTAGGAGTCAGTTAGTAAATTAAATTTGAAGGGAAAACATTGACTGGGATATGTGCACACTTCGTGTTGAAGCAAAATGGTAAACTATCATTTGTCAGGCTACCTCAATGTTTGTCCGCCCATCTGTCTGTCTGTTTTTAGATGATTCTGATATCTGTCCGCCTGTTGCATCCGTTTACCTGAGCAATCTATGATTAAGTATTTATATACTTTCAATTTAAACAATGTTCACACTAATAGTATTTAACTTAATTAATTGAAATAAAATTGAGTACTGAATTTTTAATATCATATTCATGATACAAAACACAATTAGAGGTTTAATATGCGCTTTATTAGATGTGTCAGCTAGCAAATATAATAATTAAATCCATGAATTATACTAATTATTTATGACTTTATGCTTTAATGAGCCTACATAGTTCATTTAGTGAAATAATTATACAATTATACAAAATTAATATCTGAATTAGAGATATTTGGTTGAAAATGTAACGTGTATGATTATTATTAATATCAATAGGGATTAAACATTAAAAAAAATTAGATCATTTTTTTAAATTTCAAACCGGGGGGATTCTGAGATTGTTACTCGAGACGATTGAGTTTGCCGCTGTGCCCCAAATACGCATAGGTGATCTGTGGTATGATGATAGAAGTGCAAACTCTGGTTTTCTTCCTGGACTGTACGTGCAATTTGTACGTAAGTCATTTGCTTAAGGTACTTGGCAGCATCGGTCCACGATATCAGAACGTCGTTTAGGTCGACGTTATCATGAGGAGTGGTTTTTTGCCGTGCCTTTCTCTCTGGGTTTATTTTGACTTGTCAATTGTTTAACCAGTCTTTAAGATTGCTGGTGGTTTTGCAGACTTATAGTGACTACTTTAAATTACTTTGAAGTATAGATAATGTTGTGTCGTTAGCGTATTGAGCCAAAAACATTTGACCCCAAGGTTTACAAACTATTTCTTAGAGACACTCACAGTAACCTCGTTACCACCCTTAGAAACTTAGGGGGTAAAATTTTTGCATTTTCCTCAGATTACTGTTGTCAAATCAAAGATTTTCTTGGAGACATTGTACTTTCTGATACTCAACTATTGGTGGAGTTTTACACGCTCGAGATGCTTAACGCCCGGCCCAATTTTGAACTGTACCAAAGTAGTAATTTTGTTAGTCAATTAATGTGAATTAATTTTTTTTTTTGTTGAAGTTGTTAAAAGACCTTCTTTATTATTGAAGGTTAACAACAATCATTGCAAATTTTTCTTGATTTTTTTGCTCTGAATAAGGTGTGGGAGTCTAGTCCAGTCTTTTATGTTTTTGAGCTATTTGTGTTATCTTTTAGCCTGAACCTCGCTGGCTTTCTATCTTGCTATTACAAGTTTGAGCAGACTATATTTACTGTTTCTAAGGATGTACCTAAGGTATACTGTTTGTAGTTTTCTGTTTCTTCCTTTGCTTGTAAGGACCTCAGCGTTTGTGATGTGTTTCACTTAGGATATTCTATGCATCTGCCAAAACGTCCACATCTCAAAAGTTTTAAGTCTGTTTATGGTATTGACCTTTAGTGTTCACTTCACAACACCACAAAGCAGCACAAATTGAATGTAACTTTTTACAAAACGTTATCTCAGGTTGAGGTTTAGACTTTTGGATAGTATTTTGAGAAAAGTTGTTTTGGCCATTTCTATTTGCAATCTTACTTCTATATTTAGATTTAAATCTTCAGCCAATGTATCTAAATTTAGCAACCTGCTCTATCTGATTATTGTATACTTGCAAATTAGCTTGAACATTTGGTCTTCTACTGATTACCATGACTTTAGTTTTTGACCGTGTTTAGTTTTAGTCCAAGGGCATTGTCTTCTGACGTGATTTGGTTAACCAAGCGTTGTAAACTTTTTGGGCTTATTTTAATCTCTTTTACAATTTTTAGTAAATTTTTTCTTTGATGATATTATAAGTATTGTAGTGTGAGAAATCTTCTCAAGAATTTTGGAATATTGGGTTTTGTATTGTATGTTTGTTTTATTCATGAGTTCCAATATTTTGTCATCCACTCTTTTTTTTTTGTTATTGTTAGGGGTTTCCAATATTTTTACCTGGATATTTTTAAATTTCTGGTTCTTCCTTTGTTTTGCCAATCTTGTTTAGGTTTTTAAGGTTTGTTGCTAGTTGTTTGTGCTTATTTAGGTTTTTTAGTACTCTCATTATTTATCAATATAAAATTTATTTGGTTTTGCATTAGGTGATTAGGTTTATGTTGTGGAGAAATCTAAGTGTAAAGGCGTCTAGGATATAGTTGATACCAAGTATTACATATCACTAGACTTTCTTCTTGGCAAAATTGCACCAGTAAGTCACTTTTTGCATTAAAGTCGCCGAGGCCATAGTTCCCAACAGTGTCTCCAACTCTTACTTTGCTAGCTTTTGCATTAAAGTTTCATAATTGTAGTGTTTTCATTTTTCTTGATGTAGGGTTTTAGTTTTTTTAGTTGCGCATAGAAGTGATATTTTTTGGATCTGCTTTTAGTTTAAGTAATATTGTTTTGTCCGAGAGGAGTGTATAGTTCAGAACCGATTTACTCGTGTTTTTGTCTAGCATTATTCCTACTCCGTTTGGGTGACTTGCCAAGTTGTTACCAGATTCTTTTTTCTGGCTACCTTATTTTATTAACGACAAGAACGTTTACGCGTAGTCTATCTACTTCTTTGATTGTATTGTGTATTTTCCCGGGCATAAACATACTTTGGGCATTCCATTGTTACTGGCATACCTCCGAAAAGGTGTACGGAGGTTGCCAGTCCAAGTCCAGGAAACATTCTTGGAGGTGTTGTGTATGTTTGTACTTGTGTTTGTTTGTATTTGGGGGTAGACCCAAAAGTCTAGACACACGCGTTACCCAGACGCCGACCTGGAGGTCACTACGCACGTATCTACACAGGATACCCACTTACTTGAGACGAAAGTCTACTAGGACAATTGTGAATCGACGTGTCAGTGCAATAAAGCAATTGTCAGTGGCCGTCCTGAATCTTTGGCGGGGTGTGCAGCACAGAGAGTTGAAGATCTTTAAAGTTGTCGTCACCGTAGAGGTGTTTGTTGAGGAAGCTGCAGCTTGGGGATGGCGGACTGTAGTTGGCAGCAGACGGTTAGCCAGCAATTTGATCCGATGTGAGCTGAATTGATCTTGACTAACGAGTTGTTTTTTTTTTTTTTTTGTTGGCTGAGGAGGGAAATCTTCTAAAGACTTAATGTGTCGAATTTATTTTCCAAATGTTTGGAAGCGCCTACCGACTAGTCCACGATCAAGCTCTACTCCTAGGTACTTTGCAGTATCCGTCCATGGAATTGGAGCGCCGTTGAGATAAACGTTCTCATGAAGAGTTTGTTTGTGACATTTAGTAAAAAGAATAGCTTTGCTTTTTTCCGGATTGATTTTTACTCTCCAGTACCAAAACCAAGTTTCAAGAGCCTCACATGCCGCTTGAAGTATACATCAGTGCCGTGTCGTCTGACTACTGAGCAATTTTATACCTTGAGTGATGCATGGTATGTCGGCTACATACAGATTGAAAAACATCGGTGATATCGAAAGCCATTTTGACATCAAAGAATATGACTTCCGTACTATGTTGTGGAGAGCCCAAATTTGAAGCCATGTTGATGATTTGGTAACAAGTTTTCAGCCGCCGAGTGATCTCGAATTCTTTTCAAGATTACAGTTTCTGTCACCTTACTTAGGGTTGACAGCAGACTAATCGGGCGGTAGTTTTGTGGAAAATGTTTATTCTACCCAACCTTTGGGATAGGAATAACATGAGACTTTTTCCAAGACGACGAAAAATATGACAACTGACAAGTTTAGGTAAAAAGTTTGATATTTATAAGCGCGCGGGTGCTCGCGCTGCATTCTGATTGGCGGGCGAGGCTTTGTCATCGTGCGGTAACAATTCCACCCAACTTCCTAAGCTGAGCTTTCGGTTTTAACACGTTGTCTGGTAATGACATCTTGGTGATTTTGACTTGGAGTTGACACTATTGTTCACGGAAGGGAGTTGTCTATAGTAAAAGTGTCCACAGAGGTTTCACTAACTTTGGTAGCGAGATGGTTTGCAATGTTTAAAACACTCGCGGCACCCCGTGTCTTAAACCGGGCATGGTTAGAGTTTAGGCGGCGGTCTCTTCCTCCTCCTCAAGTTTCCCCGTTTTGCGCTCAAGTGTAAAACTCACGAGATGGCGTTGTAAGTATGCCTAGTTTCCAACTAGGCAGGTGGTCGACTTCTTCCTCTTCTTGCTTGAATGTTTGTAAGCCGGAAATGCGATAGTTTGCTGGTGTGTGTCTTCTTCGTCAGCGGGAGTGATGGTTATGACGATGTTGGTTGAACGAATGTGGGCCACGTCGTTTGTACTAAGGGCTAGGCCGGGCCCAGCTGCAAGTTTCTCGGGGTGGTCGTCCAAGTTTTTGGGAGGTTCCGGAATGAGAGTAGACGGTACTGTGCCAGTTTGTGTCTCTGCTAGTTCTTTTTGTGTGCAAAACACTTCTTTTGTTTTTTCTGTCACGTTTAGTATGTGGACGTCGGCCGTGAATCGATTTTTGTCGCGTGTGTTGCTGTTGTTAGCAACCGCAATTGTTGCCGAGCCGAAGCAGGTTGCTTCTTTGTGGTACTCGGGACTGCTGCTGATCTTGGCTACGTAGATCTTCAGTGTTGTTACCCGAGGTTGCACCAACTCGTAGGGCACCTCTTCTGCGACTACATGGTAGAGTTCGGGTGTGATCGGTTTAAGCTCCAGGACGATTACCTACTCTTTGGTAGTCTCTCAGATGGTGGCGAGTTGTATTTGTTATTTCTACTATAGCCACTTGATCACCTTCTGCAAGCGGTTAGTGGCATTCTGGACAACGTTTTGTTTTACGTAGAAATTGCCGGAGTTGATAACATCTAACTGTGTAAACATTGTGTTGATCATCCATTGGATTTGCTCTGGATCTAACGCACCAGATAATCCTTGTTTTACATTTTTGTCGATTGGCTTTAACATGTTCCGGATAAAGTTGGTCATATCCCTTAGTTGTTGGAGGTTGGGGTCGATGGTGTGACTAACTTGTTGAACTTTGCAAGTTAGTACCCCGATTCGGGCAACGGGCTTGATGGTTGGTAATTTGAGGTCGTAGCTAACGAAGTCTTTGAGGTATTCCTTGATTGACTATTTTTTTTTTGTTTTCGTTTTTTTCGTTTTTTTCTTTTTTACGCTTGCGTCGTCTTTGCTGTTGCGTTTTTATCTTCTGTCTTTTTTCAGGTTGTTGTTGAGACTTGGACGGCAGAACTTTGCCGTTTCTCGCCCCACGTTGGGCGCCATTTGTTACCGGCATACTTTTGAGAAAGTGTTCAGAGGTTGCCGGTCCAAGTCCAGGAGACATTTCTGGAGGTGTTGTGTACGTTTGTACTTGTCTTTATTTATATTTGGAGGTGGACCTGAAGGTCCCGACACACGCGTCACCCAGAAGCCGACCCAAAGGTTCACTGGAACGATCGACGTGCAATAAAGCAACTGTCAGTGGCCGTTCTGAATCTATGGCGGGGTGTGCAAGCACAGAAAGTTGAAGATCTTGGAGGTCGTTGAGAAAGCTGCAGCTTGGGGATGGTGGACTCTAGTTGGCAGCAATCTTCCTAAAGACTCGCAAAGTGTCGGATTCACCCTCTCGGGCGCCTACCGACTAAACTCCCCCCGACTTTGATTGCTGGAAGTTTGTCCTTTCATGGACATTGCTTTCCTGAATGGTTGTGTGTTCAACACGGGAAATATTTACATAATGCACGTATGTGCCAACCATATAGGTAATGCTTAGAATAAGTGGGATCTGGTTCCACTTCTAGGTCTGAGTTTCAGACTGACGGGCCGGGTCTGAAATTATTAGACGTCTAGTCGTCTAATAGAACTTTAGAAGCTTTTAATAGCTTGACGAAGTTATCATTACTTGTTTGCGATAAGCGAACTAACAGCTGATCTTTAGCTGATAGAAGAAAGGCGCTTGGCGCCGATCCAGCAGCCTGTGCGAAGGATTTCTCCCCGCTTGCGTTGGGACCGCTCCGTGGTGGAGCACAAAACTGCTTACGAGGAGCAGGTGTCTAACCGGTGGCCTGGCTGTTGCGGCTAGCCTTTAGTTTCTGGTAAACTAGGCAGCCCTTATAACTTGCCGTATGGTCCCCACCACACGCGACGCATTTTGCTAAATGGCCGCTCTCTTTGGTAAGAGTGCAACCGGCGCTCGGATGAGCTCCGGCGCACTTGACGCACCGATATGGTGCGTTGCACCGGGATGCCCCGTGGCCGTAACGTTGGCAACGGTGACATTGTGCAATCTCTGGGTCTTTACGTTTGACCTCTTAGGTCACGCGAAGCCCGAGCAACTTAGTTAGAGACGAATAACATATTTTAAGGTCTTTTCGGATCCTAGTTGGTAGGTGTGGTGAAAGATGTCATGCTCTGTGCAATAATTAAACACCGCCCTGAAGTCATCCTGCGTTAGGGGGTGCAGGCGAATGCTAGGTTCACCTAGTTCCTTCCTCATCTTCTTCGACTTTGCTTTCTTCCCTTCGACCAGGATGAATTTGCCCTTTTTGGGTCTTTTTGGTGGAGATCGATCTCGCTCTGGGTGGTTTCCATTTCTCCCTACTTGGAGGAGATGGAGTCGGGCGGACCGGCGGCAGGTCTCTTGAGGGAGGTCTGGACCTGGGGGGCCGCTGTCACGCTTGGAACCTGGTTGCAGGTTTCCATTGAGGCCTCTTTGGTGGTGGCCGGGGCTGGTGCCGTTGGAGAAGGTGTGAGCTCGGCGAGAGTGGATTGGATGGAGGTTTCCATTTTGCTAATGGCGGCCTTCGCCTCCTTAGCATCTTTTTGGATCGCATTAACCTGGGCGTCCTGCTTGGTAATCCTCTTTGTCTGGCATTCCATCATTGCCATGAGTTGGGATTCCAGCGCGTAGATCTTCTTTGCCTGGTTTTCGATGGTCATCTCGTTCTTTTCTACCACGGCATACATGAGCTCCAATATCTCCCGGTCCGACATCTTGCTGTCAGGGTCCATGCTGGAATAAAATGTTTAATTAATTAATTAAATTAATAATTAATTAATTAAACAGTTGGATTAGTAGAGAATGGCAGTATCTTTCAACTGTTCATCCGTGCCTAGCGTGTAATGATAATTGCATTTATCCTCGATTGGATCCAATAGTTGTGCGTCTCTTGGCTCGTTCTCGTAGTGGACTGGTCTGGTCGGCTGCTGGCAGTTGACCTGTTATATCGCTCGCTGACTGAACTGTACTGTTCGACTGACAAGCTGAGGTGAAAAGTTTGATATTTATAAGTACGCTGTTGCGCGCGCTGCCCTCTGATTGGCGGGCAAAGTTCCGTTTTCGTGCGGTAACACTATGTACCTATTTTTATAAGTGTTTTCTATTGGTTTTAACTTTTGGGTGGGACCTACCATTGTTTTTTGGAAGAAATTTTTGCTCTCTTTAATCATTTAAGGTCTGCTACGGATTAGGGGCCAGCGTTGTTTGGTTTGTTGTCAAGATTGTTTGTTTTGAGAGGAATTAAGCGGTATTTTTTTTTTTTGCATTTGCGGCACGGGAGGTTTGAAACCGGTTATGGTTTGGGTTTCAGTGGTGGTCTCAGGTGTTTCCTGAGTTTAGTTTGATCACTAACCGAAGGTTTGAGGTGTCATACACAGGTCCCGTACACGTGGAGGCCTGTGGAGGCGTTTGTTGTGGCCACCTTCTTCTTCTTTCTACTGTGCATGTCTTTGTATATTAGTTTTGCCTGAACTCTTTTGCCAAGTCGTGGTGGCGTTGTCATAGTTTCCGGTTAGACGTGGACTTTATCCGGAATGGTAATTGCAACGAAGTTGTTTGCTCTTGTGTGGGCTACAATTGCTATGTTAAGGGTTTGGTCGGGCTCGATGGTTGGTTTTTCTTGGAGCTGGTTCTTTATGAAATCCACCGGGTTTCATTTCTTCATCTTTTGTTATGCCCGGGATAGAAGCGTCTTTACATGGTCAACTTTTTTTTTGTCCGTCATGTTTGGGTGTTCAAATTGAGCCACTGAATTTGTAGCTTCTTTGTTGCGTTTGGTTATAGAGTTGTCGATGTTATGAGCGGGGCTGTTACTTGCTGGGGCTGCGTTGTAAGTGACTTCATCGATATCCACTGGGCAAGTCCCAGGTTTGTCCGGTTTATATTCTTGGATGCGTACCGTTGTTGCGGTGGATTTATGTGGGCCGCTGATGCTGGCGACTGCAGTTTTGCCCACGACTTCTTTGCTTTCTACGTGTTGGATTTTGGCCGTATACTGTTTAAATTCCAGAATTTTTTTGGTGTTCAGTGAGGTTTTGCAGATGGTTGCGGTTTTAGTATGTAGCTCTTCTTCAGCCGCTTTGTGTCTCGATCTTCAAGTGATTTAGTGTTTGGTAACCCCGAGCTTACATTGTCTGTTGCAAACATAATTTGGATTCACTCAATACATTATCTACCTAGTTTGTTTAAACATATTGCTCAGTTGTTCAAAGCTAAGTGAGTTTGTTATGCACGCTACCCAATTGTGAGGCTGTCAGAGGTTATGAGGGAGGTGATCTATAATGTTCGCGCATCTAGATGTCGGGTGGTCGGTGACTATCGGCGTCTGTCTGACTGGTGTCACAGCCGATTGTTGGCCGATCTGCTGATGTTTGAGTCGGTGGTGCTTGATGGTATCGGGGTTATACGATACAACGTCATCGTGATCAGGTGACGTCTGGATGTTTGGCTGCGTATTTTACCGGTATTCTACTTGTAGTATCTATGATGTTGACTTGACAGTTTGCTCTTAACGATTGAAGGTCGGTATCATACCTTTCTAAGCCGGCGAGGTATTCTGTCAGAAACTGTTCTTCTTCTTTCTCTTTACGGGGATGCACTGGTAGTGACAGGAAAGCATCATACTTTTAATTGCCCTACGTTGGGCGCTAATTGTTGCGGTCTAGGTCTCCTTGGATGCGGTGGTTGACGGTTGATGGTAAATAGTGTTTAATAGTAATGTGGAGTTTGTGTAGCTTTGGGCTGGTTTCTTCCTGCAAATGCCACAGGTAGTGGAAACAGTGTTTTTAGGGACTGTTCTTTTAGGGAGTTGCGTCTTGGAGATGGGGCCAATGGTTACATTTTAGGGTACCATGAGGTCTCGGAGGTCGTCGAAGATGTCTTTTCGGTTATAATGCTGGGACTAAACTACTGCGGCCTATAGATGGATATTAGTGGTGATGGATATTGCAAGGTCTTGACAGAGGTCGACGAAGGCACCTTCCAGGGAACAGGACATTTTGGCTCAGGTGACGCCGCCAATAGATTCAGCTCAGCGGTGTTCTTTCCTGGGATCAATTCTGATCACTGACTTTTGTCATTAGTGATTTTTTTCTTAGAAATTACGTAATGTCAGTGAAGTGAGACAAGCCACAAAACGCTACTCAGATTTTACTGAAAATACTTAATTTCTATGAGAAAACTCATTGAAAACAAAAATCGCCGAGATCAGAATCATGATGTTTGTTTGATGGAAGCAGAAGAGATGTCGTGACCTTGAAGTTTGCGGTGGAACTGGCTTACGAGTTGTGGCAGGGTTTTGTTAACTTTGAAGCCACGCCTCTTGTGGAACACGTATTTGCAACAAAAATCGGCTGCTTAAATACTTTTTGGTGGTTGACGCTTCCCTCCTCTTTGGCGATCTGATAGCCCATGGGAATTTTTTGCGTTGGTATCACGGGACTTGCAAATCCTAAAGAAAAACAGCTCGGGACACCTGAAAACAATGCTGCACTCGAGCGTCAATAGACCAATCCAGCAGATTAGGTAAGACGTAGAGATTCTTACAGCAATGCCCAACCAGTCACAGTAGAGCAGTTTCTAACACGTTCTGCTCGGATTGCTCAGTAATTGAGTTTAGCATTAGGTAAGACGTACAGATTGCTGTAATACGTTCCTTACAGCTGTGCTTCCCAACGGTGTTATGTGAACTAGCCACGAAGCGCATATTTTTCCGGGACATAAAAAACAGAATTGTTCTACTGAGAACGAGATGTCATTTTACAAGAGATGTTTTCCGGTCAACTGATCTCTGATCTCCTTACGAGAAGCCATTTACTTCACTGATTTGAACGGTTTTGCTTTTTTGATTGATGATGATTGAGTCCTTGCGACTTATGAGCACTTAGAAGACCTTTTATGAAGACATGGCCAGGGTTTTTCCAGATATGCTGGTGAGAGTAGAGGAAAAAACTGCAAGTAACGTCTCCATATGTTCATCGCCTACCAAAACCAACTTTATTGTTTTTTGAACCTAACCAAAAAAAACTTTGGAAATGCGAGACTTCATAATGCCTCACACTGTACCAAATGGGTTTCTAAAAAGTCCGCCGGAAGTTTGACGACCAGAGATACTGGTGTTGGTTTTGCGATCTGAGACTTTTTCCGATTAAGACGAGTTAGACGACAAAACGTGAATTTGAAACTGCCAACTAGTTTCTAGTGTAATATAAACAATAGGGAATGAAGAGACCAAAGGTTTTTGGAAGATTTGGTAGATGGAATGGACTGGGTTACTTTGGGAGATATCGGGGAGCTAACCTATATGATTTTGGATCAACAAATATCTTATAGGTGCGTAATGAGTATTGGCGTAGCTTGTAGTAAAAAAATGCTGGCTTTTAGCTACGCTCTTGACTTTCTAAAAAGAACTTTTAAAGAAATTGACCCTGTTGGTCAAAACAGTTTTTTGGGGTGTGGCACTTGGAGCTATAGGTGAGAGTTGGGAATTTTGCCAGGATCAGTTTCTTTAGACCATCTCCTATTTACTTGATGTGACCGTTTTTGGAAAAAAAGGTAGTACCCCTACAGTAAAACCCCTTACACTTTAATAAGTACCGTAAGGTGAAATACCGCAAAGCGTTTGTAACACTAAACTAGTCTTTTTCTCCAGAGCTATCTATATTGCAATGCTGTAAGGACTTATTTGCTTTTGGAGCACTAGATATTGCATGACTAAAGATGCTCAAAGTACGCGTTTGACCATAACTGAAATACTCGGTAATGATTTTTTGGAACAATATGGTAAACAACTTATTTGTTTCTACAGCACTGCTAAGATTAGAAATGCTCAATGTTTGCGTTTGTAAGCAACCAGCGGTACTAGGTAAATGTAGAAGAAAAATCATAGTTTACTTAAGGTTATTTGTAGGCAATACTCAACTTTTCTGGAAGTTTAGAAGTTTTTTAGGTTAGAACTAGATTCTTACGCATGTTTGCCTAGTACTGGTGTTGACTTAACTAACAAATGCATTGCTCTTTTGTAGTGGGTTTCTAAGCCACGTTATTAGTGAATACTAGTCTTTGAAAGATTTCTCGCAATTATATTTTGTAGACAACATTAAAAAGCTTTTGAAATAATTTTAATGAGTAATATGTTATTTACTTTTTCTATAAAATTTAAATGAAGTCTACCATCTAATCAAAGCTATGTCACTAAAGTACTTCCCGGTTACTAATTTATTGAAGTGAATTTACAACTTAATGTATATGCGGCTCTACGTGTATTTGACTTCATTAATAGTTTTCTCAAAAAGTTACATACAGTAAAGTTTGATCGCTGAGTTATTGAAGTCTGCACTTAAAATGATTAAAATTGAAAATAGTACAACGTTTTTTTTTTATATTATACTTTACACTGATAGTCGTTTGTGTAAATGTATCTAAAGATAAAAATCGCTATGGTTATTTGTTTCAATTTAGATAAAATTAATTTAACTCAATTTAGTTAAAACAAACATCTCGCTCGGAAAATAAAACACCTTTGTCGAAAAGAAAGCAAATCAAATAAATGTATGCAATAAAAATGTATATAAAACATTTGCCGCTGTATATTTATATATATTTTTACCAAATCTCTCGTTTTTTAAACAGGGGTTGAAATTTCAACAAAAGCCATATTTTCCATTCAAAGGGGATAAATACATAAAAACAGCAATATTATAAGATTTACGATATGATAAAGTTTAGAAACAAATTCTCAACCCTACGCGTACAAAGGGAATATTATTAAGCTCCTGTTTTATAATCTCACACTCCTACGTGTGTATATGACTAATAACGCACTCTCCCGCTGCTTTATATTCTCCAACTAAATTATTATCAGAATTAGATAACTTATGCAAATAGAAAGATTAAAAAATACGCACGAAATAATTTCAGTGTGTGCAGAATTTAATAATGATTTTTTTAAAGATTGTCTAGACTTTAAATCGTGCTCTGCTGGATATTAAAGATTATTATGTAGTAAACTCTGATGGTATTTTCTATAGGTCATAAAGTAAAGTTGTTTCTGTGAAGTGGATCTGAAAATATTTTATCCTTCCTCCGTTTTTTTTTTGTGTTATAGTGCTATACATGAATCATTCTGTAAATGCTCCTTTTAGTCTATATTATGAACTTATTTTGTAAATGGGTAATAATGCATTCATGTGTGGAAGGAAAGAAAAAAGGAGGTAATTTTACACATAATTACACATGAAATGAATGGGACTACAAACGAAAGAAAAAGAAACTACTACGATTAATATATCATTTTAAGTAACTATCATAATAAATAAGTCGGTTTCAATAACAAGCTATTTTTAATTAGAAACTATTCAATGAAGGAGAGGTAATAATTGGTAGGAAGCGCTCGTTAAAATGCAAGCAACATAAATAGATTATAATTTCTTACACTTTTCCTGCTTCTTAGAGGGACTCAGTTAGTTTTTTAATGCATTTAAAATTCTCATTTAATTATGATAATTCCTTATAAATAATCAACAATCCTAAAATTGCTTTTAAATCATAAATAATATATTGTTTCCATTTATAATTTATTAAGTACACATTGTAGATGACGTGTTGCACTTCAGGATGTGTTTAAAATAAACAAAATGTATTGAAAGGGTGTGAAATAATAAATGATTGAGGAAGTATAGAACCGGGTAGTTCAAACAATGATTTATATCTATCATATCTGTCATAAATTGAAGATTAATTTACGGACATTCATAATACAGAATAGAACGTGTATGCTATGATGCATTACTCTAAATTATCTTTTTTAAAAGTATATAATCTTTGTATAAAATGTAATTTCTTAACATAATTGATAGCAAATATTTCACTTGGTTATCGTTTTAACAATTAGCAACCTTAATTTTAATTTAAAAAGTTTCAAAAAGCAATTAGTGCGTTCCTATTTCGCCTCGTTATTAATCTCATCCTTTATCCAAATGTTGAGACATTAAATTCATTTCAGTTTTGTGTGAATTTTACATTATTATTATAGTTTTAAACTATTAAAAAAAAAACAATGTATACCAGTTAACGTCCATTTAAAATTAGTTCGGGTAGATTGTCCTGGTTAATGGAGATTATCAATGGGAATGGTTTGATAAAAGATCGCAATTAATCAATCTATTGGGCATAGTAGGTTTTGAGAATAGGGCGTGATCCCAGTAGTATAAAAACGGCAGCCAGTGATCAACTGTGCGGTAGAACTAACCCCATTAAATTATAGCTTTAAATCAGTATTGACATGAGGGTAATGATTTATATTGGCGAAAATAAGGATGTGGATTAAAATTTCTTTAGATACATTTAAATACTATTTTGTAATACCAATTTAATTTAATATTAAGTATATATTATACATATTTTTGTTGTATTTTGAGTTGCTTCTATATATATTTAAGAGCTTCCTCGGTTTTTTTTGTAATTACATTGCACTTTTAATCACTTTTTGGTTCTATTTTTAAGAGTCAATATTTTTAAGAATTTAGAACGCTCATCTCACACTTGCTTTTGAATATGTACCTATAAACTAATTAGGCGCTGTAGATACTGACGAGGCTTAGTATTTAGTTTTATATTAAATGTAATTATAGTTAAAGCTTACTACAGACGGTTTGCGAACGTGCCTAAAGGTTTGCGGATGTGATTTGTATCTATTTGTCAATTGCCCATCTGTATACACAATGCGCGCATGTTCTCCTAGACAAACGCCAACACTCCCGGTTTGTGTACCCTACACACGATTCGTCCAATGCATGAGTCACGAACGTTTGGGCACATTTGCGAACCGTCTGTAAAGGTTTTTACACGAACACGAATCATGTACTAAAGCCTCCACAAACTGTTCGCAAACGTGTCCAAACGTTTGCAATTTGTGATTTGTGCAGGTTTGTCAATTGCCCATCTATGTACTCTACACACAATGCGCGTATGTCTTTCAATATTCTATTTGCTTTGTTTGCTTACTAAGCAAACGCCAACATTTGCGGCTCGTGTACCCTACACACGATTTGTCGAATGCACAAATCACGAACGTTTGAGCACGTTTGCAAACCGTCTGTAAAGTCTTTTACATGGAGAAGAATAATGTATTAAAGCCCCTACAGACGGTTTGCAAACGTGCTCAAACGTTTGCGGTTTGTGATTTGTACAGGTTTGCCAATTAACTATCTGTGTACCCTACACACGATGCGCGTATGTCCCTCAACGTTTGATTTGTCACGTTCGCCTACTAAGCGAACACTTGCGGCTCGTGTACCTTACACACAATTTGTTAGATGCATGAATCACGAACGTTTGAGCACGTTTGCTAAGCGTCTGTAGGGGCTTTTAACATAGATACGAATCATGTATTAAAGTTCCTACACACGATGCGCGTATGTCAATCAACGTTTGATTTGCCACGTTTGCCTACTAAGCGAACGCCAACACTTGCGGCTCGTGTACCGTACACACTATTTGTCGAATGCACAAATCACAAACGTTTGGGCACTTTTGCAAATCGTCTGTAAGAATTTTTAAATAATCACTTTGAATCAATAAATGCTACATTTTTTTTTAAATGTTTGGTTGGAGTTGGGGTTTGAACTTACGACAAATTATGCGCTAAGATTTTACTCAACTCCGATACTCAAGTTGGTTTACCAAGTAATTTTTGTGTTAACTAAGTATGTGCAAGCATGTTGCGCTGTTTGTAGATAGCAGATGTAGTCGGGATTGGCAATGACTGTCATTAAATCTAATGTTTGTTCAAAGAATTTGTTTACTACGACCGTCTTTGTTGTGGTTAGCCAGATGATTAGATACATAGTCATTGTCATAGATGGTTACTTTAAAAGTAAGTTAAAGTTGGATGCTTGGTACGTAGAGTGTCCAGATTATTCTATTCCAAGTCAGATGTTGTCTTAGCGATTCTTTGTTTTTGCTTTCTTTGTGACGCTTTTGTCGCCGGGTTTTCTTCTTCTTGTTTTGGTGCATTATTGCCTCACGTTTAGTGTCATTTGTTACTGGCTGGTTTTTCTTGGAGGTTAAGGGGGAGGGGGCAACCAAGATTTTGAATGGCAGTTGGGTGGTCTTGAAACAGAAGACAGACGGTGGGGGAGTCGTTGTTGCGTGTTGGTATAAGTGCAAGTTTGTACATTGTTTTTTTTTTAAGTGCTTACCTAGAGACAGTGCTCTATGGGTCGACTTTACACATACTCACCTAGAGTGCGGTTCTTGAATAAGAACAATGGCTGTTTGTTTTGTGGAAAGCAGCAAGCAGTGGCTGTTTAGAATGCTACCCTTGTCGCAAAGTGCTAGTCAAAGTTTGGTTTAGGGTGTTGCACATATGACGTGGAGTGTGATTGGTGTCACCAGGTCGAAGGAAGCCATGCTGAAGCGGAATGTTGCTCACTATAGTTTTGCACAAAGAGTTATGAGATTTATGTGGATTACGGTAAGATTCACATATAGTCTTGTGGCATGGCATTTTTTTCAAGAATGCTTTCAGGTTATGCATGCAAACAGCTACAGCCTTTAGATTTGGTCTAATTAGAACGGTCACTTTACGTTTAGACCGCAAAATAACACGTCTCTTTTTTTGACAATTTTTAGGTTTTTGATGGCACAATTGTAATTACGTTTGGTAAAGTTAGTCTAAAGTACTACGCGATTGGTAGTCGCGTCCGGTAAAAATCCGATAAAGTTGCTCTGGTTAACGAACTAGTATTTTGCCGCCCGTTTGGCGGATTTTAGTTATCAAGAGGTTGAATTACGACCGTCTCTTAGGATAAATTTTTTGATAAGGAACTCTTGGGTGGGTAGGTTGGCTACTCTAATCTAAACTACTGATTTGTTATCATGATTTGTAGTGTTTCACCCATCCACTTGAATTTTAGATTTTTTTGTGGACGTCAGAAGTTATTTTGTCATAAGAGAAGATTATTCACTTTATTAAATTTGGGCGTGTAGTTTAGACTTAAATTCATAATTTAAAAACGGTACATTGGAAATTGATGCAACTTGGTACAACTATAGCTCAGTATTATCACTACTAACTGTGCAAAAATTATCAAAATCCATACGCTCAATTTGACATAATTTCAAATCAATTACCCAGATATACCAAAATCAAAAGTCATTAAAGTTAACATAATTACTCATAATTTAAAAACCGTGCATTGAAAATTGATGTAGTTTGGTACTAATATAGCTTAATATTATTAGTACCAATTGTGCAAAATATCCATACGCTCAATTTGACATAATCTCAAATCAATTCATCTGACATACCAAAATCAAAATCATTGTAGTTAACATAATTACCCATAACTTAAAAACCGCACATTGGAAATTAGTACAAATTGGTACCAATATAGTTTAATATCATTTGTACCAACTGTGCAATAATGACTAAAATCCATACGCTCAATTTGACATAATCTCAAATCAATCAATATTACTACACAGAATCATCAATCAAGTCATAAGAATTAACATAATTACCCATAACTCAAAAGCGGTACATAGAAAATTGATGCAAATTAGTACCAATATAGCTCACTATTATTACTACCAACTATGCAAAATTGGACATATGACAAAAAGTTTGATTGAAAACAGTTTTGGTGAATTTGGTTTATGTAGGCATAACTTTTTTTTATTAACTAAATCAAGATACACTTAATATTATTCAAGATTTTATTTAATTTTGCTTATATTATTTTAGATGAATAACTTTGAATAAGTTTTTAATTTAGATTTTATGACAAAAATTTGAGCAAAAGTTATTTTTATGAGAATTGAAAATCTGTTTTAATTTGGTTAATATTGTAGCAATATTGATTACTAATAAGTCAATTTGAAGCTAATTTAATTTTTTTAAATTTAGAAAGAATAAAGTAAGTAGATTAAAGCTTTATTTTAAAACTTATGGCAAAAAATTCGCACAAAAATGATTTTTATGATAACTGAAATTTGGTTATAATTTGGTTAATATTGTAGCAATATTAATTCCTACTAAGTCAATTTATAGCTCTTTTGATTTTTCTTAATTTAGAAAGAATAAAATAAGTAGATTAAAGCTTTATTTTAAAACTTATGGCAAAAAATCCGCACAAAGATGATTTTTTTGAGAACTGAAATTTGGTTATAATTTGGTTAATATTGCAGCAATATTGATTTTTGATAAAATAATTTATAGTTAATTAGAATTTTTTTAGTTTACTAAGAATAGTAAAAGTTGTTTAAAGCCTTATTTTAAGACTTATAATAAGAAATCTGCACAAAAGTATTTTTAATGAAAACTGAAATTTGGTTATAATTTGATTAATATTGTTGCAATATTGATTCGTACTAGTCAATTTAATGTTACTTTGATTTATTTTAATTAAGTAAGTATGAAAAAATATGCTTAAAGTCTTATTTTAAGACTTATGACAAGAAATCTAAACAGAAATAATTTTAATGAAAACTTAAATTCGGTATTAATTTGGTATTATTGCAGCAATATTGATTTCCAATTTGGTATTTTTAAGCTAATTTAATTTTTCCTAATTTGCTTAAAATACTATAAGTGGATTAAGGCTTTATTTTAAGACTTATTATAAGAAATCTGCAAAAAAGTAATTTTAATGAGAATTGAAATTTGGTAATAATTTGGTTAATATTGTAGCATTATTGATTCCTAATATGTTATTTTGAAGCTTATTTGATTTTTTTACTTCACTTATATTAATAAAAGTAGATTAAGGCCTTATTTTAAGACTTATGATAAGAAATCTGCACAAAAATATTTTCAATGAAAACTGAAATTTAGTTATAATTCGATTAATATTGCAGAAATATTGATTCCTACTAAGTCAATTTAAAGCTATTCTGATTTTTTTTACTTTAGAAAGAATGAAAAAAGTTGCTTAAAGTTTTATTTTAAAATTTATAACATGAAATCTGCACAGAAATAATTTTAATAAAAACTGAAATTCTGTTTTATTTTGGTAATATTGCAGCAATATTGATTTCCAATATGTCATTTTAAATTTAATTTAGTTTTTCTAAATTTACTTAAAATAATTAAAATGGATTAAGGCTTTATTTTAAGACTTATGATAAGAAATCTGCACAGAAGTAATTTTAATGAGAACTGAAGTTTAGTTATAATTTGGTTAATGTTTTAGCAATATTGATTCCTATCAAGTTATTATAAAGCTAAATTATATTTTCTTAATTTAGAAAGAATAAAAAAAGTAGATTAAAGCTTTATTTTAAAACTTATGGCAAGAAATCTGCACAAAGATGATTTTTATGAGAACTAAATATTGGTTATAATTTGGTTAATATTGCAGCAATATTGATTCCTACTAAGTCAATTTAAAGCTATTTTAATTTTTTTCAATTTAGGAAAAATGAAAAAAGTTGTTTAAAGTTTTATTTTAAGACTTATGACAAGAAATCTGCAGAGAAGTAATTTTAATGAGAACCTTATCTTTGTTTTAATTTAGTATTATTGCAGCAATATTGATTCCCAATATGTTATTTTTAAGCTAATTTGATTTTTTTTTTAATTTATTTAAAATAATAAAAGTGGATTAAATCTTTATTTTAAGACTTGTGTTGAGAAATCTGCACAAAAATAATTTTAATGAGAACTGAAATTTGGTTATAATTTGGTTAATATTGTAGCAATATTGATTCCAAATAAGTCAATTTAAAGTTAATTTGATTTTTCTTATTTTAAAAAGAATGAAAAAAGTTGCTTAAAGTCTTATTTTAAAACTTATGACATAAAATCTGCTCAGAAATAATTTTATTAAGTAGTGAAATTCTGTTTTTATTTGGTAATATTGCAGCAATATTGATTTCTAATATATCATTTTATAGCTAATTTGGTTTTTTCTAATTTACTAAAAATAATAAAAGTGGATTAAAGCCTTATTTTAAGACTTATGATAATAAATCTGCACAGAAGTGATTTTAATGAGAATTGAAATTTGGTTATAATTTGATTAATATTGCAGCAATATTGATTTTTACTAAGTCAATCTAAAGCTATTTTGAGTTTTTTTAATTTAGAAAGAATGATAAAAGTTGTTAAAGGTCTTATTTTAAGACTTATAATAAGAAATCTGCAGTTAAGTATTTTTTATGAGAACTGAAGTTCAGTTTTAATTTGGTTATCATTGCAGCAATTTTGATTCTAAATATGTAATTTTAAAGTTTATTTGATTCTTTTTAGTTTACAAAAAATGATAAAAGTAGATTAAAGCCTTATTTTAAAACGAATGATAAGAAATATGCACAAAAGTTATTTTAATAAGAACTGATATTTGGTTAATATTGTAGCAATATTGATTTCTAATATGTTACTTTAAAGCTAATTTGAATCTTCTTAATTTACTATGAATCAATGTCTATTAGCAAAGACGATTACCCGCAGAAGGCTTATTTGGCGCTAGACGTTTCTTTCTGCTTTGCACTAATACTTGGTTGCACGAGTTATAGGCCCTAGCCTTTTGTCATTTGCGGTAGCGCCAATGCCGAGTTAAGCGGTTTGATTATGTCTAACTTCTTGGAGTTGGCGCTGTTTTTAATTAACATTCACTTTTGCTATTTTATGTCAAATTTGCTTTTATTGGAAAGTTTTGGCTTAAAAGACAAATTTTGGCGCATTGCCCAACTTCAAAATTGACGTAAGGCGCTATTGCAGATTTGGATATTTACGCGCGGGATTAAAAGAAATCTTGAGACGCAAAGATTGCAAAAAGATAATTGTCCACTTTTGATTAATTTTTGACGGAAAAGGTACTCTTGACGACGGTTTTTGCTTAAAATTGGTGACTTAAACTCTTGCTGACGATGTTGCAAGTCCGTTTTTGGATCTTCAGAGAACTATTGCGTATTTGTGGGCAGAACTTTGTTTTTGCCCGAGAATGAACTAAAAATAAAACGCTCCAAAAATGCCGTTGCCTGTCTGTACTGTATTACAGTCTCTTTACACACTAACAGTTTAACGTTTTTCCTAATAGAGGGCATTGCGTTAACACCTTTGACATATTAGTAAACATAAATTATTGCGATTTTATAAAAATTGTTTCTTTGACTAGTGAGATGCTAGGCACACTGATGATGAGTGCATACCCTGAAACACGAGTGTATGTGTCTCTTACTAGATGAAAAGGCAATTTACATAAAATACATCATTTATTAATTTTAAATAGTTATTTTATTATATGCCTTAGGGATCATGTAAATGTTAGACTGCTTTAACATCAATTCTAAGAACTATTAGGTGGTAGATTACAATGAATATCTTACGGACATTAAATTTTTTAAATAAAAATTTACATCAAAATTGTTTTTTAATGTGATTTTGTACCCGGCAGCTTATTTTAAGAGGGTGTGGTGTGAGCTCGAGGGTCCCATCATGTGCGTTACATAAAAATGGTGACATAAATAATATAAAGAAAAAATCAACAAAGGTCTTACATAATAGTGTATAAATCATTTATTCAATTCTTTAGTAAGGATAAAATCAAAATTACTACCTTTCCTTTTAAATATCAGTTAGCTTGGTTTAATTACTAACATCCATCTCCGATAATAATTTATTTACATATATGATTGGATGTTTAAAGAGTGTGCACGCTTAGTGACATTTAATGAAACATATGTCATAACGCAGAACGTCTCGGATATGACATGTGAGGATATCCGTTGTTTCCGAGCCCTTCCGTGTTATGGTTACCCTATGCACACTCTGCACGGATGGAATATATTAAATACGTGAATAGTCAAAACACGTCATCTCGACAATGATATAAGAGGGTTGTGTAAACACGGCACGAAACAAATCTGTTGAAATGGCAAATGATATGTGCGTAAGGACGGACACTGTATGACGGAAACATATTTGATTAAAAATGCTTTAATCAAGTTGTTAGTTAGAATTCAGGTTTTCGTGTTGAAAGTTTGATGTGATTCTTTTACATGATTTGAATTAAAAATAACTTTGCATATATTATTCAAGTTGTCTGATCTCATCGTCCACGTTTCGATAAATTGACAAGATTTGGTGAATACCTGAACACGAGCTTGAATATTTTCTGAAAGTATTGATTTTTAATTTTAATATATTTGAGATGGACTAACAAAGGTATTATTATTACAATAAAACTGCATAAAAGAGATAACTGAATAAATTCATGTTTTGCAATATTCTTGGATAAGCGCCTGTTCTGATCTCTACTTTGATTATTTAGAAACCTGACTTTACCTGATGATGATAATGTTGTACAGTTTTGGTAATTTATGAGGTCAATGTGGATGTGGAATCGACGCCAGTTTTTGTGATAGTTTTGGTCACTTTATTATTTTGCGGGGATTTTAATCAAATTTGGTTTTAAAGCATTTTTTAGGTTTTACTTTTTTATACCAAGTTTTGGCAGTTTTTTGCCATATTTTTACAATCTTTGGTCTGTGCGACCGCGGAACGAATTACAGAGTTTTTCCAGCAACCTACGATCTGCTTTCAACGCTGGTGTCTATCAAATAGAGTTGGATGACAGGCGCATTTAATATAATCTTGTAAAGTTTTGGTGAGGTCGAGTAGATGTAGAGTAGATGTGGAGTGCAAGCAAAATGTTTTGGAGCAACTCTTAAGGTGATAGGCATTTTGGTGAACGTCATGGTGACAGAAAATTGACAACGTTTTTGGGCCAAGTAGTAAATAATTGCAATTTTAGACCATAAAATGATACTTTTAGTCAAGTATTTATTGGGATTGTAATTAAATCTTTGGTTCTAAACGATTCTTTAGCTTACACTTGTCTATATCAATCTTTAGTAATTTTCTGCAATATTTGTACAATTTTTGGTTGTTGCGGCTGCAAGACAGATCCTAGAATAACAAGAAAAATTTTCCAAGCATTCCAGGATTGATTAGCAGCTACTGCTCTTTTTTTTGTGAGTTAGAAATTTTTTGGACGTCAGTTGCTGTGGATAAAATGTTGTGCAGTTCTAAAAGTTTGTGAGGTTAAGTAGATGTGAAGTGGAAATTTTCACCTATTGCCATCGATTTATGTCTTTGAATGTTGCAAACAACCTAAGAAATACTGATCTGTTTCGTATTGTAATGGGAGGTGGGCGACGTGTGTCAGCGCTTTCTGTGGGTGCTTACTAGGATGGAGGGCTTTTGTAGAAAGGCCAAGGGAGCTAAAGGTTGTGTCAGAAATGGACGATTGGGTTTTATTAGCAGACCGGGTCATGGACCCATTGGCTTTGTTGGTTGAAGACCCACATGACGTTGAAGACGCCTGATGGCCTGTTATAATTGGAAGACTCATCCTGCACTTTCTTCTTTTTTTTTGACTTAAAGTAAGTTACAAGAGTATCCTCTATAGGCGGGGAATTCATGACGGAATTGACTTCACTGTCCAGTTGTAACTTCATGGGCTCTTTGTCCTCAGAGGAGCTGGATTCGACCTGGTTGACGGCAAGCCTCTTTAAGGAGGGTTGAGTTGTGTCACCAAGAGTCATGATAAGCTAAGGCATTACTGCAGCAGCTGGGGGTGACGCTAGGAACTTAGGGGCCTCTACAAAGGAAGTAGGGGCTAGTTTGAAGATGAAAGTTTACGATTTTAAGTGGTAGGTCCGACTTTTTGGGAACTTGTTGCTTTGTCGTTGCTTTTACTCGATTTAATCCTAGTGCGTAGACCGCGTACAAAATGTTAACCAGCTTTTCACATTGAGGCCTTACATGGCTGAGGCGTTGTATCTCCATTTAGACATTGCCAACTTTTGATCAACCGCTTCCATGACAACAACAAAGACTACCACAACTTTAGCCATTTTGAAAACAAAAAAATACTGTTTTTTTAAATTTTTTTTATATTTTCTAGACAAAAAGTTAAAAATTAGCAACAGATTTTATGTGCTGGCAACTTACATTACGGGTGGACCTACAGTTTCATATGGATTCCGAACAACTGAAGAGATTATTAATTTAACAAACTAAAAAATTCTTAGACCAAAATCATTCTTAACTTGTTTACATTGAGTATTCACATTGTAATCATTATACATTATCGAAGAAAGAATTACCCTGTTTAGATGTAAGTTTAATGTAACGAGCCATCTTTCCTTAAATTATCCTCAAACGACCGATGTTACGTTTATAGTCGATTTGGAATTTTAATGTAACCTATTCCTCGGTATGTGTAATATTATTGTATCACCCTGTAGTAAATAAAACATGAAAATGTAACAAAGATTTTTTAACATGATAATAAATTCCGTTTACTTTGTAGGTGAAAAAAGTCATTTTGAAATAACGGCTAGTAAAAATGTTGCCCTCATTCATTTATAACGGAAGGAAATTTAATTATGCTCCTTTAGTCGTAGTGTAAAATGTAGCAGCTCTATGGATTACAGTCAGCAAGACATGTTAAAATAATAAAGCTTAAACTTGAAACTCACTTTATGAATATAATTCTTTATGTATGTGTTACAATGGAGACCTTAAACTATTCTATAATATTATTTTGCTTGACACGGGTTAGAATATTTTATAACATACGGAATTTAAAGTGAATGAAAATTTGTATACAATGGAGATGGATGTTAGGATTAGTTAATAGCTTAGACTAAAAATAAAGTTTAAATTAAATCAACATATCGTCAGAAAGATAAATTTTTTATAAATGAATTGAAAGCAAATGTCTCAAAATGTTGAATATCTTTTTAATTAAAGTAAATACAGTTAGAGACAAAGATTGATTAATATATTGGGTGTATCATAATTGAGATCATTGGTTTAAAAAAAAAAAATTTTGATATTTTTTACAAAATTGTATTTTTTTATAAAAGAGATTCTGTTAGGTATTGTAATATGAATTTCTATATACACCTTTAGTGCGTGTGACGTCAGTTGTGGGTGGTTAGGTTAAGTTAGGTTAAGTTAGGTTGTAAAGGCAAGAGGGAACAAAAAGTTTATGCCACTCAAGTGGAGGGCAATGATCCGGCGGGGAGAGTTAAAGCTCTGGCGGAAATTTGAGCTCAGATGGTTAAAAAAAATGCGACTCAGGCCTAGCTGGCCGTAGCAGCAACTGAAGGGCACGACTGGCTTGCTCTGAGAAAACTCCTAAGTATGGTCTTTAAAGAAACGAACATCATACCCGAGGTTTTTGTTCCTCTTGGCCTACAGAAAGTAAACTCAGACACTGCAAAGAAGCCAACCCTAAGTAAGCCCTAAGTAAAAAGAGCGGCTAACAGAAACACCGACGCAATTATTGTTAAGGCCAGTGGCAGTGGTAGTACCTACGCCGATCTACTTAAAGATTTCAAGGCAAAAGCGGACCCTCAACAGGAAGGAGCCGGTATCAAGGTCCGAAAAACCAAAGACGGCAACTTACTAATCGTTACGGAGAAGGGCAAATCAGAAGACCTTAGAAAAATATTTAAACAAAAAATGGGAAACGCGCATTTTGTTGGGGGAGGCAGTGGGGCGGAATAAACCGTCCACATGGCAAACATCGATGGAGACGCGGACCAACAAACCATCGAAAAGGCCATTAACGACAAATTAAGCGAACTCGGCTTCAATGATATCGAAGTCAAACTCAAAAATCTAAGACCAACTAGAGGGGGCAACCAAATCGCCACTTTCTCGATTGACAAAAAAGCCGCTGACGCACTGATGAGTGCTGACAAGATTAAAATTGGTTGGCTGAAATGCTCGATGAGGGAAAGAATACATATTCCAAGGTGCACCTGCTGCCTCAAACTAGGGCATACTAGAGGGACATGTACGGAACAAAGCACCGACAACCCGGGTTGCTTAAAATGTTGCAAGCCTGGACACCAGGCTAAAGATTGCACAGACGTTGCCTTTTGTATACATTGCAAAGCCGAGCATAGGTTGGATTCGACTTCATGCCCGGTTTTTAGGAGATTAATGGCACAGAGCAGGAGGGAGCTCGACAAGGCGACTCAAGATGCTTAAGCTCCTACAAATCAACTTACATTTATTTATTGTCTTAAGTGGGAAGACTTAAGAACAATACTAACTGACACCTTTGGCAAAAAACCAACGGCATCAAATATTGTAAGCCATATGCTAAAGTCAACCAACTGGAATGCGGTAAACGAATTTGCAGTGTCGGTTCTAACACGAAAGGACCTGGATCATAAGGAAAGGACCAAAACCTTGAACCTAAATCTGGTTTAAACCATTGACCCCAGTGTAATGTGAAGTAATACCGAGAGGTGATCCCGCATTACACTGGTAAAGAAAAGGAGGTTGTTAGTCGGTAGGAACCCGACACTACTGTCACTCCTTCGATAAAAAAAAATTAAAAAAAAAAAAAATTTAAAAAAAGGTTCAGTTAGGTTAGGTTAGGTTAGGTTAGGTTTAAAAATTATTATTTTTGTTAAATAAGATTTAAGTACTTGTAATTTGTGCATATGGGGCAGAGACCCTAACTCTAACAAAATCTACTGCAGAGAAATTAAGGGTAGCACAGAGATCGATGGAGCGCGCGATGTTGGGGATCTCACTTCGAGATCACATCAGAAACGAACACATACGACAGAGAACAGGAGTATGTGATGTGATAAAAAGGATTGCTACAATCAAGTGGAAATGGGCAGGACATCTCGCCCGATACAAAGATGGTCGTTGGACCAAAAAACTACTGGAATGAAAACCATGAACAGACACACGCAGCAGGGGTAGACCCCCGACCAGGTGGACAGACGACATAAAACGAATAGCACCAAATTGGGTACAAGTTGCTCAAAATAGGAAAAGTTGGACAAGTTTAGAGGAGGCTTATATCCTACAGTGGATGCATATAGCTGGGTGATGATGATGATGATGATGACTCGTAAGATTAATGCGCGTGTCGTCACTTGTGGGCATAAAACGTTGTAATGTTGCCTTCACCATGCGACTAACGGGAAATAGCATACAATACGTCTATAAATATATATAGTCTAAAAATGTTAGCACAGGTTTTACGCAGCAATGGAAACGTTTTTATTCTAAACAAATTTGTGGTAAATATAAAAGTGTGGGGCTTACCGGGTTTTCCAAACAAAGAGAATATCAACTTTTCTGGAAGTTATAGGGTTAATTATAGATTTTCAACTTTAGACTAAGTTTAGGTGAGTCGGTTTAAAAAATTATAACTCAAAAATTACTGATGGTGAAAGCTTGAAATTTGTACATTATATTAGTATAGAGATAAGGATAAAATCGGTATAAATATGAATTGGGTGTTCTGGATTTTATAGGGTTAATCATAGACTTTTACCTTTAGACTAAGTTTGGGTGAGTCGGTTTAAAAAATCATAACTGAAATATTACTGATGATGAAACCATGAAATTTGTACAGCAGGTTAAGATATAGATGAGTTATATCAAAAATAATTTATATCAACCTTTCTGGAAGTTATAGGGTTAATCATAGACTTTCGACTTTAGACTTAGTTTGGGTGAGTCGGTTTAAAAAATCATAACTCAAAAATTACTGTTGATAAAACCTTCAAATTTGTACAGTACATTTGTATGTAGATGAGATGTTTAAAATAAAATCATTATGCATATAAATCAACCCCTCTGGAAGTTATGGGGTTAATTATAGACATTTGACTTCACAATAAGTTTGGGTGAGTAGGTTTAAAAACCATAACTCAAAAACTACTGATGATGAAAGCTTGAAATTTGTACAACATTCTATTATATAGATGAGCTATATTGGATAAAATCAGAAATAATTTATATCATTTTTTCTAGAAGTTATAGGGTTAATCATAGACTTTTGACTTTAGACTAAGTTTGGGTGAGTCGGTTTGAAAAATTATAACTCAAAAATTACTGATGGTGGAAGCTTTAAATTTGTACATTATATTAGTATATTTATAACAATAAAATCGGTAAAATTTGAATTAGCTTTTCTGAATTTTATAGGGTTAATCATAGATTTTCCTTTTAAGACTAAGTTTGGGTGAGTCAGTTTAAAAAATTATAACTCAAAAATTACTGATGATGGAAGCTTGAAATTTATACAGCATTTTAGTTTATAGATGAGCTATATAGGATAAAATCAGAAATAATAATTTATATCAACTTTTCTGGAAGTTATAGGGTTAATCATACACTTTCGACTTTAGACTTAGTTTGGGTGAGTCGGTTTAAAAAACCATAACTCAAAAATTACTGTTGATGAAACCTTCAAATTTGTACAGTACATTTGTATGTAGATGAGATGTTTAAAATAAAATCATTATGCATATAAATCAACCCCTCTGGAAGTTATGGGGTTAATTATAGACATTTGACTTCACAATAAGTTTGGGTGAGTAGGTTTAAAAACCATAACTCAAAAACTACTGATGATGAAAGCTTGAAATTTGTACAACATTCTATTATATAGATGAGCTATATTGGATAAAATCAGAAATAATTTATATCATTTTTTCTAGAAGTTATAGGGTTAATCATAGACTTTTGACTTTAGACTAAGTTTGGGTGAGTCGGTTTGAAAAATTATAACTCAAAAATTACTGATGGTGGAAGCTTTAAATTTGTACATTATATTAGTATATTTATAACAATAAAATCGGTAAAATTTGAATTAGCTTTTCTGAATTTTATAGGGTTAATCATAGATTTTTCTATTTAGACTAAGTTTGGGTTAGTCAGTTTAAAAAATCATAACTCAAAAATTACTGATGATGGAAGCATGAAATTTGTACAACATAATATTATATAGATGAGCTATATAGGATAAAATCAAAAATAAATTATATCAACTTTTCTGGAAGTTATAGAGTTAATCATACACTTTCGACTTTAGACTTAGTTTGGGTGAGTCGGTTTAAAAAACCATAACTCAAAAATTACTGTAGATGAAACCTTTAAAGTTGTACAGTACATTTGTATGTAGATAAGCTATTTAAGATAAAATCAATATGCATATAATTCAACCCTTCTGGAAGTTATGGGGTTAATTATAGACATTTGACTTCACAATAAGTTTGGATGAGTCGGTTTAAAAATCCATAACTCAAAAATTACTGATGATGGAAGCTTGAAATTTGTTCAACATATTTTTATAAAGATGAACTATATAGGATAAATTCAGAAATAATTTCTATCAACTTTTCTAGAAGTTATAGGGTTAATCATAGACTTTTGACTTTAGACTAAGTTTGGGTGAGTCTGTTTAAAAAATTATAATTTAAAAATTACTGATAGTGGAAGCTTGAAATTTGTACAATATATTAGTACATAGATAAGGATAAAATTGGTATAAATTTGAATTAGCCTTTCTGGATTTTATAGGGTTAATCATAGACTTTCCTCTTTAGACTAAGTTTGGGTGAGTTGGTGTAAAAACCATAACTCAAATATTACTGATGATGGAAGCATGAAATTTGTACAGCCTATTATTATATGGATGAGCTATTAAGGATAAAATCAAAAATAATTTATATCAACCTTTCTGGAAGTTATAGGGTTAATCATAGACTTTCGACGTTAGACTTAGTTTGGGTGAGTCGGTTTAAAAAATCATAACTTAAAAATTACTGTTGATAAAACCTTCAAATTTGTACAGTACATTTGTATGTAGATGAGATGTTTAGGATAAAATCATTATGCATATAAATCAACCCCTCTGGAAGTTATGGGGTTAATTATAGACATTTGACTTCACAATAAGTTTGGGTGAGTAGGTTTAAAAACCATAACTCAAAAACTACTGATGATGAAAGCTTGAAAGTTGTACAACCTTCTATTATATAGATGAGCTATATAGGATAAAATCAGAAATAATTTATATCAACTTTTCTGGAAGTTATAGGGTTAATCATAGACTTTCGACTTTAGACTAAGTTTGGATGAGTCGGTTTAAAAAAATTATATTTCAAAAATTACTGATGGTGGAAGCTTGAAATTTGTACATTATATTAGTATATAAATAACAAATAAATCCGTATAATTTTGATTTAGCCTTTTTAGATTTTATAGGGTTAATTATAGACTTTCCTCTTTAGACTTAGTTTGGGTAAGTTGGTTTAAAAAACCATAACTCAAACATTACTGATGATGGATGCTTAAAATTTGTACAGCATATTTTTATATAGATGAGCTATATAGGATAAAATCAGAAATAATTTATATCAACCTTTCTGGAAGTTATAGGGTTAATCATAGACTTTCAACTTTAGACTAAGTTTGGGTGAGTCGGTTTAAAAAATGATATCTCAAAAAGTACTGATTGTGAAAGTTTAAAATTTGTACATTATATTAGTATATAAATATAGATAAAATCAGCTTAAATTTGACTTAATTTTTTTGGATTTTATAGGGTTAATCATAGACTTTTCTTTTTAGACTAAGTTAGGGTGAGTCAATGTAAAAAATCATAACTCAAAAGTTACTGATGATGGAAACTTGAAATTTGTACAGCATAATATTAGACAGATGAGCTATTTAGAATAAAATCAGAAATAATTTATATCAACTTTTCTGGAAGTTTTGGGGTTAATGATAGACATTTGACTCTACAATAAGTTTGGGTAAGTTGGCTTAAAAAATCATAACTTAAAATTTACTGTTGATGAAACCTTCAAATTTGTACAGTACATTAGTATATAGATGAGATGTATAGGATAAAATTAGTATGCATATAAATCGACCACTCTAGAAGTTATAGGGTTAATTAAAGACATTTGACTTTACAATAAGTTTGATTGAGACGGTTTAAAAATCCATAACTCAAAAACTACTGATGATGAAAGCTTGAAACTTATACAGAATATAAGTATATAGATGAGCTATATAGCATAAATTAAAAAAAAAAACAATTTTTCTGAAAGTTATTGGGTTAATCATAGGCTTTTGACTTTTGACTAAGTTTGGGTGAAACGGATTAAAAAATGATAACTCTAAAATTACAGATGAAGAAGCTTGAAATTTGTATAGTGTATTAGTATATAGATAAGCTACATAGGATTAAATTGGTATGAATTGAAATCAATTCCTCTAGAAGTTATTGGGTTAATGATTGACATTTGACTCTACAATAAGTTTAGGTAAGTTGGTTTAAAAAATCTAAACTCAAAAATTACTGTTGATGAAACTTTCAAATTTGTACAGTACATTTGCATGTACATGAGCTGTATGGGATAAAATCAGTATCTCTATAAATCAACCCCTTTAGAAGTTATGGGGTTAATTATAGTCATTTGACTTTACAATAAGTTTGAGTGAGTCCGTTTAAAAAACCATAACTCAAAAACTACTGATGATGGAAGCTTGAAATTTGTACAGCATATTATTATATAGATGAACTATGTAGGATAAAATCAAAAATAATTTATATCAACTTTTCTGGAAGTTATAGGGTTAATCATAGACTTTCGACTTTAGACTAAGTTTGAGTGGATCAGTTTAAAAAAATTTAACTCAAAAATTATTGATGATGAAATATTTAAAATGTATACAGCATTTTAGTATATAGATGAGCTATCTAGTATAAAATTAAAAAGAATTTAAGACAACCCTTCTGGAAGTTATAGGGTAAATCATCGACTTTTGACTTTAGATTAAGTTTTGGTGAGTCGGTTTAAAAATTTATAACTTAAAAATTACTAATGATGGAAGCTTGAATTTAGTACATGATATAAGTATATAGATGAACTATATGAGATAAAATCGGTATGAATTTAAATCAACCCTTCCGGAAGTTATTGGGTAAATTATAGACATCCGATTTGACACCAATTTTGGATGAATTGGTTTAAAAAATCATAACTCAAAAATTGTTGATGGTGGAAGCTTAAAATTTGTACATTATGTTTTTTGCGAGTTGAGCACTACACCCTCTTACAGCGTTGACTTATTAAAACTGAGTTTTTTAGATTTTGAAATCTTTTTCTAAATTGGCTTGACGTGGTTAACTTTGATTTGAGTTTTTTGCAAAATTTACCAAGATTTTTACGTTTTTTTAATTATTTGATAAAAATAAATCGCATATAGTTAACAATTTTGGCCCACAAAGAACCCTGCAACGTTTATTCAAAACGTTTTTTTTTTAAACGGGGAGTTTTTCTCAATATTTTGCAGTAGGACCTAAAAATGTTTCCTAAAATACTAGCTACGTCACTGTACTCAAAAAGCAAACCTATTCAAAGAAATTGATGACACCAAAGATTAAGAGCATCTAATACTCTCAGGATCTTTACTTCCAGTTCATTACATCAGTAAAATTTAAAACTCTGTAGCGGACTTTTTTTTTGTGTCACCTTTAGAGCAAACAATTTTTGTGTGAAACAGTTGTTTTATAATTAAAATACAAATTAAATAAGTTATTGAAATACTAATTTCCATGTAACAATATATTATTAACTTAACAATACCAAATTATTTATTCTATATTAATCTTATATAGTTTTGTCAATAAATACAAAGCAATAATAAATGAAACTTCATACAAAGGCAAAATAAGCTTTAATAATGTTAGTTTTGAGATTTATGAGAATTCTAATTTAATTATTCTAGTTGCAGTTGCAAATGTGAGGGGCGAAATAAGTACAATGTTGTCTGTGGAGCACTCACACAGAGCCATTTCAAAGCGTGCACATAATCTTGTTAATGGTTGGAAAATTATTAATGTGTGAATACTTCTATAATTCAGTATTTAAAACTAGAGTATATCAGAGGGTAAATTTTAATAAAAAATTTAGTTCAACGTTTATTTTTAAGTTAAAGGTCAGAGTTATATTTTATTAACTTATAATCCTTCAACTTGACTGATATATTAGATTCTATTTTGTAATAAAATATATCGTGCTTCTTAGATTTGATGTATTAATATCATTGTCAATTTAATTGATTAAAATGTTTGAATTTATTTATATATTTTATTACAACAATAAATTAGATAAAACAAATATAAAATGATATATTAGAAACATTTAAAATTTAATTTTTAATTGTACACTTTTTTTCAAAAAAAAAATTGTAATAACAATTATCTTTCAACATCAATGCATTAAATGCCAGTGCACAGCGTGCTCTCAACGGTTGTTATGTTACGTTATGGCCTTTCTAACAAATACGATGTAAACACAACCTACAAAGTAGAAGAAGATCAAAATGATTGTATTTTAATCCAGAATTGATTTTTTTTATTAAAAAAACATTACATTACTACTATATATTATTTTTTGTAAATTTTCAAAAAACACTAATTAATTTATTAAACTCTGTTCCCTCAATTCACCACTGCTTAAATTGGTTGTGTTTAAAAATAAAGCTGGAAGCGGTACTCCAATGTAATCGAATTTCAATCAACTAGTTTTTAATTAACAATCAAAAACTCTTTGTATTTTTAATAAATTTATTTAAGGATTAATCTAACACATGTGAGTTAACTATGCATATAGAATGCAGTATTAGCATATTCAGATTAAAATTATGAATATTATCTTTACATTACTCCGCACTCTAAAAATCAATAAAAAAAATACACACCGCTAGTTTCAGATATGCACTGATTGAACAATTTTACTGTTCCCTTATCTTATCACACTCATTACACGTTCAAATTTACATTTTGACTGAAATGATTACAATATAATTCAAAAAGACTAATGTTACATTATTGTATATAAAGCTACTTGAGTTTTGTATAAGATATGTATCGTATTACACCCACACCTAATAGCATTTCTCTTAATTAGATTATTAACCTTAATATTAAAAGGAATGTAATTTATTTTGGGCCGAATACTTTATATATGGTTGAGCTAAAATAATTTATTATGATCGCTATACATTTTTTGTGTATATTTTTTTTCAGTCTGGAAATCTGTTTTGCTTCAGTACAAAAAAGATACATAATCCAATTGACATTAAATTTATTGATTGTGAGCGAGTTGTAAGGATAAAGTGAAATAACAAATAATCAAATCAAATGAAGTGATGAAATCAATTATTATATAAAATAGTATTAAATTAGATAGTTTTTTTCAGTTTCATTTGAATGTAATTTGCGTTTGTATTGTTATCAAATCATATCTTGCATGAAATATAGTAAGAAGCTCATTAAAATGCAATTTGTCCTATATTACATTATCAAAAAAGTATAAATGTGAGACCGATGCTAATAAACAAGTCATATCTATGAGGTATTAAAATTTTTATTTCTATCTCAACCCGTGCACAACGCGATGTCTTCCATTATTACATTTTTATTTCATACAAATCGTTTAAACCAAACCAATATTATTACATCATAAATATCAAATATAACGTTTATATGGTTGCATTTAATCACGGAAACGAACAAAGTAAAATTCTTATTAATGTTTTATTATTATATTGAATTTGTATTTAATTTATCTCGTTCTTTAACGATATTTATGGAAATTAATTATATATTATTAATATAATTAAATACATCACAGCTGTAGCATGCGAAGAAGTTGTACTAGGGTGTAGGGTGTTATTCATGCATTAACATTTAAGGCTTTAACAGTTTTGTACTTAAAGTTTGTACGCAATAGCCGTTGAGAGCATGCTATGCACTGACATTTGATGGTTTGGAGTTGCATACCAACTGCAAAAATTGGCTGAGAAAACCTTGTTTTTTATACTAAACATAGTACAAAAGTAATATACAGATTGACAAGAGTATTGTATTAATTAAGTGATTTTGAGCAAAATTGTTTTAAATTTTGTGGTATTATACTAAATATTGCAACAAATGTGGTTTTTGTGCAATTTGTAATAATTTTAATAAAATAAATCAGTTTTTTGTGCTAATTTTATGCAATAAAAATATGTTTTGTACAAATTATAATAAAATTCTTAAAATAAATTATCTCTTTGTGCTAATTGTAAGCAATAAATAGATTTGTTGCACAACTTATGATATATTTTTTAGGTTAAATTAGATTAAATAGGTTTTTTGTGTGTCATAAAACTTTGAGCACAACTTGCGCAATTTAACGTTTTTTGCAACGTGTAGAGAATGAGAAAGTTGTGCTTGAAGTTTTATGACACTCAAAAAACCGCACCCTTAAATCATTTTTATTGTGCAATAATTAGGGTTTTATTTTTATTCATGGTTTTTTTGTAACAAAGCATTTATTGTGTTAATTTTATGCAATAAAATTGTTGAGAGCATGCTGTGCACTGGCATTTGATGATTTGGAGTTGCATAATAATTGCAAAAATTGTAAAGCAACCCTAAAAATGATTTAAGGTTGCGGTTTTTTGTGTGTCATAAAACTAGTGCATTTTAACTTTTTTTGCAACGTGTAGAGAATGAGAATATTGTGTTTGAAGTTTTATAACACTCAAAAAACCGCACTTTTAAATCATTTTTATTGTGCAATAATTAGAGTTTCATTTTCATTAATGATGATTTTTTTGTAATAAAGCATTTATTGTGTTAATTTTATGCAATAAAATTGTTGAGAGCATGCTGTGCACTGGCATTTGATGATTTGGAGTTGCATAATAACTGCATGAATTGTAAAGCCAACTCTAAAAATGATTTAAGGGTGCGGTTTTTTGAGTTTCTTAAAACTTTGAGCACAACTTGAGCATTTTAACTTTTTTGGCAACGTGTAGAGAATGAGAATATTTTGCTCAAAGTTTTATAACTTTTAAAAAACCGCACCCTTAAATCATTTTTATTGTGCAATAGTTAGGGTTTTATTTTTATTTATGATTTTTTTGTAACAAAGCATTTATTGTGTTAATTTCATGCAATAAAATTGTTAAGAGCTTGCTGTGCACTGGCATTTGATGATTTGGAGTTGCTTAATAATTGCACAAATTGTAAAGCCAACTCTAAAAATGATTTATGAGTGCAGTTTTTTGTGTTTCATAAAGCTTTGAGCACAACTTGCGCAATTTAATGTTTTTTTGCAACGTGTAGAGAATGAAAATGGTGTGCTTGAAGTTTTATAACACTCAAAAAACCGCACCTTTAAATCATTTTTATTGTGCAATAATTAGAGTTTCATTTTTATTCATAATGATTTTTTTGTAATAAAACATTTATTATGTTAATTTTATGAAATAAAATTGTTGAGAGCATGCTGTGCACTGGCATTTGATAATTTGGAGTTGCATATTAATTGAAGAAATTGTAAAACCAACTCTAAAAATGATTTAAGGGTGCGGTTTTTTGTGTTTCATAAAACTTTGAGCACATTTCGCGCAATTTATCGTTTTTTTGCAACGTATAGAGAATGAGAATGTTGTGCTTAAAGTTTTATGATTTATGGGTGCTTAAAGTTTTATGACACTCAGAAAACCGCACCTTTAGATCATTTTTATTATGCCATAATTAAAGATTCATTTTTATTCATAATAATTTTTTTGTAATAAAGCATTTATTATGTTAATTTTATGTAATAAAATTGTTGGGAGCATGCTGTGCACTGGCATTTGATGATTTGTATAGAGAATGAGAATGTTGTGCTTAAAGTTTTATGACACTCAAAAAACAGCACTTTTAAATTATTTTTATTGTGCAATAATTAGAGTTTTATTTTTATTCATAATGATTTTTTGTAATAAAGCATTTATTATGTTAATTTTATGCAATAAAATTGTTGAGAGCATGCTGTGCACTGGCATTTGATGATTTGGAGTTGCATAATAATTGCACAAATTGTAAAACCAACTCTAAAAATGATTTATGGGTGCGGTTTTTTGTGTTTTATAAAGCTTTGAGCACAACTTGCGCATTTTAACTTTTTTTGCAACGTGTATTGAATGAAAATATTCTGCTCAAAGTTTTTTAACTTTCAAAAAACCGCACCCTTAAATCATTTTTATTGTGCAATAATTAGGGTTTTATTTTTATTCATGGTTTTTTTGTAACAAAGCATTTATTGTGTTAATTTTATGCAATAAAATTGTTGAGAGCATGCTGTGCACTGGCATTTGATGATTTGGAGTTGCATAATATTTGCACAAATTGTAAAGCCAACTCTAAAAATGATTTAAGGGTGCGGTTTTTTGTGTTTCATAAAACTTTGAGCACAACTTGAGCATTTTTACTTTTTTTGCAACGTGTAGAAAATGAGAATATTGTGCTTGAAGTTTTATAACTTTTAAAAAACCGGACTTTTAAATCATTTTTATTGTGCAATAATTAGAGTTTCATTTTCATTAATGATGATTTTTTTGTAATAAAGCATTTATTGTGTTAATTTTATGCTAAAAAATTGTTGAGAGCATGCTGTGCACTGGCATTTGATGATTTGGAGTTGCATAATAATTGCAAGAATTGTAAAGCCAACTCTAAAAATGATTTAAGGGTGCGGTTTTTTGAGTTTCTTAAAACTTTGAGCACAACTTGAGCATTTTAACTTTTTTTGCAACGTGTAGAGAATGAGAATATTTTGCTCAAAGTTTTATAACTTTTAAAAAACCGCACCCTTAAATCATTTTTATTGTGCAATAGTTAGGGTTTTATTTTTATTCATGATTTTTTTGTAACAAAGCATTTATTGTGTTAATTTCATAAAATAAAATTGTTAAGAGCTTGCTGTGCACTGGCATTTGATGATTTGGAGTTGCTTAATAATTGCACAAATTGTAAAGCAACCCTAAAAATGATTTAAGGTTGCGGTTTTTTGTGTGTCATAAAACTTGCGCATTTTAACTTTTTTTGCAACGTGTAGAGAATGAGACTATTGTGCTCGAAGTTTTATAACTTTCAAAAAACCGCACCCTTCAATCATTTTTATTGTGCAATAATTAGGGTTTTATTTTCATTCAAGATTTTTTTGCAACTAAGCATTTATTGTGTTAATTTTATGCAATAAAATTGTTGAGAGCATGCTGTGAACTGGCATTTGATGATTTGGAATTGCATAATAATTGCAAAAGTTGTAAAACCTTAAAAATGATTTAAGGTTGCGGTTTTTTGTGTGTCATAAAACTTTGAGCACAATTTGCGCATTTTAACTTTTTTTGCAACGTATAGAGAATGAAAATATTGTGCTCAAAGTTTTATAACTTTCAAAAAACCGCACTCTTCAATCATTTTTATTGTGCAATAATTAGGGTTTTATTTTCATTCATGATGATTTTTTTGCAACAAAGCATTTATTGTGTTAATTTTATGCAATAAAATTGTTGAGAGCATGCTGTGCACTGGCATTTGATGATTTAGAGTTGCATAATAATTGCAAAAATTGTAAAGCCAACCTTAAAAATGATTTAAGGTTGCGTTTTTTTGTGTGTCATAAAACTTTGAGCAAAGCTTGCGCATTTTAACTTTTTTTGCAACGTGCAGAGAATGAGAAAGTTGTGCTTGAAGTTTTATAATTTTTAAAAAACCGCACCCTTAATTTTTTTTAAAATTAGGGTTTTATTTTCATTCATGATTTGTTTGTAACAAAGCATTTATTGTGTTTATTTTATGCAATAAAATTGTTGAGAGCATTCTGTGCACTGGCATTTGATGATTTGAAGTTGCATAACAATTGCAAAAATTGTAAAGCTTACTCTGGTTGAGGAAGCCTTGTTTTGTATGCCAAACACAGTACATTAGTAATAAAAAATTGTATACAGATTGACAAGAGTATTGAATTGTTGGGCATTAGTACGACTAGCATACATAAGATATTGCATAACATTTAGCCGTCAAAAAAATTTGTTTGCGTTAGATTAAAAAAATATTTGTGTGACGCAAGAAAATGATTGCAAAATACAACCGCAGTGCATCAAACGCAGTTGCCTTTAGAACAACGTAAAACAATCAACTTTAAATAGTACACACTATTTGTTTGCCAGAAATTGTCAGTAAAATAAGGAAAACAATCCGCCGACAAAGGATTATTCTTGACCATGACAATGCAAGCTCACACACCTAGGCTCAAATAACCGGCTATTTGAGCACTCGAAACTTCGATTTGATAGGTCAGTCCTAATGTAGCTCTTACTGATTTTTATTTGTTCTTTGAAATGAAGAACAAACTTCTACTTGTCAATTATTGTTTTAGTTATTCATTCTTAGTACAGCCAACGAGAACGCAAAAGAGCATGCTGTGCACTGGCATTTGATGGTTTGGAGTTGCATAACATAGACAGTATATTTAATTCTAAGATAGAGCTAGAGATTAACAGTTTTATGTATTATTAATATACTATTTAAACTTCTCTTCTCCAAAAAACAAAATTAAAAATCCGATCCTCTAGGAAGTCCAGAGTCTTAAAATACAACCGCGGTGCATCAAACACAGTTGCCTTTAGAACAACGTGGAACAATCAACTTAATGTAGTACACTCTATTTCTTGTCAAAAATTGTCAGTAAAATTAGGATAGGAAAACGATCCGCCGACGAAGGATTATTCTTAACTATGCAATTCAAGCTCACACACCTAGGCTCAAATAACCGGCTATTTGAGCATCGAAACTTCGATTTGATAGGTCAGTCCTAATGTAGCTCTTACTGATTTTTATTTGTTCTTTGAAATGAAGAACAAACTACGTGGAAAACGCTTTTAATGTCACAAAAAGTGAAGTTTCTACTTGTCAATTATTGTTTTAGTTATTCATTCTTAGTACAGCCAACGAGAACGCAAAAGAGCATGCTGTGCACTGGCATTTGATGGTTTGGAGTTGCATAACATAGACAGTATATTCAATTCAAGATAGAGCTAGAGATGAACAGTTTTATATATTATTAATATACTATTTAAACTTTTCTTCTCCCCCCCCCTTCCATGAGAGGATTTAAAAATTCTAAATGTGCCTGTAGACAGAAACGTACATGTTTTTTAAACCTGTCAAATATGCAATTTTAGCGAAACGCTTTAAGCAGCTTTTACTCTTACTTTTACAAAAGATCTATGCAACATCTTTTCATAAATTCATTAGAACAACCTGGACAAGAAAAGATTTTACGTTTTTTGTTTAAAGAACAAGACATTGGTCTTTTTGAACAAAAAACGTAAAATCTTAGCCCCAACATTTTTTTGGGCAAAATTTTTTGAGCTAATTGTTCTCAAAGGATTGTACTTGTCCTTTTTTCAAGAATTTTTGCTTGATCTAAGCTTAGTTTTGCCCGATTCGAAGTAAACAAAATTAAAAACTCGATCCACATTGCTCTAGGAAGTCCAGAATCTTAAAAGTCACCTAACCTAATAATATAAAAATGTAAGTAAGGTATACTATTTCATACACAAATTGGATAGGAACAATAAAAAAAAACAAAGAGTGAAAAGATGAGATTGTAAAATATCTTTATGGAACTTGGATCAAGATTTTTTTAATGTAAAAGTTAATCAAAATTACTAGAAGCGACGTCAAAGAAAAGGCATTTCAACTTTTGCACGACCTACCAGAGCAATCCAAAATTCCTGACAACATAAGTAACAAGTAAAGGTCAAGATCAATTTTAATAAAGGTTAGAGAACCTACATACAGTTTTCTGAGACAAGCAGTTCAATAAGCTACTACAATGACTACCGTACATCTATTAGACTGCAACGATTTTTCTGTTTATGCGCATACACCGGCGCTGTATGTCCGTACCAACGGATAAGACTTTCACTCATTATTGGTTAATGCCACTGTCTTTATCATTTATTTAATTTACAAAAATGGCTTGGAAACAAGGTTAAACAAAAACAACACCTACCGACTGCGCCAATTTGGTATTTTACAAAAATTTGCCTAATATTTTTTTCAAAGAAGTCAACTGGTTAAACGTACCAAGATGCAACATTGTGTCAGTATTGGGTAAAATTTCTATCAAATATGGAATTGAACAACGGGAATCAAGAGGCTGCTTAGCGACATATTATGTGCCCTTGGGCAAATATAAATTGCGTATTGATTAATCACCATATTGTCAATGCCCTTAAGATGTGTTTAACAGTAATAACACTTAATCAACTTTTAAAAGCGACACAAAAACCGTTTGATTGGTAACACTACTACCAAGTTGAACATAAACACTACCTACCAACTGCGCCAATTTGGTGTCTTTGTTTTCTTTAAAGAAAACATTAGTTTAAACGTACTAAAATGCAACATTGTGCTAGCATTGGCTAAGATTTTTATCAAAAATAATTAAGAGACTGTTCCATCGAGGAAAATGTGTCTCTTAGAAAAAACTACGATTGATCAATTACCGTAATAACAACCTTATTTAACTTTAACAGTTTCTATGATTTTCCAAGTTGAATAATAACATTATCCACCGACTGCGCCAGTTTAGTATCTTGTAAGATTTGTTTGGATATTTACTTCAAAGAAGATAGAATTGAACAACTGGCGGACTTTTTCAAGAAAAACCGAAGCCAACTCAAAATCTTAACTGATTGTGCTTTTAATGTTTGTTACTTTGATAATGACCGCTTTACTAGTTAGTTAGATTTTTGGCATATAAGCTTAAAAATACCGTTTTTTGACTTTCAGTTTTTAAGGTACTAGCTTTGATGACATAGTTTGCTCAAATCTGTTTATTATGAAATTACTCTTTTTTTCTTATTAATAGTAACAATTATCGAACCGCAAAATAGCATAAGCGACGATGACACGCTATAAATTCCCATCACAGACAAACTAACCGCTTTTATTAAAAAACGCAATTTTTACAAACATCTACTGGACTACCACTTTTGTAAAGAGATAACCCCAACAATGTCCGAGAAAAATAGAGCAAAATGCATTCCAATCCTCAAAATTATTGTAAAACGCATGCAACATTACTGTATTTTATTCAGTTTTACGTTATATTGCAAGAAACAAACATTAGCGAAAATTTGAATATTATTAAGTAATCTCTATAAAATCGAGACAGAACAATCGACCTCAGGCTATCGAAGGCTTAACTACAAGATACTCTTTGCTATTCAAAATCAAATGCCGAAGAAAAATTGTTTATTTACTGACTGCGCCATTTTGGTGCTTATACTAAACATACCAGAAAAAACACTGGTTTTAGTCAACATTATTTTGGTACTTGATATGATATTTTTTTGAAAAATTTGAAGGGGAATATCAGCTTGAACAAACCAGAAAGACACAACATTTTACCTACCAACTGCGCCATTTTGGTTTCGAATTCTTTCAGTGAAAAAATTATAATTTCTGACTAATGTGTATGACTTTCATAGTTGAATTAAGTTTCTACCTACCAACTGTGTCTTCTTTAAATAAGATAAACCTAAATAGTGTAGACCAATCACAGGATCAAGTAAAATGTGTCTAACAGTTTCAGAAACTTACTACGTTATAGTGTTAATGACGTTATCAAAATGTGATTTCACTAAGAATAATGCTTACTCACACAACCTTGACTAACAACATGATTTCTTTCAAAGAAATCAAAGTCTAATTAGAACATCAATATAGGCTTCAGCGGAATTAAATGAACTGCAATATACAGAAACTAGTATGGTAAAATTAGTGTTGGGCTTCAAAGTGCGTCCATTTACCGCAATTTATTATTATCATGACCACAACAAGAATTTTGTATTGTAAAATAATATTTATTTATAATATCACTGAAACAGATGTATTGGTAACATGTGTTTAATAATATATAAATCCTATAACTTTTTTTGTATTGGTGTATATATATTTTTTGATTAAAATAAATGTTATTTGTGGCTGAAAACGTTATTTTCAGGATTTAACGATTTAATTAAAACTCTGTGCATATGAAAGACTGTATATAATAAATCTATATAGGATACATCAATCTATCACTTATTTTGTCACGCCAGTAAAATCTGAATGTGGACCTTGATATTGCCTCGCAACTGGCATGCAGTTATCTATATGCAAAACCCGTCGGATGGAATGAAAATAAACACCGCGTATTTAGTTTTCAAATCACGATACGTATCTTTTCATATGCTTAATTTATTATCTCAGTTTTCCAAATGAATATAATATTTATTTTCAATATTGGTTTGCGAAATATATAGATTCAATTATCTTTTCATCACGTCAATGTTGAAATTGATGAGGGAAATTGAATTTCTGTCATTCAAGAAATTTAACAAATCACAACATTAATAAGTTTTGCTTTGATTACATGACAAAGATTGAAACATTTTTTTGTATGCTGTCTGGCTTGAGTTCTTTCTCGTATAGTTTTGAAGAGCGTTGAAAGGTTTACTATAACTTGGATCTTATTTATTCATGCTTAGAGAAAATGTATTCGGAATAATATACAAAAGGCGCTTCTGTTTTGAGATACACATTACGTAAGAAGACGCATTGTTATGTTGCCGCACAAGTACTTGAAACTGGCACTTATCACACAGACAGTAAATATCACAAGTCCGACTACAGACCGTGTAATAGGGACCAAGTTCAGCGAAACTTCATACATTATTGTAGATCTCGATGGAGGATTACTTTCAAACCTAGAGCCTAGACCAACTTCAACCAAACTCTAACTAAATTTTCAACTAGATATTTCAGTGAAAGATATTTCACACCACCAATAATTAATGTCCTTAATATTATGCGAAGAATTCCCAACCGGGAATATTAATTAAACAAAATTATTTCATCCCATTCAACAAAAATCACCACTTCATTTTACACACATGAATTAATTTCTCTTGGGGAAATATATTTATTAACACGATTTAATTTTAGACTAAAATACAATCGACTTTAGTTTTGAATTTTAAAATAGCATGCAAACATTGTGCTAACATTAATAATTGTTTTGATTTATGTCCATTAAATTGTATTAAAACGTTCTTGATATGTATTACCATGAATATTATTATAAACATGAAAATGAAAAAGCATTTCACATTAAATTATGTTTTTGATGCATGGATAACTAAAATTATAATTGTAAATATTTTTAAAATTACATTGTGTACAAAAACAAAACAAACCGATTATTGTATACATCATTATGTTTTAATCGTTTCATCAATATTATTATAGGTTTTATAATTTGATAACATTTTTATTTTACATGAATAAATAAAACGTTATTTACACAAATTATAATAAAAAACTGCGACTTAACGTAATGTCCTTCAATTTTATTTAATGTATTTGAAAAGTTTTATTCTTGTAAGGTTTGTAGGTTTTTAGTATCTTTCTTCTTATGTTCTACACTAATAAAATTTTATCACGTTTATACATTATTTCTTAGCATTCTTTTTTCACTTATGCAAACGTTCAGTGATTCAATTTTTTTTTTGCAGTAAACACAGATTTTTTTTAGGTACTAGTGTTTGTTTAAAAGCAGTTGATATGTTATATTATGTTTAGTTATATACTGACGCAACGAACGCTAATCCATCCATCCACCACACCGTGCGTTTACGTTGTATGTAAATTAACTCTAAATTATTTTGCAACGACTACTGCCGTCAAAATATTTGATTTGGTGGTAATGACTCAGATTGTACAGGTTTGAAGATGGTTTAGACCTAAACCTGTGTTATTCTCAAACAGGAAAACTGGAAGTTCTGTAACTTTTTTAGCCTTGTCCGATGCGGCAGTAAAGTGCAAGGTCATTTGAACGTTTAAGTATTTTACGTTGGTTGCCTATGAGAATTTTGTTGAAACTAAATGTGCCGCTAGGGCAACAAGAAGATTGGTGCTGGAAAATGATGGCGTTACTTTTTTGTGGATTTTCTATTTTATTAGTCTTCCAAGATGTCGAGGGAAAATTGTAGCTGGATTGTGATTACTTTGGTAGCTTCAGATGAGTACATTAGAGCAATGTCTACCGCATATTGTGCTATAGATATCTGGTTAGTAGGAACTGAAAGGTTTGAGCCTTGTGGGATCCTGCTTAAGATCAAACGTTTTTTGGTCTTGCTGGTGAGTATTGTGCCGTTTAATTTGATAGCAACAGATCAATTTTTTAAAAAGTTACTAATTGGATCAGACACAATAAAAAATGAAGTGGTTTAAGTGAAAACCGTGCTGGGAAAATTGAATAAGGTTTTGTTTTTTTGTGTGTTTCTTTAGTCTAAGGAGGATAGATTTTTAGCGATTTCAAGCTTATTGAGCAGTAGTTTTAAGGAAACATCTGATCTTTTTGTGGTTTGGGCAGCATAATAACATTAGTAACTGTTGGCGTGTTGTTTTGGGCTATGACTTGTAAGTACCAAGCTTTTGTAAAAGCAATGGCCTAGGTTTACGTCTTTGTAGTACTATAATTTTAGCTTTAGTTGTGTAATGGAGTTTGTGTTCTCCCTGGGAATGGAAAATGGTTAAGAAAACTGGGCGAAAACGGTAGTGGTTACCTGTGACGGTCCAATCTTGTCCCAAAACTAAAACAATACAAATGTTAGTAATAATTTATTTTAATTAATTAAAGTACTTATCTTTCGGGACTGGCTTCTGTTTGGTCACTCGGGTTGATGGTGTAGCATGTTCGGTTATGGCTTTTACTGGTTCAGTGTCGGGATTCGGTTCTGTAATGCACAGTAAAATTTAATGAATGTGTTAAGAATGATAAAATATGATGACTCAAGTTTATAATAAATGTGATTGTAAGATAATGCTTATACTCCCTGATATGTTGGTCCATGTCTAGGGAATCATACCGATGCATTCCAACAACTTATTCATAAAACAATTACCAATTACCAAAAATCAATTAGAGCCCGACACTGTTAAACACGTGGTGAGTTCTTTTATTATTTTTTTCTATTTCATTGTTTTGTTGTGCGAACCGGCCCGTCTCCCTAAGCTGAGCCAGGCTAGCCCTAAAAACATAGCAAGGGCTAAAAGGGCGCGTCTCAATTTGGAGCCCAGCGTGGGGCCTGTTGCGAAAGATTTAGTACATTTTTTTTGTGAAAATACCCGGACTCACCAATATTATTATAAGTTGTTTAAATTTTTATTATTTTTGTGAACTGTGTATTTGGGAGGGTTTCTTTGGGAAGTAATTTAAACATGTCAAAGTTAGAGCCAGAAAGATTGCCTAAGGATGAACTCACATATGAGTTGGCAATCAGAGGGGTGGCTAAGGCGCTCGGCACTGTAAAAGAAATGGTGGCAGCTCTTAGGGGCCTGCAGCAGCTTGAGAAAGCTGGAAAGGTGTTTGTAAGCGTCTGGGAGGGGGCAGCAGATTTAGAGGTCCAGGCTTGTGAAGGAGAACTGGTAGAGGTGGCAGCATTAATGGCGCAAACGCTTGAACCCGCAAGTGTGCGTAAACTTGAATCAAAATTTGCTCATATCCTAGGAAGATTAGAGAGGTGTAAGACGACTGGAGCACCAGATGTAGAAGCATCTAGAGCAAGTCTTTATACGCAATCGCTGATTTTGTACAGTGAATTCTGAGACCGGGTAGAAGATGGTAAAAGAAAGAAGACAGATGTCCTCATAAAGCTTGCTCTCGAAGAGGCGATGGACACCCGACAGGGGGCTACATCAACTCCGGTTAAAGGAAGTTCTATGCAGGTATCTGGTCCGGTCGGAGAAAGTGTGGTGGTCGTCGACACGTCCCTAATGAGACAGATGGAAAAAGCAAAAGTGGGTAACTGGGATGTTAAGTTTTACGGTAAACCGGAAGAAAGCGTTAACGGGTTCATTGAGCGGGTAGAGGAATTATTCGAATCCAGAGGGGTAAATAAATCAATATTATTTTACAGTGCCATTGAGATTTTAAGAGATAACGCTTTAGTTTGGTTTCGGGCCAATAAACACAAACTAAATAATTGGCAAGATCTCTGTGCTGGCCTAAGAGGTCAATTTTTGCCTAGAAATTATAACGAACGCCTCTGGACTCAAATAAAAACTCGTACCCAGGAGGATGAAGAACCAATTGGGTTGTACGTCGCGTACATGCACAACCTTTTTAATCGCATGAGCAAGCAGGTGTCTGACGATCTAAGGCTGCAAATTATAAAAAAGAATTTACTATCTCTTTAAGAAGGGTTTTTGGTCAATCAAGACATAAACACTGAGGAAGAGTTAATTGAGTTGGGTAGGCGAGTAGAAGAGTCTCAGGATTACGTAAAAGAGTATGTGCCACCTAAGGAAAAATTTAGTATAGAGGGAGATTTAGCATATGTGAGGAGGGGACTAAAGAAAGTCCAAATTAACGAAATGCGAGGAGATGATTGGGGTTGCTGGAAGGAACCAGGTTCCAGTCATGGTTACGAGGATAGTGCGCACTATTCACGTGGAAATGCTAGGTCCAAATCTCCGGAAAGGAGGATAGAAAATACTTTTTCAAACAGGGGTGCAAAAGGCTACTCAGGGGATACGCGGGGGTATTCAGGGGGAAGGAATAACGGGCGAGAACTTACGTGTTTTAGGTGTCAGAAAAAAGGACATATTGCTCGATATTGCACAGAAAATGTCGTAAAATGTTTCGGGTGCGGGAAGCTCGGACATATCAAAACAAATTGTCCGGGAAACGATCGTCGGAATTGCTAAACGACCAACCGGCGGTTCTGCAGACAAATTTGGTCAATGGTAAGGATACTCAGCTAAATAAACTATATTTAAATTTTATCTTAGAACAATCAGAGGAAGGCGAGTGTCCTTATCTATCGGTGCGGGTATTCGGAGTTCCAATGTTGGGATTATTGGATTCCGGGGCGAACAGAATATTTATTGGGAAACAGGGTTGGAAAATGTTAGAATCTCTAAAAATTTAAATGGAAAAATGTGACGTTATCTGTTCAGTGGCAAACGGCGGCGCAATTCGTTGCGCGGGACAAATAAAAATCCCTATTGAAGTGCAAGGAAAAGTAAAGATTTTTAGTGCATACGTGGTCCCTCAATTGAACCACAATCTCGTTTTAGGAATAAATTTTTGGGTAGAGATGAGAAATATCCCAAATTTAAGATCAGGGGAGTGGTACTTTGGTATTAGTAATGGGGTCGAAAAAGAAAGCAAAAACAGGTTCATGGTAAATTCTATTCAATGCGCGGTAGATTTAACTGTAGAGGAAAAGTTCAAACTGCAACAAGTTGTAGACAAATTTTTTGTTAAAACTCAAGGAGTAAGGTTGGGATGTACGGCGGAAGTGGAGCATAAAATCATAACCGATAGTCCACCTATTAAATCGAGTCCGGTCAGTCCTCATATGCTGCTGGTCCCCAAGAGTGACAATAGCTACCGTTTCTGTGTGGACTACCGGAAGCTAAATGCCGTCTCTGAACCTTGCGCATACCCCATACCAAACATCAACTCCATTCTAACAAAACTAGGAAACTTGCGCTACCTTACAAGTTTAGACATTAAGTCGGCTTATTGGCAGATCCCTATGGCAGAGGATAGCAAGGGTTTTACTGCATTTGCTATCCCCGGCCGAGGGTTCTTCCAATTTAGGAGAATGCCTTTTGGGCTATGTGAAGCTCCTGGGACGTTTCAGGCTCTAGTTGACCGACTTTTTGGCCCCGAGTTAGAACCCTATCTATTTAAATCGACGATACAATTATCACTACCCCCGACTTTGATACCCACCTAAAAATTCCTAGCGAGGTTTTTGACAGGCTTCTGAAGGCAGGGTTATCACTGAATCAGAAGAAATGTGTGTTCTGCAGAGAGGAACTGGTCTACTTAGGGTATGTGGTCAATCGTAGAGGGTTGAATGTGGACCCTAACAAAGTGAAGGCAATTGTTAACATGCCAGCTCCCCGGACGTTCAGAGAACTTTGTCGAATGATGGGAATGACTTCGTGGTATCGAAAGTTCATTCCAAGGTATTCGGAAATTTTAGACCCTTTATTCGACCTGACAAGAAAAGGAAGGAAGTTTGTGTGGACGGAAGAGTGTGAAAAAGCGGCAACTTCCTTAAAATCTTAGCCTGCCCTGATTTTTCACAACCCTTCTCATTGCAATGTGATGCCAGTAATGTGGGGTTGGAGGCAGTGCTATTGCAACAAATAATGGGGGAAGAAAAGATTATTTGTTACCTTTCGCGATCGCTTACCAACGCTGAAAGAAAATTCTACCCCATGGAAAAAAAGTGTCTATGTGTTATCTGGAGCATTGAAAAGCTGCGTTGTTACCTTGAGGGAGGGAAATTTACGGTTATAACAGACCATCATAGTCTGATATGGCTGGACAATCTCAAAGACCTTCAGGGCAGGTAAGATTGCAGCAATTCAATTACCAGATAATACATAGAAAGGGGAAAGATCACGTGGTGCCAGATTGCCTTTCCCGCTCAATTCCGGAAGTTAACTCTTTACAGTTGAATATTACTCTAAATAGTCCAGACAAGGATAAGTGGTGCCGCACAATGATTCAGAAGGTTAGGGATGATCCGTTAAAATTTATGAGCTGGCGGGTGGTAGATGATAAATTATATCAAGAAGTGGGAAGCACCTTGGAAGGGTTAGAAGGTGATTATCGGTGGAAGGAAGTAATTCCAAAGAGCAGAAGACGTGAGTTGCTGGCTCGATACCATGATGATCCTCTTGCAGGGCATTTATTTTTTCTCTTTTGTACGTTATTCATTTTGATCGGTCCTTTGTAAATTCAATCCCTTTATTCTTTTTTGTAGTATTCCTCAGTTAAGTCTTATTCTATGTACATGTGGATATGCCACCACAAGTTTGGACCTTTAAGTATTATTTCCCGTCCCTCAATTAAAGGCAATCTTGAAGAAGCACGTAGAATTAAATCGTGCAGAATTGAATCGTGCAGAGTTGAATCCTGCAGAAGAGAATCGTGAAGAAGCCCTTCTCAAGTTGTTGTTATCAGCATATTGCTGAATTATAATTTAGTTTATTATGCCACAAAAATTGTTATTAGTTTATATGTAAATTTATTTTCATTTTTTTTTTGTATTGGAGTTTCTGGCAAGTGATTGTGTGAATGTAAGAGTGAGTGTGTGTGATTTGCCAGAACAATCTTGCGTTCTGAATTACTTTTTATTTGCGTATGTATTCATTTTCATTACCATAATTCAAGATTATACTCAGTTTTCAAAAACCTGTACTTCTTTTTTGCCTGCTCCCATTTTTCAGCATAGGTTTATTGATTTTCCTAAAACGGGACCCACTAATAAGAGAGAAGTACATAAAGCAATTACCAATTATCAAAAATCAATTGGAGCCCGACATTGTTAAACACGTGGTGACTTCTTTTATTTTTTTTTTCTATTTCATTGTTTTGTTGTGCGAACCGGCCCGTCTCCCTAAGCTGAGCCAGGTTAGCCCTAAAACATAGCAAGGGCTAAAAGGGCGCGTCTCATACCCTCCAGGGTACCACGAGGTTGCTGGGCGGAGGTTCTCGGAGATTGCTACGCTATCTTGGCCTTGCTTGCCAGGTGAAATGCAGGTTGAGTGGTCTGGGGACTGCGAGGTTTTGACGGAGGTCGGCAGCGTTACTTACCAGGGAATGGGTCGTCCTGAAACAAGTGGATGTTGGTCCTGCGCATTAAAAGATACAACTCGGCATTTGTCTTGGGTCGTTTTGTGTTTTGTGGTGAAGCAGTGTCAAAGTTTGTGGTTGAGCGATGCGTTAGAAAAAAAATTGCGAGGCGGAGTTTTGTGCATTTCAAAGCTATGCATATGACGGGCCCTTGCTCCTGCAACAATCCACCTCGCTTACGCGATTTTGCTTTCGTTTCCAGTTTCCAGGATTTACGAAAGGTCGTACGCCCTTCTGGTACGTACTAAAGTCTTTGCACTTTTTTTCCGGGGAAATAAAATATAATAATAAAGTCAAAACTTCTCTGGGAATCCCGAGTCCGAGAGTCAATATTGAGAGTTACATCGGGGTTGAGTCACTGCGTCATTACACTTGGTTAATTAGACCTGGTTTTTAAGGCTTGCGAGCATCGGGTTTACGTAGCGCGTTTAGATCTAGCTGCTTCCGGTTCTGGTGGAGTCGAGTTGGACTTTCCAATTGTTCTGTGAGAAAAATTCTTCAAGATGATCTTCATTTTCATCGCTTTGAAGGAACATTTTCTCAAAGCGCCTCATCTCAATTAGGGTAGATTTGGATTGGCTGGCCCACTCTCCCGATTTGACTCCTTGTGATTTTTTTCTATAAGTTTTTTTGAAACACTGTGTTCATGTAAACCGTCCAAGGACTATACAAAACTTGTGACGTCTTTTCTCTATGAGACGTGAGGCGGGGGTATCTGCAGTCGGGATCAACAGGGTTCCCTCACTTAATTGGCCGGAGACTGAAGGTGCTCGGGCGCCACCACACCGGAATGTGGACACAAAGTAAATAATATACGGGTTAACACAAGAAAACATTTATTCTCGTAGAAAAAAGAAAGATACAAAAAATATAGTTAATAAACATCAAAAGGAAGATGGATCGGGAATCGTCGGTAGGAACTTGGGACTGGATCGGGAATCTGGAGGTGGCTTGCCTTCCGGCTGCCGCACACTCTGGTTTTACGGAGAAAGGAAAAAAAAAGGAATTTCAATGGGGCTTGGGAGATTGTCGGCTCGACTTACGGTTATATCTGTGTATTCGGATCTGGTCTGGTCATTTCTTCACTGGACACGGATTCAATATATCGGACTGGAGTTACTGGACTGGACTTAACTTGGACTGGACTCAACTCAATTTTGGACTCAACTCGGACTGGATTCAACTCAATTCTGGACTCAACTCGGACTGAACTCAACTCTACTTTACTTCCTGGGCTGGCTTCCGGACTGGACCACTGGACTCAATTGAATTTATGAGGACTGGACGGCGGTATTTAAGGGGAGAGAAAAGAGAGGGGATAAACTTGGCAAAATCTGGTGGAAGGGGGAAGAGCGGGAACAGGGTAGCCAACATAAATGGGGGGTGCATAGGGGGTGACCTACACACCCCGAACAAATTAATTAAAACTAAATTATACAAAATGACCCCTGACAATACATAAACAATCCTACAAAATCTTAAAACCCCATTCCCCTTAATTACTAATATATTTACAAAAGAAACAAACGTCCGCCGGGTTTGGACGGTTGCATACAGTAACTAGTGATTTACCTATTAATGGCAAATCACTAATTACTGCACACAGAAGCTCCTGGTTACTTCTTACTTCCGGCGGAGGTTTGTCTCACCCATGGCGAACCCCATATGGGACGCCTATGGGCCTTATTGATTACATGGGATTGCACGTGGTTTGATAGGTTAGATCCGCGTGCATCCTCAAACAACGGAGTGGCAAGCCGACAAACACGCAGGTTTGTTGCGTCATCAATTAAACATCATGTCGCGGACATGAAAAGTGTCGGTAGCCGGCTAATTACGATGTTTAATTAATGGCAGCAAGGTAGGCCACCCCGAATACAGCTAGTTGCAACCAGGGTTGCCTAGCATACGTGTTATACTTCACGCGGTTTGTTATGCGTGCGTTCGACAAGAATGTCTATGAATAACGCTGCATAACAAGCGCGCGTTCGTGATACTATACGACATAAACAGACGAACGGTTGGGCATTATTTTAATAAATAATAACGGGGTTTGTTACAAACTATTAAAAGAAAAATTTAGGTATGCGCCTTCATTATAAAAATAAATAAAAAATTTCTGATTCATACAATGAGTTTTATTAAGTTTTAAAATAGAAAGTTATGCTGCCGCACCCTGATTAACAAATTGATTTTTTAATGTTTTAATTCATCTTTAATATAATAATAATTACTATTGATTAATTAATAAAAATTGACATTGGATAAATTACGAACAATCCTTTAGTAAATAAAAAACATTTGTGTCTTTGTATACATTACTGTAGAAGCAAAAGAAAACCTTCAAAGGTATATATAACATATTTTATTTATAATTTGCGTTGGTTTTGTATTATAAACATCAACGTTGTTGATAAAATATAGCTACATTTTGCGTAACGAGCAACAATAAGCGATTTAAATTTGTATGATAAAAAATATATATGTAAACAGAAAGTGAATTTATCTTTCTGTGATGTAGGAGCTGCATGAAAACCAATTCTAATGCGTTATATATACAGACAATTTAACACGCGAGCAACGAGTTTACTTTTCGCCCAACGATCCTTCCTGCGTAATATTATGTTTCCATTACGCTCACAAGCTGTCGTCACCGTTGTATTCGGCCAAGCCAAATACAGAATGATCTGCATAATCTCTGTATGTGAACTTTCATATTGTATTAAACCGCTGCTGAAAACTTCCAAAAAAGAGAAAAGTCGTCATGTAATTAATAACCTTCATTTATTTCGCATACACATAATTGTAAAGATGGGGACTGGTTATTAATAACGTCCATATATCTGGCTGCAAAGTTTTAGTGCATAAAGATTCTTACTATAAATCATTTGTATAATTAAAATCATTTATTATTTAACGTAATAGTTATTGATCAAAGGAATCTACTTACTTATAAGTTTCATGAAAATGCTAAATGCCTTACAAATTAGTAGTCGGAATCAAACTTTATTAGGCATATATAACTTTGCATCCATTAAATACCCTTTTCTTTACAAGTGCTACAAGTTCCGGCTTTGGGATTATAACAGGTATTAACGAACGAGGCCCTATTTTGTTCTCGGTGTCGTCACGTTAAAGATGTATTATCTCCTTACATGCCATCATAAATTATATAATATAAGATAAGGTGTATTATACGATAATATTGAAGCAAATGTATTCTAGCGAATTAATGAAGCAGTATTCATAAGACGCGAAATACTATTCTCTTATATTTTATTAATATACTTTGGTTTTATTTACATTGTTACTTTATGTTAATTTTTTTTTAATTTCATTTTATTCGAAATTACAACATAAAAATAAAATAAAGACGTTTAAGTAGCGGTCCGTGCAATATGATAGTTTTGCGCAATTAGACCATAAACTAACGGTCAATTAACAGAGTACTGCCGCACTGCAAGCAGCTCAGAGACGCCAGCTTAAAGCCAGTTACCCTCTAAGGAATCCTTGATCTGAGATCCATAAAAAAAAGATAAAAGAATACTCTTACTAGAATGGACAACGGAGTTAGACTAATTCGTATGCACCAGCTCAACTTTTGTAAGGAAAACAATATGTCGGACCAAATCAACCTGGAAAATGAGCAACAAGATCTAAACCTTTACCAAAACATTTATTTTGAGGTATTATCTAGCAACATCAAATGACAAAATATACAAAAATGCGAGTTAAAACAAAAAGTTTGAAACCAAAGTTTTTAATCTAAACATAACTTGGTCCATAAGCGACACTACAATAACAAACGCAAAAAAAATCTAGAGTAAATGGAATCTTAAAAAATGCGGAAAACAAAGAAGCCACGTTAGAACCCTGGATCAATCTCTGCAGAAAGACTGACAACAATGTCTGAAAAATGGTTACAAAATTGCAACTAATAAAATTTTGAACTGCCAAAACCAACTAAGTCAAAACAAGAAAATAAATTTTCCATAAACTGTTTCATAAAGCAATATTGTTGTGATCCCCCATCAAAGTAGATAAAACCACACCGCTTTTCACAAAAGTTGAACTTAAAAAAGCGCTAATAAGCTAAAAGACAGAACTGCACCCGGCCCCAACAATATTTCCGTGGAGCTAATTAAGATCACGGTAGCTGCAAGTCTGCAAAAGATTCTGGAGCTTATAAATCAATGCGCAACTTTCCTAGCTGAAAACTAGCAAAACTATACCAACAGACCAAAAGCATCACATACCAATCTGCCTACTAGATGCTTTAGGCAAGTTGCTAGAACAATTAATCAAAACACAAATGGCCAAAAACCAAAAAAAATTATCTTAGTAAAAGGTAAATATTAATTGATGAAAAAAAAAAGTTAGCTGCGATGTACCGCAAAGTTCAGTTCTAGACCTGGTTCTTTGGAACATCTTATATGATTAAACATTAAGAATTAAAACCAAAAAAATAGTAGAAAACTTGGACTTTGCGGACAACACTGCAATAGTCGCACGCGGAAAAACAAAAAAACAAAATTAAGTACCTACCTACCTCTAATCACAAGTTTTAGATTTGAACAATAAAAAAAACAGAAGTAGTGGTTCTATACGGCGGAAGTTGGCTCACAGAAGTGGAAATTGGTGTATAACGAATAAAAATTGCTTCAAAACTAAAACCTAAAAGTTATCTTCAGCAAAAACAACAATCGAGGAGAGCAGCTAAAAAGAGCAAGCGCAAAAACTTCTTGTAATCTATGCAAAATCCTGGGTTGCTATCCTGTACCACCAAAGCGCAGTAATTGCTGCTGCTTCTTTCGATTAATTCGTTGGTAAGTACTTCGTAGATTTGTTCAAAAATCTGATCCTTTTGACAAGCATTGTAGTGTGTCGGGAAGCTCATACCCGAAATTTGTCCATTAGGTCAATTTGCTGGGTAATAGTTTTATTGGCCGTTAGAACAATGTTATCAATGAATACTGTGTGGAACTCCTAGAGTAGATCTGTTAATAGGACCTAATTTTGGAACAAGTTGGTAAAAATTTCAATTTCCTTCTTGGCCAAAACTAGGTTTGATTGTTGTTGTGACCAGTATAAAGTAGACCGGCGTTCTTTTCCGTAGTGCTAACATTGGCGAGAATAGTCAATAATGACCTTTTAATATTTCAGCTATTGGTTATCCAGTATTATTTCTTATCCCAGACTAAATGTAATGAGGAAGAGAATGACCTGGTTTCAGTTGTCAATTTTAACGATTGATTTTACCTCACCCACAATTTGTACTGAGGTTTCTGGCTTGCCAACAAATCTATCAAGGCCTAGATCTGGGTTTCGTTGATGTTGACGGTAAAATTCCTTCTTCCACAATTCCCGTTCTGTCCTTATCTGCTGGGTGTTGTTGTTGGATCAAACCGGACAATTTGCGTTTTCCAGTGATAGGCTATTTCTGGGATTTTCTGATCTTGTTTGATAGCTTTGAAGAATGACTCTAAATCTTCATAAAGCTTACCGCCAAAGCTTGGTGGACCTATCTCTGGTGTTTAAATAGTTGCAACCTTCACCATTCCGTCAGTCTGCGCCTTCATAAAATTAGAGACTAGCTTGAACAGATCAATCTGGACTACAAGGAAGCACGGCTAATGTCCAACGTAGACTAGATCCAGCAAACGGAGACTACTGTGCACGGTTGTAAACTCTATAATTATGTACGTAACTCCTATATAAGCTAAAGCAATCCAAAGAAAGAAAATATTGAAAAGCTGGAATATACAATGGACTACCTCCCTGGAAGCGGTGTAAGTAATTGCATAATATAGATGCACATAACGCAAGAATAAAACTGCAAAATTAAAAAGAAATCTGTAGAAAATGGGCAAATAGATGGAAAAAAATGCTGGACTAAATCACTGATCAGAAACTTAAAAATGTGGATTAACAGAGAGCATAGAGAAGTAAACTACTACCTCACACAATATTTAGGGGGACATAGATGCTTTAGTAGTTACCTCCAAAGATTCCAAATCAACAAAAACACGCCATAACGGAATGCATCCACTTTATCTACATTAGAGATGAAACTGAAAACATAAACGTTAAAAAAAACTAATGGGCAACATGGTTAAAACAATGCTGAAAAACCAATACTCGTGGAACCAAATTGACAAAATGGCCACACACATTATCAAAAAAAAAACAGAAAATAAGAGACAACCAATAAAACACCGCAACTCAGTAACTAACAATAAAGTAAACAACACAAAGCAGGTGTAATGAAGTAATACTATAGCAATCTCGTTACGCTGAAAAAAAAAACAGAAAAGATTTTTTAGTGGGTTTGGGCAAAATTCCCAATTTTACATGAGAAGCCTTAGAAAGAATTGAATCGCTCCGTAAAAAGTGTTTCCTTTTAAGAAAAAAAATCTAAAGATTAAAATTGAATTAAAAAAAGATGCGAAAGCATTGCCCAAAGTCAAAAATGTCAACTCTACGGTCACACAGCCAAGAAATGCTTCAAAGCAACTCTGATGTGCCAAAATTGTTTGGGTCTCCAACAAACGGTGGCATGCTCAAAGTATTCTCTCTGCTCCGCCCCCCATCCGCAAATTATCATGGATACAAGGCGTACACAAAAATAATAAATTTACTGCTGATCAGGTAAAAAAAAATATAATCAAATTTCTGGAACGCGGGCGACAAATTTGCAGAAGAAGTCGGTAGAGAATTTGACCCCGAACAAAAAACCTGGGGCGACTATCTTGCCTGGAGACCTCTCAAACTTTGAGAGCCGGAACCAAGCAGCGACAAAGAATCTGAGGAAGACTCTGAGCTAGAGATCTGAAAATCATACATCAAAAGGTTTGAGAAGAACGTTTCACGCGGCACGCCGTGAACTTCCCCCGTTGTTGTGCAAACCATCAACAGTGCTTTTGTAAGGAAACACGTAAACCTTAACAGAAGTGACTCAAGCAAAATGACAACTCGGGAAAAGACGACGGTTCAAGTGAAAATAGTACCTCAACCAAAAATCAAGTGCCACTTGATTACCTGTCTACCGTAGCAGCAATTTTCAAACTTATTTGAGGGTAAAGGCCAGAACTACGTAACGCAAAGCACCGCTAAAATCACACGGCCAGGAAAATCATGGGAGAGAGTAGCCATAGATTTTGTAGGCTCCCTTGACATGACCAATGCAGGAAACAGGTACATTTTAACAATGATGAACACTTGCGCCAGATAGTTAGAGACTACGACCTGCAGGGTGTGCTACAGGAAGTCGCTATACACACCTCCAACGACCTGCAAGAAAAAAATGCCAACACTTGCTTACTCGTTATGGGGCCTTGTTTCAAACCAGGTAGCATTCAACTCACTGGTTGCGAACCCCACCATGTACTACGTGGCTTTGACTCCTGAGAGACCGCAGATAGGTTTAAAACTCCACCAACAACACAAATGTACATTTTGTATACTACAGCAAATACCAATACACGCAACCCGTTGATACGGCAGCACTTTTATAAATTGCTGATGCTTTGCTGATAACATTTTATGCCCACGTTTGTTTCGATTTCTTTTTTTTATTGAGTGGCGTTCTGAGCCGGCTGCAGTATGAGGGAGGGATGTTTTCAATTGCCAGTACAACCAAATGACAGACTGCTAGATTTGGAACCAGCTTTGATAAGCCAGCAAACTTGGTAGATGCTTTGATAATACAAAAGTTTTAAGGTCAATTTTTTTTTCAGTTATCAAGAGAAAGGTCAGTTTTATACAATTTAGAAAAATTGGTCACTACTTGGACTTTATCAATTATTGGTTTGAAGAGTTCTGCAGATGTACAATTAAACCAATTCCTTAAGTTACAACGAGTTTTTTCTTTTGCCTTTAGTTTTGCTTAATGATTACTTTAAAGATGTATTTATCTACTCTCAAAACATAGATTTTTGATTTTTTTTGTAGTGTTAGTATTTTTTTTTTAATGTTTATTTGGCTATTACCATGTAAAACACTATTCAAACCAATATTGCGATCAGCTCTCATACACTTAAGTACAAATGTTATGCCATAATTTAAAATGTAGATAGGAATCTCTATACATATATGTACCAGAAAACACTATTTTTTCTCTACCTCTTAAAAAGATCTTATTTTATTGTATTATTTTTAGTAAAAAAAATCATGTACATCCATCGAAGTACGGTAAGTCAAAGCTTTTAAGCTTTCACCCCAATTACGTCTCTACGCTTTGCGGGGGTTGCAACACCGGTCTAATAGTAATTAAATATTTAAAGCTAAGTGGAAAACAAATAGTAAAGCCTAAAAACACAAAAAAATTAATAACATTATAAATATTTGCATGTTAACATCAAACTATTAGTGTATAGGAAAGCTTACTATGAGTTTATATTAATTTCCTTTTCAATTCAATGTTGTATTAGCTAGCAACGGTAACTCCAATAAATGGCTTCCATAAAGTTAAAAACTAGCTATACAACATTTTATTATATTTGTAACACTTTAACTTTTAATGACTAAAATTTTATTAATTAACACGGAAACATGTTTAAATTTAGGTTATATTGTAATTGTTTTTATTGAATTATAATTGTCGGATGTTTTGTGTAACACAGTTCAAAGAAAAATTAATGTTATATATATATTTTACTACTGTAGAGAAGCACAGGTGACATCCCATACAAAATTTTATGTCCGGCTATAAATCATTCATAAAATATGGTTATAAAAATGTTCAGCTATAATTGATTCTAAATGCGGTTTCAGTTCTTATTTCAATGAAACTATCCAAGCAGTATTGAATAACTGGTTTATAGTGAAACGATATTTTTCAATTTTATATATTGATAGCGTCCAAAGTAATAAATTTTATGTATCTGTTATAAAACTAAATAATTATTTAATATAATGGGTTGCGTATAGTCTGAATTTACATTGAAAGAAATGCTCTGGTGTCTTACTAATAATGTCATTTGGTGTTGGAAGTGTTTAAAGTGTGTGTTGTAGTTGATAATGGGACTCACACACGGTTCTATAACTGAAGAAAAATTGGTTTTACACAAAAACTGCCATTTTTGCTAAGAAAGTGGGTAAGGGGATCCTGAGTAAATAAGTAAATATCGCTTCTTAAGATGCAACCACAGTAATGTACCGAAGCTGTGGTTTTTGATTTGAGAGGTGGTGTTCTGAACGTTGTTTATTTTTATATCACGTTTTTGTAAGAGGAGGATTTGTGTCTTTTTAACAACGGTCTCCTTCTTTTCCCAAGCAAACATTAAGTTTATCCGAATGTTTATTTATTTTCTAATAGTCACTGGAGGCTATTTTAAAATAGTTTATAAAATATACTTTGATCACAAACACTTGGATGGGTGGGCGGGCACTCAGTTTATTGATTGTAAGACAGTAGTTTTAACTTCCATTTAGTTATTAAGTTCCATTCGGCATTAAAAGTTTTTTTAGGCTGATATGCCATAAATCTAAACTAACCTTAACTGGAGTTCCCGCTCAAGTGTCTGTGATCCAATATTTTAAACACAAACACTTGGGTGGGTGGGCGGGCCATTCAATTAATTGATTGCGGGACAGTAGTTTTAACTGAAGTTGACACTCACCCGTCCAAATGTTTGTGATTAGAAAATTGAATTACAAACACTGGATGAACGGGACACTTAGATTACAAAGACTTGGGTGGGTGGGCGGGGCACTCAGATTGTTGATTGTTTGAAAGTAGTTTCAACTGGAGTTTTTGCTCACCGACTCAAGTGTATGTGATTTAATTTCTTAATCACAAATTTTTGGGTGGGTGGGCGGGGCACTCAGGTTATAAACTTTTAATTTGGATATTGCGCAACTGTAGTTTTATGTACATATATAAATGTTTAATTTGATTAAAATTGGTCGATTAGCTTTTTATCTATGCAAATTTTCTTACGTTTTAAAGATAAAATTTTACGATTTTAGTAAATTTCATATATTTCACATTATACTGAGATGTTAAATTTAAAATTTCATCAAAATTGCTTGATTAGTTTTTGTTTTACGATCAATTATGCAAAAAAAAATCCGTTTTTCTGTTATAATCTTCAAAAAAATTACGTTATCGTAAGTATTTCACAATTTTTATTGTTTTTATTTATTTTTTAACATCTTGAGGCATTGAATAAATTTTTTTATTAAAATCGTCAGATTAGTTTTTGTTTTACGGTTGATTATGCAAGAATTCTTTCGATTTTCTGTTATATTTTTCAAAAATATTAAGTTATAGTAAATTGTTACAAATTTTATTATTTTTATTTCTTTGTTAGCATTTTTAGGTATTAATTAGCAAATTTTATCAAAATCGCCTAATTAGTTTTAGTTTTATGATTAAACAATCATTCTTCCGTTTTTTTTGCAATAATCATCAAAAAAACCAAGTTATTGTAAATTTGTTACGATTTTTATAATTTTTATTTGGTTGTTAACATCTTGAGGTATTAAATAGCAAATTTTATCAAAATCTCCGCATTAGTTTTTTTTTTACGACCAATTATGCAAAAAAGTTTCCGTTTTTCTAATTTATTCTTTGAAAAAAACAAGTTATGGTAAATGAGTTACAATTTTTATAATTTTTATTTAGTTGTTAACATATTGAAGTGTTAAATAGCAATTTTGATTAAAATCACCCATTTAGTTTCTGTTTTACTCTCGATTATGCAAGAATTTTACCGTTTTTCTGTAAGATTTCCTGAAAAAATCAAGTTATTGTAAATATGTTATAACATTTATAATTTATATTGGGTTGTTAACAACTAAAGGTGTAAAATAGCAATTTTGATTAAAATCACCCATTTAGTTTCTGTTTTACTATCGATTATGCAAGAATTTTTGCGTTTTTCTGTATTATTTCTTGAAAAAGTCAAGTTATTGTAAATATGTTACGATTTTTATAATTTATAGTGGGTTGTTAACAACTTAAGGTGTTAAAAAGCAATTTTGATTAAAATTACCTATTTAATTTTTGTTTTACTATCGATTTTACCAAATTTTTTCCGTTTTTCTGTAAAATTTCTTGAAAAAGTCAAGTTATTGTAAATATATTACAACTTTTATAATTTATATTGGGTTGTAAACAACTCAAAGTGTTAAATAGCAATTTTGATTAAAATCACTTATGTAGTTTCTGTTTTATTATCGATTATACTAGAATTTTTCCGTTTTTCAGTAATATTTTCTGAAAAAGTCAAGTTATTGTAAATATGTTACGACTTTTATAATTTATATTGGGTTGTTAACAACTCGCGGTGTTAAATAGCAATTTTGATTAAAATCACTTATGTAGTTTCTGTTTTACTATAATTATATTATACTAGAATTTTTTTGTTTTTCTAAAATATTTCTTGAAAAAGTCAAGTTATTGTAAATATGTTACGACTTTTATAATTTATATTGGGTTGTTAACAACTCAAGGTGTTAAATAGCAATTTTGATTAAAAGCACTTATGAAGTTTCTGTTTTACTATCGATTACACAAGAATTTTTCCTTTTTTCTGTAATATTTCCTGAGAAAGTCAAGTTATTGTGAATATGTTACGACTTTTAAAATTTTTATTGGGTTGTTAACAACTTAAAGTGTTAAATAGCAATTTTGATTAAAATCACCTATGTAGTTTCTGTTTTACTATCGATTATACCAATTTTTTTTTGTTTTTTTGTAATATTTCCTGAAAAAGTCAAGTTATTGTAAATATGTTACGACTTTTATAATTTATATTGGGTTGTTAACAACTCGAGGTGTTAAATAGCAATTTTGATTAAAATCACTCAGTTAGTTTCTGTTTTACTATCGATTATGCAAGAATTTTTGCGTTTTTCAGTAATATTTCTTGAAAAAATAAGTTATTGTAAATATGTTACGACTTTTATAATTTATATTGAGTTGTTAACAACTCAAGGTGTTGAATAGCAATTTTGATTAAAATCACTTAAGTAGTTTCTGTTTTACTATCGATTATACCAGAATTTTTTCGTATTTCTAAAATATTTCTTGAAAAAGTCAAGTTTTTGTAAATATGTTTCGACTTTTATAATTTATATTGAGTTGTTAACAACTCAACGTGTTAAAAAGCAATATTGATTAAAATCACCAATTTAGTTTCTGTTTTACTAATGAATATGCAAGAATTTTTCTGTTTTTCTGTAAAATTTCTTGAGAAAGTCAAGTTATTGTAAATAAGTTACGATTTTTATAATTTATATCGGGTTGTTAACAACTCAAGGTATTTAATAGCAATTTTGATCAAAATCACCCATTTAGTTTCTGTTTTACTATTGATTATGCAAGAATTTTTCTGTTTTTCTGTAAATTTTTTTGAAAAAGTCAAGTTATTTTAAATATGTTACGACTTTTATAATTTTTATTTGGTTATTAACATATTAAGGTGTTAAATAGCAATTTTGATTAAAATCGTCAAATTAGTTTTTGTTTTACAATCAATTATGCAAGAATTTTTCTGCTTTTTTGTTATATTTTTTGAAAAAAAAGCAAGTTATCGTAAATATGTTACGACTTGTTAAATTTTTTTGAAAAAGTCAAGTTATTGTAAATAAGTTACGACTTTTATCATTTTTATTTGGTTGTTAACATATTAAGGTGTTAAATAGCAATTTTAAATAAAATTGTTCATTTAGTTTTTGTTTTACGCTTAATTATGCAAGAATTCTTCCGTTTTTCTAATATATTTTTCAAAAAAATTAAGTTGATGTAACTATTTTACAAATTTTATCATTTTTATTTATTTTTTAACATCTTGAGGCATTAAATACTTTTTTTTATCAAAATTGCCGGATTAGTTTTTGTATTACGATCAATTATGCAAAAATTCTTTGCTTTTCTGTTATATTCTTTGAAAAAATCAAGTTATCGTAAATATGTTAGAGCTTTTATAATTTTTATTTGTATGTTAACATCCTCTGGTATTAAATAGCATATTTTATCAAAATCGTCCAATTAGTTTTTGTTTTACGATTGATTATGCAAGATTTTTTTCGTTTTTCTGTTATATTCTTTGAAAAAATTAAGTTATAGTAAAAATGTTACAACTTTTATTATTTAAATTGGGTTGTTAACGTTTTAAAATTTTAAATAGCAGTTTTGATTGAATGTAATTTCTGTTTTACAATTGATTATGCAAGAATGTTTCCGTTTTTTTGTTATATTCTTTGAAAAAAATAAGTTATTGTGAATAAGTTACGACTTTTATTATTTTTATTAAGTTTTTAACATTTAAAGGTTGTAAAAAGTATTTTTATTAAAATTGTTTGATTAATTTTTGTTTTACGATCAATTATACAAGAATTTTTTCGCTTTTCTGTTATATTCTTTGAAAAAATCAAGTTATTGTAAATATTTTACGACTTTTATAATTTTTGTTGAGTTGTTTACATCTTAAGATATTAAATAGCAAATTTTATCAAAATCTCTGGATTAGTTTTTGTTTTACGACCAAATATGCAAGAATTCTTCCGCTTTTCTGTTATATTGTTTGAAAAATTTAAGTTATTGTAAATATTTTATGACTTTTTTAATTTTTATTGGTTTGTTAACATCTTAAGGTATAAAATAGCAAATATAATCAAAATCTCCGGATAAGTTTTTGTTTTACGACCAATTATGCAAGAATTCTTCCGCTTTTCTGTTATATTGTTTGAAAAAATTAAGTTATTGTAAATATTTTATGACTTTTATAATATTTGTTGGTTTGTTAACATCTTATGGTATAAAATAGCAAATATAATCAAAATCTCCGGATTAGTTTTTGTTTTACGACCAATTATGCAAGAATTCTTTCGCTTTTTTGTTATATTCTTTGATAAAATCAAGTTATCGTAAATATGTTACAACTTTTATAAATTTTATTGAGGTGTTATTATCTTAAAGTGTTAAACAGCATTTTTAATTAAAATCACTCAAATAGTTTTTGTTTAACGATTGATTAAACATGAATTCCTCCGTTTTTTTGTTATAATTTAAAAAAAAATTAAGTTATCGTAAATATGTTACGAATTTTGTCATTTTTATTTATTTTTTAACATCTTGTAGTATTAAATAGAAATTTTTATCAAAATTGTTAGATTAGTTTTTGTATTACGATTGATTATGCAAGAATTTTTCCGTTTTTTTTTTTTTTTTTTAAATTAAGTTATTGTAAATATGTTACGGTTTTTATAAATTTTCTTTAATTGTTTACATCTTGAGGTATTAAATAGCAAATTTTATCAAAATCGCCCAATTAGTTTCTGTTTTACGATCGGTTATGCAAGAATTTTTTCGTTTTTTTGATATATTTTTCAAAAAAATTAAGTTGTCGTAAATATTTTACAAATTTTATTATTTTTATTTATTTGTTAACATCTTGAAAAATTAAACAGCAAAATTTTTGAAAATCGCCCAATTAGTTTAAGTTTTACGATTGATTATACAAGAATTTTTCTTTTTTGTTCTGCAAAAATTAAAAAAAAAACTAATTTATTTTAAATATTTTACGATTTTCATAAATTTTATTTAGTTGTTATCATCTTGAGGTATTAAATAGCAAATGTTATCAAAATCTTCTGATTAATTTTTGTTTTACGACTAAGAATTCTTCTATTTTTTTGTTATATTCTTAAAAAAAAAAACAAGTTATTGTGAATATGTTACGACTCTTATCATTTTTATTTGGTTGCTAACATATTATGGTGTTAAATAGCAAATTTGATTAAAGTGGCCCAAATAGTTTTTGTTTTACGCTCGATTATGCAAGCAAGAATCCGTTTTTTTTATATATTTTTCAAAAAAATCAAGTTGTAACTATTTTACAAATTGTATTATTTTTATTTATTTTTTAACATCTTAAGGCATTAAATATTTTTTTTATCAAAATTGCCAGATTAGTTTTTGTATTATGATTGATTATGCAAGTTTTTTTTTTTTTTTTTTTTTTTTTTTTTTTTTTTTTTTTTTTTTTTTAATTAAGTTATTGTAAATATGTTACGGTTTATATAAATTTTTTTAGTTGTTAACATTTTAAGGTGTCAAATAGCATGTTTTATTAAAATCGCCCGATTAGTTTCTGTTTTACGATTGATTATGCTAAAAATTTTCCGTTTTTCTGATATATTTTTCAAAAAAATTAAGTTTTTGGAAATATTTTACAAATTTTATCATTTTTATTTATTTGTTAACATCTTAAAAACTTAAATAGCAAATTTCATTAAAATCGCTCAATTAGTTTTAGTTTTACGATCGATTATACAAGAATTTTTTCTATTTTTTCTGCAATAATTTTCAAAAAACCAATTTATTGTAAATATGTTACGATTTTTATAAATTTTATTTAGTTGTTAACATATTGAGGTATTAAATAGCAAATTTTATCAAAATCTTCTGATTAATTTTTGTTTTACGACTAAGTATGCAAGAATTCTTCTACCTTTTTGTTATATTCTTAAAAAAAAAAACAAGTTATCGTAAATATGTTACGACTTTTATCATTTTTATTTGGTTGTTAACATATTAAGGTGTTAAATAGCAGTTTTGATTAAAGTCGCCCAAATAGTTTTTGTTCTACGCTCGATTATGCAAGAATTCTTCCGTTTTTTTGATATATTTTTCAAAAGAATCAAGTTGTCGTAACTATTTTACAAATTGTATTATTTTTATTTAATTTTTAACATCTTAAGGTATTAAATATTTTTTTTATCAAAATTGCCGGATTAGTTTTTGTATTACGATTGATTATGCAAGAATTTTTCCGTTTTTTATTTTTATTTTTTTTTTTAATTAAGTTATTGTAAATATGTTACGGTTTTTATAATTTTTTTTAGTTGTTAACATCTTAAGGTATTAAATAGCAAGTTTTATCAAAATCGCACAATTTGTTTCTGTTTTACGATCAATTATGCAAGAATTTTTCCGTTTTTCTGATATATTTTTCAAAAAAATTAAGTTGTAAATATTTTACAATTTTTTTAATTTTTATTTATTTGTTAACATCTTGAGCAATTAATTAGCAAATTTTATCAAAATCGCCTAATTAGTTTTAGTTTTACGATCGATTATACAAGAATTCTTCCTTCTTTTTCTGCAATAATTTTCAAAAAAACCAGTTTATTGTAAATATGTTACGATTTTTATAAATTTTTAATTGTTAGCATCTTAAGATATTAAATAGCAAATTTCGTCAAAATCTTCTGATTAGTTTTTGTTTTACGACTATGTATGCTAGAATTCTTTAACTTTTTTGTTATATTCTTAAAATAAAAAACATGTTATCATAAATATGTTACGACTTTTATAATTTTTATTTAGTTGTTAAAACATTTTAAGGTATTAAGTAGCAAATTTTATCAAAATCGTCCTATTAGTTTCTGTTTTACGATCGATTATGCAAGAATTTTTCCGTTTTTCTGATATATTTTTCAAAATAAATAAGTTGTTGTAAATATTTTACAAATTTTATCATTTTTATTTATTTGTTAACATCTTGAGAAATTAAATAGCAAGTTTTATCAAAATCGCCCAATTAATTTCTGTTTTGCGATCGGTTATACAAGATTTTTTTCCGTTTTTTCTGCAAAAAACTTCAAAAAAAGTTTTCATAAATTTTATTTGGTTGTTAACATCTTGAGGTGTTAATTAGAAATTTTGATTAAAATTGCTGGATTAGTTTTTGTTTTACAATTGATTATGCAAGAATTTTTCCGTTTTTTGTTATTTTAATTTTTTTAAATAAGTTATCGTAAATATGTTACTGCTTTTATAATTTATATTTTTATATCTTAAGGTATTAAATAGCAAATTTTATCAAAATTGCTTAATTAGATTTAGTTTTACGATTGATTATACAAGAATTTCTTCGTTTTTTTTTGCAATATTTTTCAAAAAAATCAAGTTTTTGTAAATATGTTACGATTTTTATAAATTTTATTTGTTTGATAACATCTTGAGATATTAAATAGCAAATTTTATCAAAATCACCGGATTAGTTTTTGTTTTACGATTAATTATGCAAGAATTTTTCCGCTTTTTTGTTATATTTAAAAAAAAAAACAAGTTATTGTAAATATGTTACGAATTTTATACATTTTATTGGGTTGGTAACATCTTAAGGTGTTAAATTGCAGTTTTGATTAAAATTGCCCAATTATATTTTTGTTTTACGATCTATTATGCAAGATTTTTCCGCTTTTCTGTTATATTTTTTGAAAAAATCAAGTTATCAAAATTATGTTACCATTTTTATCATTTTTATTTGGTTGTTAACATCTTAAAGTGCTAAATAGCAGTTTTTAATAAATTTGCCTGATTTGTTTTTGTTTTACGACAGATTATGTGTAAATTTTTCCGTTTTTTGTTAATAAACTTCAAAAAACGTCATCTTAACAAAAATATGTTACGTCTTTTATGATTAAAATTTGTTTGGTAATATTATAAGATAGTAATTAGCAAATTTAATTAAAATCAGCCAATTGGTTTTTATTTTACGACCAATTTTGCGTACATTTTTCCGTTTTTTATTAATAAATTACAGTGAAACTTGTGTTGTCAAGAAAATGTTACGTCTTTTTAAATTTTAATCTATTGGGCATTATTGTGAAATAATAATTAGCAACATTAATTTACTAAGAGAGCATACTGCAAAATACGTATAGAAGTAGAGTGCGTTGCATAATCTGTACTTTTATACGGAATATAAAATAAATACTCTGGCGCAAATTTGTAAAGTTTTTGGAAAAAGTTGATTTGTTTGGCCACGTAGAAGGTTTATTATTGCAAACATACTAAATTATAATTCTATTTGGTAGGTTGTTAGGTGCTTGGATCTTTTGCTGAGGAGTAATGAGATCATTTCCTACTCTGCTTTACATTATTTGTGGATTTGTTCACTATTATAACATACATTGTTTCAGCAACAAACATTAATCACCTAGCTTTATTTTACCCTTCATACTCGGAAATGCTTTCGGTCTACTTAAACTAGTTTGCAAAGAGCGATCGAGTATAAAAACGCCAATTTCATTTTACTATTCTGATCATAAATATGTATTATTGCCCATAGTAATGTGTATTGCCAATATCTAATCCATGAAATAAATTTGAACTTTTGTGTAATTTAATAGTACATTGAATGGATTTAAATAGAAAACTATAAAAGCCACGAGAGATATAATAGGTCAACAGCATTTGAAGCAATAAAATTTGAATTTGTTTTAAAAATAATCGAATAAAACGAAAATATATGGCCATTTGGCACAATAAAATATTATAAATAGCCAGCAGCGATAAATTTTATGAAGATAACGCGTTATATATTGTGATATTCGTTTATTCGTTGGAAGGAATTTCACAAATATATGGCGCAGAAAGATATCAAGATTTTTATCAATTAAATTTAATAACGATGACTAACGATTCTGCATAGAACTAACTAAAATTGATCAAAAATACTTTATACTTAAAGCAAATAAGTATAACAATCCAGCCGTAAATTAGCTTTAACATTGTTAGCTTATGATGAATGTGTTTCGTAATTTTATTATTCTAGTTGCAGTTATTCGGGAATATGTTATGAATAAATATGGTGCTGAATAAATTGGGACTGTGATTCATACGACAATAGTACAGAATTGCATATTTACATAATTGAAAAATTTGTAATTGTTTCAGTTAAGTTTTATTTATTTATGTTACTGCATTAATTTAAGTGATTACAATTTAATAAAACAATAAAAAATTTATATTCAATACTTATAATACCGATCATACATATCTGGTTTTATTGTTTGAATAATTCTGCATTAAACAGATTCCTTCACTTGCAGAAAATTGGATGTAAATATACATTTTTCAATAACATGGGTTTTAATAAATGTTCAGATATAACAAACAGATTTACATTAGGATTTAAAAACACTTTTCTATATTTAAATATTGGCACAAGAAATGTATAATTTTGTGATGTAGAATATTCAATACTGCAACTAAAAGTTACAAACGGAGAGTAAAGATATGCCAATATTGAATCTTAAACCTGATTTTTAATGAAATTTGATTAATATTTGTCTTTTTTTACACTTGTTTTTGCATTTAATCTTTTTGAATAAACCTAGGACGCATTGTTAAAGTTACAAGAAATTTGAAGAAGCAGAAGTATAGTACAGTCTAGTCTATCAACTAAACCACTAACATTTGTTTGATCAAAATAATTTGTTACGTGTCGAGCAGAGGAAAGGAAGAACAAGTTAAGACAAAATCTTTTTTTAGTTGCACCGGATTTCAGTTTCCGATCGGTTGAATCGACAGGCTGAATGAAGTACTTGGAAGTGGAAGTTCTTGAGGCGGTAACGCAGTTAGAGACAACAAGAAGACCCGTATTATTCTTTAGCTTGTCATTAATAATAATAATAATACAAACAATACAAATTATGATCGTTTGTGGACAAATCATGACAGTTTTTAAACAAGTTATGACATATTGTGGACAAATTTTGATAGTTTGTAGACAAATCATAACAGTTTTTGGACAAATCATGACAGTTTTGGACAAATCAAGACAGTTTTTGGACAAATTATGACAGTAAAAAGATCATGACAGTTTTTGGACAAATCATGACCGTTTATGGACAAATCATGACAATTTGATGACAAATCATGACAGTTTTTAAACAAATTATGACAGTTTGTGAACAAATTTTATTATTTTGTAGACAAATTATGACAGTTTTTGGACAAATTATTACAGTTTGTGGACAAATCATGACAGGTTTTGGACAAATCATAACCGTTTGTGGACAAACTATGACAGTTTGAGGACAAATCATAACAGTTTTTAAACAAATTATGACAGTTTGTAAACAAATTTTAATAATAATAAAATAAAACACTGTCTACGTTTTTTACCACAAATATTTTATTGATATAAATCTATATTCCTAAAGAATATATATTAATATTAACAAAAGTTCACGACTCGAGTTTCGACTTTTGAAGGCCATTATCAAGTGAAAACAAACTAACAAAGAAATACATTTATACAGAAAAATTATTATAAAAATTGAAGTGAGGGAAAAATAAATCGTATTACTAGTGGTCTAGAGAGATTTGAAAAGAGGTGATTTATATTGTGGTAAGTCCTTTTGCTCATTGAGAAGATTAACAAGAGGATTACATTGTTTTATGTGAATTTCGGCGGCTTCTAACAGATTAAGCTTAGTGCCTTTTGTACAGGTATGTAATATTTTGATTTGATTAATTTCAGGAAAAGTGTGATTCGAATTTATAATATGATTTGCAAATGAGCTTGTGTCATGATTAAGTCTAAACGCTTTAAAATGTTCTGTATATCGTGTTTCAAAACTTCTGCCAGTCTGCCCAACATAAACACTATTGCATTCGGAACATGAAATTTCATAAACACCCGATTTCCTTAAGGGATTAATTTTATCTTTAGCATTAAATAATATATTTGATAATTTACAACTTGGTCTAAAAGCAATTTGTTGATTTTGTTTTCGAAGGATGTGCGCTATGTTCTCTGTGGTTTTTCCAAAATAAGTTAATGTTGTAAATGACTCTTTGTTTAAATTTGAAACTTTTGGATAAATGTGAGAAATTGTATTTTGATATCAAAATGTGAGAAATTGTATTTTGATATCAAAATACAATTTCTCACATTTATCCAAAAGTTTCAAATTTAAACAAAGAGTCATTTACAACATTAACTTATTTTGGAAAAACCACAGAGAACATAGCGCACATCCTTCGAAAACAAAATCAACAAATTGCTTTTAGACCAAGTTGTAAATTATCAAATATATTATTTAATGCTAAAGATAAAATTAATCCCTTAAGGAAATCGGGTGTTTATGAAATTTCATGTTCCGAATGCAATAGTGTTTATGTTGGGCAGACTGGCAGAAGTTTTGAAACACGATATACAGAACATTTTAAAGCGTTTAGACTTAATCATGACACAAGCTCATTTGCAAATCATATTATAAATTCGAATCACACTTTTCCTGAAATTAATCAAATCAAAATATTACATACCTGTACAAAAGGCACTAAGCTTAATCTGTTAGAAGCCGCCGAAATTCACATAAAACAATGTAATCCTCTTGTTAATCTTCTCAATGAGCAAAAGGACTTACCACAATATAAATCACCTCTTTTCAAATCTCTCTAGACCACTAGTAATACGATTTATTTTTCCCTCACTTCAATTTTTATAATAATTTTTCTGTATAAATGTATTTCTTTGTTAGTTTGTTTTCACTTGATAATGGCCTTCAAAAGTCGAAACTCGAGTCGTGAACTTTTGTTAATATTAATATATATTCTTTAGGAATATAGATTTATATCAATAAAATATTTGTGGTAAAAAACGTAGACAGTGTTTTATTTTATTATTATTATGGATTACCACGTAGTAAAGGTCTCAACCATCCTTTATACAAATTTTAATATTTTGTAGACAATTCATGACAGTTTTTGGACAAATTATGAAAGTTTGTGGACAGACCATGACAGTTTTTAAACAAATCTTGACTGTTTGTGGACAAATTATGACAGTTTTTGGACAAACTATGATAGTTTGATGACAAATCCTTACCGTTTTTTAACAATTTTTTTTAATGCTCATTTTAGAGCATAGATTGACAGTTTAAGAACACATTATGACAGTTTGTAGACAAATCATGACAGTTTTTAGACTAACTATGATAGTTTATAGACAAATCATGACAGTTTTTTAACAATTTCTTTTTGATGCTTATTTTAGGGCATAGGTTTGACAGTTTGCGGACAAATCATGTCAGTTTGACGTCAAATTATTACAGTTTTTTGACAAATTATGACAGTTTATGAACAAATCATGACAGTTTTTGGACAAATTTTAACATTTTGTAGATAGATCATGACTGTTTGAAATCAAATCATGACAGTTTTTGGACAATTTATGACAATTTGTGAACAGATCATGACAGTTTTTGGACAAATTATGACAGTTTGAAGACAAATTACGACAGTTTTTGAACAAACTATGATAGTTTGTTGACAAATTATGACAGTTCTTTAACAATTTTTTTTAATGCTTATTTTAGGGCATAGATTTTACGTCAAATTATTACAGTTTTTGGACAATTTATGATAGTTTGTGGACAAATCATGACAGTTTTTGGACAATTCATAACAATTTGTAGATAGATCATGACAGTTTTTGGACAAATCATGACCGATGGTAGACAAATTATGACAGTTTGAGGACAATTTATGACAGTTTTTGGACCAATTAGAATAGTTTTTGGCCAAACCTTGACAATTTTTGGATAAATTATGACAGTTTGCGGACAAATCATGACAGTTTTTAAACCAATTATGACAGTTTGTGGATATATCGTGACAGTTTTTGAACTAATTATGACCGTTTGTGGACAAATTATGACAGTTTGAGGACAAATCATGACAGGGTTTAGACAAATTCTGACAGTTTGTGCACAAATCAGGGCAGTTTGAAGACAAATCATGTCAATTTTTATACAAGTTATGATAGTTTGTGGACAAATCATGACAGTTTTTGGATAAATTATAAAAGTTTGTAAACAAATCATGACAGTTTGTGGACAAATCATGACAGTTTGACGACAAATTATTACTGTTTTTGGACAAATAATGACTGTTTGAGGACAAATTATGACAGTTTTTGGACAAATTATGACAGTTTTTGGACAAATTATGACAGTTTTTTTACAAATTATGACAGTTTTTGGACAAATTATGACAGTTTGTGGAGAGATCATGACAGTTTTTGGACAAATCATGACATCTTGTAGACAAATTATAACAGTTTGCGGACAAATCATGACAGATTTTGGACAACCTATGACAGTTTGAGGACAAATCATAACAGTTTTTAAACAAATTATGACAGTTTGTGGACAAACTTTGATAGTTTGTAGACAACTCATAACAGTTTTTGGACAAATCATGACAGTTTTGGACAAACCAAGACAGTTGTTGAACAAATTATGACAGTTAGTAGAAATATCACGACAGTTTTTGAACAAATCATGACAGTTTTTGGAAAAATCATGACCGTTTGTGGACAAATTATGACAATTTGAGGACAAATCATGACCGTTTGTGGACAAGTCATGACAGTTTTTGGACAAACTATAATAGTTTGTTGACAAATCCTGACAGTTTTTTAACAATTTCTTTTTAATGTTAATTTTAGAGCATAGATTGACAGTTTGTGGACAAATCATGTCAGTTTGACGTCAAATTATTACAGTTTTTGACAAATTATGACAGTTTGTGGACAAATTATGACAGCTATTGGACAAATTTTAACATTTTGTGGATAGATCAAGACAGTTTGAGGACAAATCATGACAGTTTTTGGACAAATTATGACAATTTGTGGACAGATCATGACAGTTTTTGAACAAATTATATCAGTTTGACAACAAGTTTTGACAGTTTGTTGACAAATTATGACAGTTCTTTAAAAAAAAATTTAAAGCTCATTTTAGGGCATAGATTTGACAGTTTGTGGACAAATCATGTCAGTTTGACTTCAAATTATTACAATTTTTGGACAATTTATGATAGTTTGTGTACAAATCATGACAGTTTCTGGACTATTTATAACATTTTGTAGATAGATCATGACAGTTTTTAGACAAATCATGACCGTTTGTAGACAATTTATGACAGTTTGAGGACAATTCATGACAGTTTTTGGACCAATTATCATAGTTTTTGGTCAAATTATGACCGTTTGTGGACAAATTATGACCGTTTGTGGACAAATTATGACAGTTTGAAGACAAATCATGACAGTTTTTGGACCAATTATGACAGTTTTTGGACCAATTATGACAGTTTTTGGATAGATCATGACAGTTTTTGGACAAATTATGACAGTTGGTAGACAAATCATCGCAGTTTGAGGACAAATCATGATAGTTTTTAGACAAATTATGACAGTTTTTGGACAAATTTTAATAGTTTGTAAACAAATCATGACAGTTTTTGGACTAACTATGATCGTTTGTAGACAAATCATGACAGTTTTTTAACAATTTCTTTTTAATGCTCATGACAAATTATGTCAGTTTGACGTCAATATATTATAGTTTTTGGACAATTTATGACAGTTTGTGGACAAATCATGACAGTTTTTGGACAAATTATGATAGTTTGTAAACAAATCATGACAGTTTTTGGACAAATTATGAAAGTGTAAGGACAAATCATGACAGTTTTTGGACACAATATGACAGTTTGTAGATGGATTATGTTTTTACACAATTTATGACAGTTTGTGGACAAATCGTGGCAGGTTGAGGACAAATTATGACCGTTTTTAAACAAGTTATGATAGTTTGTGGACAAATCATGACAGTTTTTAGACAAATTATGATAGTTTGTAAACAAATCATGACAGTTTTTGGACAAATTATGACAGTGTGAGGACAAATCATGACAGTTTTTGGACACATTATGACAGTTTTTGGACACATTATGACAGTTTATAGACAGATTATGTTTTTACACAATTTATGACAGTTTGTGGACAAATCGTGGCAGGTTGAGGACAAATTAAGGACAAATTATGACAGTTTTTAAACAAGTTATGATAGTTTGTGGACAAATCATGACAGTTTTTGGACAAATTATGATAGTTTGTAAACAAATCATGACAGTTTTTGGACAAATTATGACAGTGTGAGGACAAATCATGACTGTTTTTGGACACATTATGACAGTTTGTAGACAGATTATGACAGTTTTTAGACAACTTATGACAGTTTGTGGACAAATCATGGCAGTTTGAGGACAAATCATGACAGTTTTTAAACAAGTTATGATAGTTTGTGGACAAATCATGACAGTATTTGGACAAATTATGATAGTTTGAAAACAAATCATGACAGTTTTGGACAAATTAGAACAGTTTTTTTAACAAAATTTTTTAAATATCTGTTTTGGAACATAGATTTGACAGTTATGAACAAATCAAAACAGACAATTTATGAGAGTTTATGAACAAATTCTTTAGAAATAATTTTCTAGGAGACTTTACGTGAGAGGAACAGCTATGCGATATTTTGCTCGAATCCAAGGTTCCCGCATTAAACATGAGTTTGGTAACTCAACTAAAGAAGGCAGACGTACAAAGATAGAGTGTAAAATTTAGTGGAAAAGCGTCAACGGGTTTATTGAACGTACGGAAGAAAAAGCAAAAGTGCTGAGCGATAACGCCATTCTATGGTACTGCGCAAATAAAGGTTTGTTTCATAACTGGGATGATTTGTGTGCCTGTCTGCGCAAGCAGTTTCTTTTGCGCAACTACAATAAACAGTTGTGAGATCAAATTCTTTCACTCAAAGCAAAAACAAAAGTATAGGGATTTAAAACAAAATTGACGCATGACGTATACTATGAATGAGGAAAGTCTTATCAAAAGCAACTTGTACCCATCTTATTGCAAGTTTTTGGTGACTAAGGAAGTTACAAAAGAGGCCAAGTTAATAGATTTAGAAAAGCGGATAAAGAAGTCCAGGTGGGCTATGAAAGAGTACTGTCTACATAGTGTATAAAAAGTGGGAGTAGAGGCAAATTTGGCTTACGTAGGTGAGAGGTGAAGAGTTTTTGAGTTGGTTGCTGGAATAGTCCAGGACTTAGTAATGCGGCATCTAATAGGATGCAATATTAGAGTACAGTAGACCAATCTCATTCTTGGGACAGGGATAAATTTCAGTAATACGGCCAATAGACTAATAGTGTACCACCGTTGCAATAAAATCGGACGTATTGCACAAAACTGCTTAAAACAGATTATTAACTGCTAGGGTAGTGCGCGGACAATGTCGGAAAACGGCCGGTGGGTAGAACAACCAACGATCCTCAAACATCTAGCAATAAACTGAAAACTAAGTCAGAGGAAGGTTAATGTCCGTAAGTGTTTATGGGTTTATAGATTCTGAAGCTACGGGTGTATTTTTGGGAACAAAGCGGTTGTTTCAATCAAAATGTTTGGTTTGATAAGTGCAATCAATCTTGTGCGATTGCATTTTGGGTGGGATTTGATTTAATTTCTAATTTGCGGTTGGGTGAATGGTAAAAGCGATGATGAAGTTGTGACTAAATGGTTACAGATGTTGGTCAATTTAATGATAGCAGCAACCTCAGTTCCAAGGAGATGGCCAACTTGCAAGAGGTTGATTATTATTTTTTGTTGTTGTATGAAAGGGGTGAAATTAGGATGTACCACATGGGTAAAACATGAAATGATAACGGGCAGTCCACCTATTAAAAGCAGACATACGGTAAGTCTATATGCAAAAGCTGATTGATGTGTGGTGTTAAATACGTTGGATTTAAAGGCTTGAGAGGTCTTATACTAATGATCTCTAAGAAAATTCTTATTGATTTTATGTAGATTTCCGTAATTTGAACGCAATATCTGAACCTTGTGTCGTACACAAATTTTATCGGTTTGGATATTAAGACCTCTTACTGGCAAATTTCAATGGCAGAGGATAGTAAAGCTTTTACAGCTATCACTATTTCCGGCCGTGGTTTTATTTTAAACCGGAGGATGCCATTTGGGCTAAGCGGAGCCTTAGGTACGTTTCAGGCATTGGTAGATCAGGTTTTTGGACCTAAGCTGGAACACTATCTCTTCAGTGACTTGGGATTTTGCCACTTAACTATGGATATTAAAGGAAATGTTTATAGGGTTGGAGACCGTAGGCTTGTTCTTAAAAAAAAAGAAGGAGAAATTAATTTATTTGGTGTATTTAGTAAACAAATGTGGGTTAAACGTAGAACTAAACAAAGTAAAAATTATTGTTATAGGGATGGTATCCTGGTATTGTCGGTTTATTTCTCAATATTCAGAGATTTCCGAACTATTGATCAACCTGACAAAAAAAGGGCTGAAGTTGTTATGAAGTAAAGAATGTGAGAAAGCGTCTACAATCCTCAAAGAAACTCTAGTGAGACCTATTGTATTGGCATTCTTTGACTTTAAAAAGCCTTTTACGTTGCAATGTGATGTAAATAATGTAGGGTTTGATGCAGTGCTTACACATCATATTGAAGGGACCAAAAGAGTAATTTTTTATTTATCTAGATCACTTACTAGCTCGGAGAGAAAATTCTGTTTTGTGGAGCATCGATAAGCTGCTATTTTACTTAGAGGGAGACTGGTTTATAGTCATAACAGAGCATTATAGTCTGTTATGGCTGAACATTTGAAGGACTCCAGGGAAAGCTAGGCTGATGTTTTTTTTTATGGATGCAGCCGTTTGATTTTTGAATAATCCACAAAAATAGAAGATTATTTAATTTGGGATTATTTTTCTTGAGGTATACCGGAAGGAAATTTTACCAGTATTACATACAAATCCAAACTGGTTCCGTAGTTGACCAATGATTTTTATCTACGGTTGAGCGGGTAAAGGACAAGCTTTTTAAATTTAATTAATTAGAGGGTGGTTTAAAGAAAATAATTTTGTGGGAAACAATTTAAGGCAAGCACTTAAAACAGTGGATGTTGTTGGAGAAATGCGATTCCGAAAGAGTTGCTACTTAAATGCTTTGATCAATCACTATTGGTCTAAGTTGAAAGCAGATGTTACTTGGTATGTGAACGCCTGTACCACTTGTGCCACTAAGCCTAAACAAAACAAACCTAACATGTCAGGCTATCAGTATGGATTTGATCGGATCACTGCTATGCAGGTTACTGGCCATCTTAGCAAGTTTTCTTTGATCTTTTCATTTTGGAAAGCCACCACTTGAAAGTGTCTGTAAGATAATAGAAGATAATTTTTTTTTCTTAAATTAAGGATTACCTTGGTCAACATTACTTATAATGCGGTAGATTTATATTTTTTTTAAGTAATATTTTAAACTCCAATCAAAATTATATTGTTTTTTGATTTTTTTTTTGTCCAAAACCTAAACTATTTTGAATTTTATTTTTTTGATTACAACCAAATTTTTGGTTCTTTGAGTTTTTGTTTAAAAGCTAAATCTAAAATTATTCAAACCAAATTCAAAAATGGCTTAGTGTCCAAAAATTGAGCTAAATTTTTAAACATCAATGCTTGAATTTTAATTATCAATGCTTGTCATGTTGCTCTTATACACAACTTGCACTTTTGCTTTTTGTTTTCAAACCTTTAACTAATTTACATTGAAAATTAACTGCATTTTATTATTGCTTTGTCAACTGACGAAGGATTTTGGGCCCAAAAAACTTCAACTATGCTACACCAAAATAACGTTTTGCCTACTCATCTTCATTAGGTTGTACAATCTTTGCAGAACCAACTTTTGCATATTAAACCGTTTTTAGAAAAAAAAAATAAATTTTTGGTTTTAGTCCAAAAGCAAAAATTTTCTAAAAAACTATTAGAAAAATTACAGAAGTTATAAAAAGCTTATGCTTTTGGCCAATACCAATATATTGCTAAAAATCTAAAAATTACTAGTTTGTTTTATCCAAAAAACACAACATATTTTTAGTCAAAACCAAAAACTGGCCAAAAATTGCCCAAAAGTGCCAAAAGCAATTTTGGTTGAAAACGTAACTCTTATGATTAGTTTTATATAAATTAAAAAGATTATCAATGTTTAATTAAAAAATATGTTTTATTATAAAACTAAAAATCAGCTGATTTTGGAACACTTTTTACCAACAATATTTTTAACAAAATTGGCGCAGCCTATAGGATTTTTTATAATTATTTGATCACTTTTATAGTCTTGCAGTGCACATTTTTTAGATTCTTAAAATTTAATGTTAAAGCATCGTCAGTTTCTTTAAGACATTTTTTGTATATATTTTTATAGATCAAAATGTCTAATTATTTAAATTTTGTATTCCTTTTCTTTAATCAGTTCTATCAAACAATTCAATAACAAAATTGGTGTAATCGGTAGGATGAATTAATTGGAATTGTTTCAAACTTCAACTATCTTGTATCAATGCGCAATTGAATATTTGAGGGGTGTTGTATAATAAGATAATAAATATCAGACCACTGACGCAATTACTGCGACATCAAAAATAATTATTATTTTTCTTTACAAATCGAAATAATTTGAATTAATTATATAACACTTTAATTATCATTCAGGTATTAATATAAAACAAAACCTTTTCCTCATTTGTTACAGTACTCAAAGTACACAAACCCGTATCACTGTATTTACTTTCTCTACTACATCCAGGATGTACTAAACAATGACTAACTTTTCTTTAAAAAAAGCGAGTTTAAAATTAAGGCGACGTTGTGTAAATTAAAGTTAAGAATGTAAATGAAACTGAAAAAATACTACAAGCAATTAAATAGTATATTGTTTGTTGCTTATATAATTGCATAACCGAATGACTGCAACTGT